>CM069916.1:63017204-63635018 GCA_036172215.1 Camellia granthamiana | reverse complement strand
ATAAGGGGCCGGGGTCAGATCTGATTCAGTGAAACCGAGTTTGATGAAGGTTTTGTAATACATGACCTCCGAAGTGCTGCCCTGGTCTATAAGAACGCGTTCGACGGTGAACCGGTTAACGCGTAGCGCGACAACCAGTGGATCGATGTGAGGGAGCGTTACGCCGATCAAATCAGAATTGTCGAAGGTGATGCTTGGTGATTCTCGGGGTCGCTTTGCTGGCGTGAGTTGCTGCTGAGGGCCTGAGAGAGACTGGATTGCATGTATGGCCGGTGCTTCCGGCAGGCTGTATATCATATGGATGTTATCGTGCGGAACACTTCGCTGGAGACGTTCGTCTTGTGTCAATTCCTCAAAGTAATCGGTTGAAGCACAACGAGCGTCGGTGTTTTGCTGTCGGGCCCAAGGCCATTGGTTTCCTGCCCTTGGGTGTCGCTTAGAGACCTGGCGCACTGTTTGTTTGGGCTTTGCTATTTCCGAGGCCAGATCGCGGCGAAGGCGCTCGTTCTCAGCGATGATGCTGTCTAGGCGTTGTTTGGTCTTTCTAGCTCGTTCCAGGATCGCTAGCATCGAAGGGGGTTGTGAATCGACATTCAAGGCGCGTCTTGCAGCAATGATTTCCTTCTCGAGCATGTTTGCCGGAGTGAGGTCGACTCTCCGTGTGATCGTATCGGTGGCTATCGGAGAATCTTGAATCACGCCTTCCATGGATGTATTTGAGTATTCCCACAGACGGCGCCAGTTGTGGGGAAGTGGTTTTCGGAAATACTTTTCTGATCGGGGAAGACGCTCTTGATTCTCTGCTAGTCACCTGCAAAGACAAATATTCCGGTTGGGGGATGCCGGGATTAGCACTCCGACGGGCAAGTTAGTTCCTCTACTCAAGAAAGTTTGTATATTAAGCTTAGTGGAGTGTATTTTTCTTACATACCTTTCTAAATCCGGAGCTCTTGTATTTATATTCATTCTTCTCACCTCGAACCCAGTGCCCACCTTTTACTTATTATCCTTATGTTTATTCCAACATAAATCTCTCCGTCTATTCGGCGATCTCAGCATACTCGGCATCTTAATTGATTGGTACGGAGCCGAACAGTCTCTGAGTTATGGGATGTACCCCTTCTTCCTCTTCTATATATTCGGCTCCCACATAAGTCACATTGGCTATCTGAAACTGAGAAAGCAAATGCAGTGCAGCAACATAATATGGTAACAAGTTTGCACTTTGACACTTGAAGATTCTTTTTACTTGGTTGATTACCAATTAAGAATCCCCAAATATATCAACTGCATGAGCTTGTAATCCAATAAGTATCTCAAGTCCCATTATTAAAGCTTCATATTCAGCTTGATTATTGGAACAAGTAGTTTCATCCACTCTAAAAACCATGTGTGGTTTCTACCCCCCGTGGTGATTTAATTATAACACCAATTCCAACCAAACCACTAGCTTTTGATCCATTGAACCACATTTGCCATGGCTCAACATTGATTATACCAAGATCCATTATCTCCTGGCTTTCTATTTGACATGGATGATCTGCCAAGAAGTTAGCCAAAACTTGTCATTTTACTACCTTTTGGGGGACATATTCTAGATGAAATTATGATAACACTAATATCCATTTGCCAATTCTTCCTCTCAACATAGGTCAAGATAACATGTACTTAACCAAGTATGTGGTTTGCAATTACCAAGACAACAGTAAGCAAAAATAATATCTTAATTTCATTGCTGCAAAGTATAATGTAAGGCACAGCTTTTCTACAGCTGAGTATTTATATTCACAAGAATTTAAAAACCTACTAAGGTAATAAACTGTTTGTTCCTTGCCTTCTTCACTGTCTTGGGCTAGAAGACTCCCAATGAATCTTCTCCTTGGTGACATCAACACTGGAGGCTTGGCCAAGTAGGCTTTAATTCCTTCGAAAGCAACTTGATGCTCTGCTGTCCACACAAACTCCTCTTCATCTTTCAACTTTAACAGAGAGAAAATACTTTAGTTTTCCCTGCAGTGTTAGAAATAAATCTTCGAAGAAAATTAACCTAACCAAGGAATTTTTGTACTTCTTTCTTACTTGATGGAGGTTTGGCCTCTATAATGGCTTTTGGTTTATTCTGATCAATCTGTATTCCATTCTTGTGCACTACATACCCTAAGAAGTTTCCAGCTGATATACCAAAAACACATTTGAGAGGATTATAAAGAATTAGAAGCTTTAATTTGAACTTTCTTATTCTTTCGAAAGCTGCTACCAAGTGAACCAAGTGTTCCTCCATAAACTGGGACTTTACAATAATATCATCAATTTAACACTCTAGGTATCCTCCAATAAGATCATGAAAGATAGTATTCATTGCCCTTTGATATATTGCCCCAGCATTCGTTTAGACCAAATGGCATTTTTACCCATTCGAAGGTGCCAATATTCCCAGGACACCTGAATGCTGTCTTGTGGACATCCTCATCTACAATGCAGATCTGGTTGGAACTAGAATACCCATCCATCATAGAAAAAAATCTTGTGCCCTGCAGAACTGTCCACCAATAGATCCACTATAGGCATGGGGTATTCATCTTTTGGAGTTGTCAAATTCAGATTTCTAAAATCGATGCATACCCTCATCTTGCCATTCTTTTTAACCACAGGGCACATGTTAGACGACCATTCAACATACCTAACTATTCTAACGAAGCCTGCTTTAAGGAGCCTGAAAATTTCCTCCTTCACTTTCTGAACCACTTCAGGGCTCAACCGTCTTGGTTTCTGCTTGTGTGGTTTGAAGTTAGGCTTCATAGGGAGCCTATGTTCCACTAATGACCTATCCAATCCTGGCAGTTCATTATAAGACCACGCAAAACAATCCTTATATTGCTTTAGGACTATCAACAACTGGTTCCTGTCAATAGAACTTAACCCAAGCACTGATATAAATGGGTTGCTGTGCAGAATCTTTCCCTAAATTGACTTCTTCCAAGAGGTCTTGTACTTGAGCACTTACTAATGCTTCTCCTTTGACTTCTTCTGCCTTCGAAGCAACTTCTTCGTTTTGTTCTGCTCTCACATTCTCTGGTTCAACATCTTTGCATTCTTTCTCATAGACAAAATCTATCCATAAGGCTTCTTCAACCTGTATTTCCTGAACTTTTGTTTCGATGTCCAATGCACAGTACTTATTAAGGGCCAAAGGCCTGACCTTTTTGTTGTTCCTGATTACAGCCAACCACCATGGCTTCCCTCTCTTGTTCCTGAACCTTTTGGACTATTGACTTTACGTCCAATGCTGAAAACTTGACTAAGGCCAAGGGTCTGACTTCTTGGGTCTTATCTTTTTGCCTACAACCAGGCATCATTGTCATCCTTGGTGATGAACTCTTCATCAACACTCTCTTGCATTAAGTGCTTCAGGTGTGCTATTTTCTCATCAACCGTCACTTCAGCTATTCCATCAGGTTTCCTCAATATACTAAGTGGTGTCACTCCTTCAGTATATAACTTGGCCTCTGCAAAATCAGCACAAGCGATAAAGGGTTGAGTGTCTGCATTGATCTCCTCTCCTCTGTCTCTCCATTGCATAGGGCCATCATTATTTTCTGATGTAGAGAGGAAGGCACACATTTGTTGGTATGGATCCAATCCCTGCCAAGTAAAGCATTATACTTGGCATTACTATCTATAACAAAGAATGCTGTCATGCAATCTCTAGTTCTCACACTCAAGTTGATGGGCAGGATACCCTGAGCCATCTGCTTATCCCTAGTGAAGCTAGCAATGGTTGTGCTGGTTGGGATTAATCTGGGGTTTCTTTTTCCCAATTTCTTCAAAGAGGACTTCGGAAGTAGATTCACTACTACCCCATTGTCCACTAACACCCTATTCATTTGTATCCCATTGAAATAAGGCCTGATATACAAGGGCTTAATGTGTTGCGTCATAGATGTTGTAGGGTACTTGAAGGGATACGAGAGATTAATACTCACCTCTCACCTCCTCACTTTCATCTTCAATTTCCATTGGCGTGGCCACTTCAAACTCATCTTAAATCATGCTAACCTATGAATCTTCAGTAGAAACTAGAATAGGGTCATCTTCCTGACCTTCTTGGTTTCCATCTTCAGCCCGAAACTCCTGTGGCAGTATATATACCATGTTTACTGACACTGGAGGAGAATGAGCCAAACTGAACTGCTGGTTGTTCTTGTTTCTCTTCCAAACTAACTTGTTCAGTTATTTCGGAAGCATCTTCCATGCTGCACTCTAATACCTCTGTGCTAGCAGGTTCCTTTGAAACAGCCTATTGGTGATTTACCTCCGTTGGCTTATTAACCAAAAAGGTTTGCTCAGCTATGAAAGCCTCAAATATTTCATCTTCAGCCAATGTTCTCTCTTGGCCTAGTTCAGTCCCTTCATCCGTTTCATCGTTGCTTTCCATTAAAGCCTTCTCGAGGCTTGCTAAACTGGATTTTTCTTTGGCCCTTAGTTCAGCATGAACTTTAGCCAACTTCTCCATGCTAGCACTCCTCTTGATCTTGGGAACAGGCTTTGAACCTATCCCTCCATCTGTCTGATCCTTTGTTTGTGCCATGGAAGTGCTCTCTCCACTTTTTTTCAGATCCTTCTAATACTGGGTGTATCTTTGTTGGATCTTCCTTCTTTAAGACCTAGAAATTGTAGGAACCACATCTGGCTCCTTTGTTTTGGATTCCTTAATAACACCTAGTTGTTTGAAGCCACCAAGGGAGGTTTGATCATTATTCCCTGATCTCCAAAAACCTTTCTTTGAGTTGACATCTCCTTAGGTTTATTTTGCATGACAAATCAATCTAGAACTCCTGGGACCCATGAGCCCACTGGTCTGGCTGTTGGATCTGCTACCCCACTCTTTGAAGCAGTCTTCGAAGCAGTCTTTGAAGTAGTCTTTGGGGGCCAATTATTAGTCTTGGTCCCATGCCTTGTACTGAATTCATGCCTCCCTTCAAGCTGGCTGTTTACTCTGTAATAATTGGGTGACTTAGTTTCATACAGAAGCCTCTTTCCTTTTGACTGCATCCTGGTTTCTGGTGGGGTTACCAAGGACGAATGTTGTTTGAGGCCAGTTGGGTATGGCCTCTTGTTATGAGTGCTGGTTTTTCGGTCCCACTGCACCTTTTTGTAATGTTGCTTCCTATCAATTGGGAGCCCTTTCAACCACTTGTAACACATCCTGCACCTGAGGCATATTCTCTGCACTATAGCAGCTTCGAGAGAGTCATCATCCAACATCTCTTCACTAGAGCTTTCTTTTAGACCTGCAGAGCTTTGTCCATCAGCTGGTGAGCTTCTTGTGTTCTTCCTGAAAGTAGCCTAGCTAGCCACATGCATCTACACAGTGACTTCCTTCAATTCTTTCAAGGATAGGTTTTGGAAATCTGGCATGCCAACATTGGCTTCAACCTCTCCAATTTCTGGAAATGGGCTGGTATCAATTCCCATAGCTTTCTCAGACTTGGCTGGAAACTTTAGCCTTCCCTTTCAAATCTGTTCTTAGATCCTGTCCCATAAAACAATACAGTTTTTAGTTGAATGAGACCAAAAATTATGCCATTTACAATATAGTTTTCCTTTAAGTTCTTCCAGGATAGGAATCTTGACTCCCTTTGGTAACTTTAGGAAATTTGCTGCAAGCAAATAATAAAAAATGCCATCTACTTTTGTTTAGTCAAAAGAATACTTCCTATACAAGTCTTTCTTTTTAAACTGTTGGTCTATTGTACTGTCTTTCTGAATTAATGCCTCACAAGTCATAGGTTCTTTTCCTACTATTTCTGCTACATCAATTTCATAATTAGGGTCCCTATAGTAGGTCTTATATGATGCATTACTTCGATCTTGTTCTTCCTCAAGTAAAGTTCCATATCTAGACACCTTATAGGTTAACTCTACTAAGTCTCGAAACTCAGTTGAATCAAACTCTTTTGAAGCCTAAATTCCAAGCCATTCTGAGCCAATCTTACAAATTCAAGCTCTGGTAGCATGACCCTGCATTTGTTTCGTGCCCTTTTAAATCCGGCAATAAACTGACCAGTCTTCTCATTAGGCCTTTGGCTCAATCTTGCCAAGTTTGCCATAGAAACTTCAGGTTTTGTTTGGAAAAATTGGGCATGAAAAACTTCCTCCATTTGCTGCCAACTTTGGGTAGAGCCAAGTGTAAGGTTTATGTACCATATGAAGGCTGCTCCAGTTAGAGAACTTGAAAAAAGTCTCAATTTGATGTAATCATTATTAGCAAACTCACCACATTGGCTTATAAACATAGCAATGTGTTCTACTGTTGACTGATTTCCATTACCATAAAAGAGGGCAAAGTCTGGTATTCTAAACCCCCTAGGATTCTTGTGTACCCTATCTACCCACTCTCGGTAAGGTTTTCTATATACTAGTGTCTGGACCCCCCGAGCCATAGGTCCACACATTTCTCTAACTATATCAGCATTTGGTCCCTTGGAACCATATTTTGTGCTGGTTGAACCACTACTAGAGGAACAAACACAGGGTTTGGAAGAACACCATGTGCTTGTGGGCCTCGTGGTCCATACACGGGTACATTCAGGGCTGGTTGTCCTTGCTATACTGGCTGTTGTTGAAGGTATGGCTGGCCTCTTGGGGCCTGCCCTGCGAAAGGTACCACAGGAGGAGAAGTAGGTGTTGTTTCTCTTCCAATTGCAAGAAATCCTTCTAACCCCCTAGGTGCAAACTCAAACACGGGATTGGTGAAACCCCTTGTGCCAGGCATGTTCTCAAACATAGGATTTGGAAATGCCCTCATGCCATTACCCTGGGCTGGCTGAGATCCACCAAATTGTATAGTTTCGTTGGTAAAGAATGGTGCATTCTAAGTGGCCATTGGTCTCGAAGGAATTTCATACCATGACTGAGGCACATGTGCTGGCCTCTCATGGTTGTGACTACTAGTCTGACCATTGACTTGTCCATTATTTTGTATAAGTTGTTTATCTCGAGCCAATCGTTACTAAGGACTATTTACATTTTCTTCAGTTTGCCTTACAGTAGTTGGTTAATGAGAATTCATTCGATTCAAAAAGGATGTTGCCCATATTTCCATTGTATACATTAGTTATTGTCCCATAGCATCTACTAAATCTCCCCACGGATTCAGTGGTTGGGTAGAAGGAACATTCGAAGGTCCAGTCTCATGGCCCTGTCCAGTGTGTTAGACAAGTGTTGTATATTCTGAAGTGTTGGTCTGTTCGACCATTTGCGGAGGATCTAATGGGATAGGTGCATCTATCACATTGTCTTCTGGGTTAGGTATTTCTACCTCTCCTTCTACACCTACGTCTAGCCATTTTTAATAGTCCTATTGGGTGTGCTAAAAATATATGTTGGCTTTTTCGGCTTTTGAGGGTTAATGGTGTAAATTTAAGCATGCCAACAAAAATCAATTAGTCCTTACAGAAATTATAATTGCCAACTAATTATCAAGCAATTGTGTTGAAATTCTTTCTGCCTCAATAAAGAGGACTTTTACTAGTGGCTTGTTTTAGGAGAAAATTATGAATAGTAACACATAAATATAATTCAGAAATCGAATTTCATTAAGCAAATGAAAACTTACAATGAAGTTACAATGACCCAGTCTCGACAAGGTTCACAGTAACAAACTACTGAAAAACTACTTCTAGGAATTGAAGTGCAGTATAGGAATTGAAGTGCTGGAAATGTAAAGAACTGGGAATGTAAAAAATTGGAAAGAAAATATGAAGTAAATGACTGGTTTCTAGATCTGAGTCTGGGTCTCTTCTGTTTAGCCCTCTCTGCTATTTATACTCTTTAGTGATAACTGTCGAAGTGGCCTTCTAATCGTCGAAATACATTTCCACGATCTCTGGTCATGGCTTCGCTCAACTAGCTTCCACTACGCCTCTTTTGCAATTAGGCTATCCTTCTAAATTTAAATTTGAATTGTAGGTAACCTTTAGGTTACATCATCTCGCGTCTCTTAACTATTCAGATGCTACACAGATCCAATACTACCAATATGAACTACAACGTATCTGTCTTTGATTGGAGACTTGCTTTAATTCCCCAAATTGCCCTTTAAGTGCCACGTATCACTCTGCGATTGGCTTTTATAATTTATACAGCCAACACTTAGTGAATTTTTTATTTGCCGTTAAATAAACGAAATGATAATTTAGGATAAATTTAAAAAATAAATAAAAATTAGAAAACATCAAGAGCACCCTCCCCAATAATTTCTCATGTTGTGAGCGTCGATTAATTAGGGTTTGTTTGGTAACCATTCCGTTTTCAGTTTTCAGTTTATATTTACAAAAATTTTAAAAATTGTCATAAAAACTTGTTTGATAATTTTTTTGGTTTATAAATGGTTGTCTCAATTTATAAATTTGAGGAAAAAACGTAAACTCAAAAAATGAGTTTACGTTTTCAGTTTTCAAATTTTTTTTTCAAATAATTTATTTTCAATTTTTTTTTTCAAATAATTTTTTTTTCAATTACTTTTTTTTTTCAAATAATTTTTTTTCAATTATTTTTTTTTCAATTAATCTTTTTTTTCAAATATTTTTTTCCCAATTAATTTTTTTTTCAATTATTTTTTTAATTAATTTTTTTTCAAATAATTTTTTTTTCCAATTATAATGTGTAAAATCTCATTGTCATAAAATAATAAAAATAAATATAAATATTTTAGGGCTGAATAAATATATTTTTTAGTTTATGTTTTTAAAAAATTTTAAACATTTTATTCAAACCTTGTAATTTTAAAAATAAACAAAAATAAATTTATAAAATTTTTATAAATATAAACCAAAAAAAAAAACGTAGCAAATGCTACCTTAACTTTTGAGTGAGAAAATCGCCGGAAAACGAGGGAATCGGAGAAAGCGACGAATGAAACCCTAGTCTCAGAAGCCGAGGCCAATAAAGAGCCGACACTTCAGCAGAATTCTCAGTTAGAAGAAGAAGAAGAAGAAGATGTTGAGGATGAAGTGGGAGGTGATGAAATTGGAATATCGAAATCGACATCGTTGGATCAGAAGGAGATTCTGAGAGCTCTGGAGGTCGTGGAGAGAGACTCGGTGGCGATCGCCGACAGCTTCACCTCTCTCTTCGCTTCCCTACGCTTGGCTCTCTCCGAGGTCGGTCGGTCAGTCAGTCAGTCAATTTTGTATAATCTTCTTCAACTTCTCTGTTATTCACCGCAATTGTTTATGAAATGTCTTGTCCAAGTTTCTATAATTGCTAGTTTCATATTATTAGATTATGTCTTCACTGAAAGAAGGATAAACATGAGGCCTTTTCTATTCGAACTGTTCTGTTTCTTTAGACGGGAAAATTTTGATTGTGATGGTGGGGGAATAATTCAATTGTTTATGAATATATTCTGATCCAAGTTTGTGTAATTGTTAGTTTCATATTCTCAGATTTTGTGTTCATTTGAAGAGGGATAAAAACGGAAAATTGTGCATTTGGTTTTGGTTGAAAATGAGGACTTGCTCTTGGAAGAGTTCTGTTTCTTTAGTTAGGAACCAATTTTCCAGCAAAAATTGATGGTGGATATCTTTATTGCAACTTTACGGTGAACCATTTTTCCTTATTTGGTATGGCAAAACTGTTGAGTGAAAATTTGATGTATGCAGTTTGTTTGACATTGTTGAAGTGGTAGATGATAGTGGATTTGGATTCTAGACTAGAGACCTGAAGTAAGCTGTACGAGAATTTAAAAGATTGTGTATATATTATAGGTGTCAGTTTGATAATCTATTAAGTCAATAAACATGGTCAAAATATGTATGAAGTTGGGATTTTTTAATTTCTATGGAGTTGAAATTGGATTTTTTGATTGAAGATTGTGTCTATCTGGTGACACAAAATAATATTTTGCAGGTAACAAGCACTTCAGTTGACCATATGCGATGCTTCAGTGATGCTGCAGGCCGACTTCAAGAATGTGGTAAATTGTGATTATAGTGATTGATATTGTGCTTTATATATTTATGTGTTTAATAAACTCAAAATGTTTTGGTAGAATTGAGAGTAATTGAATTTTTGTGTTAAAAATTGTGGGAAATTATGGTTTTTATAAGGATTTTTTAAGGCTTATTTTGGGCCTTCTTTGAGCCCAAATTTGAGTAGGGCCCACACGTCTTTTGGGGTGAGTCCAAAGAGATGACATGTTCCTTGCCACATGGCAAGTCACACGGTTCGTCAAAACCATTTTTAAGTGAATGGGAACTTAACGTCGTTTTTGGGTTCATGGAATGGGAAATTAAAGAGTCAAATGTGGGTTACCTTAAAATAGTTGTCCCACATTGAAACTTTAACAGAGCTTGTGTGTATATATAAGTTCTAGGTGGACAAACTTGAGCTGAGCCCCAAGGGGCACCTCAAATTTGTACAAGGAAAGAGTTATGGACAAAATGGGTTTTGGCTCAAACCACCACATAGGTGCCGGGTGCGGGTTGTGGGTCGGGTCCTAACATTAATTTTTGGACAAAATTCATTTGAATTTTTGCAGGAAAATTATTTGAATTTCTGAACGGAATTAATTCAAATTTTGCGCCAAATTTGAATTCAACTGTTTCATACATGTTTGAATTCTGTATATGTTCAATTTGAATTCTGCACCTGTTCAGTTTGAATTACACCTGTTTAGTTCAAATTTGCACCTGTTCAAGTCTTCCGAAAAGGCACCAATTTGCTTATAAATTAAGACCTTCTTCCAGTAGTTTGTTCAATCCGAAAATTCTCTTGTTGTCTTCCATTTTGCTCTCTTGTATATATATATTCTTCATATTATTAATTTTAGACAAAATTCTAAGAGTATAGAACACAGGTTATAATTCACCGAAACAGATTGTTTTTAGTGCTAATACAATCTGTGAAAGATCCTTGTATCTTGGGAGATGAACGCCATTATTTAGTAAGCACCTGAGCGGGGCGAATCTGTCTTAAGGACATAGTGTCACACTCATTCGTGTTCTTAAGTTGTTTCGGTAAATAAATTTTGTAAGTAATTTATTTTGTTTATTTGATTTATTTCTAGTTATTTATTTTATACTGAAGATTGTTCCAACAAAAATATAGGATATCCATATAATTGTCATTTCCCTCCATGGCATCGGTCTACAATCCAGTATGATTATGGCTTCTAAGGTGCTCATAGGTTGCCTGACACAAGAAGAGAAGAGAAGGGAAAATTTATTGCAAAAAGGAATTAAGTTCTCTGCAATCTTTCTGTCTGCTTTCTCTTGTTGAACAGAGGAATGCAAAAGAATATACTACTAGCCGAATTGAAACAGTTAGTTAGCATAACAGTTCTCTAATACAAGTTGAAGCTCACTGGAAAAGTCTAGGATTTAAATTCCTGTGGTGGTTTAGGAAGGTTATGGGTGATTAACATGTTACTTCATTCATCTTACTATAAGTGAATGCACAATATTACTGACTGCATTTCCTTTAGGGCTTCAATTTTTGTTTTCGTATTATATTTGGTACCATCTCAATGTAATGAAAAGTTCTCAACATTGAGTATATTCATTTTTTAATTTGGTAGTGTCTGGCCGTAGACTCTTTCTTACGGCTTCCACTTCATGGCTGCAGAGATCCTGCTGTCAGTGCCAGGCTTTATTCTTTACCTTTCCATCACTTGCCCAGTTGCCCTTACAGAAGAGCTTGGTGATAGTTGCAAAACAACAGTTAGTTTTTGGTTGAGGTTTTATTTCTGCATTAGTTTCTCCTTCTGACTTTTTATCTCTCTCTCTCTCTCTCTCTCTCTCTCTCACACACACACACACACACACACACACACAAGGCTCACTTTTTTTATATTTCATCCTTAATTATTATTAAACCCAATTGTTGCTGACCTATATTTTGGATCCTCTGATTTGAATTTTATTCTTCTTTTGCAGCACTTGATGCAGCAACAAAAGGGAATCGCTATATAAATTCCTGTCTCAGGTATATAATTTGATTTCACCTTGCCATTTTGATAAATCCTGATAACTTTTAAGCATGTTTTGATCAACTTTGAACTACTGTTCGGAAAGGATGTTTTGCTTGGTTCTAATGGCATTTACATGGGAAGTTATGGAAACTGGAGCTTGACAATAACTGTGCGACAATATACATTTTGTGGCAATATCTAAGGCAAACTTTTTAGTAGTTAGTTAAAATTTAAAATTGAAGTACTGCCAAAATGAAAGGAAAAGAAAAGGAATAAATTTTGATAAATTTCATTGGGAGGAAGGTTGGTTGTTGCCTGTGTCATTTTGTACTTCAGCAGCCAGTTGGTGACTCGAGAGTTTCAGGGATCTTAAATCAAATCTAGAACTGGAACTTCAGATATAAATGTGGGAGCTGCTACTCCTTGGGGATTGAACTTCAGTGCCTTCATTATGACATCAAATATTATCATTTTACATATAAAGGAACTTGCATTTGCACTGACTCTTTCTTGTGGAACTTGCTTGTTTGCAGATTAAATGAGGAAATAAAAGGCATGGATAGTCTAGCCACACAACTGTATCCATGGTTTTACTTGAGCTTACTTTATATATATTGCTTCTCCCTACTCCTTTCTTGTATGATAAATTTCTAAGGTTCAAGACCAGAGAGATTGACATCCTTCTTTTTTTCCCTTCTCATTTTTATTTATTTATTTATTTATTTCATTTTTTCAATCGTACATTAATAACACTTGCACATATTGACATCAAGGGCCAAAGAACTTTCTTGGTGGTTCATTGGTGTTATGCCAAGTTTTGACAAGCTAATATTCTGAATTTTGAATCAGAACTTCAAAACCTCGGTAGCATTCGATGTAATCTTTCATCTATACAAAAATTTTCACTTTGCAGTTCCATTGGATTTGCTTCCTTGATGTTTGTAAAGAAAAATTCTGAGGAAGAACGTAGATACTTTGGACTCGGCTGTAAATAGGCTCCTCCGTCTTCCATGATGGTGATATTCTTGACACTGGTTTTGTCAGTTACAAAGATTGCTTCTTCAAATTTCTTTGTACCTGTGATGTGCTAGTTTACTTGATTATTTTTTTAATGATTGTTTCAGTGTGGTTGATATTACCTCTATACTAATATATGAAGGCAGAAGGCTATTGGTGTTGTGTGGATTTTGTTCCATACCAATATTATCCTCAAATTGTTCATTTATTATGGTTTTTATGGCTGATATTTATGCATAATTAAAGGTCAAAATTGGAAAATTAGAATTTCATGACACCAGTTGAATTTACCCTCAAGGTTATCCACTTCCCTTAATCAAAAGCCTCCATTAGTTTCTATTTTCTTTTATGATGATGTTTGTACATACAAATATGTTGATATATAAAAGAGAGATATTGGATAATTACAAATTTATTTCTGTTTCGACGAGATCAATTTGTTTGGATACGAAGGTGATGGAATTAAGGCACAAGAGAGAAAACCCAGAGAGGGTAGGCAATGGAGGGATCAAAAAAAGCAAAGCAATGTTTCCTTCTTTGAATCTCTTAGTTTTGTGTTCTCTAAAATACCTTCACTCCATCACAATATCAAGATTCGAACATAGCAATGTTTTGTTTTTTAAAATCTTTTAGTCAAGAACGGAAATCAAGCTATTAATTCAATCAACGATGCTACATGTTTGTAAAAATTAACTGGAAATCAAGCTATTAATTCAATCAACGATGCTACATGTTTGTAAAAATTAACTAAAAAAGTGAATAGAGGGATTATATTCATTATGTGATTTCACTTATGTTAAATATATACATTCATTGGAGTAAAATTCGAAATAAATTTTCATGGAACATAGCATTTTTGTAACTCGATGATAAGATTTTCGAAATCTTAGCCATGTCTCTAATGCACTTCTAGATTTATGATTGTGTTTTTAAGATTTTGGAAATCTTGGTTATGTCTCCAATGCTCTGATACTAAATGATACAAATCTCTTAAAATAGAATTCACATTTGAAAGTCAGTTTGCAAGAAGAGGGATCCCAAATGATTTATATTACCAAGGCTAATTATATTTTGTTCGTATGTGAAACCATAATAGATTCCGCATAATTGAACCTTACCTGTTATCCTCAGCTCCACTCCAGTAGAATTGCATAAACTCATGAAACCAAAATGGGTTGGCATATTATTATCTCTCAATTTGAAATTAATCACTAAAAAACAAAGAAAATAAAACTTACTTAAAAAAAAGGGGGAAGGTGGATTGGGGTTTTTTTTGGTTTTTTTTTTTTGTTCCTACTTTTGTCAAGATAACATTCATTAGTGCAAATAAAGAGCATACAACAAGGACAAGTCATTATTATACAAGTTCATAGTACAGCAAAATTCCCAAGGGCAACTAATCTATTACAAAACAATTCATGAGAATGAGAGAGAGAGAGAGAGAGAGAGAGAGAGAGAGAGAGAATGTGGGGGAAATCTACCTAACTCACATCCACTTCAAGAATCAATAGAAAATGTGAAGGAAAAGGACTTAATTGTATAAAGTATAAAACCTAGCTACCCTATATAATATAACTATTATAATTTAAAGTTAAAAAAATTAAAATAAAAAATAAACATTTGGTTACATTGCTTGTTTAATTTTGTTGATAATATTCTTTACAGTCCAATTGCATCAATAAGACAGAGTCTTAGTAAACTGATTTGTATTTATTCAATGTGTAAATTAAACACAATGTGGTGATCCTAATAATGTGTTCAACTATCCAAACAATTATTTAAAAGATATATATATATATACATATGTGGGGAGTGGTTTTGGAATACTCCTTTAATCCAAACAAACTCTTGAAAGATCCTTAAGATGTCACCTGAGACAAAAGAAAAAATTTAGTTGGTGGTGTCCGAATTAGCACTCGGACGAGCAAGTTAGTTTATTTAGAAAGAAGAGCCTTTGGTACCTTGATATTTTCTCCTAAAGCTTAGCCCTTTATCATCATTATGTCAGGGCCCATCTTCCTATTATACTTTTCAGAAGAAGACATTCTAGGCCCACCTAAAGGGGTCGTGCCGACTTATCTAATATACTCGGCTCAAACACACGGTCTAGGTATCTTTAACTCGACGCGTTTTTCATCCCATTTGTATCTACTCAACAATGACTTGTTTGAGTCTAATAGGTCTAGGCTAAATCTAGCCCATCAAAGATGGGCTTGGATGTATTCTGTTTGCCGATTAGATTTATTTCTATTCATCTCCCACAATATATATATATATTAAAGTAATTCTCAGTTACAGTTTTTTTTTGGTAAATTCTTTACAAATATGGTTCCAAGCATCCAATAATTTCTTCTTTTTTTTAATGGTGAGAAACTTTTCTAAGGCACACATATCTACATATTAAATTATAGATATTTGTAGTCATCAGTTGAATTTACCCTCAAGGTTATCCACTTTCCTTAATCAAAACCTCCATTAGTTTCTATTTCTTTTATGATGATGTTTGTACATACAAATATGTTGATACATAGAAGAAAGATATTGGATAATTACAATTTATTTGTGTTTTGTTGATATCAATCGGTTTGAATATGAAGGTGACGGAATTAAGGCACAAGACAGACAACCCAGAGAGGGTAGGCAAGAGATGGATAAAAAAAAAAGGTAATGCTATGCTACACGCAGCTTAAAAGGTGGGTATCATATACATTATTATTTTTGTAATATATATTATGTATTTGTGCTAAAAGTTATTCATTTTTTTCTAGTAGAGTTAAGGCAATTTATGATTTATAAATGAAGTTACGTGTTTTGTAGTAATGTTACGTATTTTTGTGATAATGTTATAAATTTTTTGATTAAAAGATATTTGGATAAAAAAATATGTCACATTATCACAAAATGCATAATTTTATTTCCGAATCACAAATTATCGTATTTCTACTAAAAAATTAGGTAATATTTTATTATAAAAATATATAACATACACTATAAAAATACATAATAAGTGTATATGATACGTACTCATAAATTTACACCATACATTTATTCTGAGGTTTCTTTAATTGTAAATTTACACATACATTTATTTTCAGAGCAAAAATATGAAATTTACAAAATACATTCATTTTTAGAATAAAATTTGAAATAAATTTTCATGATACATAGTATTTTTGTAATGGACAATAAGAATTTCAAAATATTGGCCATGTCTCCCATCACCTTCTAGATATATTATATTGCTTTTTAAGATTTTCATCACAAGATTTTCAAAATTTTGGTGATGTCCCCATGCTTTGATATTAAATGATACAGATCTCTTATATAGGATTTACCTTTAAAAACCAAAAAATTATTAGTGAATTTCAAATAAGCACTTACCAACGAATCTCATTAATTAGACTTATTTATTTACATGTTTTGACTGATAAGTTTATTACTGTAAATTTATTTATAAAAACAAGAGAAATTGATAAATTTATCACTTGATAAATTTATCAATAAAATTTAATAGGTAATAAATTCCGAAAGTAAAATCTATTGGTAATTTACCCCTCAGATAATTTATACTAACAAGGCTAATCATATTTTGTTTTGATGTGAGATCGTAATAAACTCTGTATCATTCAACCCTTGCTTGTTATCATAAGCTACAGTAGAACTATATGAACTCTTAAAATCAAAACCAAAATGGTTTGGGCATTATTACATCTCAATTTGAAATAAATCACTACAAAACAAGAACAAAAAACTTATTTGGGGGGTTTGAACTGGGTCCGGGTTGGGTGGGGTTGATTATTCGGTAGTCTGAGAATACCAACATAAACAATATAATAAATAGTGAGCAATCAAAACAAAATTGTATATATAAATATATAAAATTATTTGCTAATTTATTTTTTAATAATAAATAAGATTAATTAAAAGTTTAATATTAATGAACAAAAGCAAAAGGAATATGCTTTAGTTTTTTCAATAGAATTTTTTTATTATGTTTAAAAAATACACATTTTAGAAAGGGATCATTGAATAAGTTGATATTAAAAAAATGACATTTTATAATGGTATAAAATAATTTAAATATAATAAAATTAAATTTCTTACAAAATAAAAGTATCTAGAAAAAAAAAAAAAAAATGTAAGAAGAAAATTTAGAATGGTATTCTCATTTGATCTGAAAATAATTCTAGATGACTAATAAATTATCACGTATAACCCCCATTTTTTTAATAAAAAAAAGATATTTCACGAATCATTACTTTTAACAGAAAAATAACATTTATTTCTATTTTGTTTTGGCAAAATTTGCTTTTTAGCAATTTGAGTAAAAAAATTTTCATTTTTCATTTTAGTTTGTTTAATTGACAATTGAGATTAAAAAAACCAGAATTCACCATATTTCACAAGTGCTAAAAAAGTCTAGATGAACAATAAAAAAAATGTTTGACACCTACAAAAATACCCACAATTGTACCCACAATGATGTGGTATCATGTATGTCATCTCTTAATTTGCTATAAACTCAATGACATAGGGCTCAACTCCTTTGCCACATCATTGTAGGCAAAAGTATGAGCTTGTAGCATTGTTAGAACAATAAATTATCACATGTAATTTTTTTATTATATAAAAAAATAAATTTCCCCAACTATCACTTTTATCAAAATATAATGTTTATTTCTTTTTAATTTTAGCAAAACTCACTTCTTACTATTTAAGCTAAAAAAATTATTATTTTTTATTTTAACTTGTTTAATTGAAAATCAAAATGATTTTTTTTTAATAGAATCCATCATATTTGGCAATGTTAAAAAAATCATTCATGTTCTTAATGTTTTTGTCTTTTGTTAAAAAAATTGTATTAAAAAAAATTTATTGTTCAAGTTCTTGTAATTTAAAAGGATATAAAAACATGGGGAATTTATCAGAAAGTCCCATATAGCAAAATTATATTCCATTTGGTCCCATGAATATTTTGTTTGATTAGGCAGTCCATGATAGTAGAGACATCTTACTAATAACTCCTTTTTTGAATTACATTGTTATATGGGAGACAAATATACCCTCACATCAATTATGGGACCCACGCACTTCTCACCCATTTCTTCCCTGCAGGAGTGGATTATGGTTTTGATTTCTCAAGGTCAGACGGAGGCGAGGAGAACTACAATTTTGGCTTGAATGATTTGGGTTTTTCTGATTTGGATTTTAATTTGGATCTTTAAGGATTGTGCTGGTATTGCAAATCTGCAACCTGAAAGATGATAATCGGTGGATCTGAGGGATTATTTATACAAATTTTCCAAATCATTTCTGCGGGACTCGTTCGCGAAGGTTCTCCACTCGGAGGTCTCATCGATCAAGTGCGAACAGTGAACGTGAATTTCAATCCCAGAAACGTGAACTTTATTTGGGATGAAGGAAAGGAAAATCCAAGAAGAGAGATCGATCGGGATTGGAGCCGCGATTCTGCCAGCGGCCGAGGGAAGAGGAGAGAAAGTCAGAGGTGACGCCGTTGGGCTTGGAGATGACGGTGGAGAGGCCGCCGTCGGTGAGGAGGGGGTTGGTGGGGCCGCCAACTCGGACCGGGTCGTTGTCGCGGGACTCGTTCGCGAAGGTTCTCCACTCGGAGGTCTCATCGATCGAGTGCGAACAGTGAACGTGAATGTCAATTCGGCAGATCGGTGTACCACGTCGATGATCTTCAATCCGGCAGATCGGTGTACCACGTCAATGATCTTCAACCTTGCAGATCGGTGTACCACGTCCACGATCATCAATCCAGCAGGTCATCATTTAGAAACTTCGATTGGATCCACAAAATAGGAATCGATCAAATGGGTTCTTAATTTGGGTTGTGTTATATCGTTTGTGGAGAAGAAAGATGTGAGAGATTGTTGTTGAAAATCACAAGTTTTGGAGTTGAGGGCAGTGAGAGTGAAGAGTCTGTGAGGAATTTAAGAGGGAGAGAGAAAGAGAGAGACAACACACTGTGTGTATGCAGAGAGTCTCACACACCTGATGACCTGAAGCTTAGTTGCCGACCAGACGGTTGGCAGAGAGAGATTTGACAGAAAATTCCAAGGGAGTTTTGGTTAGTAAAAAGAAAGAGAGAAGAGAGGGATTTTAAGAAAGAGAGACAATTTGGATGATGGGGTTGTATCGTAAGATTCCAACCCAAACAGCACATATATTCATTTGATGTTCACAGATCTGGTTCTCAATCTCACCGATTCCACCGATTCTCGTCCCAGCGATTCCACCGTTCTTCAGCAAATCCCACCGATTCCCGTCCCAGATTAGCTACCCAACTCCTTCGTCTCTCTCTCTTCCGTCCCAGATTAGCTACCCAGCCGACGTGGTACACCGAATTGGAAGATTGTATAGTAATTTATGGATATCCATTTTCATAGTAAGGTTCACACAGAAAAATGGCAATCATAGATTTTTTGCAAATTCAAACACAAAACATGACCGTGTTCTACGTCGTCTATGAACGATTTCCACACCACGGCTTCAAATCATTCACAGCACTCCATCAGATCTGTGAATCTGCGTGAACCCAACCATTGGTAAGGTTCACGTTGAAAACGTCACAAATGTCAATTGGAAAACAAAAGGTCAATCTGTGGGAAAGAAGAAACGTGACACAACCCACGTCACAGAAAAAGAGTACTATTACCTTTTTTTGGAACGTGAATCTCACACACCCCTTCCCATAAATACATGCAACTCAAATTAACACTTTAATGGCAAAATAGTAAACAAACAACCCAAAGGACTAAACGGTTTGAAAGAAAACAATTAGGACCACATGATCTACAAGATGAGAAAATGGGATTTACTGGTCAATTCCCCTAAAAACATTTGTAAAATTTAAAACCAATATATATATATATAAGCTTTTAATAACGATTAATAATTTGAACACGTGTATTTAATGACATATTATGTTTAGACTAATAATATTATGACACATCATTATGACACATGTGAATAATAATCTCATTCTAATTGTAATAACATAATTTAAAGAGGAATTTAAATTTAAAATTTTATGTTATAATTCAATAAAATATGCATAAATTAAGGAATGAATATTGATCTCATTCCAATTATGGTAATATAATTTAAGGAATAATTTAAATTTAAAATTTTATTTTAATAATATAAAATTAATTTATAGACTAATCATATTGTGACACATATCAACAAAAAATAAACAAAAACAAAAAAAATGAGAAAAAAGAATTGCAACTTTCAACCTTAAGATGATAACGTTTTGCAATCTATATATATATATTAAGGAAAATGAGATTTTTAATGAACATAGAATGGTGAAACTCAAAACCCTCATACTATTTTTCTAGATTTCTTATTTTTTAAATAATTAAAAAAAACTTCTATCAACTAGCTATTGTTGAATCATTTAAAAAATAATCGTATTTTTCCTTCATTTACACATTTCAAAAGGAAAGTTAATTAATCCATTGAAAATTTTAAATTTAGAAATTAAAAAAAAAAAGTTAACTAATCAATTTTAAAATTTAAATTTTTGTACCACTAAAATATGGAAATCGTCTTTCATAGATTTTTTTCTCTTGATGTTTAATAGTTTTATATGTATCGACATTTTAGTTGAGACCTCAAAGATTAGTGATAGAGTCAAAGAAAATGGGTTAGTCTTAAAGTTTTAAAATAAAATTTTTATGTTAGAATTTTTTCAAATGTAATTATCTTAATATTTATTGTGTAAGTTGATTTCTGACCACACTGTCAAATTAATACTCAGCTGGCGAACATTGGCAGAATAAATCGTGTTCGAACGACCTACAACAGAAAGAAGAGGTTCCGGCAGTGGTTCATCCACCCGGGGGCACTCCGACGATCAAGTTAGTTATCTCTCAAAGATAGCAAAAGTCCTTAACTCACTATTCAGAATAAAAAAGCGTACCTTAGACCCATAGGGGTGTCTCCCTTTTATAGCCAACATAAACCTAATCCCAATAGAAGCCTAGCTCAAATGGATTCTGGATTACTGCTGATCTTGAACTCCCAGTAGAATTGGGATAAACTCTCTAAGAGTCTTATCTTTATCCAAACCGAAGTCTTTTCCCAATGTAGGACTCTTGTCCCTTATTCGCTTATCCCGGATTCCGGTATTCTCGCAGATAACCTCGGCCTAGCCAAGATTACCTCAGCATCATGACTAGGACACGTGGCACCTCGGCTGACATGTCAGTGCCACCTCAGCCACGTGTTGTCACTCAAAAATTATGTCCCCACAACTGCCCCCTAGGTTCTATTACCTCGGTATCCTGAGGTGATAGAACCTATATCATTTCTTCCATTTAGCACATCGGCTAAGTTCGCTTTACTCTTCATTTCCGAGGTCATCATTTGTTGGCCCCCATATGACCAAGATCTGCAATCTGTCTTCGCCAATGCCTTAGAACAAATAATCAAGTCGGTTCAAATTATTTAGCCGAGATCATCCTCCTAGCCGAGGCCCTTGTGTCTTTAAACCAAGAACTCCAAGAGTTTTATCACGCGTGAAAGCTGTCATGCACAGTATTTCAACCGTTTCTACCACGCGTCTTTCTCTTACTGGATCATACTTGACACACGCTTTTAAGTCGCCTTATGTCTGCGTGCGCCGTCTGACAAGCACGTCGCCCTAGGCACATTAATTGCAATTTTGCCGCCATTTCGTGGTTTTGATCAAAACCACTTCTCTCTCCGTCTTTTCATTTTTGTATCTTCGTCTTCGTGCAAACTCTCTCTCCTCCCAAATCCTCCATTGCTCCAAGCTCTTAAGCTCTATAACTTGCTCCATTCACCTCTTCCTGCGGGATCTTCACCGCTCCGTTGCTTTTGTTATCGTCGTCTAACTTCGGTGAACCCCTACACCGACCTCTCAGTCTCTGGTAAGCCACTGTTCCTTCGTTTCAATTTCTTGTTTCACATTTTATTGCCTCTGCTTATTAGTCATGTTTAAACATATTCATATGCTCCTATTCCTGTCTGTGCTTCAAATTTCCCCCTTTGTATGCTTAAATCATACTATGTTTCACCTGTTTCTGGGTACACACATGTATCCACACACTTTGCTTATTTTGCCACTGTTATTGGCCTTGCACCCTTGCACACACTTTGTCACATGTTCTTGATAGAGCATCATTATTCTTGATTCTGAATCTTTGTTTTTGTTTCTTTTTTCTATGTCCTTTCTAGATTCTTGCCTTCAATCTTTGTTTGCCTAGACTTAGATTTGGGATTTGTCATAGAACTCACGAATCTTAAGGAAAACTGAAACAAATTCCTTTTAGATCCTTAGAAATTCTTACCCCAGCACACATTTGGTTTTTGCCGAGGTCCTTCAAACCTTCACAAACACACTTCCTTTTGAAATCCAACACTTTTCCCCAAGCCGACGTCATAGGTATATGGAGGTATAGGGTAGACACCCCAACCAAGCTAGAATATTTCAGGCAGGAGTTTTCCATCCCAGCCGACATCCATCTGAGGTTGGCTGGGAAGGATGACTCCATCATGCCCACAGTTGACTCCATGCCTTTCCCAGTCGTAGCTTTCATAGAGTGTGGACTTAGGCTCCCACTTGACATACTTTTCCGTGAAATCCTTCATTACTACAAATTAAACCCAATGCAGCTCGCCATCAACTTCTACCGAGTTATTAACGGCATAATAGCCTTAGCCAAAAAAGAGAATGCTAGGGTGACTTTAGCTAACATCCAATACTGCTACACCATGTGTGGCCTCAGGTTAGAAAAAAGCTACATTTACTACCTTAAACCGAGGTCCACAGAATACAAACTTGTTGCCGACCTCCCAAACTCCAACAAGGGAGCCGAGGACGATTACTTCATTGTCTCGAGCAACTGGGAGTTCGCTCCGGATGAAGACCTTCATCTCTACCCTTTTAGCCAAACAGTTTTCATAGAGGGTAACGATAAGAGTCAAATATTGCACTTACTTGTTTTCTAAGTCCTTAACACTTTGTTCTTTTTACGTGTTCTAACGTCTGTTTTTCTTGCAGCTCTTCCATAGCCGGCAAAGGACTTCCGTAAGCCCTTCTTCCCTAAAGGACTTGAAGAAGCTGTTGGATCTGCCAATTCAGAGGCGGAGAGCTCCCTTACTGCTCAACTACATTCCAACCTATAAATCCGTTTTGCCGACGCCCTAAGGAAGAAGAGCAAGTCTCCTCCTTCCGCCACAACTCTTCTAGCAACTTTATCACCTCAGCCAGACCAAGGATCAACCTCTGATCTAGCTGAACAACCGTCAACCTCGGCTCCATATCTGATCCTTCCATCTCAACGCAAACACCGACGCCGAACTGCAATCGCTGCAGAGATGGGTCGCAAGAAAGCAGTTGCAGGCGATCTCCTGGCCGACATCCCTGATACCGTCAACGCTCAACCAGCACAATCCCAACCTTAACCAAAGCCAAAGCCCAAAAGACTGAAGAAGGCCCAGCCTAAGGCAACGGTGACTCAGATTGACACTGAGGACACCTTGCCAATTTCAAAATTGACTGAGAGTGAAAAGACCCCCTCCGCCGCCGAGAAGAGGCCCGCCGAGGCCGAACCATCCTAATCAACTCGATCAAAAAGGCCGAGGTCAAAGTCGGCCACAACCTCGGGGTCCATGAAATCAAATGCCCCCTGGGCCCCTCCCATCACCATAGAGGACAAGCCGGTCAGAGTTGGTGATAGCGCGACTGATCTTAAGGTCGGTCTTGCCCTCTCTACGGCTTTACTCCTTCCAAATGATCTCAATCGTAACGCCGAGATGAGCGAGTATAAAAACTTCGCTTTGATGTTGCAACATTCCGTTCAAGTAAGTCCCTTAGCTTAGTATTTTTCTTTCTCTATTTTTCCATACTTAGAGAATTTTTACTAACTTTTGCTCTGTCCATTTTCTTTCAAGCGATCCAGCACACCCACTCCTTCTCAATGCAAGCTTTTGAAATGAGGAAAGAGTTGGCCGACAAGATCAGGGAAGTTGCTGGTTTACAAAAGGCCATTAAAAAGGCCGAGGCAAAGACGAAAACCTTGACGGATCAGGCCGACGCGGCCAAGAAGGCTCAGGATGAGGCCGAGGAAAAGGCCGACGCTACAAAGGCCATTACCAAGGTCCTTGCTGCCGAAAAGAAAGAAGCCGAGGCCAAGATGGTTAAGGCCCAAAAGGAGCTTCAGGATGCCCTGGCCACAAAAGAGGCCAAGATCAAGGCTGCCGATGAAAAGGCGTATACTGAGGGGGCGGCCGACGTCAAGGAGAACTACAAAAAGCAAATGAAGCAGGCATGCAACAAGGGTTTCACCCTTGGTTGGATGGCTGCCCTCAAAAAGCTTGATGTCCCCGAGCACTCCCCCCTCAAGAATGCTAGCGACCTCCCACTGCCATTCCCCCCTACTCCAAGCCAATCCGAAGACGATTCTAAGTCCGAGGAGGAAGCTTTAGTGAGGAAAAAGAAGGAAGCTGCTGGAGCCAAGTCCCCTACTCTGAATGAGCAAGTTGACTTGACTTAGGATGAGGAGGACGAGGTCTCAAAAGATGCCTCCTCTCATAAGACAAACTCCGAGGTGCCGATCGCTGAGAAAAGCCTCGATCAAACTCTACAGGAGATTAATGTTGAGCTCGAGGTTGAGAAGGCTATTGAGAAGTCTTCCCAACTATCTTCTGGGGTCGAGACACAATCCGCAGTTGACGCCGAGTAGTTTCATTTTCGTATTTCTCTTTTTTCTGTACCTTAGACTTTTTCCTTTCTTTTTGAAACAATGTAAGCTTTTATTTGGCCGATGTTCCTTCATCTATTCTGAACAAGTAATCTCCAATATCAGGCCGAAGTGCCTTTTTGTATTTGAACTTCCTTATCTGAATGCAAGTATAACTTTCTTCCCTCAATGTGATTGTATGTTTGTCTTCCTTTTACTGTCTTGTATGCTTCTATACTTAGAATAATTTCCATGTTTTCAACATACACCTTAACTGTGTAATATTCTCGGTGTGGAATACTTCGGCTATTCCCACTAACAACTTATTTTGGCTCTGACCTAACACTTGAAAATATTCATACTATTTTCACAAGTGTTATTTACAACTTGCCACTTCGCTCAAGACCTCTGTCTTCTATTATTACAAAATTTCAATAAGCATTAAACCATCTTCCTTTAACATAACATCGGCTTAACTTCAACTTGTAAATTTTTCTCAAAATTTTAACAAGTGTTAAACCATCTTCCTTTAACAAAACCTCGGCTTAACTTCAACTTGTAAATTTTTCTCAAAATTTCAACAAGTGTTAAACCATCTTCCTTTAACATAATCTCGGCTTAACTTCAACTTGTAAATATTTCTCAAAATTTCAACAAGTGTTAAACCATCTTCCTTGTAAATTCCAACTCCCAAGCATTATTCTTCAGCCCTCTACCCCCTAATGTGAACTTAAGTTCCACTTGGGTTCTCATTAAGCATGTGGCTTTTGATCTTGTCGCTGAGGTCAGATTCAAACAAAGACTGGCCGAGGTTACCAACTTCGGTCTCTTTGTTAATCTGACTGGCATGCACTTGGCTCCAATCTGTGTCTGATTTTGCTGATATGACAAGTCCAGGTTAACCCAACTTAGTTCAACTCTATTATATGCAAGTATAATTCTACTCTACCATATAATATGTCTAAGTTATTCATCATGTTTCGCTTAGAAATATCGCCAACTTAGTTCAACTCTATTATATGCAAGTAAAGTTTCTACTCTGCCATATAATAAGTTTAAGTTATTCATCATGTTTCGCTTAGAAACATCACCAACTTAGTTCAACTCTATTATATGCAAGTAAAGTTTATACTCTGCCATATAATAAGTCTAAGTTATTCGTCATGTTTCGCTTAGAAACATCGCCAACTTAGTTCAACTCTATTATATGCAAGTAAAGTTTCTACTCTGCCATATAATAAGTCTAAGTTATTTGTCATGTTTCGCTTAGAAACATCGCCAACTTAGTTCAACTCTATTATATGCAAGTAAAGTTTTTACTCTGCCATATAATATGTCTAAGTTATTCGTCATGTTTCAATCAGAAACATCGTCAAGTACCTGTTTAGTCACCATACACAACTTTAAAAATCAATCTAAAAACTTTTATTAATACTTCGGCTAATAACAAGAGAAAGCTTGAAAAACAATAAGATCTAGTGATAGAAAAACTTCAGAGTGCAAGTATTCCAAGGTCTTGGCAGCTCTTTGCCTTCACAATCCTCAAGCTGATATGCCCCCGTTGCCTAAGATCGAGATGATTCTATAGGATCCTTCCCAATTCGGGCCAAGCTTGCCTTATCTGGGATCCTTCTTGTTGCCGACGACCTTTCTCAAAATGAGGTCACCAACTTGGAACTCTCGCAGGTTCACCTTCTTATTATAAGCCCTGGCAAGCTACTGCTGGTATGCCCTCGGCTGAATTGCTGCTTTTTCCCTTCGTTCCTCTAGCAGATCCAGATCTCGGGCTAAGAATGCCTCATTGGTCCCATTTTCTACTCCCTGGGTTTTGATCCCTGGGATGCCGACCTCCAATGGAATTACTGCCTCTGTGCCATAAGCCATGGCAAATGGGGATTCCCCCGTTGATTTTCTCGGCGTAGTCCGATATGCCCAAAGTACACTGGACAACTCATCCACCCACTTTCCCTTTGCTGCTTGCAGCCTCTTCTTAATCCCATCCAAGATAACTTTGTTGGATGCTTCTGTTTGGCCATTGCTTTGAGGAAAACTTGGAGTGGAAAAATAATTCTTGATTTTGAACTTTGCACAGAAGCTCTTGATTAGCTTACTGTCAAACTGTGTGCCATTGTCAGCTATTATTGTTCTTGGGATCCCAAACCTGGTGATGATGTTCTTCCATATGAAGTTTTTCACATCAATGTCCTGAATCTTGGCAAGGGGTTCAGTTTCTACCCATTTGGTGAAGTAATCTGTTGCCACCAGCAGATACTTCTTTTGTCCAGTTACTTGAGATAGTTTTCCAACAAGATCCATGCCCCATTGGGCAAATGGCCAAGGGTTGGACACCGGGTTCAAGCCTGCTGCTAGTTGATGTATCAAAGGTGCAAATCTCTAACACTTCTCACAGTTCTTAACATAGGCTTCAGCATCTTTCTGCATGTAGAGCCACCAGTACCCCTGAGTAATGGCCCTATGAGCAAGTGACCTGCCCGCAACGTGGCTTCCACATACTCCTTCATGTATTTCATACAGAAAGTCTTCAACCTATGCAAGATGCACACACCTCAGAAGGGGTCCAGTAAAAGATCTTCTGTAGAGATGTCCTTCTGCTATCAAACAGAACCTTGCCGACTTCAGTCTAAGTTTGTGCACTTCTTTTCGGTCATCTGGCAGTTTCCCATCTCTAAGGAATACTATTATTGCATCCATCCAACTTGGTCCCATCTCCACACACATTGCTTCACGCTCTGTGCTCAGTGGTTCTATGCTTGGTCCTGATAAGTAGTCAACCATTATCGTTCTTGCCTCTCTAGGCTTTATTGCACTAGCCAGGTTGGCCAGAGCATCGGCATGGCTGTTGTCATCTCGGCTTACCTACTGTAGTCAACAATTTTGAAATAAGGCTACCAGTCTGCCCACTTCCTTTGCATAGGCCGACATCCTTTCATCTCGAGCTGCATATTCGCCTGTTGCCTGGTTGACTATAAGTTAGGAGTCACAGAAGACTATTACCTCGTCAGCTTCCATGGCTGCTGCCAGCTTTAACCCTGCGATTAGTGCTTCATATTCTGCTTCATTGTTTGAGGCCTCAAACCCCAAACGAATGGATTGTTCCAATATCTGCCCATCTGCCGATACTAGTACTACTCCTGCACCCGCTCCTTGTCGGTTTGAACTTCCATCAACAAACAACCGGAAGGAGTCGCCGATGTAAATACTGCAGGGCCTGAGTTTCTCTTTGTTCTTTTGTTCTGTTGTCCCCCGCTGGGTTTTTTCTTGCTCATTTGGACCTCGGCTCAACGGAGCCCGATGTATGATGACGTCTGGTGTGAACTCGGCCACGAAGTCAGCTAAGACTTGGCCTTTGATTGCTGTCATGGGTCTAAATTCCAGGTCATATTGGCCCAAGGCCACTGCTCATCTGGCTATTCTGCTTGTCAAATCTCCTTGCTGCAACAGGGACCTTAAAGGATGTTCAGTTAACACCACAATTTTATGGGCTTGAAAGTAATGATTTAGCTTTTTGGAAGCCATTACTAAAGCCAGTGTTAACTTCTCCAAGGGTAAGTACCTGGTCTCTGCATCTACTAGGGTTTTGCTTACATAGTAAACTGCCATTTGCTCTCCTTTTTCTTCTCTGACTACTACTGCACTTACTGCATGTTCTGAAACTGCCAAGTATAAGAACAGCTCCTCTCCAAGTATTGGATTTGAGAGGATTGGAGCTATGGTCAGATACTTCTTCAAGTCAGCCAAGGCGACTTCGCACTCTTCTGTCCATAAGAAGTCTGTGGCTTTCTTCACTAAGCTGAAGAAAGGTTTACACTTGTCAGAGCTTCTGCTTATAAATCTGTTCAAGGCTGCAGCCCTTCCAGTTAACATTTGCACTTGCTTTGCCGATGTTGGGCTCTTCAATTCTAGGATGGCCTTAATCTGATCCAGGCTAGCCTCAATGCCCCTTCTGGTAACCAAATATCCTAAGAACTTACCAGACCCAACTCCAAATGCACACTTTGGTGCATTGAGTCGGAGCCAATATGTTCTAAGGATGTCAAAGATTGCCTTTAAGTCTTCCAGATAACCCTCAGGTTCCTTGGTCTTTACTACTATGTTGTCTATGTATACCTCCACAGTTTTGCCAATTAGATGTTTGAACATCTTTGTCACCAACCTCTGGTAAGTTGCTCCTGCGTTTTTCAACCCGAAAGGCATTACTCTGTAGCAATATAGCCCTTTTGGGGTGATGAATGCAGTATTTTCCTCATCTAGGGGGTACATAGCTATCTGATGGTACCCCCTGTAGGCATCCAGGAAACTCATACTTCCATACCCTGAGGTGGCATCCACCAATTGGTCAATCTTGGGTAATGGGAAACTGTCTTTGGAACAAGCCTTATTCAGGCTAATGAAGTCCACGCAGACCCTCCATTTACCATTCTTTTTCTTCACAACCACTGTGTTTGATAGCCATGTCGGGTAATTTACCTCTCGAATAGCTCTGGCCTCCAGAAGTTTATCTACTTCCTCTTCTACTGCCTTAACATGTATTAGTGTCGGCCTTCTTGCCCGCTGGATGACAGGTTTGGCCGACCTGTCTACATTCAGTCTATGGCAGGTGACCTCGGGGTCAATGTCTGGCATCTCGTATGGTGTCCATGCAAACACCTCAAGGTTCGCTCTCTAGAATGCCTCTAACTCTTTTTCCTCTTCCTCGGCTAAGTTCGAGCCGAAAAGGAAGAAGCGTTCTTCATCCCCTTACTAGACAAGGATTTTCTTCAGGGCTTCTTCACTCTTCTCGGCTGGCTCTTTGCCGACATCATCCAGGACTTGCACATTCTCGTCCTCGATCTCTATTGTTTCTGCTTCTCGTATGTTACAGGTAGACTTCATTGCTGCCATGGAGCAATTCTTTGCCTGCAACTGATCCCCTTTGACCTTCTCTATTCTATGCTCTATTGGGAACCGCAATAGCTGATGCAATGTTGAGGGAACAGCCCCCATTACATGTAGCCATGGCCTTCCTAGGATAACATTGTAGGGGGAGGGGGTGTCGATTATGGTGAACTCTATTTTTAGCTTCTTGGTGCCAGCTTGCACCTCCAAAGTTACTGCTCCTAGGGGCCACGTCGACATTCCATTGAACCCAACCATTGGGCCATTGGACTGCTCCAAGTCATCTTGGTGAAGGCCAAGCTCCTTGTAACACCTGACATACATGATGTCACAAGAGCTGCCTTGGTCAACTAAGATGCGCTTCATTTGGCACTCTTAAATCTAGAGGGATATTACCAAGGCATCGTTGTGTAGATGCTGCACCATCTCCAAGTCTTCCTCAGTAAAGGACACCACTGGTCCCTGGCTCTTGTCTGCCCTAGGTCTCTTCTTCCCAACCTAATACACATGTTGTAAGTGTTTTACTTTCTAGGTTTCCCCCCTTATCGCATTCTCATTCACCTTCGAGTGAATCACATTGATCACTCGAGGTCCGTCTACCTGCGATTGTGGTGCTGGTGGGGGTGGTGCTGTTGGTGCCTAGGGCAGTCTTGCCTACTCTTCCTTGTCCTGGCCTCGTCCACCAGGTCCCTTAAATGACCTTGTCTTACCAGGTCTTCCAGATGTGTCTTCAAGGCTCTACACCCCTGAGTCAGATGTCCAGCCTCATTGTGGTAAGCACAATGCTTGCCAAGGCTTCTTCCCATAAATTCGCCTGGTACCCTTGCTGGTGCTCTGTAATATGGCTGATTTTGGATCTTCTCCAAGACTTGGTAGATAGGGATTCGGAATACGGTTGTGACTGCCTGTGCAGCCCTTAAACTTGTCTCTGGTTTGTTGTATCCACTATCACCTCGGCCTCGCTTTGACGAGTCATTTTTCTACTCTGGTTTTAATGCCTTTGTCCTCAGCGTGTCTTCCTCGGCCCTGGCACACTTCTCTATCTTGGCCATAAGCTCCTCCATACTTTTTGGCAATGTCTTTGCCAATGACTTTCGAAGCAGGAAATCATCCTTCAGGCTGTTCTTAAAAGATATGACTGCCACCTCTTGGTTGCATCCGGGAATATGATTGAACACCTCATAATATCTTTTGGCGTAGGCCCTAAGGCTTTCGTCATCGCCAATTCTCAAAGCCATCAGGGCGTCCACCATCAATAGCTGTAGTTTGTTTGTCACGAACCTGGCCACAAACATCTCGGCTAGGCCTTCCCAGGTTTTCTCAATTCCTTTCGACAACTTGTGAAACCAGTCCGATGCAATTTCTCGGAAGGATGAGGGGGAACACCTTGCAAAGTAACGGCGCGTTCTCGGTATACAACGCGATTGAGTTTAGGTACAAGCCGACGTGACAGTTAGGGTCTGACTTACCGTCGTATATCTGTAACCTCAGCATATTGAACCTTTTTGGGGCCTCAAATTTTTCCAACTCCACCGAGAACGGTGTTCTTGGCTTGACCGGAGAGGTTACCTTGGCATCTTGTTGCTTCCTCTGGAAGTAACCCCTTAGATCTTCCTTGGTCCGTCCGGGAGCTCGACTATCAACGAATTTCAGCCTTTTTGGTATACTACTCCCAGTATCGTTGTGAGTCCTTTTGGACCTCTCTCTATTAGTTACGTCGAAACACAGCTCCTTCCCTTGAACATGCCGATGTTCTTTAGGTCAACTTCCTTGGTGCGAAGCGTCCTCCGTGAATCTCTCTTTCTTGATTCTCCTCGCTCGACCTCCCTTGAAGGCTGGTGAGAGTGTTCCTTGGTTCTATCGCGTTGAGGAGTCGCAGGAATTGCCTTTGGCCCCCCTGTCTGGGCATCTTTTTGGCCGCTGGAATCGGCGTATCTTGCAATGGAAACGGTGGTTGCATAACGTTGTTCTTCATCATGAAATTGATGACCGGTTTTAGGTCCACCAATTTGTTTGCCAGTTCCTTCATCTCGTCGTCCCTCTATAGGCATCTATCTTTCCATACCTGGAGGTCATCCTCGTTGTAATACCCACCTCGGTCTGATTTCTTTGTTATGTCGCCTTCCTTGCCGACGTCTTTTTCTTCGTGATTCTTATCACAAGTCTCTTTGTTACAGTTGTCTTCTTCAACGTCAAGGTCAATAGGTTTCCCACTCCCAGTAGGAGTGTCGTCTCCAACCTTCTCTTTCTGTCTGTTATTGGCCATCTATTCTCCTTTCTTTCCCACAGACGGCGCCAAATTGTGTGAGTTAATTTCTGACCACACTGTCAAATTAGTACTCAGCTGGCGAACACTGGCAGAATAGATCGCGTCCGAACAACCTGCAACAGAAAGAAGAGGTTCCGGCGGTGGTTCGTCCACCTAGGGCACTCCGACGATCAAGTCAATTATCTCTCAAAGATAGCAAAAGTGCTTAACTCACTATTCAGAATATAAAAGCGTACCTTAGACCCATGGGGGTGTCTCCCTTTTATAGCCAACATAAACCTAATCCCAATAGAAGCCTAGCTCCAATGGATTATGGATTACTACTGATCTTGGACTCCCAGTAGGATTGGGATAAACTCTCTAAGAGTCTTATCTTTATCCAAACCGAAGTCTTTTCCCAATCTAGGACTCTTGTCCTTTATCCGCTTATCCCGGATTCTGGTGTTCTCGCAAATAACCTCGGCCTAGCCGAGATTACCTCGGCATCATGACCAGGACACATGGCACCTCGGCTGACACTTCGGTGCCACCTCAGCCATGTGTTGTCACTCAAAAATTATGTCCCCACATTTATAAATATTTTTTATTAATTGATAAAAAGCACTGTAAACATTAAGATTATTATTATTTTTTTTAATGATATTGAATTATTAAAATATGATATATTATAGGCTTGAACCAAGAATTGTTGAAAAAAATAGACTCGAACTAGATTTTCTAGACTAATTTTTAATATTTAATCTAATATTGGAATTCCCAAATTAGCTCATATTAGTCACGAACCGATAAAGACATTTTTGAATGATCAAGATAATTTTCAATGATTAGGTGAATGTCATATTGGCATAAATATTGAGTCGACTACCTTCTAACTCACTCCTAACTCACTCCTAATATTTAGTCAATTACTACAAGTCAATCTTAATTCATTTTTACGAAAAAGTTATGACATAAGATAATTTACAATTTTGAGTAGACAATTTTTTAGTCTTTACAAAATAAGAAAAAATCAATATATTAACAAATGTAATTTACTACTATCATATGCTAAATTAAAATTACAAAATTTATAAAACAAAGTGTATTTATATTTTATCGTAAATATAGTTTTTGTAATTTATCCTTTAATTTTTACTAATTAAATTATGACATGCAATTTTTTTATTAAGAACTTATAACACACAATTAATGACATCAAAATAAAATTCTTATCTTATATGTAACTTTGATAAAAATAAATAAAATTTAATTGATTATAAATTATTTTTACTTAATATTTTAAATAAATTTTATATTATTATTTTAATTTAGAAACTAATTTTTGATTAGTTATTATACCCGTGCATAGCACGGGTAATATGCTAGTTATAATAGTATATAGATAGATAGATAGATAGATGGCTATATTAGGGTAAATTACATTGATATTCCTTATATTTTACTTTTTAAGTCATTTTGGTTAATGTAATTTCAATTAACTCGATTTTAACCCTTAATTTTAGATTATGTGTCAATTTGATATAATTGATAATACTGATTATGATTTTTAAAGAAAAATGGTCACTAATTGAGATTAACTCACTGAGTTAAACAAATTTATGATTTTGTCTATAAAAACATAACATATATCGTTTATGTGTGTATTTTCTATATAAAAAAAATTAAAAATTGTAATTAATTGGACCAAATTGATGTAAAATTATAAATTTATAATCAAAATTGAATCAATTAAAATTAAATAGATGAAAATGTTACAATGACCAAAACATAAGTACTGTTGGAAAATTTAAATTTAAATTTACTCCAATAGTTGTGTCTCTTGAGATGAAAGGGTGTGTCCTTTTGAAGGATCACAACCTTTCTGAAGAGTCACTTAGAAATCTTTATATTCCATGTCCCTCACTTCATTTTGTATGGTGAATTGCCATTCTTTTTCACTTTGCATTTATTCTTCATATTGCCTGAGTCTAATGCACAGCAAAATTCACTAGGCTTGCAATAGTAGTGCTGCTAGTGCAAGACATTGATCGTTGTATCCTAAGAGATAGACGTCCATTGAATCCTAAGCACCGGTGGGAGGATGAATCTGTCTTAAGGAAAGAGTGTCACACACTCGACTCGATCAGGTTTTATCTATTTATGTACTGCAAGTTTTATCACTTTTATATGTCGATTTATTTCAGTTTTTGGTTTTGCCCAAAAATCGTTTGAATAATTTTAAATTATATTTTCTTTATAGTTTGGTACTATTTTTTCTAACAATCTTAAGACAGAATCGATCATGTTTATGAGTTTTGGGAAAATATAATTATTGTTTACGTATGTGTTTGGGTAATGTTGCCACAAAACTACCACTTAAAGTAGAAAGTACGTAGATAATCCCATTTCTAAGTGGTCCAAATTCTTGCTCAAGTGAATTCCAACAAAGATAACACTAGAAAGGTTAATAATAAGGTGGATAATTAGGGATGGCAATTTGAAACCGACCTGACGGGGATCCCCGATCCCGACCCCGATTTAAGCGGTTTTTTCCCGAAAAATACCCCCAACGGGGAGGTGACGGTATTTGAAAATCAATCCCTAATTTGTCACGGGCCAGGGACGGTAATCAGTGTTTGATCCCCGGCCCCGCCCCCGTCCCCGGCCCCATCCTCGAATTTCCCCGAAGTGAAATTACTTTTATACCCCTTATATTTATATATTTATATATATATAATAATAAACCAAACCATATATATTATATTTATTATAAACCAAACCAATGCATTAGATTTATTATTTATATATCACTTCCTGTTATGTTGCTCTCACACTGACCCTGTAACTAAGATATATCTCTCTCTCTTACTCTCATCTCAACTCTCTCCCACTCTCTCGTTCATCTCACTGTCAACTCTCTCTCTCGCGGTCACCGACGGCGACGTCAGCACCATCGCTAGCCCCGACTCCCCCTCTCTCTCACCGACGGCGACATCACCACCACCACCGCACAATGTCTGTCTCTCTACCACCACCACCGAACCCACAGCCATCGCCAGCCACTCTCGATCTCGATCTCTGTCACCACCACCGAACCCACCGACGGCGTTGCTCAGATCTGTCTGTGTTAGATCTCTGTGTGTGTGTGTGTGTGTGTGTGTGTGTGTGTGTGTGTGTGTGTGTGTGTGTGTGTGTGTGTGATCTGATCTGTGTGTGGGGATGACAATATATGTGTATGTGATCTGATCTGTGTGTAGGGATGACAATATATGTGTGTGTGATCTGATCTGTGTGTGTGAGTGATCTGATATGTGATTAATTTTTTTTTTTTTTTAAGTTTAAATCTGTATTTGTTGATGATGATAAAACATAGTATTTTTTTTTTTAAGTTCAAATCTATTTCAGACCATTAATAATTTTGTTTCAGATCTGTTTTTAGATGATGTTGTTGTTGAGTTGTATGTGAGGCATCTGAAATTTTTGTTACCTCTGAAATTTTTAGATGATAATTTTGTTTCAAATCTGTGTGTGTAAGGCATCTGAAATTTTTTTTTTTTTTTTTAGCCGGGGAATGCTCGGGGTCGGGAATGCTCGGGGTCGGGGAAACCCGATCCCCATTGGGGGCGGGAGTGGGGGCAGTGATAGGATCCCCGTCGGGGATCGGGGCCGGGGCCGGGGCCGGGGCCGGGGAAAATTCGACCATCGGGGATCGGGAACCGGGAGTGTGATCCCCTATCTCGCCCCACCCCGTTGCCATTCCTATGGACAATGTGATGTTTTGTCAAAAATGTCTGTCGAATTGCCCCCCTTTGTATCCAGCGCGGAAGAAGAGGGTCCGAGCAAGGAATTCTCAGGGAGGGGCTGAAATGAGAGTTGTCCGAGGGGTTTGAGGGCGCAATCGCGGTGAGAGTTTTTCCAGTAGTCGTTGACAATCATGGTGGCTGCGAAAGCCATAAGGTGGAGGATGACGAAAAGAGAGATGATCCAAGTGTTCTCTCTCCTCTGCGATAAGGATCTGGAGTAGGGGACTCTCTGTTCTTTCCCCAATTCGTCTGAAGCGAAATCAATGGAGACGCGGGGCTGTGGTGCCTTGATTTCGATAGGGGTGTGGTCTTTGGTGGTCATCGCCATTGATTTTGCAAGAAATTGCAAGTGGCTATGGACCCCAGACAGAGAGAAAGAACAACAATCTTCAAGATGTATTGTGTTTTTGCTTCAAACCAGAGAGAGAGAGAGAGAGGGAGGGAGGGAGAATTGATCTAGAGAGAGAAACTAGAGAGCGATGACTGAGATCTCAAGAGGGAGATCGATCCGCTTCCTGTTATTCTTCTCCTCAATTTCTCTTCAATTCATTGCCGGTTCGTCTCTCAGATCTCTACTCAACTTTCGTATATGCACATATAAATTGCATATATGCATGATGAATTCTATAAAGCCCTTTCGATGTTCTTCATAGAGTATCAATTTGTATGCGACTGTTCATTTCTTGAATGAAGTTGATTTTCTTTTGGGTCTATAGATTGCTCTAATGTATCCCATGTTACAATTAAATGTTAGTTGTATTTGGTTTGTTGGGAAATGTGATGGCTTTATCAAAGAATAAATGGCGTTTAGAAGTGGGTAATATTGTTGCTAAGAAAATTGCCTTGCTTGGAAAACGATTATGGAGATTTCCCACTAAGCATAATTCTTTATGGCATTATGTTATCAAAAGTAAGTTTAAGATTCAAGACAATATTTGGGACTCTTTTGAGGTTTTCGGAGAAATTCTTGATCTCCTTGGAAGTATATGCCTCAAGGTCTTTCTTACATCACTTGGCCATACTATAGTTAATTGATTGGTATTCTCGGGGATGATCTCTAGAAATGTTTCAAACGTTTTCATTTTATTCTTACTAGCAAATCACCCGTGCTATGCACGGATTGTATTTACAATTATCTATATATGTGAATTGGTATTTTTGAATGTCCTTTTTTTTTTTCAAATGTCTTCTTTTTTTCCTTTTTTATATTATATTAAAGTTTAACATTTTGATAATAATCGTATGTGTTAGACTTTTTAAGGAATTAAATGTCTTTTTTTTATTATTATATTATATTAAAGTTTAATATTTTGATAATAATCATATGTGTTGGACTTTTTAAGAATTTTTTTTTTTATGCTTGTTCTTAAGGCATTAAAGTCTTATTATGAGGGATAATAATCATATGTGTTGGGACTTTCCAAGGAATTCATATGTGTTGGATTTCAAAGAATTTTTTTTATGCTTGTTCTTAATGTATTAAAGTATTATTATGAGAGTAAGACTTGGGGGTTGGGAGAAGTTAATAAATGCTAAGATTTTTTTTTTAAATCAAAAAATCAGGAAATTTAGATTGGGATATTCTTGGTTAATTATGAAACATAAATTTTTTATTTTTTAACAAATTACAAATATACCATAAAATTTATTTAAAATATGAATTGGTCATATAATAGTAGAAATTACAACTATCGTTTGTAATAAATTTTAATTTAATACAATACTCAAGGAAAAGAAAGAAAGAAAAAATATATATATATTCTCCTATGTAATAATAAATTATCAAAATTGTTTATTGAAAAATATTTCTCATATCATTAAAAAATTATTAATTGACTTAATAATTTATTTATTAACAAAATGGTTAACTAAAATCTTTTTTCATATCATTAAAAATTATTAATTTACTTAATGATTTACTTATTAATAAAATTGATAAGTTGTTGTGAGAGTATGATTTATGTATTAATAAAATTAGTCATTTGTATATGTATGTATTTTCTTCTGCTTCTTTATTAGTTCAGTGACTTATCTTAGTATTTTTTTTAGATGAGAGAATTATCTTAGTATTTGTTTTATATTTATTTGTTGAAAACAACTACACATTGTATTTTTTTTTTATTTTATGAATTCGGAAGAAATATTTAAAACTCATAAATTCACCCAAAATGATATGATAATAAAATTGGAGTCGACATTATTGGTTGTATAACAAATCAAAAAATCATACATATCATAACACATAATTCTATCATATATCTAAATGTCTTCTTTTTTTCATTTTTTATATTATATTAAAGTTTAACATTTTGATAATAATCGTATGTGTTAGACTTTTCAAGGAATTAAATGTCTTTTTTTTATTATATTATATTAAAGTTTAATATTTTGATAATAATCATATGTGTTGGACTTTTTAAGAAATTTTTTTTTTTTGCTTGTTCTTAATGCATTAAAGTGTTATTATGAGGGATAATAATCATATGTGTTGGGACTTTTCAAGGAATTCATATGTGTTGGATTTCAAAGAATTTTTTTTATGCTTGTTCTTAATGCATTAAAGTGTTATTATGAGGGTAAAACTTGGGGGTTGGGAAAAGTTAATAAATGCTAAGATTTTTTTTTTTTTTTAAATCAAAAAATCAGGAAATTTAGATTGGAATATTGGAGCTCTCACAAGACTTGGGGTTAAAAATCCCATTTTGCTTAATATATAGTATAGATGATAGATTCAATTACTCGCTAAAGGTGTTTGGCTTATTAAATTAAATGCAATATATCATGATATAAGCATTCATGTTGCAAACATTGAATTGGTTGACAATGTTTGAAAAAATTGAGTTTATTATCAGATGTCATGCGGCAATTTTAATTTCAAGTGTGCAAGTTAGTCAAATGATAATCGTTATTGTGAATTGCTTTTGGTTTAAGTTGTACTATTTCTTGGGTTTCATTTTAAGCAATATTTAACATCCTAATGCAGACCTCTGTTCGAAGATAATAAACGCCAACAGGAAAATTCATTTCACTTGGATTGAGAGAAGATACTTTTATTATTATTGGATTTAAGTCATTGGGTCTAAGGTTTCAAATTTTTATTCATGGTTTATTTTAATATATAGCCCACAAGATTATTTGTGGAAGTTTCAATAATATTTTTTAAAATCAAGTTATGATTTTAATTATAAAAATCAAGATATTACTTTTGGTTGGTGATCTCTTGAAGTTTGAGAAAATATAGAGTATATTTATTATATACTTGGTAAATTTTCTAAATGTTATTAAATTAGAATTTTTAATTTACGTAATTTGTATTTGAATGGAAATTTTATATTGATTGATCAATCTATAAAAAGGAAGAGCCTAAGAACAACATTGACATAATCATTTTTGTATCTTAAGTCAAGAGTTTTTGAGATTATGATCCTCAATAATTTTTTACTCATGATTGTTTTACTCACTCCAGTGATGTGCATTATCAAGTAATTGAGTTTATTAAAAAAACAAAAAAAAAAGGTTGATTTGTGGATGTCTGTTAATAGGTCCACAAAGATATTTTTGTTTATAAGTGAGTATCTCAAGTTCCTTTTAAGGAAAGGCACAAATATTTGACAAATATTTTGTAGAAGTTTTCCAAAATGTGTTTTTAAAATCAAGGTATGATTTTAATTACTAAAATCTAGTATGATTTTTGGTTTGTAAATTCTTGAAAATTGAGAAAATATAGAGTATATGTTATATACTTGGGAAAATTTTTTGAATGTAATTTGATGTCATTTACATGTGCATTTTAATTTGTAGTAATTCTAATTAATTTGTAATGAGTCTTATGGTGTCATATGATGCCATGAAATCTTTTATGGGAAAAGAAAAATGTGATGTGTTAGTTTTTGACTAATTTATTTCCAGTATTTTGTCTGGGATTTAAATTAAAAAGTTTGTGAATTTTTTAATTAATTTGTGATTGTGATGATTACATACCAATGGATCTCTTGTGGGGTATTATTTCGAAAAGTATATTTCATGTGTAAATAATCCTTTTGTTTGATTGTGATAATAGTATTAACAATCGTTAACACTAGAAAAATTTAAACATAATAATTGAAATAGTGGTGTCAATCCATTTAATTGGAAGTAGATTGTAGAATCTTTTATGTTGATTATTAATTTGCTAATAATCAAGTTGAAAGTTATTTTTAAAGTAACTTTGAGTTTGTGACATAAATCGTCATCAATCATTATTTTACTTGTATAGTAGAATTTGTTTAACCGTGAACCATAATATTAATGTGGGCGTTTATCTTTTCAATGAGAAAAGATAATTCAATTTTCTTTGTCCCAAATATTCATCAAAAAAAAAAAATTGAATTCTTAGTTGTGGCAGTGGCACTTGTCTGGAAATGAATCATGTTGTTTGTGCTAATTTATGTGTTATCACAAATGTGGGGGAAGAGAGATTCCATGTCTACATATGTTATAGATTTGACAATCAATTTATGATGTCATTAATATCAATTTGGTATGTGGTGTATTATAAATAGATATCGATTATTTATCAAAAGTATCGATAAAAATGTGAATTTATGTATTTTGACATAAGAGGAATTTTAATTATTCTTTGGAATAAAGACTAAAATTGGTGTGGTGACTGATAACTCCGTAATGAAATATGATAAGTTAAAATATTTCATGGGTGAAAGACACTTTGGTAATTGTCGACGTAGTCACCAATACTGAATAAGACAAATAAGATGTAAATGTATTTATACAGTGATATTTATATTCCATGTTGAGATTGGAATTAAGGGTTGCAGTAAACAAAAAAAAATTAATCATGGCTAAAGAAATATTATTTGACAAAGTGTTGTGGCCACAACCGGTATTAGTCATTTCTTCTTTGTACTGCAAAAGCAAGTTATGAAGTCTAATTGTTTTTTAGACAAAATTAGTGTTGTGATTATATTCACAAAGCAATTTACATCTTGTTATTTTCAAGCACGCCAATTAATGATATATTTTGATTTATTTCAGAATTGTGGGGGTGTATTAATATTTTGTATAATTATACATCAACAAGAGGAATTAAGTTTCCTTAGAATGCTTGGAGGATTTTACCAAAGTAACGGTTCCGATAATAGGTCCACAAAGAATCTCAATTCTTTATTTAGGACAAAGTTGGAGTAGAAGCAAAAATGGTTTGATTAACTCCTAAGAAACAACTCTATGTTTATTATTTAAATGGGAGTGACATAGAGTAACGATAAGTCTTGATGTAATCAAAGACTTAAACACCGTATGACATTTGCTTTTAGTTATGAATATTGTCTAAAGATAATATAATAGATTCACTAATTACTCAATGATATCTAACTGAGAAGGTCAAAACGAAAAATAGTAGCCGCTAAACAAAAAGTTTGACCAGGGAGCAAATGAGGGAAAGTTTATCGAGGGGAATGTGATTAAAGCATATTACATCAGAGTCATCATAATGGTAACCCTACTTAGATGATTGGAGATCCCAAGAACTAAATTCAAAGGGACAACTAAGTTATGTGTGGCTCGTCAGAAATCACTAAAGGAGTCTAACTCCTATCCATTCCTATGATGAGAGTGATATCTGCAACATGTGTTGTATGCAGGAAACTTAGGGTAAGCTATGCTTTTAATGATTACTTATATCTTGGAAATCCTAGAAGGGTATCTTTCAAGAGGAGTATTTAAGAGACTCGAAATAAAGATCACCTATATGAGTGTGAAGGGGCCGCTTCTATGAGAATTGATAAGGCTAAATTTTCTAAAGCACTCATGAAACACCAGGACTTGCCCAAGGCCAAAACGGGCACAACCGTGAGAACTAAGCTGTGTTTGGAGATATTCTGTGTGAATTCTATTGTCTTGGCTTACATAAACGGCTAAACAGTTCAAGGCATCATGTCCACTAATTAGCCAGTAAGTCCGATAGGCTTTCACTAGGGACGGTTCAAAGCCGAAAGCTACCTATCCCGATGCAAGGTATTTCCTTAAATGTACTCTCTTTTTGTCTACATGTTGTTGCATGTCCTTTCCGTAAATTTTATTCATGTGGGGGATTGTTGGAAAATTTGAATTTGAATTTGAATTTAAATTTACTCCAATGGTTGTGTCTCTTGAGATGAAAAGGTGTGTCCTTTTGAAGGATCACAACCTTTCTGAAGAGTCACTTAGAAGTCTTTATATTCCATGTCCCTCACTTCATTTTGTATGGTGAATTGCCATTCTTCTTCACTTTGCATTTATTCTTCATATTGCCTGAGTCTAATTTTCCTATAAAGAGAGTTCATGCACAACAAAGTTCGCTAGGCTTGCAATAGTAGTGCTGCTAGTGCAAGACATTGATCATTTTATCATAGGAGATAGACGTCCACTGAATCCTAAGCACCGGTGGGAGGACGAATCTGTCTTAAGAAAAGAGTGTCACACACTCGACTCGATCAGGTTTTATCTATTTATGTACTGCAAGTTTTATCACTTTTATATGTCGATTTATTTCAGTTTTTGGTTTTGCCCAAAAATCGTTTGAATAATTTTAAATTATATTTTCTTTATAGTTTGGTACTATTTTTTCTAACAAGTACTACTAGTATAATTTGCCTTTTTAATTTTTTTGGGTATGCTCAATGATAGTCATAGGGATAGACAATTGCACCATTTTTTCTTCTTCTTTGTAATAAAACTATTCTGTCACAATGAAAGAAAATAAAAGAAAAAAAGTTTTGAAAGGCATAAATAGTTCAACAAATATGTGTACATGTGCCTAAATGTTGTCTGGTATTTTTAAAATTTGGAAAGAGTTACAACGTTGTGTGAAGAAATTTGGACATATAGCAAGATTTTAGTAAAGGTGAAATCAAAATTTAATAATTTGCAATATAAATTCAAATTTTGGATTTGATTGGATAATTAAGAAAAAGTTGATCTACTTATATGGGGAAAATAAAATAGTAATTATGCAAAATAAATATTCATAATTTTTATGAAAGATTTTCTATACAAATGGTAATATATTCTTAAAAGAACAATCAATCCCGTGAAAAACAATTTCATATACAATAAGTAATGAAATGTTTATATTTAAATTCCGAATAAAAATAGTTAATTTAAATAACTTTTAAAATTTCCATATTATTAAAAGAATATGAAAAGCATCACTATCTTTAAACCATTCAATTTTAAATAACCTTTGATGCTTCTTGGATAACTTTTTTCAAATTGATTTTGTATTCCTAAATTAGTGTATTTGAATTTGATTTTGTATCCCTAAATTAGTGTATTCCTATCTAAACTGATTTTGTATTCCTCAACTTACCCTAGCAACCTAATCTTCAAGGCTCTTGCAAAAGAATCCTAATCGTCATTTTGTTCTTCCGCCATGCTGCCTAACACGCACTCCGGTAGAGGACGTTGCTTCCTTGTGGTCATTGACCAGCCCTCTTCCATTACCAGGGAATGTAGTTGCGGCAGTGGCTATGAAATCTTTTATTTTTGAAGTGTTAATATTTTAGTGAGAAGCATTGATGATTTATTATAATATTTTAGTGATTTATTAAATTCTATACTGAAACAAACTTTTCAAATCATAAAATTAAGCCCTAGTCCTCATAATTTAGATAACATATATTTGAACCCCCTAAAAAATCAAAAGAGCGTTTGTGTACATCTTGAACAAAGATTATTAAGGAAGCTTTGAAGAATTATTGAAGAAGCTTTGATAGATTATTGAGGAAGTTTTGATGAATTGTGGAAGAATCCTTGATGGATTGTTGAGAAAGTTTTGATGGATAATTAAGGAGGCTTTGATGGATTACTAAGGAAGCTTAGGAAACTTGGATAGATTTTTGAGGAAGCTTTGAGAAAATTATGGAGGAAGCTTTTGAACTCTATAAATACACCATTCCCCTCCACATTTTGGAACAAACAACACACTTATACACTACCTATATACACCCCACGGTTGAGAGAAGAGAAGAGTTATAGATTTTGTAAGTCTTATATATCTTATATCTTAGAATTCACCATTTTTGGATATCCATGGAGAAATATCGAGATTAGAGTATTGGTGGCGGAGGAGATTGATTTGAGGTAATTTGGGTGATATACAATATGTTTTCTTTAAATCTCTTTACAAAGAGTTTCATTTTAATTATCTTCAATTTGTAAATCCTTTTCATTATTCTGGTCATTTGATAAATTTTGTAAAATCATTTTTAGTTGATTCGTTTGATTACTCTAATGTAAAGTGTTGGAGAATCAGAAAAGTTCAAAAAAAACATGAGTCAGAGAGTTATAACTTGATTTTTTTATTTATTTATAATTTATGTAGAAATGACTTTTCGAAAGCGGTTTTATAAAAAAAAAATTTCTAAAACCATTTTATAAAATGATTTTCTGAAACCCATTTTTTGTATATCTTATATTTTTGTTAAAAAAATATTTATGTTGAAAATGAATTTTTTAAAAAAAATAGTGTAAAAACGTAGTTTAGAAAATCTTTTTTAATTAATTAAGTTTTAATTGAAATGGCTTGTGATAAATGTTTTTTATTATATTTTAACCAATTTTGTAAGGTAAACCGTGGCTTTTCAAAAGCCGGTTTTTAGAAAACGATTTTGGTAAAACTGGTATAATGAGAAGAAAAAAAAAGAAAGATAAAACCTCACCCTGAAGTGGGGATAAACTTTTGGCACTGCCTTAGAGCATCTATAATGGAGTGACTAAAAATGTGTGTTAAAATATGTTATATGACATTAAAAATGTGTGTTAAAGTATAGTATATAATAAAAAGTGATAAAAGTAGAATTTAAAAATGGAATAATTATTCAGTAATTCCGAAATATGGATACGTAATATTCCATAGTATTATAATTGGTGAAGAATGTGGAGTATTGTATTGGGTAATTAGACAACATGAGGAACATATTGAATGATGATTAATTAGGAAATACAGATACGTGGTAGTCTGAAAATATTGAATAATTTCTTCCAAAAATGTGTGTTAAGAATTTATTTAGTGAGTGAATAGTGATACAATAGAGGTGTTAAGGTGTGTATTAAAAATATGTTTATATATAATATATATATAAACAATAAATAAAATAAATAAATAATTAAAAAGTATGGTCAGCCCGCCCAGCCCTGTCCCAGTGACCCTCTCTCTCTTTGAATCCGGATCGTCGGTCGCCTTCCCCTGCTGCCCTTCCTGCGGCACCCCAAAACGACGTTGTTTTGGGGCCAAATTTCAATTTAAGAAAAAAAAAAAACAAAGACAAAACTATTGTTTGCGACGACAACAGCTCCGACGACCCCCCTAACCCTCCTTCCCCTCCAATGATCCTTCCTCTCCGGCAATCCTCCCCCAGCCACATCACCTCCTCCTTGCTTTCTTTTTCCCCTTTCTTTCTTCTTCTAGATCTAGGGGAAAAAAAAAAAAACAAAGAGAAAGGAGAATCTGGTGGGTTTAATTGAGAGAGAAGTTAGAGAGAGAAAATGAAATATGCTATTGGAGTTTGTATTAACCCATTACTAGAGCATTTGAAATATTCTTCATCTTCAAAGTCATCATCCAAATATTCCATTTCTAATAGCCTATTATTGTCTCATCTTTCTCCACTTCGACTCTTTAAAGCAGAAACACAAAATTTGGTAGGAATTTAGGAAAGAACAAGACAGAAATTGAGGTGGGTCAATACATCTGAGAGAAAAGGGAGATGGGTTTGGTGGGTTTTGGATGGAAAAGGAAGAGATTGAGAGATGGTGTGGTGATGGGTGGTACGGCTAAAGGAGGGTCGCCGTAGGGGGAGAGAAACTGGGGAAGGGTTGCCGAAGCTGGTGGAGAGGTGACCGACAATGGAGGGGTGTGAAGTTTTTTTTTTTTTGGTTGCGATCCTCCTGTGATCCTCCTCCTCTCCTCTTCTTCTTCTTCTTCTTCCTCCTCCTCCTCTCTTTCTCTGCCTTCCTCCTTCTCTTCTGTCTTTGTTTTTTTTTTTTTTCTTTTTTTAATTGAAATTTAACCCCAAAACGACGTCGTTTTGGGGCACCGCAGGAAAGGCGGCAGGAGAAGACGACCGACGATCCGGACTCCTCTCTCTTTCTCCTCTCTCTCTGTCTCTTGTGCCAGCTACTTAACACCTGGCAAGCTTAATTATCAAAAATGCTTTTGAGCTCTAATATAGGAGCTCTAATAGCTCTAATGGGAAGGTGAGACCACTCTGATGTGATGTTTGTGCCTTACTTTGTTTTGTTTTTTTTTTTTTTCGCTTGGACACATCACTAGAGCTCAAATTAGAACTCTAGATTTAAAGCTCTCTAACATTTCCCCTTAATTATATGTTTAGCAACTCCATTGTAGCATCATTTAAGTCCACCACTGATCAAAATTTTAAAGTCTGACATACACAGTAATACTTGTGGATGCTCTTAGTCACGGAAATCAACCCTCTCTCTTCTGGTGGTTGACGATCGGAGATGAAGAGAGAGGGAGGAGAGAGGAAAGAACGGCGGCTCCGGCGAGAGAGAGTGGGTAAAGTCGGAGGAGGAGAGCAATGGTGGGGCGAGACGGAGACGATGAGGTTGCACGATCTCAGATCTGAAGCGTGGAGACGCTGACGGTGGAGTTGTTGGCCGCCGCCATCGCCGGCGGAGACGACGTATGAGGTCTCGCCGCCGTCTTCTTTCTTCACCGATCTCTCTCTGTCTCTAGGGTTTCAATCTCCGTCTCTCTTCCTCTCAAACGCATTGCCCTCTCTCCAATCTATTCCCCTCTCCCTCTCTCTCTCTCAAATAGCTTCGGTGGATCAAACCGAAGGCGGAGGTATAGCCATTTTTTAACACATTTGAGTTGGTGCTCGCTTGTAGGAAGATTCCCCGCTCTGAAGTAAAGTCTTTTTGGAGCTCAACGCCGGAGTCCACACCAGGGCACATCGAAAGGCAACTTCTCCCTCTCATGGCACATGTCTCTCTCTCTCTCAAATAGATGCCGCCGGAGGAGGTCTCATCACTGACCAGGAAGAAAAGATTGAATCTCGCCGTCTCAGGTAACCTCTTCCATTGCAAAATTAGGGTTTTAGCTTCAATTTCGGTACAGAATCACGAAACAGGTTTTCAGTCTTGCCTTCAATTTTTGTGCCGAATCGTGCTTTTGATCTTAAAATACATTTATGATTTTATTTTATTTTACTCTTAACTACTACTTGAAAATCTGAGATAAAGATGACACAGTTGAGCTATCTCAATATAATATTTTGATAAAATAAGTTTCAATAAAAAAGTTAAATTTAAGAATTCTTTAATTTTAACGCAACCAAGCTGGGAGAGTGAAAACTCAATAAAAAATGTTGATATTTTGCAGCCTGAGGTTTGAAGTCTTGTCACTTGCTACAACATTTAGTTTGTTGGCCTAATTTGTGATGGCTTGGTGGTGAATATGAATATTTGTGTAGGATTAATGCCGTAATTTTTTTTTAGAATTTGGAAGTAAATTAAGTTATAAACTTGGAAGGGGTCATTAAAACGTTAATTGTACCTCTAGGTTAAGTTTAAATTTATAATTTTTTTTTATCCTGTATAACGTCCCTGTTTTAATATATACTAATTGGGCGTTGTTTTTTTAACGTCCATACTTTACTTTTTTTTGTGGAAGTGTGCGTGCTCTGTTTTTGGACTCTTGTATTGTTTTAGCATTAGAGTTATAGAGCTAATTTGTAATTAATTTCACTGATTCGGTTGCTAGTTTTGATGAAGTTTTTCTATGATAATTGTGTTTGACTTGCGTTGATTGTCATGGTGTGCGATTGGTTGTTGCTCTTTCATTAGGAATTGCTGGGAGTTTTAGAAAGGCATGTGTATTTTGTTTTTGAGTTTTGTTGCTGGGAGATTTAGAAAAATGTTTTAATCGCATCCTTACAACGTTGAAACCAAATAAACAAACTACTTCATGAGATCTATAAATCAAACTTAAAATAGTCTTTATACATATATATATATATATGTTAAAATGAAATTTCAAAAATTTAAGAAATTGCGTAGTTCGCCGAACATTTTACATTCATCAGTAATTTTTAAACATATTTAATACGTTAATAACAATTATCAAAAAAAGAAGAAGCTAATAACAACACTATTGGATCAAATAAAATTCTTACAACTTCTCACAATTGTCCATAAACTTGAAATCGTCCATTAACCATATTCATAATTACTTACATTTCTTCTCTGTCTGGTTTTTGCCATAAACTTGACATCTTCCATTAACCATATTCATAATTACTTGCACTTCCTTCCTATTTGATTGTTCCAACAACATTGGAACATGCGGATAAACCGGTTTAAGAATATGCCAAACTCATAATGAGTGTGACTATGGATTCTTCATCACATTCTCTCATTATTGGAAGACATTGTTCGCTAGCTAAACAAACATCGGCTGAAACAAATTGCATATAATTAACTGCTCTCTTAGTAGCGCCACTTGATTATATGCCATTCAAAATTGCATAAGAAGATCATCTATAGCTATTAACTCGTCCCTTGATTGTTGATCTTCCTCAACATGTGGCCTAAATATCGCAATTCTCTGACCATTTGCTATATTTTGGATATCTAACCATGGAGTTGCATTTGGGAACAACATTACATTCAACGGGTAGGTTGGTGTTCCTATCCAACCAAACTTGTCTATCAACCCAGCAATGGTTTGTACATCATCTTTTGTGACAATCGGGATTTTTGGCTTTTGAACAAGCTGTCTTAACCACTAACAATGTATTTGTCCAAATTCTGTAGGTGGCAAATATCCATTCGTTTCTTGTTGAAATTCTATCATTTCTCTGTGTGCTACGTTTTCGTTTTTCATTTACTGTCACTGTCAAGAATAAAACAACAATCAATACAAAATTAAATAACAATTAAACCATATAATTATTTGTTACTAAATATTAACGTTTCACTGCACATTTTAGGAGAGCATGTCAAAAAAGCAAACGTCAAAGAGTATAAAAGTTGATAGCGGGCATTGTTAATTGCTTTTTTGACATGTTATTCTCAACTGTGCAGTGAAATGTTAATATTTAGTAACAAATAATTATTTGGTTTAATTGTTATTTAATTTTGTATTGATTACTGTTTTATTTTCGACAATCACAGTAAATGAAAAACGAAAATGTAGCACACGAAGAAATGGTAGAATTTCAGTAACAAACGAATGGATATTTGAGACTTACAGAATTTGGACATGTACATTATTTGTGGTTAAATTCAAACTTATTACTAAGACATGGGACAAGGTTGCTCCATAACTTAGGTAGACAGCTTGTTCAAAAGTCAAAAATCCCAATTGTCACAGAAGATGATATACGAACCATTGCTAGGTTGATAGACGAGTTTGGTTGGATAGGAACGCGAACCTACTCGTTGAATGTAATGTTGTTCCCAAATGCAACTCCGTGGTTAGATATCCAAAATGTAGCAAATGCTCTGAGAATTGCGATATTTAAGCCACTTGTTGAGGAAGATCAACAATCAAGGGATGAGTTAATAGCTGCACATGATCTTCTTGTGCATTTTGGATGGCATGTAATCAAGTGTGCTACTAAGAGAGCAGTTAATAGTATGCAATCAAGTATTTGTTTCAGCCGGTGTTCGTTTTGCTAACGAGTAATGTCTTTCGATAATGAAAGAATGTGATGTAAAATCCATAGTAACACTCATTAATGAGTTTGGCGTATTTCTAAAACGGTTCTCCAATGTTGTTGGAACAACCAAATAGGGAAGAAGTGCAAGTAATTATGAATATGGTTAATGAACGATGTTAGGTTTATGGCAACAACCAGATAGGGAAGAAATGTAAGTAACTATGAATGTGGTTAATGGACGATTTTAGGTTTATGGATAATTGCAAGAAGTTGTAGGAATTTTATTTGATTCAATAGTGTTGTTAGTAGTTTTTTTTTTTTATAATTGTTATTAACGTATTGAATATGTTTAGGAATTATTGATGAATGTAAAATGTTCGGAAAACTATGCAACTTTCTAGGTTTTTGAAATTTTATTTGAATATATATTTATATATTAAGATTATTTTAAGTTTGATTTATCAATCTCATGAAGTTGTTTGCTTATTTGGTTTCAAGGTTGTAAGGATGCGATTAAAACATTTTTCCAAAACTCTCATCAGCAAACTCAAAAACAAAATATATATGCCTTCCTAAAACTCTAAGCAAATTCTAATGAAAAGCAACTACCAACCGCACACAGTAACAATCAAGGCAAGTCAAACAAAATCATTATAGGATAACTTCATCAAAAACCTGCAACTGAATCAGTGAAATTAGTTACAAATTAGCTCTATAACTCTAATTTCATTGATTCGGTTGCTAGTTTTGATGAAGTTTGTCTATGATGATTGTGTTTGACTTGCCTTGATTGTCACTGTGTGGTGGCTGGTTGTTGCTCTTTCATTATGATTTGCTGGGAGTCTTAGTAAGGCATGTGTATATTGTTTTTGAGTTTTTTTGCTGGTAGTTCTAGAAAAATATTTCAATCGCATCCTTGAAACCAAATAAACAATTAAACAAACAACTTTGTGAGATCGATAAATCCAACTTAAAATAGTCTTAATACATATATATATATATTAAAATGAAATTTCAAAAACCTCAGAAGTTGCATAGTTCGCCGAACATTTTACATTCATCAGTAATTTCTAAACATATTCAGTACGTTAATAAAAATTATCAAAAAAAAAAAAAAAAAAGAAGGAATAAAAGCTAATAACAACACTACTGAATCAAATAAAATTCCTACAACTTCTCACAATTGTCCGTAAGCCTGAAATCGTTCATTAAACATATTCATAATTACTTACATTTCTTCCCTGTCTAATTGTTGCCTTAAATCTAAAATCGTCCATTAACCATATTCATAATTACTTGCCATTCCTTCCTATTTGGTTGTTCCAACAACATTGGAGCATGCGAATAAACCGGTTTAGGAATATGCCAAACTCATTAATGAGTGTGACTATGGATTCTACATCACGTTCTCTCATTATCGGAAGACATTGCTCGCTAGCTAAACGAACACCGGCTGAAACAAATACTTGATTACAAATAATTAACTGCTTTCTTAGTAGCGCTACTTGATTACATGCCATCCAAAATTGCATAAGAAGATCATGTGTAGCCATTAACTCGTCCCCTGATTGTTGATCTTCCTCAACATGTGGCTTAAATATCGTAATTCTCTTAGCATTTGCTATATTTTGGATATCTAATCACGGAGTTGCATTTGGGAACAACATTACACTCAACGGGTTCCTATCCAACCAAACTCGTCTATCAACGTAGCAATGGTTTGTACATCATCTTTTGTGACAATCGGGATTTTTGGCTTTTGAACGAGCCGTCTACCTAAGTTAGAGAGTAGCTTTGTCCTATGTCTTAGTAATAAGTTTGAATTTAACCACAAACAATGTGTTTGTCCAAATTCTGTAAGTCGCAAATATCCATTAGTTTGTTGTTGAAATTCTACCATTTCCCCATGTGCTACGTTTTCGTTTTTCATTTACTATCACTGTCAAGAATAAAACAACCAATACAAAAATAAATTACAATTAAACCATATAATTATTTGTTACTAAATATTAACGTTTCGCTGCACATTTTAGGAAAGCATGTCAAAAAAGGAAACGTCAAAGAGTACAAAAGTCGATAGCGGGCACTGTTAATTGCTTTTTTGACATACTCTTCTCAACTGTGCAGTGAAATATTAATATTTAGTAACAAATAATTATTTGGTTTAATTGTTATTTAATTTTGCATTGATTGTTGTTTTATTCTCGATAGTCACAGTAAATGAAAAACAAAAACGTGGCACACGGAGAAATGGTAGAATTTCAGTAACAAACGAATGGATATTTGCGACTTACAGAATTTGGACAAGCACATTGTTTGTGGTTAAATTCAAACTTATTACTAAGACATGGGACAAGGTTGCTCCATAACTTAGGTAGATGGCTTGTTCAAAAGTCAAAAATCCCGATTGTCACAGAAGATGATGTACAAACCATTGCTAGGTTGATAGATGAGTTTGGTTGGATAGGAACGCCAACCTACCCGTTGAATGTAATGTTGTTTCAAAATGCAACTCCGTAGTTAGATATCCAAAATGTAGCAAATGCTCAGAGAATTGCGATTTAGGCCACGAGTTGAGGAAGATCAACAATCAAGGGATGAGTTAATAGCTGCACATGATCATTTTCATTTTGGATGGCATGTAATCAAGTGGCGCTACTAAGAGAGTAGTTAATTATGTGCAATCAAGTATTTGTTTCAGCCAGTGTTCGTTTAGCTAGCGAGCAATATCTTCCGATAATGAAAGAACGTGATGTGAAATCCATAGTCACACTCATTAATGAGTTTGGCGTATTCCTAAACCGGTTTATCCGCATGCTCCAATGTTGTTGGAACAACTAGATAGAGAGGAAGTGCAAGTAATTATGAATATGGTTAATGGACAATTTCAGGTTTCTGGCAACAACCAGATAGGTAAGAAGTGTAAGTAATTATGAATACGGTTAATGAACGATTTCCAGTTTACGGACAAGTGTGAGAAGTTGTAGGAATTTTATTTGATTCAATAGTGTTGTTAGTAGTTTTTTTTATTTTTATAATTTTATTAACCTATTGATTATGTTTAGAAATTACTGATGAATGTAAAATGTTCGGCGAACTATGCAACTTCTTAGGTTTTTGAAATTTTATTTTAATATATATATATTTATGTATTAAGTCTATATTAAGTTGGATTTATCGATCTCACGAAGTTTGTTTATTTGGTTTCAAGGTTGTAAGAATGCAATTAAAACAATTTTCCAAAACTCTTACCAACATACTCAAACAAAATACACCTACCTTCCTAAAACTCTGAGCAAATCCTAATGAAAAGTAACAACCAACCGCACACAGTGACGATCAAGGCAAGTCAAACAAAATCATTATAGAAAACTTCATGAAAACCCGCAACTGCATCAGTGAAATTAATTACAAATTAGCTCTATAACTCTTATTTCACTGATTCGGTTGTTGGTTTTGATTAAGTTTTTCTGTGATGATTGTGTTTGACTTGCCTTGATTGTCACTTTGTGCCTGTTTGGCAGAGCTTAATTACAGCTTATTTCAGCTTTCAGCTTAATTTAAGCTATTTTGATGTGTTTGGTTTAGCATATAGCTTATAGCTTATAGCTTTTTGGAAGTCAGAAATCAGTTTATTCTTGGAGTGGGGCAGGAGATGCTTTAAGAATAAGCTGGAAATCAGCTTATGGTCATAGTTATAAGCTATAAGTTGTTTAGGCATAAGCTATAAGTTGTTTAGGCATAAGCTATAAGCACTTTCCCACAGCTTGTGCTGCTGGTTGTTGCTCTTTCATCAGGATTTGCTGGGAGTTTTAGTAAGGCTTGTGTATTTTGTTTTTGAGTTTTGTTGTTGGGAGTTTTAGAAAAATGTTTTAATCGCATCCTTACAACCTTGAACCCAAATAAACAATTAAACAAACAACTTTGTGAGATCGATTAATCCAACTTAAAATAGTCTTAGGCCTCGTTTGGGAACAGGCTAATTTAGTAACTTTTTGGCTATTTGGCTAAAATATGAGCTAAAAAAAACTACTATGTTTGGGATGAATTTTTGGCTTTTTACGAAAAGATGTGCAAAAAGTAGAGAGAAAAGAGAATCTTTGACTTTTTGGTATGGGTTGTTGGCTTTTTGGCTAATTTAGTAATTTTTTGACTTTTTGGCTAAAAGGGAGGGTTCCCAAACGAGGCCTTAATACATATATATATATATATATTAAAATGAAATTTCAAAAACCTAAGAAGTTGCATAGTTCACCGAACATTTTATATTCTATAGTAATTTCTAAACATATTCAGTACGTTAATAACAATTATCAAAAAAAAAAAAAAAGAAGCTAATAACAACACTATTGAATCAAATAAAATTCCTACAACTTCTCACAATTGTACGTAAACTTGAAATCGTTCATTAGCCGTATTCATAATTACTTACATTTCTTCTCTGTCGGGTTGTTGCCATAAAACTGAAATCGTCCATTAACCATATTCATAATTACTTGCACTTCGTTCCTATTTGGTTGTTCCAACAACATTGGAGCATGTGGATAAACCGGTTTAGGAATACGCGAAACTCATTAATGAGTGTGACTATGGATTCTACATCACGTTCTCTCATTATCGGAAGACATTGCTCGCTAGCTAAACAAATACCAGTTGAAACAAATACTTGATTGCATATAATTAACTACTCTCTTAGTTGCGCCACTTGATTACATGCCATCCTAAACTGCATAAGAAGATCATGCATAGCTATTAACTCGTCCCCTTGATTGTTGATCTTTCTCAACATATGGCCAAAATAGCGTAATTCTCTGAGCATTTGCTATATTTTGGATATCTAACCACGGAGTTGCACTTGGGAACAACATTACGTTCAATGGGTTGGTTGGTGTTCCTATCCAACCAAACTCGTCTATCAACCTAGCATTGATTTGTACATCTTCTTCTGTGACAATCGGGATTTTTGGCTTTTGAACGAGCCGTGTACCTAAGTTATGGAGCAATATTGTCCCATGTCTTAGTAATAAGTTTGAATTTAACCACAAATAATGTGTTTGTCCAAATTCTGTAAGTCGCAAATATCCATTCGTTTGTTGGTGAAATTCTACCCTTTTCCCATGTGCTACGTTTTCGTTTTCCATTTATTGTCGCTGTCAAGAATAAAACAACAATCAATACAAAATTAAATAACAATTAAATCATTTAATTATTTGTTATTAAATATTAACATTTCACTGCACATTTTAGGAGAGCATGTCAAAAAAGCAAACGTCAAAGAGTACCAAAGTTGATAGCAGGCACTGCTAATTGCTTTTTTGACATGCTCTTCTGAACTGTGCAGTGAAATGTTAATACTTTTAGTAACAAATAATTATTTGGTTTAATTGTTATTTAATTTTGTATTGATTGTTGTTTTATTCTCGACAGTCACAATAAATGAAAAACGGAAACGTAGCACACGGGGAAATCGTAGAATTTCAGCAACAAACGAATGGATATTTGCAACTTATAGAATTTGGACAAGCACATTGTTTGTTGTTAAATTCAAACTTATTACTAAGACATGGGACAAGGTTGTTCCATAACTTCAAAAGTCAAAAATCCTGATTGTCACCGAAGATGATGTACGAACCATTGCTAGGTTGATAGATGAGTTTGGTTGGACAGGAACGCGAACCTACCCGTTGAATGTAATGTTATTCCCAAATGCAATTCCGTGTTTAGATATTCAAAATGTAGCAAATGCTGAAAGAATTGCGATATTTAGGCCACATGTTGAGGAAGATCAACAATCAGGGGATGAATTAATAGCTGCACATGATCTTCTTATGCATTTTGGATGGCATGTAATCAAGTGGCGCTATTAAGAGAGCAGTTAATTATATGCAATCAAGTATTTGTTTCAGCCGTTGTTCGTTTAGCTAGCGAGCAATATCTTCTGATAATGAGAGAATGTGATGTAAAATCCATAGTCACAATCATTAATGAGTTTGGCATATTCCTAAACCGGTTTATCTGAATTCTCCAATGTTGTTGGAACAACCAGATAGGAAGGAAGTGCAAGTAATTACGAATATGGTTAATAGACGATTTCAAGTTTATGGCAATAACCAGACAGGGAAGAAATGTAAGTAACTATGAATATGGTTAATGGACGATTTCAGGTTTATGGACAACTGCGAGATGTTGTAGGAATTTTATTTGGTTCAATAGGGTTGTTAGTAGTTTGTATTTTTTATTATTAATTGTTATTAACGTATTGAATATGTTTAGAAATTACTAATGAATGTAAAATGTTCAGCGAACTATGCAACTTCATGGGTTTTTGAAACTTCATTGTAATTTTGATCTGCGAAATTTCATTTTAATGTGTATATATATATATGTATTAAGACTATTTTAAGTTGGATTTATCGATCTCACGAAGTTGTTTGTTTATTTGGTTTCAAGGTTGTAAGAATGCGATTGAAACATTTTTCTAAAACTCTCATCGACAAACTCAAAAACAAAATACACATGCCTTCCTAAAACTCCCAGCAAATCCTAATGAAAAGCAACAACTAGCCGCACAGTGACAATCCAGGCAAGTCAAACAAAATCATTATAGAAAAACTTCATTAAAACTAGCAGTTGAATTAGTGAAATTAATTGCAAATCAGCTCTATAACTCTAATGCTAAAACAATACAAAAGTCCAAAAACAGCGCAGACACACTCCCAAAAAAAAAAAAAAGGTAAGCATGGACGTTAAAAAAACAACGCCCAATTAGCTATGTTACACGGATTCTTCAAAATAAATCAAATACCTCTGTTGGACACCTGACACTTGGATATGGGTATTGGATATGTGTCGGATATTTTTCAACAAATACTTCTTATATAACTGTATATAACACTATTATTATATGTACATATTGTTGTATAATTGTTATAAATGTCATTTTGATATTGTAAGTTACATATAGTACCATTTTATCTTACATACTTGATTAAAAATATGACATTTTTTTGCCATGTCCACGTACGCTTAAATTTATGATTTGATGAGTCCGACCTCTAGATACATACCCGCATCGGACACCAGTACCCGAGTCCTTGTAACATAGCCAATTAGTACATATTAAAGCATGGACGTCATAAAGGATAAATAAAAATTATAAATTTAAACTTAACCTAGATGTACAATTAATTTTTTAATGACCTTTCCAAGTTTAGAACTTAGGGCTGGTTTGGGGTACCCTATTTCAGCCAAAAAGTCAAAAAGTTACTCCAAAATCCAAAAAGATATCACTATTCACCCAAAAAAAAAAAAAAAATATTTTTTTTTCTGCCCAAAGGACAGACCGAATTGACCAAAGCCGGCTGCTGTGCAGCGGCAGTGCCTATATACGGAAATGATTGGGTGTGATTGGCACACACACGGCGTTTGGCCTGTGGGGGCTATCACGGGTCCCGTTTTGATAATCTGAACCGTTAAATATGTAGAACTCATCGAGTACTATATGTCTGCAAAAAATCACATTGATCGGATATCGGTAACTATATAATCAGATCAGTTATGTATGACAAATGGATGGTGTTATAATTAATGATTGAAAAATAAATATATCTGATCAGATAGCTATCGATATCCGATTAACGTGATTTTTTACAGGTACATAGTGTTCGACGAGTTATACACATTGAACGGTTCAGATTATTAAAATGGGACCCGTGATGACCTCCACGGACCAAACAAAACCGTGCAGTACTTTGTAAAAAAAAATAGCCAATAATTTCCAACTCCTCCTCACAGCTGCCGAATTGTACTGCTGGGGCCCACCTGTCACTATTCATCTCTTACACACTCTTTTTATACAATTTTTTAATACACATTTTTCCAAAAAAATCCAAAAAGTTAACCCAAACCTTCATATTTTTTTCTCAACTTTTTTAGTCCAAAAAGACAAAAAGTGCACTTTTTTAGTACACCCCAAACCAGCCCTTATTTTACTTCCGAATTCTAAAAAAAAATTACACCATTAATCCTACACAAATATTCATATTTACCACCAAGCCATCACAAATTAGGCCAACAAACTAAATGTTGTAGGTAAGTGACAAGAGTTTAAACCTCTGTCTGCAAAATATCAACATTTTTTATTAAGTTTTTTTAAGAACAAACTTTCCTAGCTTGGTTGCGTTAAAGTTAAAGAATTTTCAAATTTGACTTCTTTGTTGAAACTTGTTTTATCAAAATATTATATTGAGATGGCTCAACTGTGTGAGTAGCAGTTAAGAGTAAAATAAAATAAAATCATAAATGCATTTGAAGATCACTAGCAAAACTTAAAACCCAAACCCTAGTTTCGCGATTCTGCACAGAAATTGAAGGCCAAGATCCAAACCCTAGTTTTGTGATTCTGTACAAAAATTGAAGCCAAAACCCTAGTTTAGAGATGTCAAGGGTTACCTGAGAGGGCGAGATTCGATCTTTTTTCCTGGTCGGTGATGAGAGAAAACCTCCTTCGGCAGCATCGGTTTGTGAGAGAGAGAGAGAGATGTGTGTGGTGAGAGAGAGAAGTTGGCATTGTATGTTAAAAAAAATATTTTATTTGGGTTCCGCTGCCCCAACGATGCCACATCTCAAGAGGAGACTCACATGAGCATGAGCTTGTGACAGGCTTTTAACGATATAAAAGATGTGAATGTTGAGCTCACGGCCTTCACCTCCAAAGAGCTCATCGAAGATTGACATTGGTCTCAAGTACGGAGAGAACCAGACCCTGTCACTGATGTGGCTTCTCGAATGCCTGCCGTCTACTTTGCTTGCCATAGAGTTCTAAGTACCGTAATAAATAAAGTCCTTTGTTTGTATTTATGGTTTTAGGCTGATTGAATTTGAATTTATTAGACATGAAATTCAATGCAATTCAGCTCAATTCAATTCAATTCTAGGTTCCTACAAGGCTACCTGGGTTTTCTCCAACAAGGGTATTGGATTTTGGAGCTGGTACTGGTTTGGCAGCTAATTTGATTCGTCCTATATGGTTACTTGGGCAGTGAAGATTGATATTGGTTTTTATAAATTACTTGTGATTGTATTTTGCTAATTGTGGTCAAATACTTTATTGGCATATTTGGTTCCAAAGGGCACTGTGAGAACTCTGGCCAAGATCCCCGGAAGGAATTAATTTAGTAAAGCCATTGCAATCGATGCAACGAGAATAAAGAATAAGTTAGGATGCAAATGGAGCAATTTTGTATGCTCAATATGTTTTTGTTATGCTTCTTATTTATTAAAACATACAACAAAAATGTGAGGCGTATAAATGCGCATGTCTGTAAACTTTTTTTTGAAAGTTGTACCCTAGTTACACGTTGAACTAACCTATTTAGTTTTCAGCTTGTCATGCCATTTAGATTTTCAGTGATGATAATGGAAACTGGTAGTTGTTGAATCTGAATTCTAAATACTTAGGTCAGCTACAAAAAACTTCTGTAACATGCAACTTTATCACAGCTACTTACTTGAATTGTAGGACATGATCTTTTTGGTAGCCTTAAGTGTTGCTTTGTTAGGCCTTTGTTGTGATGGAAGAATAGTAACTCTTTGGTGTAGTGTTGTAAGCTCAAATTAGTATGTATATCTTCAATGCTCTATTCAATTTCTTGTACACAAGAAAATGGGTTTATATATATATATATAAAGGGCAACAGTGCACAAGGCCTTTGCAAAAGCGGTGTGGGGAGGGCGAAGTATACGTAACTTTACCCCCATTTCTAGAGAGACTGGTTTTATGATTCAAACCCATGCCACCAGGACGTTTATAGAAGACATCAATTTTATTCCATTTAGAAAGGGAAAACACTAGGATGGAGTACAGAAATAGTAATCAATTTCGTGAGTCAGAATATGAAACTTTAGCAAAAATATTGCATTCATTTAGAAGTATTGAGACAACATAGCTCGAATGTTAGGCATTGGTTTTCTTATTTTGGGTCAGACAATTTGAAACATTATTTGTCATATTATTGAAGTTAACAAACAATATAGTGTTACTAATTAGGTAAGTAATGCTTGTTGTTATATGAGTAGATTTATTAGGGTTGTAATACAAATTACAATAGCAAAGAGCATGTCTCAGTGTTTTGTGCTCCAACTTTTATTTGAGTTTCTTCCAGTTTTCTTGAGATGTAGACTTTTCATTCTTTATGGAATTGGCTATACTTTGTTGCAACTCTTCATGTTTTTTGGTTGTCAACAAGGGAAAAAGAGTTTTGTGTCAAGAAAACCTCTAATATTTTTATTAATGGTTATTGTAGATCTGAAGAATTTGCCACTTATTTATAGCTATAATAGCATTCAGTCACTAACTAAGAATATCAATAAATCTGACACAGAGCATGACCTCGTCATTGCTGTAAGTTTTATTTTCTCCTCCATTATTGTCTTTGGTCCGGGCCTATGAAGCTTGGATACTTCTAGAACGGAGTCATGCTTGTATCGGATATTGATACTCCTCTAATCTGTGTTACCAAAAAATGCTAATATCCTAGGGAATTATGTTTTGGAATGCACATTCTAAAACATTACTCTGTTCCAAAATTGTAAATTTAGTGATCCGAAGCAATCCTAAAATATTTCTTTAAATGTTTTCTTGGGAGGGAAAAAGATATATATAATGAACTAAATCTTAGAGGAGTGAAGCTTTAACATGACATATTTGTGTACAACACTTCTGCATGTAACACATTTAAGTATGAAAGTGAAAAAGTACAAGGGGAATAAAAACAGTTTCGACATAATAATGAAATGAAATTTGTATAAGACCTATTAAAAAAGACGTAAAGTGGCTGGCCATTATCTTGTAATCTAATGCCTAATTAGGGAATGGTTTCTCACCATTCTTTGAGCTTATTATAATACAATACTAAAACTTATTAAAATAGTATTTCTTATGAATGTATCCTTGTCGTACATGTTTCCTATTTTTTAAGGTTTTTAAAGGTTTTTTTTTTTTTAATTTTAATATCTTCATATCCATATCATAGCCATATCTCGTATCTGTATCCATATCCATGCTTCATAAAGTCTGGGTGTTTCTTTTACTTATGCTCTAGAATAAAACTGATGGTAACAGGCTTTTACTTGAGAGTGCTATCTCTACCAACTACTCTTGAGAACTATTTTATGCAACCCTGATTTGTGCTAATTAATGCTTAATTTTTGTTGCTACCGGGTGAAGTCCTATGTGCTTGGAGAGATAGCATCACCGCAGGACAGAATTACCATTGTGCGCTAGCTTTGGGATCTTACACAAGATGTTCTGGTAAATTTTTAAGTCCGTGGATAAGTTTCATGTCTCAGTATGTGCAAGCTTATGTGCTGAAGGTATATGTGATTTGGTTGCATTGTTGATTAATATAATTCAAAAAAAAAAAAAAAAAAACATAGAATGTCCATAGTTGTTACTTTGTTTCATGGTTTAAAATTTCCTGTCAATTTGTCCTTCACTTTTACTTGGGAAGTATCAATTTATTCCTATTATATTTATTATTTTAATCCTTCAAGGGGTATTTTTCATGGGTGAGGCTTTCTCAGCATTTGTTTCTGGGGCTATAGATGTTGGATCAATCCATATCTTGATATTAATCAGCAAGTTGAGCATTTCAAAATAGTAGAGTGTGAAAAAAGTGAAAACATGTGAAGTGTGAATTGTCAGTTATCTCTCATTATTATGTAAACAAAGTATTTGTCGGTTATCTCTCATTATGTAAACAAAGTATTCTTCAAGATGGATAGTATACATTGAGGAATGTTTACATGACTTGCCCAAGATATATCATGCTAATAACTTTCCATTGGACACTTCTCATATATTTGTATTTAACATTATCTTACATGTATCATTTGTTGTGTAGTCGTGATAAAACACTTTTTTGATGTTGTATGTTACATATAGTACCATTTTATCTCACATAATAGATTAAAAATATAAAAATGACTCTTTTTTTGCTGATTCTACGTATCCTTAAGTTTGAGATTTGATGAGTTCATCCTCTAGATACGCAATAGTTTGCAATAATAACTAAGAGCTCCATTTATGTTTATAATTTAGAAGTATTACTCCATTACCTTTTGTTAATATGTTTCTTTTATAATTTTTGAAGCACATTTGTTTTAGTTAGAGAGAAGTTTTAGTGACCTTGCTACTAAGCATGAACTCAATCCAGTTGACCTTTGTTTTGGTTTATTTGCTTATTTATTTACGTCCATAACTGCTATCTGTGTTACATGGACTCGGCAATTTGGGGCGAAGTACCCGTGTCGACATGACACGGGTGCGGGTGTGGGATCTATGTTGGATTTTCCTCCTCCCTCTCAGACACGGGTAATCAAAAAGGAAGGAAGGTCAAGATACTTGCATCGATGTATTGGGTTCGAGATCTAGATTTGTTGAATCCTTAGTAGTAGGAATCGTGGATCTTGATCTCTCTAACATTCAATCTTATTCTCTCTGTCTTGATCTCCTTTTCTCTCTCGATCTTGCTGTGCGTGTGTGCGAGAAGAGAAGAGAAGACTGTCTAAGGGATCTGTTAGTAATGGACCTGCAACTCCATTTGCATAGTGGAAGCTGATTGAGCTCTTCCATGGCATATGAAGTGCAAACCATCAATCAAGGAAAAGCTGTAATGTTTTCATTCTAACATCATGTTATTTTAAGTTTGACCGAAACCCCAAATGATGTTACATGGACTATTCTAAGTGTGTGAAGTACCCGCGCTGGGCACTTGACACTGGGGCATTTTATTGATGTATGTCCAACATGTGTAATTTAACATTTACTTATCAAGCATGTAGTAATTTAAGCTTACCGTATAATTATGCATTAGAATAAACTTTCATATAATGCATGAAATCCCATGTCACCTTATAAATACTCTCATCCTAAAAATAAAAGTAGAATATTAAGAAAAATGAATATTTGTCGTGTCATCTTTTCTTATACGTGAGAATTAGATGAATCCTGACACTACACATACCTTACTTGACAGTTTTACTCGGGTCCCATGTAACATACCCCAAACATCGTGGATACAACAGCAAATTCTCTAGTAATTTGAGGCACAGGCCAGAACCGGAAGGCATGAGTATGCAGGCTCCTGCATCTTCCCACAAACTACTTTTACTTTTGCAATTTTTCATGACGGGTTTGTTGTCCCTTACTGCAGGGTTAGTCTTATTTAACTTGCTTTTGGGATCTTGGAAAAATAACCAATCATGGGATGACATGCTTCCTCTTTTTTTCCCATGGTGGGTATATTGGGTGACATATCTCAGTGCTTGCTGTGACACATTCAAAAAATAAACTTCCAATATCTTGATGGTCAAATCAGTTTGCGTAGATGTTTTTGTACAAGACTATCTGCTGATTTAAATGTAGATATTTAACCAACTCTTCAAAATTTATTTTTCACTTCTTTGAGCTTTGATGTAATGCTATATGAATATTCTTGTGGTTGTGATTATTCTGTATTTCGAGAAATTTATTTTTTCATTAATGACCTTGATAGAGGACCAATTCGAATATGAAGGTGAGAACTTTCCATATGAAGACAATCCAATGTCATGATTCTGATATTGTAGAAACAGATGCCATCAATCATTTACACTCGTGCTGATCTTGGGAGTGGCTGGGGCAGAATAATTCACTCTGTTAGGAGGGGCAAGCGGGTTGAAATGGATGTTTGTTGAGCAACCAATCGTGATGGCTCTGAGGGCTTGTTTGAGTGCATTGTTATTACGCAAAGTAAGAATCCTACGTTTCATCATCAAGCCCGAGGATCTCTTGGGGAGATTTGTGGCCCTTTTGATACCATTCTGTAATTGTTATCATTATATTGTTTTATGTTTTTTAATTTTACAAATGTAAATGTGAACCATGTTGTTAAGTTGTCAAAGAATGAGATATTGTTCTCGCTCGCTCCATCTTTTGATTTTATCTTTTTTGAGTTGTAGTATTATGCATTGAGAGAAGTAATCCAACACAAATTTGATAGATCGAAGATGAACAGCATGCTATTGATGCTTATTGTAAACTTGTTTTGGATTTATGATCTCAGGATAAAAATGGGTTAATTGTTGCTCCGAAGGTGCTAGTTACCCAACTCTAGCAGTGGCAATTTGTTTAGTCAAGATGAGTTGATGGGTTGAATTTTATTTTATTTTTTGTGGTGTTAATTACAGTAAGTTTGACATAATTTAACTTGATTTGAGGTTAATGTTGTTACCAAAGAAATCAAATTTATCTTAAATAGAAAATCTAACGTCAATGTCAAATGAAAATAACTGTTAATAATTGTTGCTTGGACATATGAGCATGGAAAATTAAGGCACTCAATTCCTTAATCAAACAAGCTACCACTAATTCATGAGCCTGAGATGAGCCCCATATTTGTGAGAGATTATTAAACAAGATACACTAAAATAAAACAAACAGGCATATTGGACATTCAACATTTGGACAAGGTGCGGGATGTATTCGATTTTTTCTAGTGATGTATTACAGCACAAATTTGAAACCCTCCAATTCTAGTTGAAATTATATTAAAAGATGGGTTTTTGTTAAGGAGACATTAAATGATCTTAACAAACCCCATTACCATGGAAAATTGAAAAAAATTATAAATATTATATGTTTAGAGACCAAACTATCATTTTCTTCAATTATCTCTATTTTAATATACTTTTCATAGTGGAATATTTTTAAAATATTTTTTTATTATAAAAGTGAAATTCCTTAATTTTTTTAAATGACGTTTTTTTAAATTTTTTTAAAATGTAATTTAAAAATAAAATTCCTTCATTGATTAATATTATAAATTATAAATTTCTTCGGAAAAGACACACATCGTCCACAAGAGGTAAAGTTGATTTCAAACCACAAGGATAAAATAAATTTTACCTCAATATAAATTTAAATTTCACCAAACATGTTATAAGTGATAGAGTGAATCAATATGGATTCTTTGTAAAAAAAAATAAAAACAAAATTAAAAAATTATAAAAGCCTTTTATAATCTTATGAAAGATAAAGAAACATATATTATTATTTTAACAGAGAAGTATACAACTTAATATGTTAAATATCTAAGAATAAGTCGTCAATTATCGGAGTATAAAATAGATTTCAAAAGGTATAAACAGAATTTTAGCGCATGAAGGATATAAAAATATGTTAATTTAGATTACTTGGCATTTGTTTTATGAGATTGAAGCGTGGGATTGGATTCCATGCCTAATAAATTTTTTTATTCATTGTTTAGTTTGTTTAGTGAAGGTCGGATTACAAGTCAATAAATTTAACAATACATGTAATTTGCTCATATTGCGTCCTTCTAAACAAATATCCCATTAAGGTAAATTACAAATAGATACTCTGATTTTTGCTTAAATACAATCTATATCCTATAATTCTAGAAATTATAAATACCCCTTGTCAACATTTTTTATTTAATAAATTAAGGAAAAAAAATATATTAACAAAATTTATAAAAATAAATTACAAACCAGTAGTAAATTTTACCAATACTAATAATGAAAGTTTAAAAGTTTTTATTTATGTATAATAATATATTTTAGGATAGTAATTTTTCAAAAAATACAATTTTTATATACCAAAAAATTATCTAAATTATTTATTTAAATATAAACATATTTCTAGTAATTCAAAATACATATATATACGCGAGCTACAAGTGGAGGCCAAACAAAAACCCCTCGCTCCAAAAACCCCTCATTCTGTTCGTCTGCCCCAATCAAACCCTAATCCTCCTACAGAGCCATGGCCATCACGCGTTCCGGCAGAGGGCGCCCTTTTCCCGTCGACAAACAGCCCTACCCGGCCAGCCGTGGGCGTGGTCGTGGTCGTGGCCGTGGCCGTGTCCTTATCCGTCACCGATCACCCTCCCTACCCTTGAACCCAACCCCAAATCAACATCGACAGGAGGAGGAGGAGGAGCTCGTACGAAATCAATTAGTACCGGAGGAGCAGGAATCAATAATGGAGGAGGAGGTGGAGTCCGTAGAGAGCCTTATAGAAAGCTTACAGAAAGAATATCTGGTGGCTCTGGTTATGGAAGCAATCTCCAATGACACTCATTTGATGGAGAGGGTTCGTAATCTGGCTGAGGTTGATCCTGTCCAAACGTGTCCCAATTTGGAAGGCAGGACATGACCCCCTCTCACTTCCGAGCGTTGAATTCTTTCTTTGGAAGATATGGAGAATAGATATCTGGGAAAACAGAGAGCCGAGCCTACATTACCTTTAAGCAGCGAAAGGCTGCAGCCATCCCATAGGATTGGCGACATCTATGTCAGGTGCATACAGCCCTCTCTTTGGCACTCCCCAATGCTTCCTGCTGGTTGCAATCGCCCAATTACAATCCTCTAATCCTCGAATGGGATGCATATTGAGATGTCAATATAAGTTACCAGAAAATCAGTACGCCACCACCTCCTCCACCACTGAGGAAGAAGAAAAGCCTCTCGAGAAGATTCTAGAAGCGTTAGGGACTTACAACCTGGTTTCATTAGTGAAGAAAGGACTGATGAAAACCCCAACTATACTAGAGAGCCTCTACAAGCACGCTGAGATTGATCCGACTCTTCGACATATTGCAGCTTACTGCGTTGGCCCCTATTTAATGATTTGTAGATTGATCCGACTCTTCGACATATTGCAGCTTACCGCGTTGGCCCCTATTTCATGACTAATAGGACGATTGTGAATTCAGTATTTGAAAGATATGGTGAGAAAGAACACTGCATGTTTGATTTTGATAAAGATGGTGTTCAAGTATTATTCAAGCACCAAAACAGTGCATGGAAAGTGCTGAAAGAGCCATATCTAAAAATCAGTGATTACCTCACAAGGTGCATGCAACCACCAGGAAGCGGCACCATGCTTTTGTGGATGGACTGTTGAACAATGAGCACCAGCCACCCACAGCTTTAGGTGGGTGTCTTTAGGTAAGAACAAAATAAGATATATTTAACGGCTTGATATGTGTCTTTTTTGTGATGTTTTACTTGGTGCTTATACACAAAATTTTAACCTGTTTTGCAAAGTTATTAATAATCAAATATTTGATTTTTTGTTTTGATTAAAGAACAAATAAAAAAAAACAAAAAAAGAGAAAAATATTTGATTCTTCGTTTTGATATATAAAAGAAAAGAAAAAAAGCAAAGATAGAATAGAAAGTGTTAGTGTATGCAAATAACTGATTTTTGCGTATTGATGTTGCATGATATAATGATTAATGACTTCACATTAAGACACATGAATTTATAGCACACTATCTAAATGGCTAGTTAACTTACTTACATTTATTATATGAATACCAGCCACAAACACTCAAAGTGTTAGTTGGAAGCTTGTCATTGTGATGCTCTAAATTATCAGAGCCTCAAATTATTTTGGCATCATCTGACAAATGTTGGCGAATGATGTAGGGTTTACTTTAGACCTATGTTGCTGTTAGATAGTTTAGGGTGGTTGTTTTAGCTATATATTTATATGTGTGGAGTTTAGTGGGTTTGACAGTTTGAGAGGCACTTAGTTATCCTGAAGGGATGGAGGAATGGAGTTTATTGTTAAACTTGAGCCATAGATTGTTAATTTATGATAGATATTTGGATTTTGTAGTTTTTTCTATACATATGGAGGAAAAAGATTGTTTTGGTTTACTACTTTACAGTTCACTTGAAAATGTATATGGGTGGGATAGGCTAGTCGTATGGGATAATATAATGCTTAAATAAGGTAAACCATTTTTTCACAATTTCATTGGTATAAATGTCAAGACTACTTTTTTTTTTAATTATCCATTTTTTCCCCTCTTTGTGTTGATTATTGTAGAAAATCCAAATATAATTGGTGGAAAATAAGGGAAGGTTGGATAAATTTCTAAAGTTATTTGGTTGATAGTGGCTTTAAAAGTGAGATTTTGTCATGCTGTATGATGCATGGATTCCCCTTGCTTGAGGTTTGAGATTGCAAGTGGCAGCAGTGGTGAATTTTTTTGAGCTTCTATGTTCTAAGAGAGGAGTGAATATGGTGAAACGGAGGGGGCAGAAGTGGCTAATTTTCTTGAAGAATTTTATTCTATCTACTTATAATCCCCTCCTAGCAGAAACTATTTGGAAGACTGCGGGGGAAGGGTGTTCCTTTTGTTATTTGTGCTACAATTTTGGATTCCATTATCACTATTAATCAAGGTTGTCAAATTGGGGTATGAATCATGAATCAAAATGCTTCTTTTTTTTTTTTCTTTCCTGAAATTTAAATTGCATTGGAATCTTAAATTGATTCAATTTACATAGTAATATAATATGTTTCTAAATATGTGGTGAAATCATTTGGTCAAGTTTATTAAAATACATCAAAAATGTATTTATGCATTTAGATAATAAAGATATATTGAAAAAATGAGTATTTTAGGTTTAAGTCAATCAAAAAGCTTGATTTCAATTAATCCCATGGGGTTGGCCTAGTGGCAAGGCTTTAGTCTTGGGGGTGTGCCCACTCCAAGATTCAAGATCGAAACCTCTTAGGTGCTAACAATTCTTTTAGGCCATCGGATTAGGGAAACCCTTGCACCCCGGTGCCAACCAAAAAAAAAAAAAAAAACTTGATTTGAATTATGAATTGATAATCATTTGGTCTAACCCCGGTGCCCACTCCAATCTTTTGGTTTTTGTCGGTCATGTTGTGATGTTTTTAATTCTCATCGTTTTGGGCAAGTGGGTGTTGAGTGAAGGTGTGGATGACATGTGATGAAGCTGTACTTACTAATGACATTGTGAATCTATGATTCAATGTGCGTGCACTAGATAAGACAAGGGTAATGGAGTGCGGTATTGGAATGCTAGTCATTATGTATTCACCAATCTGCTGCTAGTTTTGGATCATATCAATGTATTGTAAGTTTAAGGGCTCATACCATGCGTGGAGATCACCCACACCAATGCTCATGCTTGAGTCTATGTAACACAGATGATTCCTTGTGCTATAAAGGTGTGTAAGATGAGTTCATCCTACGGAGTTTATCGTGTTAAGTTTTGTTCTTATAGACAATGGGTTGGAGATACCAATGAAGGTTAATGTATTGTTTGATGACCATGGTTTATGATCTTAGAAGAGTGAGTGTTTAGAAGAGTGTGTATGTGTTTTTTTGTTTTCAAATTGGATGGTAGGTATGTCCGTATTTTTGTTATGCATCTACTGTTTTAGGTTAATGCACAAGGCAATGATGATCTGAGATCCTTCAATCTTACTGATGAGTGACTTTCCTTAGTGTTATTTAAACTGTTAATATTATAAAGTCCACTAGCATTGCAATTTATTCTTGTTCCAATTTTGCTATATGTGATGGAAATATTGCTCTTGTGTGTAGTAAATAAATTGAAGCTAGTCAATATTGGACAAATTTTGTGTCATATTTCTGTAGGCTGAGAAATTGTTTGTATGTTTGGACTGTTGATTTACTTATCCCAAAAGGTTTAGATTGTTGTTTTGAAGTATGTTCCTATGTCAAATTCAATTTAGTCATTTCCACCATGCTAAATATTAAAACTCTTCTTTTGTGTCCCCTTTTTTATTTTTATTGTCATTAGTCCCTTTTTTGTTACAAAAATTATTGTGCCCCCATCCTGGTTGGATAGACAATGGGTGTAATACAGGATATGCAGTTTCAGCCTCAGTTTGTAATTGTTGGTTTTGTACTTGAAATATTTTCTTCTTATGATGAGATTTTTTTATTTTATTTTTTATATATGATTTTACGCTTTCATTGTGCAAATTCATCAAACGTTTTATACTCTAGTGATTCATCGAACTGAAAGTTTTGGACTGGTGATTTTGTATGAAGTTCCTAATGCTCGTGTAGATGATGCTTTAATTATTGTTTACCTAATGACTAGAATCTACATTCTCCGTACCTTCCTATCTATTCAAGTACTTCATTTTCTTGAGCAATGTGGTATTTTTGTGTCAATATTTATGTTTCTAAAGAACTATTTGGGGAGAACATCATCAGAACATCAGTTGTGTGGATTTTTGGGCATATTAATTTTTGTGCAAGTGCTTTATAATGGAATTATGTTCATAATTGAACTTGATAGTATTGTTTGTTTATGTGGTGCTTTGTTGTACTGTTATTGCATAATCATCTTCGACGTCTTTCGTAGCCTTATTTTAGCCACAATGTGAATCCATCCTATACCAATCAGTATTGCAAGGTAACATTTCTCAAGATTTTTTTTGGTTTGTTTTGCTTTTCCTTCTTTGTTGTTCACCTCCCCAGGGCGGGGTGTAAGGTTCAAAATTTTCCTATATATTTGATGATGGATGGTTCAAGACATGCTTAACTTTAAGGGATGCAGAGTTTTGAAAGCAAAACACATGAATGAATTGGGAGTGTTTCCATCCCCTTTTCATACTAAAATTACCTACAATGTATAGTTTCTCCAAATAATTAGTGAGTATTATTGTCTCAAATTAGATTTTGAGCCCCTCTCAATTTCGTATTGAGAACAGAGAGCTTTATTATAATAATTTTGGCCACACACCTCGCAAATGAAAACTAATTGAATAAAAGAATTGCAATTTGTGATTTTATGGCAATGACTCTTAATTAAATTTGTAATTTTCACATACATATATTATTATTCAAATGTCATCTATTTATCTAATTATTTATTCAAATATCACCTATTTCTACACGTGATACCTATCTATTTATAGATTTGTCCAATATCACTTATTTGTCTAACTCACCATTACCAGTCGCCACTGCCATCCATCGAGTCCCAACGACTTTTCCAACGACTTTTTCTACCAATTTTCTGGTGCTAACAAATTTTTATTACTTGCCTTATCACCAAAAAAAGATTAAATCTTGGGCCAAGTAACATATTCCATTAGTATGGACCTTTCACCAATTAACCCTAAAAATATTTAAATTTTTATTTTTCCTTTGCATTGTGTTTGGTTAAGGGATTTGGAAAGAATAAAATGACGTGTGAAACTAGCTGAAATGTAGATATATTTTATTCATATTTCACCTATCTTTTCCTTTCTAAATCCCTTCCCAAATTCCCTAACCAAACTTTGCGTAAAAAAGTTGTATATATTGAATTTATGTGTTTATAATCTTGGGGACGTTAGGAAACCAAACATTTTAGTCAAAAATTTATTATAAATTGTTAAATTATTCTTTCTATATTTTTATACCTATTATTATAAAAAATTTAAAAAATATTATAATGATCAATTCTCAAACTAGCCCAAAACTTCAGAGGACATTTTACACGCAACATTTTATTTCAGTTTATTATCCTAATTGTTTTACTTGGTGGAAATTAAATTTTTGTCATATCATAATATATCAAATATATATTTTTTGGGTGAATATCAAATATTATTATTTGATAACATGAAAAGAGAAGAGACATTATATAATATATATGTACGTTAAAAATAACTAAAAATTTAGAAATATACATACCCAGCATAGGTTTTAGTTTAAAGAGTTAACAACATCCTCCTCCTTGTGAAATGTTACTTGAGTTTTTATACTTTCAATTGTTACAATCAATTTTTTACACTTTAAATATCATGTCAAGTATGTATCTCGTCCTTTTTAATAATATGATCTTTAAATGAGGCTATTACAAATAGAATTTTGAAGTAATTTTACATCTAATCATTCTATTGTTTAGATGTCATGATATCTATTATGTGTATAATCTTTATTTTTTATTTTTTATTTTTTATTTTTACATTATGTAGGGGGTTTGAAATGTACAGTGATTATGAGAGTAATCGGAGGGGCAAAACTATGTTAATAAGTTGACAAATCTAGGAAGGTTGGAGAATGAGTAGTTAGGTGAGGGTGGAGCAAGTGGTTCAAGAAGAAGGAAATGACAGCTCACAAATAGGCAGCATATCCCCCAAATCCCAATAAGTTCTTCTCTTTGGCCTTGGAAAATAGGTTCTATTTATAGGTTTTTCCTTGGTACCAAAAGATACCAAGTGGCCAAATAAGATGAGGATATGTGTCCCTAAGGATCACATATAATATTCTGGCTTAGACCACCGTCTCCAAAGCATTACCAACCTAGGGTTGATAGCAGGCCTCAAAGTCATTATTAGCTCGCCACTGATAGCCAACCTCGAAGCTCACTAGCTTGGCGCTGATAACAGGCCTCAAAGCTTACTGGTTGGAGCTGATAGCAGGCCCAGAGATAGCAGTATACCGCGGCGACCCCATGAAGATGGGAGCAAGGTTGCCCGAAAGTAAGGAACTCCCTTCCCATTTACTCAGGTCATGGACCTGCCTTGGTTGCACATGCAGGACCAAGGAAGCCCCCTTGGGCTTGGTACGAGGCACAACCCTAGCTGTGGCCTTCGCCTTGGAAAGTTGGGGAGTTTGTAGTTAGGTGGCTAAAGGTGGAGGAGTCGCTGAGGTAAACACAATCAACGCCAAACATTAGCCTTTACTTGTGGAAGGGAAGTCTCTCTCAAAAGCTGCTATAACCCTAGTGAAGTCTTCCCTCTACAAGTTAGTTATGATGGTTGTAGTTGCTGCGGTAGCTGTTTCCCTCAGCAAGTTCAAATGGCGGCGCCAACAATACTAGAGATAGCGGCACCGACGAAGTACCTCAGCAACTTGACTGCTGCAAGTGCTGCCTCAGCAAGTTAGTTGCTCTGGTTTTCTCTTTCCCTCAGCAAGTTCAAGTAGCGACGCCAACAATACTAGGAATGGCAACGTTAAGACAAAGTGTCTTAGCAACTTGACTATTGCAAATGTTGTCTCCACAACTTGACTTAGCCTCTTTTTTTTTTTCATGGAGCTTATTCGTACCTTTGGAAGGTTGGACTTGTTCCAGTCCACTGTTGACCCATTTTCCTTGAGTTTCAACTCATGCTCCTTTAACCATTCTTGCTCGCCTAACAAGGGGGACCTCAGCACTTGGATCCATACTTAATTTCTGTCCCTCTACACATTATTTGCAACAATGATAAATATCATGATTTAGTAAGAAAGACATTTAAAAGTTAGGCTTGTTAGCAATGTTTGAAAACCTGGACTAGATTGATCAGTCGAACCAATCGAACCAGTGATTGGACCTAGTTCTGGTCCCAATGACCCTCCAACCTCAAACTATGCTCAAAACTAGCTTGGAATTTGAAAACCGGTAGAACTGGCCATTCAACCGGAAGAACCGCCGATTCAACCCGAATAATTGGCGAATCGGTCATGGGTCGACATAAGAATCGGCCGGGTTTGAAGAATTGAAGTTTTTTTCAAAAATATGTTGTGGAGTGGGTTTGAATATGGAACCAAGTGCATAAAAGGTAAGCACTCAAATAACTAAGCCATCAACACAATTGTTGACAATGTAATAAGTATATATACTATATATTCAATATTATCTTAATTATTTTTACGAAAAATCAATGTATAAAAAACGTAAAATAAATTTTAAGAAATATTTTTTTTTTGTAATTGTTTATTATTTATTATTTTTTTTGTAATTTTAATATCTATATTTATTGTACTTATGAATTTTAATATAGTTATGACACAATATCATGATTCAATTTCAGTTCACTCGCAATTAAACTAGTGACCCGTCTGTCCGGTTACTTTTTCGATCCGCTCACCAATCTAATTTTCAAAACATTGCTTGTTAGCTTCAAAACTATCAGAAAGTCCATTTAGGTCAATCAACCTTAATGTAACGCCCGGAAATAATGACAATAGCCCATCCCATAATATTTCTAACAATTGATCAATAACATTGTAACTTATATTCCATTTATAAACTTGATGATACAAAAGATGACATATGCAAATACATTCATAAATCTTAAATTTTGAATCTATAGTATATGACATGGATACATGAATTAAAGTAATCATATGCCCTAATGGCTACATTTTTCCAAGTTGATGTTTGGGTACATCAAAATGCGTTCAACTCAATACAATTAAAGCCTAGGGCTTAAAAAAAAAAATTATTACATCAAATAAACAAAAGAAGCTCTTGGCTCCAAACCCTCCAAAGTTATGTCCTTGGTGGAGGCATATCATTAGCACCTGAAAGTTGTTTTCTACATAGGGTGAACCAAAGCTCAGCAGGGATACTTTAACACAATATGTGAATCTTAACAAAGTCATAAAGTGAATGCACATGCACGCCATTTGTCAAATATTTCACATTTTCCTTCTCAAAACTATGCAATGCCAGGTTATATATCAATTCATGAAAATCATCTTTTTATAATAGAAAATAGGGCAGCGGATACAAAACACTGGAAATCTCTAGGTACTAAAATTATGTAAGAAGTCTCTATGAATTTCATGGTATGTCTTCTAGCTCCTTTAAGCTACTTTATTAAGAAAATGGAAATAAACATTCTATATATTATATATGCAACCAAAGCTCAGCAGGGATACTTTAACACAATATGTGAATCTTAACAAAGTCATAAGGTGAATGCACATGCACGCCATTTGTCAAATATTTCACATTTTCCTTCTCAAAACTATGCAATGCCAGGTTATATATCAATTCATGAAAATCATCTTTTTATAATAGAAAATAGGGCAGCGGATACAAAACACTGGAAATCTCTAGGTACTAAAATTATGTAAGAAGTCTCTATGAATTTCATGGTATGTCTTCTAGCTCCTTTAAGCTACTTTATTAAGAAAATGGAAATAAACATTCTATATATTATATATGCACTTTTGGTAGAAATATTAGCTTCTTATATTTTGCATAATTTGATGGTAGATGTTTTGGACAAAGGCATTCCTGCTCTGGGGTTTTCTACTTTTAGGAGACAAGCATGCAGATAAAGCAATAAAAATTTAACAATCCTTTTTTGTCATAATTTATTTGGAACGTGTTTTTATTTATATATGTGTGTACATATATAGGTATATACAGATTTCTCGTTTCAGCTGAATTGCTTTTGCATATTCGAGCTCTTTTCCAACAAGTCGAATAGTGATGTTTATTTTCTCTCGCATCTTTTCAATGGTGGGTAGAAATGCATATGGAAAGTTGTTCCTTGTTTTAGTTTGTATGCACAATCATACAATTATACAATAAATAATCGATATTTAGGTTCGAGTAGAAGCATGAGCTTTAGGATGAAAGGTTGTTTTGCTTGTTTTCTCAAGTCAATGGCATGGAGTTGCGTGGGAACCAGGTGCTGGATTGGGGTTCTTGTGGGAAAGCACCATGGTTTGAATGATCCAAACACTCTAATCGAAATCTCGTTCTCTAAAAAGCTAATATAGAAAATGGTATAAAGTAGTTAAGAAAAAGAGAAAAAATGACATAGAAAAATTCTGATCTGTCTGTGTTTATGCATATGTTCATTTAGTCTTTTATTTTGCTGCTAGGATACTGAAAGATAACATAAGGAAATAAATTGATTATATATTTGGTATTGCTTGTGTATTTACATTTCAATTCCATCAGGTCCCCTTCTGTCTTTCAGGAAGTTACATCTCGGAATCCTTTCAAATGCATTGTTGAGGTTGGAGGATAGAAGCAATAGGTGTACGTGTACAGACAATTATTAGTACTGTTTTATATTAGTAATCTTTTTTAGTGTCACAGGAGCCAAATTATACCCCACCACCATTCTGCCTAGTTGTATTAAAAAACATATAGACTGCTAGACTCCACAACAATGTAAACCAAAATCCCTGACTATTTATTAATTCTCTATTTGACTTTTTTGTAATCCACTACTGTGCTTTACGTGTTTGCTTACTTTTAGTCAGTGACGAAACCCAATTGTATTGGTTGTTGATGGCGCTTCAATGTTAACTCTTTCTATCCTATAATTGTTTAGTACAAAATTCTATTATCATATTGTTAGTATGATGTATGCCGGAAAAGGGAAAAATTCGAGCAACATAAGCTCTGTTTGTTTGAGTAGAAAATATATATTTTTTCGTATTTTTTTTTGGCTTTTTGTACAACGAAAAACAAAAGTCAATGGAAAACAAATTTATTTGAGTATAAAGTGTTTTCCACCTTGAATGGGTGGAAAATGTTTTCCAAACTAAAATCTTAACAATGCCACCATGGTATTAATACCACCATACCGCCATCACCACCACCACCTCCGCCCCGCTGCCACCATCACCACCACCCCACCACCACTAATACAACCTTTAATACATATTTTAAGGATGCAACAAAAACATTGGAAAATGTTTCCTGTCGAACAAACGGAGTGATAGATTAACTTCATGTTTTCTTAACTACAAATTTGTGTATTCTTCATTATTCAATCAAGTTAAAACTATGGCTCCGTTTTGTATTTTGAGTTGGTGTGTTTTGAAATTATGATTTGAGTGTAGAAAATTTGTTTGGTTATGATTTTTGAATAGAGTGTTGAATTGAGTTTTGAAAGTTTGATTTGACATGTGAAGTAAGAAAATTTGTTTGGTTATGAGTTTTGAAAAGAATTTTCAAAACTTAATTCGAATTGTTATAACTCATAACAAAATACGCTACTTTTACACTATTGAAAATTTTAATCAACACTCATAACCAAACTCTTTTTAAAATTTAATTAAAAAAATTTATTATTACAAGAAAATAACAATAATCAATTTTTTAATTGAAAATACTACAAAGGAAATAATTTTTTTTCAAAATAAATATTCAAAAAATTTAAATCATAAATATTTAAATAATCTAAAAAATTTAATAAGTAAAAAATTAAAATAAATATTCAAAAAATTAAAATCATAAAAATTTAAATATTCAAAAATTTTAAATAATTTAAAATTTTAATATTTTAAATTTAAAAACAACTCTACACTCAAATCGCAACCAAACACATAAAACAAAATCCAATTAAGAAATTATTTTTAAAACTCATAACCAAACACATAACTCGAAACTCCGTACTACTTTCACAACTCTACACTCAAATCGTAATCAAATACATAACAAAAAAATTAAAATATTTAAAAATATTTTTATAAAATAGAGTTTGAATTTATTTTTGTAAAATATTTTAAAATTTAAAAAATTAAAATCGTAATATTTTGAAATTAAAATATTTAAAAAATTAAAAAAATCGTAACATATTTAAATATTAAAATATTTAAAATCTTATCAAAATTAAAATCTTTTTAAAATATTTAAATATTTAAAAATTTTAAATATTGATTTGAATTGAGTTTTGAATTATGTGTTTGGTTATGAGTTTTGAAAAGTAATGATTATGTTTTGAATTGAGTTTTGAGAAATGGGTGTAGAATTATGATTTGAGAGTTCAAAACGAACAACACACTCAAATCAATGGGTGGAACTATAATTTGAGAGGCTTACCAAACGGAGCCTATGTTTTTCAATCAATATGACTTTCTATTCCAAGTGCATGTATTATACATTCTTAACTGGAAAAGAGAGATGAATAAAAAGAAAAAGAAGATGAAGAAGAAGAAGAAATAAAGAACAATGACAACATGAACACTATAAAACTGCAAAACTCTGTATAACTAGGTGTGATCATAATCTTGAGGAAGCTAACTAATTGTGAAGTGGGTTTGGTCCTGCTGGAATGGTTCATTGTGACACTCCATAAACTTGGTCGATTTGTTAATTTCTAGATTCCCCAGGAGCTGTTGCAGAGAGATGCTGTGAAAACCAAGAATAGAATTCGTTTCTAAATCTTTCGTCAGTTCCTTCAGTAGCGATTCTGTGGACGTTGCGACCATTTGAAAGCTCGCTAATAACAAGCATCATCATTATCATGATCAGAATTGGGACTATATGATGTTGAATTCCCATGAATATTGCTTATGAGAATACTCCAAAAGACTATAACAGAAGCAAAGGAATGCCAATTTGAAAAACCATTTGCTGAAGGGGCTTGAGTGTTGACTTGCATCAATTGCTATGGGTTTTTTTGATAAAAAAAATGAGCTAACATGCTATTAGGTATTGGTGGAGAGTTTTGAGTTAACGCACTCATACACAGACACGTGCCGGGACACACCAAGGTCAAACAAGTTGTACATGTTGCCTTCCAATCTTATGATTGACTGACTGTAGGTGAAGAATGGGTATTAAGAACACCCCTTGTTGTTGGCTAAGATTTTCTAGCAAGGTTTGTTGCCTGTTAGGCTGTTACCAGATGACTTAGATGTGCACAACTTTGTACCTTGCAAAACACAAAGATAATAGTGGGCTGTTTGTTCTAGCTTTAACAATTCCAATTGATCATTAACAGGGGAAAGCAAGTGATGAACTAAAACAAAGTTTCACATTCTTATGATGTAGTGAAATTTTTGCGTTTGGGGGCTTCACTCTGAGGTTATATTTGGTTGATTAGAATGGTGCTAGATGGGAATGGAATGACGGTTGGAATGGATTTGGAATAGAATGAGATAGGAATAATCCTATTCCGATGTTTGGAAATAACATAGGAATCAATCTAAGAATGGCATTGCCATTCCAATTCCTATGTAATGATGATTGGAATGGAATGAAATTTGTAATAAATTGGCCAAAATACCCCAATCTTATGATGTGGTGAAATTGCAATGATGATTGGAATGAAATTTGCAATAAATTGGCCACAATACCCCATTCTTATGATGTGAAATTGCAATGATGATTGGAATGGAATGAAATTTGCAATAAATTGGCCAAAATACCTCATTCTTATGATGTGGTGAAATTGCTGGGTTTGGAGGCTACACTCTTAGGTTATGTTTGGTTGATTAGAATGGTTCTAGATGGGAATGGAATGATGGTTAGAATAGATTTGAAATGGAATGAGATATGAATAGTCATTCCTATTCCGGTGTTTGGAAATAACAAGCAATCAAATCAGTATAGGAAATGTCAAGTTTGAGATTTAACCAAAATCTCACTCAATCTTTTTGTTACCCAGCTAGGCAACCCAAGAGGTGGGGGTGAATTGGGTTAATAAAAATAAATACAGAAATTTAAATATAATAAATCAAGTAAATAAATTTCAGCAAGCAATCAATAATAATGAAAATGAAAGTGAAAGGAATGAGAGATCAAACACAAGGATTTATAGTGGTCCCGCACACCGAGCCTACGTTCACTCCTCAAGGATCCTCCTCAAGAATTTTTTCACTATGAATCAAATCAATACACCACTAAAGCTTCACCAAGCTTGTAGATTTTTACATAGGGATTACTTTATCCGTTAAGGATGTCTCAACTAAATGCCTCACTTTACAAGTTTACATTCAAAATAAAAGAAATAAGAACAAGAGGTACAACGGTCCTCTCTTACAAGATTTCTCTCTCAAAAGATGTATATGAAAGTGTAGGAGCAAAGGGAATTTTGAGATACACTCAGAATAAACTCAGATATGAAAGTGAAAGTACAAGTGTAATATGTAGCAGATATTGATTAGGAATAATACTTGAATGCTCAGAGTTCTTCACTTATCCCAGATCTGGAGAAGTGCTACATTTATAGATTTCAATGTCTTCTAGCCGTTGGAGAGAAGGATGGGTGTGTCTTCTAGCCGTTGGAGCAAAGAATGGGTGATGTCCTCTAGCTATTGGAGTAGAGCATGGGTGTGTACAGGCTGTTATCAAGCCTTTGGAGATGGAGCCTCCTCAAAAGATGTGATGCCTATTAATACAGATTTTGGTAGGTGGAGATAAGATATGTCTCCATAATGATGATAGCAAATTCTGCTCATAGATCAAAAATGGCGGCTAGGTTTTGAAACCCAGATTTAAGGGAGTCGACCCTTGCAGTTTTGGTGTCAACCCTTTGGTGCTGGAAGATTTAAACTTTGTTCTCTGTCTTTTGGTGTCGACCCTGGCATGTTCTTGGTGTCGAGCCTTTGCTATGGAATGACTTAAACTTTGTTCTCAATCTTTTGGTGTCGACCCTGTCATGTTCTTGGTGTCGACCCTTTGCCGCTGAATGACTTAAACTTTGTTCTTAGTCTTTTGGTGTCGACCCTTTGTTGCTGAATAGCCAAAGCTTTGCTCACTGTTTTTTGGTGTCGACCCTGTCATAGCTTAGTGTCGACCCTTTGACTTGTTTTAACCAAGACTAACATTTGCACAAGTATACATATTCTTTTGCTTTGAGGTACCAATACTTGTGAGAATATAATAATTTAGAAGCATACATCTTTGAAGAGCAAAGATATGGGAATATTTTGAAAATTTTGAACAATTAAATAAGCTCAAGATATTTGTCTCAATTAAAATGTACATAACTTTGGGGCTAACACTTTTCAACACACGCAACAAGCAACTGTTAATTTGTTGAAGATGAACCTCACCTTAATTAATAGAGGTGATTCTGATGAGGAAAAAAAAAACAACAACAACAACAGAGACCCATTCTCCATCAATCTCTTATTCTTTATTCATTCTAAAGAGTTCATCTCGTTTTTGAGCTACAGTTTGAGAGATAAAATGAAATTTAAAGTCACGTCAACAAATTATGTCTGATTTGTGTCTGATTTGAGATAGTAATTGACGCCAAATGTGAAATTGATCCAAAATTCAATAGTTTAAGTATAAAATTAATATAATCAAAAATATAAGGGTTAAATTGATTTTTAAATGAGAGCTTTGATGACAAAATGACATTTTTTGAAAGGTTTTTGATATGTACCAACAAGTGGTCTAAAGACACCATTTCAAATAACCAAGTGTGGAAATTTGTATTTTAAAAGTTTGGTTTAGTAAATAAGGTCTTGATTCCATGAGACTTTCTATATGCAACAACTCAAAAATATATATTGCAGCAATTTATTTTATTTTATTTTTTTGCTAACATAAAAACCAAGCAAGAATCCCAATTCAAAACACCAACAATTCCCACTACCTACATAAATGTAATACGAAGTACTAATTGAAAGAAAATAGTTTCAATCACATCCTTACATCCTTACAACCAAATAAACATACAAACAACTCCATGAGTTGTGTCAATCGATAAATCTAACTTAAAATAGTCTTAATACAAATATATATATATAATATACATTAAAAGAAAGATTCAAAAACCTGAACATTTTACATTCATCAATAGTATCTAAACATATTCAATACGTTAACAATAATTATCTTAAAAAAAAAACAGCTAATAACAAACTATTGAATCAAATAAAATTCCTACAACTTTTTACAATTGTCCACCAACATGAAATCGTCCATTAACCATATTTAAAATTACTTGCACTTCCTCCCTGTTGGGTTGTTCCAACAACATTGGTGCATCCGGATAAATTGGTTGAGGAATGCCATTATAGCCAAACTCATTAATGAGTGTGACTACAGATTCTACATCATCTGCTCTCATTATCGGTAGACAATGCTCACTAGCTAAATGAGCACCAGCTGAAACAAATGCCCTATTGCTTCTAATTAACAACTCTCTTTGTTGTTGCAGTTCATCAAGTGCATGCAAAAATTGTAGAAGAAGATCATGTGCAGCAATTAACTCGTTCCTTGATTGCTGATCTTCCTCAATATGTGGCCTAAGTATCGCAACTCTGTGAGCATTTGCTGCATTTTCGATATCTAACCATGGAGCTGCATTTGGGAACATTATATCCATCGGGTAGATTGGCATTCCTGTCCAACCAAACTCGTCTATCAACCTAGCAATGTATTGGACATGAAGTTCTGTGATGACCGGGATTTTTGGCTTTTGAACAAGTTGCCTACCCAAATTATGGACCGACCTTGTCGCACATCTTAGATGTGCTTTTGAATCTAACAAAAAACCATGAATTTTTTCAAATTCTATAAGTCGCAAATATCCATTCATTTGTTGTTGAAATTCTACCCTTTCCTCATGTGTTACGTCTTCGTTTTCCATTTACTATCAACAATAAAGCAATAGTCAATACAAAATTAAATAACAATTAAACCAAATAATTATTTGTTACTAAATATTAACATTTCACTGCACATTTGAGAAGAGAGTGTCAAAAAAAGTATTACCTTCACAAATAAACTAAAATTACATTTGATTAAAAAAAAAAAATTATATTTGAAGTGAATTTACCATTCCAGTTAAAATGAAAAACAAATATTCATAATTCTGCAATTTCATCAAAAGAAAAGTCTGTTTCATCGCTTGAGCACCACCTTCATCAAGCATATGCTTTCCCTCTAGAAAATGAATCCCCCAACAAAATGACAAGGAATGTAAAGAGAACCGGGAAAAAGATTGCAACGAGATCAACTTTTTAACAAAATTTTTACTAACAATGTCTTGTTATCAATTAGAAGCAAACAAATAAATTGGCACATCCGCCGTGCCGTACTATCAATTAAAAGCAAACAAATAAATTAGCACATCCGCCAATGCCCTTGCTACCAATTAAAAACAAACAAATAAATTAGCATACCCGTCAGTGCCCTACTATCAATTAAAAACAAACAAATTAATTGAGACACCCACTAGCTAATGCCCAGCTATCAATTAAAAGCAAGCAAATACATTAGCACACCCGCCAGTGCCACGGCTAGGGGTAGTGTAACATGCCCGGGGGGTACCCGCGCGCGTTAAACAGTTCGGACTCCCGAAATTTCTTTGATCTCAAGTTTCACGAGTGCAATGTGAAACGTAGATGAGAGTCCAGATTTGAAAACTTTTATTAAAAATCCATTTTATTGCAATTTTATTAAAAATGGACTGCGTCATCAGATCTCAGAGTCGCCACCTAATATTTTGGGAAATTAGGAAACTCATGACTCGTTGCCAAGGCCACTGTTCGTCGTAACCAAGGATGCTTGGCTCGGAACCTTAGGTATGAGAGGGGAAGGTCAATAATGAGCACCCCCGCTCACCCGATCAAAAGGTCGGCCTCTACTAAACCATGATATGACTTTTATTTTCTTTATATGTTCATGTTCTGATTATTTAATAAATCCTAAAATTTACTATGTGAAGCATACAAGTATAGACTATGTCACCCATTTTGGAATAACTTGATTTCATGTAGTTTTGAAAGAGTTTTGAAAATGTATAACCCAAATAAATTGAGTTTACAAACATGAAAATCAACATCATTCCAAATTGAGCGACACAACCTCCATCCACTGGCATTCATACAGTTATATCACATAAGCAAATAGCCACATGGTAAGATGCTTAAACATAGTAAGAAAAACACACACAAACGGGATGCTAAAGCATAAAAACTTACATGTTTGACGACCCACGAACAAGCTACAAAACAAAGTTAGTAAAATATGCATGATCTTATATACAAAGTTCTAATGCAATTCACTCATGAGATGCAACTAAAAATTCGGCTTCTAAGATATGACATGTGAATCATCTCAAGAACATGAGGTAGCGCACATAATCACATAGGAATTGATTAAATCCACAAATGCAAACTTCGCCGAATCAAGATGCATGAAACATGGATGCAAAGTATGAATATGATGAAAAATAAATACGATGTTTATGTACAAATAAGGAAAGCAAGTAAAAGAATGGGATAGAAAGAAGTTGGGGCGGGGGATTATTACAACGCTTTGAATAAATTATTACAAACCAGATAAGAGAGAGAGAAGGGAATATTACAACAAAATAAAAAAACCTCACAAACTCTCAAAATAAATAAAACAAAATAAAGAAACTTCATATGCGCCGGAAAATATTCTGCTTGACGTAGGAAGACTGCTCCGTTCTGTCCGGGAAAACTTATTTTGCATGGGCACTATTCATCTCGAGATACTATTCACTGCCGGAAGTTATTATTCATCATGATAATTACTATTCATCTTTTTTTATCGTTATTCATCTTACCGAGCATTTTTCATCCGCAGTCACTATTCATCGCCGGAGGCACTATTCATTGACGGGGTTACTATTCACCGCCGGAGGTTACTATTCACCGCCGATCACTATTCATCCGGTGGGGTCACATCTTTTTACAAATTAGGTGGTTCGACCAACCATTTAAAGTGGTAAAATTACAACAATTTATAAATAGTAAACTATAACATTTTATGTAAATTACAACACTTTATATCCAACAATAAATTACAGCAGATAAAGTAATAAAATTAGGTGGTTCAACCGACCATGTAAAGTAGTAAAATTACAACAATTTACAAATAGTAAACTACAATATTTTATGTAAATTACAACAGTTTATATACAACAGTAAATTACAGCAGATAAAGTAATAAAATTAGGTGGTTCAATCGACCATGTAAAGTAGTAAAATTACAACAATTTACAAATAGTAAACTACAACATTTTATGTAAATTACAATAGTTTATATACAACAGTAAATTACAACAGATAAAGTAGTAAAATTAGGTGGTTCAACCGACCATTTAAAGCGATAAAACAAAAAAGGGTTATGAAAAACAACAAATGAAATACTTAAACAAATTATATCACATTTGAAATTAAATGAAAGTTTGCGAAAACTTACCTTTCGGGAAAATGATGAATTTTTTATTCACAAACTTTCTTTTGATTACCCTCAAGTCTGTGGAATGTGTTCTCAATTCTCAGTCTAAAATTTGGAATTACAACGTTAGTGGTTCCTTCTTTCTGATTCTTTTTCTCTTTTTTTTTTTTTTAATTCCCTCGCACCACTTTTTTTTATTCGCTCTCTCTCAGTTTTCTCAGACTTTTTTGTTTTTGACTCTCCTAAAACAGAATCTCTCCCCCGCCCAAAAACTTCTCTCCCCAAAAAAATCCTCTCCATTCTGCGCTAATCTCTCCCTTTTTATAGAAAACAATTGGAAGAAAAAGACAAGAGAAGAAACGGTGCAATTTCAAAAGATGCACAGTGATTTTACTGTGCATTGCACAGTAAAATTACTATGCACTTTATAATATAATATATAAAAGGGATTATTAGCATAATATATGTACAAATACCCAAAAATACATATAAAAACACACAAATATGTAAAATTAAAATACATGGGCTAATAAAATATATTTTAGTAAGCCAAATATGCAACATAATTTGACCAAAGCGGGTCTAAAGGCACTGAAAACAAAAAGACACACGATGGGAGTGTAGTGAATTTTTTTATTTTTTTATTTTTTTCAAAGGAGGAATAATACCCTTATATAATATAATATTATATATATATACAAACGTATAGTGCGTGGATGAAACCATGGTACCAAATAAATTTAATAAAATATTATATAATAATATAACATAATATATATATAATACATAATAAAGGGAAAGAAAATGGAGAATGAGTCTAAAATAATTTGGCAAAAACAGGTGTAAGACTGGGATTAAAGTTTACATTCCATCTTTTCACTGAGAATTTTGTGAGATAACATATTCTTATTTTCATCATCGGGTAATCAAAAGAAAGCGCCCAAGTCTTAGGGCCGGTCAAAATGGGGTGTCTACAGGTAGGGAGTTTTATCTTTTACTTGTACGTAAGTATGATGAAATTGAGGACTTGCAACAAAAGAAAACATAACATGAACATGAAAGTTAGTAAATAAGACAATGCTTAAGGAAATTTAAGATTATAGGGAGAACGGGAAGAGTCTTATGTGCTAGATGTTATTGTAGCATTTGTGTCCTTTAAACTATTGGAGAGTGTATCTAATTCCTTTATTTTCATTTTGGTAGTCTTTGGAGTTGTTGTATCTTGGTTTTGGAGGAATACAATTTGATTTAGACTTGTTGAGATTGTTCGTTCGCGCTTGTTTTCGTTGAAAACTTCTTTGAAAACTTGGAAAATTTGTTCTCGTATCGACACTAGCCTTTCTGAGGGTCGACATCACCTTGCTGCCTTGCTCATAGTGTCCCTGCTGGTTTATAGGGTCGACACCATGGATACCAGGGTCGACACCACGGGTACCAAGGTCGACCCTTGTCTAATGTTGTCTTCTGGGCGTTACTACTGAAATATAGGGTCGACACCACTGGTTCCTAGGGTCGACCCTCGTTTGCTGCACACATTAGTATCTCAGCTTTTCTTCTTGAGGGCCGACACCACTATCTTGAGGGTCGACCCTTGTGAGTTATTTTCATAAAGTTTGGTTCGGTTTTGGACTCAACTTTTTGGGGATTTGACTTATTCTTTTCTTTGACTTTAGGGCTATTATTTTACCACTATAAATAGATCTCAAACACACTTTTCTCATTCACTTTTTCTTCTCTCTCTCTCTCTCTCTCTCTCTCTCTCTCTCTCTCTCTCTTCTCTCTTTAAACCGTGAATCTCTCTCTTAGAAACTCAACTTTTCTTACATAGATCTCTAGATCTACTTGGTTAGAGGCATCTTTTCACCTTGGTCCTTTGACAAAGATTGTAAATCTCGTCAAAGGCTTTCTTTTTATCCAAGAGTTTCGTTGTGTCATCTACTTTGAGTTTTTTTCCGAGTTCTCCTCTTCGCTTCAAGAGGAAGGGTCTATTTCCTAAACTCAATGTGAGTTCGGTAGCATATTTGTGACGTATTTTGTTATTTATATTTGGTAGTCATTTGGTTGATTTTGAAATGTTATTTTGGGCTTGAGGGTTTGTACAAATTGGGGGGTTGTTTTGGTTATGATTTTGCTATTAAATCTATTTTTGGTAAACAAACTTGCATTTGATTTTCTAAAATAGAAAAACCCCAATTTGTAAGAAAACCCTAAATGATATTGTTTTGGGAGTTAGAATTATTTTTGGTAAGTGGTATGGTTGGAAAGAGATGGAAAGGGGGAATGATTGTTGGATTTTGAAACAACGGGTGTTATTACTCTTTTGGAAAAATATATCTGTATAGTTATCTTTTAACTATCGCATTAGAGATAACTGTTTTGGCTATCGGTAGAGGTTAACATTGCTGTGTGTTAGAAATTGCTTGTGGATTAGGCAAATTCAAATCATTCATATCATGGAACATGCAATGGATTTTGGAAATTGAAACTGTATGCTTTGGAAAGAAGTTTTGGAAATTCTCACATTATGTTTTGAGACATTTGCATTGTTTTGGAAAAACAATATTTTGAGTTACGTGTATTGTACTATTGAAATGGGTAAATAAAATGGTGAATCTGGAAAGTAAGTATTGTCTCGTAGAAATAAGTTGGCTTGAGTGTTCATGATGAAAGTCCTAAAACCCGCGCGTATACATGGGTGCCAATCCCGCGGACGAAATTTCTGTGAAATGACAATAATAGTGCTTGTATAGCCTACGTTTACATGGGTGCCGGTTTATGGTTTCCTACGGACGAAATTTCTTTGAAAGGTTGTATTTGTTTTGGAGATTTACCCATTTTATTTACTATTATGTCGGTTTTAGAACAAGACATTTGGAAATGTTTTGAGCAATATATTTGCTTTTTGTTCTGCGATGTAGTCGCATTTGATTTAGCAATGTTTTTGCTAGTTGGTATTGAGATACCTAGATTGGTTTTTTGGAAAATGATTTTATATCAAACAGATGATTTGAACTCGGAAAACGATTTGATTAAACGTAAGGTTTTGGTAATTGGAAAGATAGGATTTTGTTGAGAAATCAAATGGATTTGAAAATGCATTTGGGCATATTGTATATATGCATAGCATCATGATCATTTATGCTGTGTTCAAAACGTGGCTAAAAATGTTTTAACGTGAAGTTGTGTTCAAAACCATGTAGGGTGGTTCAGTTATTTGTAGGCCATGGGCCATTTATGTTATTTATTGGCCGTGTGCCATTCTTGTAAGGGTTACACCCTTGTGTCTGATGTAAGCCTCAGGGCGTTCAATTTAATTTATAACATTTGTGTATGTTTTTAGTTACAGAACATTCATTTGACTTAGATGTTATATTTAAGAATGTATAAAACTAGATAAACACATGTATTGTGTGACTATATTATATTCATTTGCATGAGAGTTGTTATTTACTATTCATCGGTGGGTGGTTTATTCACGTGAGCCGGACCGTGTAAATCCGAGGCGTAACAGTTGTCTTCTCATCTTAAATATTACATTGAGATATTCCTTATAGCTTTTACCAACCAAGCCACAAAAACCTTAAATAGGACAATAGCATCCACCTAGTTAACAGGTTCTTATTTAAAATTATCTTTGTTTCAAATTAGCAAACATCAGAGAGTACCAAATTTGATTCTTTACATCCTTGTACCCCAATACAGACCACCAGACAACAAAAGAATCCAACCTAAATTTTAATTTAATTAATTTTTCTCTAATTTTTACCAAATTGACCCCCAAAAAAAAAATCATTCATGATTGAACGACATATAGCGCACACACCCTAAGAACCTAAATTTCAAGGCAAGAGAACACAACTCAAATCTTCAAAAGAGCAATAAATATATATATATATATATGTAGTAATTAAACAAGTAGATATCAAACTATCAAAAAAAAAAAAAAAAAAAAAACATATAAAATTCTCACTTCAAATAATTTGGCCTAATGGTTGAGCCACCTATGCAATCAACCAAAGAAAATCAATAAATACATACCCCAAGATCAATTCAAGGGGGTTCCATCAACAAAAACATAACAAACAGCCAAAGTTGAGCAAAATGAAAGAAAATGGCTTTGATTAAAAGTTGTTGAGTTTTATTTTTTGTTTTATAAAATAAAAGGGTTTTTTCCATAAGCCTATAAATTGAAACTCCAATATTCAACATAAAATCCAGTTGTACTTAAAATTGATCGAGAGACTAATTCCACTAATTCCAAGAGAATGACTATAACATCAAACAGAAATAAATCACAAATTGCCAAATAACACCAAATGAATCCCAAACCGTAGTTTCGCTTCTGCACAGAAATTGAAGCCAAGACCCAAAACCCAAAGCCCTAGTTTCGTTATGTCAGGGATTACCTGAGAGGGCGAGATTCGATCTTTTTCCTTGGTCGGTGATGAGAGAAAACCCCCTCCGGCGGCGTCGGTTTGAGAGAGAGAGAGAGAGACGTGAGCAGTGAGAGGAAGAAGTTGGCTTTCGATGCGCGGTGGTGTGGACTCCGGCGTTGAGCTCCAAAAAGACTTTACTTCAGAGCGGGAATCTTCCTACAAGTGAGCACCAACTCAAATGTGTTAAAAAAATGGCTATACCTCCGCCTTCGGTTTGATTCACCGAATCTGTTTGAGAGAGAGAGAGAGAGAGAGAGAGAGAGATGAGACGAGAGAGGGCGATGCGTTTGAGAGAGAGAGAGAGAGCGAGAGGAAGAGGCGTCTCAGAGAGAGAGATAAAGGAGGGAAAAAGGGTCAATTTTCTTGAATTTTGAATGCTGCGACGTAATTGGGAGAAGTCGGGCTAAGAAATTTGTGTGGAACAATCTTTTTTTCTTAGGAAAAGCTTGGAATTCCAAAATTAATTTATTCACAATAGAGTACATGGAGAAATTTGTGTGGAACAATCTTTTTTTCTTAGGAAAAGTTTGGAATTCCAAAATTAATTTATTCACAATAGAGTACAGGGAGAAATTTGTGTGGAACAATCTTTTTTCTTAGGAAAAGTTTGGAATTCCAAAATTAATTTATTCACAATAGGGTATACGGAGAAATTTGTGTGGAACAATCTTTTTTTCTTAGGAAAAGTTTGGAATTCCAAAATTAATTTATTCACAATAGGGTATATGGAGAAATTTGTGTAGGGGTGGCCACGTTTGAGGTGAGTGACATCTCCTGCTCTTGCCCCCGTTTTCAAAACCCATCCCTACCCCTGCTCCCACTCCAATCCCATTATGGATGGAATTTTTCAATTTCATTCCCACTCTTGCGGATATCCGCAGATACTTGATCACATTTTAAATAGTTAAAAAAATTAATAACTATTTAAATTCTTAACATACTAAAAAATTCTCTTGTTCCCGTATATATAAACAGTGAAACTTTTAAAATTATTATCTATTTATATTTAAACAGAATTACAGACTTTTAATATTCTTTTCTTATATCTAATTATTTTATATATATATATATATATCTATATAATATGGGAAGAGGGTTTATGAATTTATAGTAGAGACAATTGTCCTACTAGGACATTTGAATAGTGAAGATTCATTTCTGGCTGAGATGGACGGTAGAGATGAGAATCTACTCTATTAACTTCCCGCCCAAGAGCACACTTCAAAAATAAACTTCCCCCTCATCTCATTCTCTCTATATACTCTCCTCTTTCTCTCTCTCTCTCACAGTCTCACTTACCAATTTTCAAATTTCAGAACACCCTCTATCTCTCTCTCTCAACCTTACTTCTCACCACACCACCTGTACATCTCTCTTCGACGGCGATACATGTCTCTGAACCAACCATAGTGGTGCCACCTCACAACGCCACCTCTTTCAGTGATCACCACCGCTGCTGCTCATCACCACTGTCGCTGTTTATCATCGCCGTCGCCATGGATGGATCGACAGAACGAGTGGTGGAAGATGGAGGGGAGAGAGAATGAGTTTCGGTTTTTTTTTTGTGTGTGTGTGTGTGTGTGTGTGTGTGTGTGTGTGTGTGTGTTCTGTTCTGTTAGTCTTCTTTTGTCACGACCCCATTCCGCCCCTAGTAGAATGGTGCCATGATGGCCAGTAATTCGAGATCACCAAAGGCCACTTCCAAGAATTCACACGCGAGTCAGAGTATACATATGGGGCTTACAAATGCGGAAGCAATAAATTAAAAGTTAAGTAGTCCATAAGAGCAGTGCTTAAGTTAAATGAAATGTCATACATCTTATAATAGCTTAAATACAACAAAATGCAGTACAAAAATTTCATCTTGACCAAAAGGCTTCTCAGCCATCAAATACAAAATACAACGAAATAAAACTAAGAAGCATAATCTTCAAGATGTTGCAAAACATAATCCAAAACACGTCGGCAAAACATATCGGCAAAAGACATCTAGGCGTCGCCGCCGCCTTGCTCATCACCTACATATATATAGAGAGGGTGAGCTTGGATACTCAGTGAATGGTATAAATAATAAAGGGGTTTACATGAATGATATCCGAGATCTTTTAACAAAGCAATACAAGGAATAAATCAAGTTCATCTATCAAATCCTTCAAGCTTCAAGGGATGCTTACTAACATCAATATAATACAAGAGATGACATTCCGGACAAACAAACCCACGCGGTAAAACCGTCAGTGGCAAGGCAAGACAAGACAAGAGAGATCTCAAAACAATGGTGTCGTTGCATTATAGTCCCCGGACACTAAGGACTTGTGCTACAAATGCTTATAGTCCCCTAGCACATACGGACTTCCAAACTTTGTGCTACAAATGCTTATAGTCCCCTAGCACATACGGACTTCCAAACTTTGTGCTACAAATGCTTATAGTCCCCTAGCACATACGGACTTCCCGAGAATGTCATCAAAACAAGATACAATATTTGATACGCAAAATAGGAATAATCATTCATGCTTGTAAATAATTCCCGAGCAGGGCAAAACAAGGTTTCATCAAAGCTTTATAACATATCTTTATTAAAATACCACTCACATAGTTCGTCGAACGTCGGGGTCAGGGCGAGTCCAAGTCCTACAAACACATGGCAAATCTATTGAATGCACTTCTAAACAAGCTTCACATGCATACAAAATGACCTCGGCATTCGCCAAAACTAAATCAAATCAAAACAAACACTGTTTTTCATCTCGGGGAAACATGCTAGGCACCAACCAGGTCTTGGCCGAGGTTCCACACCTCCTTGCCGAGGTGAGGTCCCGTTGGCCACATGCAAGGGAAAATGAAGTCGGGAAAATCTGGGTTCCCCTCTGCTCAAGAACATAAAGAACACGAACATGAAGAGCATGGAGGAAATGAATGCAAAGATCATAACTTATTATTATAAAATCTGAGATTTCATGCTATAAGTTTGAAAACATGGACCTGGATACCCATACTAAAGGATCTTATGAAAACAAACACAAAAACATGTAACTTGTTGCAAACTTTCGGATCAAACGAGGCTTTTCCTCAAGAACACTTGAATTTCATATTCTCTTTCCAAAACCAACTTTAAATCAATGCATGGCATGCAAAACAGATTCGATCGTGCAATGCAGCTAGATGATCAATAAGAACAACAAGAGTAGATCAAGATTCTAACCTCAAATCAGGAATCTAACAGTTTGAACTCTAAGAATCAAGCTTGCAATCCACTTTCTCACTCTAAAACTCCTCCTTCTTCTCCTAGAGCTTCTCTCTCTTCAAGAGCAAAGATGTGATACAAAATGATACATTTCTCTCTCTGCCGGCTGACTTAACACTCAGCTCGGACACGTGGCAATGGTTGGTTGGCTCAACTTGAAAAGGTGACTGATTGAAAAGACAAGACTATGACAAGGTGTGTTCAACAAGCTAGACGGCAAGGGACTCCGGCGAGTAATGACGTCGGCTAATAACAAGACTTCGGCAAGCAAAGGGACAATAACCTCGGCTAGAAAGAACAACACTCGGCCTAGCTGTGCCACACCTCGGCCTAGATGTGCCACACCTCAGTCTAGGTCGTACCAGTCTAGGGCAAGATCACTTGGGTTCACGGGTAACATCTCGGCCCAGATAGTACACATCTCGGCCTTGGTGATGAACACCTCGGCCTAGATAATGATATCTCAGCCAATATGTCAGGGTGCGGGTGAAAGCCAACCAGAGAAATCCCAAGATGGTCCTAAGTGTAAGAGTATCAAAGGGGCGACCTAGGCTCCAGATGACCTCGGCTGAAACACACACACACACCAAGGAACATAGCATTCAAGTAACACCTATGCAAGACAAGTAAAGATTTGAAATGCAAGCTTAACAGAGCAAAATCATATAAAATGCATATGAGTACGGTTAGGGCAGTGGGAGGGTCATTACATCCTACCCCCCTTAAAGAAGTTTGGTCCCCAAACTTGAGTTACCTTGATTCAAAAATAATTCCGGGTATTGATCCTTCATTTCTTTTTCCATTTCCCATGTAGCATCTTTGCCGTAATGTTCCCTCCATTCAATCTTCACCATCGGTATTGCCTTATTTCTCAATTGTCTTACTTGCCTATCGATAATACGCATCGGCCTCTCTTTATAACTCCAATCTTCATCAACCACAATCCCAAAACGATCAATCACGTGCAGGGGATCCCAAATATACTTCATCAGCATCGAAATGTGGAACACATTGTGAACTTGACTTAGTTCAGGTGGTAAAACAAGTCGGTAGGCAGCTGTATTAACCTTCTCAAGAATCTCAAACGGCCCGATGTAACGAGGTGTTAACTTACCCTTCTTTCCAAATCTGAAGACTCCTTTCTCTGGCGAAACCTTCAAGAATACATGGTCCCCAACTTCAAATTCCAACTCTCTTCTTCTCTGATCGGCATAACTCTTCTGCCGACTCTGGGCAGTTCTGATCCTTTGTCGAATGAGCTTGATCTTCTCGGTCGTAACCTCAACTAGTTCGGGACCAACCAAAGCTTTATCTCCTACTTCAGTCCAACATATCGGCGATCTGCACTTCCTTCCATACAAAGCTTCGTACGGCGCCATGCCAATGCTAGTTTGATAACTGTTATTGTAAGCGAATTCTACCAACGGTAGATGTGCTTCCCAACTTCCCTTGAAATCTAACGCACATAGTCTAAGCATATCTTCAAGTGTCTGAATCGTTCGCTTTGTTTGCCCATCGGTTTGGGGGTGAAAAGCTGTGCTAAATTTCAACTCGGTTCTCAAGGCTCTTTGTAGGCTCTGCCAGAATCTGGAAACAAACTTCGGATCTCGGTCTGATACAATAGACATCGGCACTCCATGAAGTCTCACAATCTCATTCACATATAGTACAGCTAGTCGCTCAACATTGAATGTAGTCTGAACCGGCAAGAAGTGTGCTGACTTGGTTAATCTGTCAATTATGACCCAAATCGAATCCATTCCCTTCTGCGTCCTCGGCAAACCAATCACAAAATCCATGGAGATATGTTCCCATTTGCATTCAGGAATCGGCAAGGGTTGAAGAAGTCCTGCTGGTCTCTGATGTTCTGCTTTTACTTGTTGACATTGCAAGCATTGGGATACGAACTCGGCTATTTCTCTCTTCATATTCGGCCACCAAAAGGTTTGCTTCACATCTTGATACATCTTAGTGTTTCCTGGATGAACAGCAATTCTGGAACCATGAGATCCTTGCAGAATCTTCCCTTTCAACTCAGGGACGTCGGCCACGCACAATCTTCCTTCAAACTTAAGCACTCCATTCTCAAAGGTGTAACCCGACCTCGGCCTGGTGATAATCTCGTCGGCTACTTTCTTCAGGAATTTATCTTTCATTTGCCTTGCTTTTATTTCTTCAATGATAGTCGGCTCCGCTGAGATCATAGCTAAACACGCCAAACTTCCCATTGACCTCCTGCTTAATGCATCGGCTACCGAGTTGGCTTTGCCTGGGTGGTACTGAATCTGCATGTCGTAGTCCTTCAATAATTCCAGCCATCTTCTCTGCCTCAAATTTAGTTCCTTCTGAGTAAATAAGTACTTCAAACTCTTGTGATCCGTGAAAACTTGGCAGGAAGCTCCATACAAGTAATGACGCCAAATCTTCAAAGCGAACACCACGGCTGCTAGCTCTAAATCATGGGTAGGATAATTCTTCTCGTGAGGTTTTAACTGACGAAATGCATATGCTATGACCTTGCCCCCTTGCATTAATACACAACCCAAACCCTTATGTGAAGCATCGCTATAAATCTGAAATTCCTCATTACCTGATGGGAGTACAAGAACTGGTGCTGTAACTAACCTCGTCTTCAACTCCTGGAAGGCTGCCTCTCTATCTTCGGTCCATTCGTATGTCACTCCCTTCTGAGTTAACTGTGTCAATGGTACTGCAATCCTTGAGAAATCCTTTACAAACTTTCTGTAATAACCTGCCAAACCCAAAAAACTACGAACCTCGGACACGTTGGTCGGCGTCGGCCAATTTACAACGGCTTCAATCTTACTGGGATCAACAGAGATACCCTCTTCATTAATCACATGCCCCAAAAATGAAATGCTGGAAAGCCAAAACTCACACTTACTCAACTTAGCATACAACTCCCTGTCCCTCAAGGTCTGTAGGGCAAGTCTCAAATGACTCTCATGCTCGATTGTACTCTTGGAGTAGATCAATATGTCGTCAATAAAAACAACCACGAATTCATCTAGATACGGCTTGAAGACTCTGTTCATTAAGTCCATGAATGCTACCGGTGCATTAGTTACCCCAAAAGGCATCACTAGAAATTCGTAGTGGTCATACCTTGTCCGAAAAGCAGTTTTCTCAACATCCTCAGCTTTAACTTTGAGTTGGTGGTAGCCCGACCTAAGATCAATTTTTGAAAAGACTCGTGCTCCTTGTAGTTGATCTAACAAATCGTTAATCCTAGGTAACGGGTACTTATTCTTAATGGTTACCTTGTTAAGTTCTCTGTAGTCAATGCAAAGACGAAGTGTGCCATCCTTTTTCTTAACAAACAGGACTGGTGCTCCCCACGGTGAAGTGCTCGGCCTAACAAAACCCTTATCCAACAATTCTTGTAGCTGCACTTTCAATTCCTTAAGTTCGGCTGGGGCCATTCCATAGGGTGTTTTGGAGATCGGCTGTGTTCCCGACATGATGTCCACAGTAAACTCTATTTCTCTATCGACTAAGTGGCCAGGCAATTCATTTGGAAAGACGTCGGGGAATTCATTAACAACTGGGATATCGGCTAGATTAACATTTCCATTCTGATCACTCAGTATACTACACAAGTAGCCATGGCACCCTTTCTGAATTAGCTTATAGGCCTTAATGGACGAAATCAAGTAAGGTGGGGACACTACCCCTTTACCCTGGAAAATAACCTCGGCTTGGTTTGGGGGTCTCAACGTGACATTCTTCGAAACACAATTAATAGATGCATGATTCATTACTAACCAGTCCATTCCTAATATGACGTCAAAGTGGGTCATGTTTAACGGCATCAAATCAACTAATAATTCTACACCCTCAATCACAACAACACACGCCCTATAAATAGATGCAACAATCATAGTTCTCCCAGATGGGGCAGATACACACAACACATAATCAAGGGGTTCTTGTTCTCTATTCAACTTCTCGGCAAACTTAGCAGATACAAATGAATGCGTAGAACCCGAATCAATCAATATGTATGCATCTTGAGAGCAGATTGGGAGTATACCTGACACTACTGTCTCAGCATTCTGGGTGTCTCCTGGCACTAGCGTGAAAACCCTGCCCTGCCTCATCTGTGTCCTTCCGACGTTGTTTCCCTGTGCAGAGCCCGAAGTGCTCCCATTTTTCTTACCATCATTAATCCTGGACTTCGGACAGTCTCTCACACGATGACCCATTTCTCCACATTCAAAATAGGCGCCTGACGCCCAACGACAAACCCCGGAATGCGACTTCCCACAACTTGTACACATCGGCTTAGTATTACCTTCCTGGTTCGAGTTGCTGGAGCTGCCCACATTCGCCTTCTTCTTAGCGTTAAACGGAACTCGGCGATTATCATAGTTCTGTCTCTTCCTCTGATTCTCTCCTACATTCTGATATCGGTTCAAGTTAGCTTCTGCAAGAATAGCCTTGTCCAAGACTCCGGCATAAGTCGGCATGTTGAGCATGTGGACTCTATCCTGTATCGGTCCACGCAGTCCGCTTTCGAACTTCCTAGCTTTCCTATATTCATCACTGACCATATGAGGCGCATACCTCGCCAATTCGGTGAAAACACGGTCGTATTCTGCCACTGTCTTGTTTCCTTGTGTCAGAGTCTGAAACTCCGTGGTCTTGCTATCCCGAACACTAAGGGGAAAATGCTTGTTGTAAAACAGCTCCAAAAATTTGGCCCAAGTTAAGTCAGGATTTCCTTCTCGGGTCATCATCCACCATCTTCGGGCGTCGTCATCTAACGTGAATGCGGCCAATGCCACCTTCTGAGCATCGGTGCTGGGAAAGATCTCGAACAGCTTCTCCATTCCTAAAACCCACGCTTCGGCTTTCATCGGCTCTATGCCCCCTTGGAATCTTGGCGGGTTCATCTTCTTGAACTCCTTAATCAAAGTCATAGTTCCATCCCCATACAAGGCTGGCTGTGGAGGCGCTTGAGGCACTGGAGGAGGTGGAGGCGGAACTGCATGTCGGCCATTCGTCTGTTCGGCCTGGGTAGATGTAGCACTAGCATTCTGTTGTCTCACTTGTCTCAACTCCCGAGTTAAACCTTCAACTAATCTTTCTAATCGGTCCAATCGGTCTTCTGATTGATCTCGGCCAACTGGTGGTCTTCCTCTCCTCATAGTGCTATGAGTATGCAAAATGTGACTTTAAAATGAAATGTGCAATAAAGTATGTATGCAAGCAACAAGCAGCTATGCCGAGATGATGCACATATTGTCAAGTAGCAAGCAACATAGTGCAATCCTAACATCTTTCTAAGGGAAATCCTATGCTCTTTAGAACTCAAAGTGTGTGAATATCGTACTATAAGGAACTTGTGCTCTGATACCATTCTGTCACGACCCCATTCCGCCCCTAGTAGAATGGTGCCATGATGGCCAGTAATTCGAGATCACCAAAGGCCACTTCCAAGAATTCACACGCGAGTCAGAGTATACATATGGGGCTTACAAATGCGGAAGCAATAAATTAAAAGCTAAGTAGTCCATAAGAGCAGTGCTTAAGTTAAATGAAATGTCATACATCTTATAATAGCTTAAATACAACAAAATGCAGTACAAAAATTTCATCTTGACCAAAAGGCTTCTCAGCCATCAAATACAAAATACAACGAAATAAAACTAAGAAGCATAATCTTCAAGATGTTGCAAAACATAATCCAAAACACATCGGCAAAACATATCGGCAAAAGACATCTAGGCGTCGCCGCCGCCTTGCTCATCACCTACATATATATAAAGAGGGTGAGCTTGGATACTCAGTGAATAGTATAAATAATAAAGGGGTTTACATGAATGATATCCGAGATCTTTTAACAAAGCAATACAAGGAATAAATCAAGTTCATCTATCAAATCCTTCAAGCTTCAAGGGATGCTTACTAACATCAATATAATACAAGAGATGACATTCCGGACAAACAAACCCACGCGGTAAAACCGTCAGTGGCAAGGCAAGACAAGACAAGAGAGATCTCAAAACAATGGTGTCGTTGCATTATAGTCCCCGGACACTAAGGACTTGTGCTACAAATGCTTATAGTCCCCTAGCACATACGGACTTCCCGAGAATGTCATCAAAATAAGATACAATATTTGATACGCAAAATAAGAATAATCATTTATGCTTGTAAATAATTCCCGAGCAGGACAAAACAAGGTTTCATCAAAGTTTTATAACATATCTTTATTAAAATACCACTCATATAGTTCGTCGAACGTCGGGGTCAGGGCGAGTCCAAGTCCTACAAACACATGGCAAATCTATTGAATGCACTTTTAAACAAGCTTCACATGCATACAAAATGACCTCGGCATTCGCCAAAACTAAATCAAATCAAAACAAACACTGTTTCTCATCTCGGGGAAACATGCTGGGCACCAACCAGGTCTTGGCCGAGGTTCCACACCTCCTTGCCGAGGTGAGGTCCCGTTGGCCACATGCAAGGGAAAATGAAGTCGGGAAAATCTGGGTTCCCCTCTGCTCAAGAACATAAAGAACACGAACATGAAGAGCATGGAGGAAATGAATGCAAAGATCATAACTTATTATTATAAAATCTGAGATTTCATGCTATAAGTTTGAAAACATGGACCTGGATACCCATACTAAAGGATCTTATGAAAACAAACACAAAAACATGTAACTTGTTGCAAACTTTCGGATCAAACGAGGCTTTTCCTCAAGAACACTTGAATTTCATATTCTCTTTCCAAAACCAACTTTAAATCAATGCATGGCATGCAAAACAGATTCGATCGTGCAATGCAGCTAGATGATCAATAAGAACAACAAGAGTAGATCAAGATTCTAACCTCAAATCAGGAATCTAACGGTTTGAACTCTAAGAATCAAGCTTGCAATCCACTTTCTCACTCTAAAACTCCTCCTTCTTCTCCTAGAGCTTCTCTCTCTTCAAGAGCAAAGATGTGATACAAAATGATACATTTCTCTCTCTGCCGGCTGACTTAACACTCAGCTCGGACACGTGGCAATGGTTGGTTGGCTCAACTTGAAAAGGTGACTGATTGAAAAGACAAGACTATGACAAGGTGTGTTCAACAAGCTAGACGGCAAGGGACTCCGGCGAGTAATGACGTCGGCTAATAACAAGACTTCGGCAAGCAAAGGGACAATGACCTCGGCTAGAAAGGACAACACTCGGCCTAGCTGTGCCACACCTCGGCCTAGATGTGCCACACCTCGGTCTAGGTCGTACCAGTCTAGGGCAAGATCACTTGGGTTCACGGGTAACATCTCGGCCCAGATAGTACACATCTCGGCCTTGGTGATGAACACCTCGGCCTAGATAATGATATCTCGGCCAATATGTCAGGGTGCGGGTGAAGGCCAACCAGAGAAATCCCAAGATGGTCCTAAGTGTAAGAGTATCAAAGGGGCGACCTAGGCTCCAGATGACCTCGGCTGAAACACACACACACACCAAGGAACATAGCATTCAAGTAACACCTATGCAAGACAAGTAAAGATTTGAAATGCAAGCTTAACAGAGCAAAATCATATAAAATGCATACGAGTACGGTTAGGGCAGTGGGAGGGTCATTACATCTTTGGTAGTGAAAAGACTATAAAGAAAGTAGACTTTGTTGTACATTGATCTAAGAGAGAGAGAGAGATGTGGTTTGGTTTTGTGATATCTCTCAGTTTGTTTTTTTATTTTTGGACTTTGTTGTACATTGATCTGAGAGAGAGAGAGAGAGAGAGAGAGAGAGAGAGAGAGAGATGTGGTTTGTTTTTGTGATATCTCTCAGTTTGTTTTTTTATTTTTGGCTGTATATGGTTTTTCTTGGACGGGGTACATAAAGAAAAGGCCGTAAGGGCATTCCAAGGACATTTTAAAATTTGATAAAGTCTGGTACATAAAGACTGAAGAACTTGACAAACTTGCCAAGGAGCAAGCTGAAAGGGAAAGACAGGCTGAGGAACAGAGGCGAATAGAGGCAGAGAAGGCTGCAAGTGAAGCTGATAGAGCACAGGCAAGAGAAGAGGTTCATAGGAAAAAAGAAATTTTGCAGGAGTTGATGAAAAAGGCCGTAAGGTTTGTTGATAAAGTCTGGTACATAGAGAATAGGAGACTTTCTTCAGTCTTTATCATCATAAATAAGCATGCAATGGAACAGGAGACTTTCAAAGATAGACCCAAAAAAAATAAAAAATTACTTAGTAATTATCCCCTTCAAATTAAAAAATTACTTAGTAAAAAATTACGTAGTAATTATCTGGAGTATTTCTTTTATATATATTTTTTTATTTCACTATTTTATTTTTTGTTGGTGAAATAAAATATAGGACTTTTCTTTTCTGTTTCTTTTTTTTTTTTTTTGGCTAAGGAGAGTTATATAAATAAAATTATTAAAAGTTCTTTAATAAAAATAATATTTTTTTAGTGTCTTTATTAAAAAAATACTACACACTTCACTTTCTTTTTAATATGATACGTAGAAATGTACTGGTACCTTTCTTCGAAGAGAAAGTTTTGCAAAATCTATTCCTATTCTAACCTCGAACTTGAGCAACAATGGTAAAATTTGAGAGATGGACAAAGAGGCATGAGAGGGGAAATCTCTTCCTAAGAAAAACAAATAAAAAGGAAAGGGAAAGAGAAGATTGATGAGATAAGGGAAAAAGTGAGAGGCATTATAATATGCTCCTCTTCTTAAGGGAAAAAGTGAGATAAGGGAAAAAGTGAGAAATCTCTTCTTACGGATGCTCCTCAAAATCAGTTTTTTAATTTATTTGGGGTGATATTATCTCTCTCTCTCTTTCAGTAAAATTAAACAAAGTTAAAAGTCAATATTTAATTAATTTCTCAAAATCACTCAAAGTATATTGTAATATCACTCTAAAATTTTGTAACATAAATATTAAAATGATATAATATGTTTTCATTACAAATATATATTTTGTTGGGTGGTAACTCTCTCATAATAACAATATAGGTAATTAAGAATGGAATTTAATTAATTGAGTTTAAAATGAATGAAATTTAATAATTTAATCAATTGAGTTTAATAACAATATTAAGTGATTCCGAATGGAATATAATTTAATTAATTGAGATTAAACTACATAATATTTTAGATGGACTTAAGATAGTCATCCTCACTTACATAATTATAAACGATGAAACAGTTAAGTAAGATAGACTTACATAAATGTAATTTATAAAATTGAAGACAAAATTCTGCTATCTTCTATTTGGGGGTAGCAAAGTGTGTTTTGAGGAGACAGAGAGAGAGAGAGAGTGAGTGTGTGTGTGTGAGTGAGTGAGTGAGTGTGTTTTGAAATTTAAAATTTGAAAAAGTGCGGTGGGTGAGAAAGGACGGTGGGTGGGCGAGTGGGGTGCATAATTTTAGGTTTATTTGTTTATTTATTATTTTGCTCTTTGAATTTAACAATTTAAAAATCAAGTTAAAAAGTCAAAAGGGTAGAATGGTCATTTTTTTTCTCTATTTTTTTAGTCAAAAAGTCAAAAAATGCATTTATATAACACATTCTAAACAACCACTTATACAATTTTATTTTAAAATCGTAAATATTATTTTTAAAATTTTAAATGTAAATTTTATAGCATTACTCTCAATTTTTATAATTTTTAAGTGTATTCAGATTGAATAGATCTGAAAAATAAAAAATGTTTATTAAAATATTTAAAAAGTTTACTAAAAAATAATAAAATACAAATTTAAAATTAAAAAAAATCTTTTCGAAAACTCTAAAACTAAACAAGTTCTGAATTTCAAATTTATAAAAATTATTTTTAAAATATACAACCAAATTAGATAAAATTCATTTGAAAATTCAAACTAAATTAGATAAATTCATTTGACCTCAATTTTATTTTATTTTTATAACAAATTAGATAAATTATATTTCTTTATAACGAAAATAATATTTCTTTATATTTTTTTTTTATATTTGTATCAAAAAATATTACAGACTCCATAAATTTTAACATTATACATATAAATTACAATTATATTTTAATCCCAATAATATTTATACCGTGCCTTTAGGCACGGGCATATACTAGTATATATATATACTAATATGTTATATATTTATATATCTATACTATTATTAAGTGAAGATCGAAATTGATTTAGTGAAACATTCTTCTCCTCATGCCACGTGGCAACTTTATATATGCTAAAATAAAGAAAATTTATACACAGCGTAAGCAAGTTTTGAATTCAAGACCTTGAGTTTCATTAAGAACATATTTATCACTTAAGTAACATACATATTATTATATTAAATTCTTTATTATATATTTTTATTATTAATTATTTGAATTGCACACGCATCGCGTGTGTTGCCCGCTAATATTATTAATTATATTGGGTCGGATTTGGACCGAGGGACGCAATACCTGCCTCCATCCCACCCCCATTGCAAGTAGCCAAAATATAATCCATCCCTGCCTCATATAAGTGTCAGGTCTAGTAACATCTGCCCCATTCGAACAGGTATGGGCGGGCCTCCGCAGATCAGACTAAAATGGTCATCCCTAATGCGGTGCAGATTAAATTGATGAACTACGAGTGAAATGAATTTTTGTTTCTGGATACTGAGTAGATAATTTTGAGTTTGTAGTATTACTATTTTCCGAGATACAGAGAGGGGGAGGGTAGAAAATGAGAAATTATTGGGTGCTCTTGGAACACCAAGTCACCATTGACCGATGGTGCTCCAGGCCAATCAAAGTGCACACCATACAAGACCTTTTCCAGTAGATCTAAGAACTCAGCATCTTATCTCACCATCTTTAATAAACTATTAATTGACATTCACAGGAATGGTCACAGCCTAGGTTTGGGATAGATTTGTTGTGATCCACGCTCGTCTCGTTTTATATCGGGGTCAGGACTAATCGGAGAATGTCGATGGCATAGCAGGTGTGAGACAGGTGACAGGTTAATTTGATAAGTTCAATAATGAAAATATTAATAAAAATTATATGTACTATTGTATATTGTGGATAATAATTTATACTTAAAAACAATTATAACATATAAGATAGAAAATAAATTAATAGAAATTAATATTAAGCATTCGTTTGGCAACGACTTTTTAATTGGCTTTTTGGCTTTTTTGACATTTTTAACCTGGGACTTTTTTGTTCATTTGATATGCTTGATTGGCTTTTTTGGCTTTTTAACTTTGAAATGATGGATTTTTTTTTGTCTTTTTGTGATTTTTGTCCTTTTGTGATTATTTAGCCCAACTCATTTACCAAACAAATTTTACTATAGCAAAACAAAAATTAAATTTTATATATTCTACACATAAATATATTTAATAAGTATACTTGGGGTGAGGCCGAATAGAATGGACCGGGGAAAGAAAAACCCGTCCACCACTCCACTTCCTCAACGGGGCGGAAAAAATCCGAGTGGAGGGGGCCGGAGGATGCGCGTACAGAGTGGAAGAGGAAAACAACCATTGTTGTTGGCTAGGATTTTCCAGCAAGGTTTGTTGCCTGTTAGGCTGTTACCAGATGACTTAGATGTGCACAACTTTGTACCTTGCAAAACACAAAGACAATAGTGGGCTGTTTGTTCCAGCTTTAACAATTCCAATTGATCATTAACAGGGGAAAGGAAGTGATGAACTGAAACAAAGTTTCACATTCTTATGATGTAGTGAAATTGTTGCGTTTGGGGGCTACACTCTGGTTATATTTGGTTGAATAGAATGGTGCTAGATGGGAATGGAATAACGGTTGGAATGGATTTGGAATAGAATGAGATAGGAATAATCATTCCTATTCCGATGTTTGGAAATAACATAGGAATCAATGTAAGAATGGAATTGCCATTCCAATTCCTGTGTAATGATGATTGGAATGGAATGAAATTTGTAATAAATTGGCCAAAATACCCCAATCTTATGATGTGGTGAAATTGCAATGATGATTGGAATGGAATGGAATGAAATTTGCAATAAATTGGCCAAAATACCCCATTCTTATGATGTGGTGAAATTGCTGGGTTTGGAGGCTACACTCTTAGGTTATGTTTGGTTGATTAGAATGGTTCTAGATGGGAATGGAATGATGGTTAGAACAGATTTGAAATGGAATGAGATATGAATAGTCATTCCTATTCTGGTGTTTGGAAATAACATAGGAATCAATGTAAGAATGGAATTGCCATTCCAATTCCTATGTAATGATGATTGGAATGAAATGAAATTTGTAGTAAATTGGCCAAAATATCCCAATCATGATTTTTTTATACATATTTTTTAAAAATAAAAAAAAATTTAAGAAATTTTGGACATGAAGACCTGTATTTCCAAGCTACACAACACATGATCTGCACCTGTTTTGATGAACCCAAAAAGTAACAAACTTAAACATCACATACATTATCAAAATTCAAGTAGTAATCACCCAACAATTCAAATTTAATAACATGCACAAAATAGCATCATCCAAGTAAGAAGATCAAATCCATTAAAAAAAAAAAAAAAGAAAGTAACAAGATCCAACACATTAGCTAGTATCAACTAAGAAATAAACAGGAATATAGGAAAGTAAAAATAATGGACATCAGAGATCTCCATTAAGTAAAGCCTTCACAAATTATTCTTTCTCATCATCTTCCAAGGCGAAGAAGCAAGCAGTAACCTCATGATCACGTGCTATAGCAAGCATGGCTCCGTAGCGCTCAACCATCTATGGATTGGAACAATGTTTTAAAAATCGGACCGGTGCGCGAACTGGAAAAGAGATCGGGTGGACGGGTACCCTGACGTAATAAATATATTAAAATTATATTTAAATAAAAATATAAGTAATAAAATTATAAATTATAAATATTAAAAATATGAAATTATCTTAAATATTTGTCCTAATATTTTTTTTTACTAAAAAATATAATAATATATTTTAAATATTATTAATTTTAATTTTTGAAGATGAAATCAAATATTTAATATTCCCTCCATATGATTTTAATTCAAATAATTTGGTTGAAAGGAGAACAAAAATTTTGGAGGAATATCAAAATTTCAATATTCCCTCCAATACATTTGATTGAATCTCACATGGATTTCTTGAGTCTTTTTTAAAGAATTTTTTTCTTATAAATAAGTGAAGACTTTCACAATAATTTCATCAAGCTCTTAATGGAATTCCTCACAAGAGGAGACCCTTGAAAAAGAGTTTTAAATTAAAATTTTCTTATATTCTTATATTTTATATTTTATATTATATATATATATAATAAGAGAGAAAGAAAGAAAGAAAATAAAATAAAAACAACCCAAAAAAAAAATTCCGAGCCGGACAACCTGGCGAACCGACTCCGGTTCACCGGTTCAACCGCCGGTTTTCCCGGTTCTCACTAAATACACCAGTTTTTAGTTTTGGCCAGTTCAGGGGGTGCATCCGAACTGGAACCCCGACTGGTCCACGGTTCAACCGGTCGAACCGGCCGGTCCGGTTTTCAAAACCATGGATTGGAAAGCTTGCAAAGGTCCTCGTTGATTTTGTCCCTCTTCAAAGCTATATCCAAATCCACACCTAGTGCTCGACTGAATTTATCTGTTGCTTCTTCAATCTTGGTGCCAATAATCATAGCTGCTTCACAAAAGGCATCCGAACTGTCACTACTATTCTTCCTCTTCTTTTCTTAATTACTGTTTCCTTCATCGTTGATGGAAGCATTTGACAATGTATTGATTTCTTCAACACTCAAATTTTGTGTGTCAATGCTCTCATTTCTGCTCACTTCCTCCAAGACATCATCAACAGTAACCGCATCTTTTCCCGTAGCACGATCTTTCTCGAAGATGATGCACAACATGTCACAATGTGGGAAACTCCTATTTTTTCAGTGAGCAGCACGCTTGTGGCTCTGCAGCAATATTTAATTTTAATAAGACATCACAAAGCATAGATAATTGATTTATACTAAATTTATTCTAGTGTGGTCATGTGAATAAAACATGAATGATAAAACATAATAATTGACCTATCATGGATCACAAAATTTTAATTTAAATTCTTTTAATTTTAGTAAAAATCAAGCAACGAGATCAATCTACCTATGTAAAATAAACTAGTCAATTTACAAGAGCTGAAGTTACACAATTCACTAGCTTGACACTGATGTAAAATAGAAACAATTCTTAGAGAAATTGACTCAATTCACAACAACAATCTTGAACGAATCATGCTATCAAAAAAGTTTAAAATACAATCACAAACATCATTATTAGGCAAACAATAATAGCTCCAGCAACGAACACACAAATGATTCTTTACGAAAATTTCTAAATGTTTTTGTATCACTCTACATACAATGCAGTGTTGCTATACCGTTGCACACACTGCTTTTTGTCCCACAAAAGCACACACAAGCCTCATCACATCTGTATATATATAAATACATGAGTATGGATAAACCATCAACCCTTTTAGACTTCCCAACAAATCTACCAACCACCCAATAATAATAATATTAAATTCATTTGGTGCATTCCTGAACCCAGCAGACCACCACTTCCAATGAGCACAAATAGTGTGCTAATTATAGATAATAAAGACCTATCTAGAAACCACTGTGTACCTCAATAACATGGACAGCTGTATGGCTCCCAGTAAAAGAAGCTGAAGCAGTGATCAGGTGAGAAAGGAGAACAAAAGAAAAGATGCAGGACAATTATCTAAATGTTTCTTAATCTGTCCTTGATCAGAGTGAATTTAAGAACAGGTCAGACCTTCAAAGTCTTTACTCATAACCTCAGGTATGCCTACAGTCCTATCTGGTTATAAATCATTAAATACACCATGCTTTGATTGTTTATAGATTAAATTTTATTCGGTTTGAAAAGAATATACAGAACATGCATGTTAATATGGTGGTTGTGTTGATATGTATAGCTGGCTCTCTTAAAAAATATGCATTTTGTATGAAATTCAAGAACTAGCATTGCTAACAGCAACTTCAACATGAGTTTAACAATCAATGCAAAGGTTGACTTGACATGGATAGAAAGAAACACATTATGATCAATGATAATGACACTATTTAAATCAGGTTCATAGATAACAATGACCTCAATAACTCTGCATTGCAGCAACAAATGACTAGTGAAAATAAATGGAAGGCACCACAGATAGGAAGAAAGAAATGAAGAGAATTCAAGGTAATATAATACCTGCACATAGCCATCCCAAACTTGTTTTTCAGCAACCACCATATTTGTGTTGAAATCCCATCCAAATCCACTGCAGCCCACTCCGTTAACCATATCAAACACAGTTCCAGTATCCCTGTTCAATGTCTTGACCCTAGATTCTCTGTGTGGCTTAGCCTTAATTCCACACCCCGGCAACTTCTCATGCAACACTCCTTCAAGCACCCCAAGAAAGCCTGACTTGAAATCATTGTCAGCCTTGTGATTTCCTGTATTGACCATGTCAAAAAGAGCATAAACCAATTCTCTATCCTCTTCATCTGTCCACATTCTCTTGTTCTTCCCTGGCCTTATTCATCCATATCCATGGCTAAATATATATGATAACCACCACAACCAACCACCCAATAATGTGACAATAATAAGCAGCCATAATAAACAAAAGCAATATAATAAATAAAGAAATTATACTCACTACACACTACAATAAAAGTTCCAACCAAAAACACTTCATTCTCAAAACCTGTAACTCATTGACCAAATAAGAAGCACATCATGCCTTTCCATTTCTTAAAACCCTTCTATGTTGCATAAAGATTTCAAGTACTAATACCAAATGGGTGGTCCAAAAATATAGATAAGCCCAAATCAGACTATTCAGAAGCAAACACACCATCAAATATGCACACATTTCCAGATTATATTTTACTTCGACTATGGCTCAAAGTGAAATCCAGACCACAAACAAGAAGTTGAATAAATAAGCACAAAAATTTGACAACAAATACAAGAGATCCATGAAAACAGAGTATATATAGCAACCAAACAGCTTCAAATACAAATATTATTAGCAAATCAAACTGTTACTTTCGCTTGTCATTTGCATTTGTTTTCAAAACCATCTAAAACTCAAAACATGTTTCCAAATAAGAGAATTGCCTCCATAAATTTCATAACACCTAACTAAACTGGATTCAAAGCTTGAAAACTACCATATAGAAACAGTCCTGATTGAAACCCCCAAAAAAAATGTTTCCAAATGTTAAGGATCCAAAACCAACAGATATTAGTTACAAATCATATAACACCAATTGAAAAAAAAATAATAAAAAAGTGCTTAACATATTAAAAAGACAACCATCAAAAATTGCATTAATAAAATGTCCCAATGTAAATTAGAAGCAAAGTAAGCCCAAAACATTGTAAAATTGAAAAACAAAATCTCAAATCAACAGATCAGAAAAGAAAACAATTCTATATAAATGAAACTATATTTATGTTCATATATACACGTGTAGAGAAAGAGTAGGATACCTCAATTTTCTTCAATTTCAACTAGGAACCAAGAATCTGTTACAAATTAGGAGAAATTAATAAAGAAGGCAAAATCAAAACCCTAGCTCTAAACAATAGCTCTTGAATTCAAATCAAATCCTAAATCTAAATTCGTCGCATCAAAACTGATCGAAAATCAAACCCTAGATTTACCAGATTGATTATAAGCAATGATGGGGAGAGAGAGAGAGAGAACAAAAACAAAGAAATCTTGCAAAGAAATCTAATAATTAACCAAGGAATCTTTGTATTTGACTTATGAAAATTAATGGAAAAAAATCGATTTAATGTTTTGTCACTCCCATGCATAGTTGTCAAATTGGAATTCAAATCGTGAATCGAAAATATATCTACACACTTAGATATTAAATATATCTAATAAATATGAAATATTTAGATTTAAATCAATGAAAATATTATTTTAAATGATGATCATGTGATTTGGGTAAGAAGTTAACACGAGTTCTCACGTTTACCACTTCACATTTACCCTTTTAGATACTATTTCTTATCAACCATTCTTAGTAAAGAAAACAAACAAACAAACAAACTTTCAATTTTTAAGTAACAATAACTCAACAACAATGTTTTAACTTTTTACAAGGTTAAAAAACCAAAATCTTCAAACTTTTTCAAAAATCTCATTTGATGCCTTCAAAAGATTCATTTTGTAAATGCAAATACTTAGATAAAATTGAAAATGTACGCTTAGAATATTGTAGAGAGAGAATGTTCATTTTTTTCGCTTAAGGTTTGAGTATTTGAGAGTAAATAGGGAGGGAGAAAGTCAAAACATGGCATACATAATCCTAAAGACCTTAAAAAGGTTGTGTGAACCCTTTTCCCACAATAAAAAATCAAAAAAGAAAGCCAAACATTGATTTTAGCGAATCGAATCGATTTAAGGTTCACGATTCGGTTCACCGATTCACCTACGATTCATAACTATTTGCAATTCACACAACCTATTCATATCGATTACCCACTGAATCGAATCGAATCATACAATTCAAATCGCGAATCGTACAATTCTAATAATAAAGCTCCCATGTGGAATTTCTTTTCAAAAGTCTACAATAATTTACTTGACATATGTAATTTAAATGGAAATACAAACTCAACCCTTCAAGCAAAGCAAAAATTAAAAACAAACAAAATGAACTCCACTTTCGTAGGTCTATTGATTACATTTAGCATATACAACAAACCTTTAAACTCTTAGGTTACCCCTAGTGGATGAGTTATAGTATTATGAGGGTTTGCAGTAAATATACCCACAAAATTCAAAAACTATCCTCAATACTTTTCTTTCATTCTCATACAACCAGTTCAAGTGCAAAGCCATGAATCCCATCACCTTAACAGAAAAACCAATACTAGCAACAAGTAAAGATATCCCACAATATTCAAAATCTGGAGTGTGTGAATAAGTTTAGCCAGCACAAATACAATTTCAATCTCAAAGTAGAACATAACTCAAATTTCTTTTAGAAATATGCTCCGACTCAAATCTCACTAGATAATGCACTCAACAAATAAATCACTCTGAAATAGGTGCAAAATTACCCTCAATATATATATGCGAGCAGAATAATGTAAGTCATGTTGATCAGATATCGATAGCTATGTGATCAAATCAGTTCTGTATAAAAAAAAATGGACGGTGAACAAATTAACGGTTGATAAAAAACTAATTTGATCACATAACTATCGATCTCCGATCAATGTGATTTTTTACAGGCATATAGTACTCGACGAGTTCTACATATTGAACGGCTTGGATTATCAAAACGGGACCCGTGGTGGGCCTCCACAGACCCAACAGCACCATCCAGTTCGATCTCAAACTGGAGGTAAACTGCTCCCTTTTATAAATTCCATAACTAGAACTTGTATCACATTTGATCATATTCATTCGGCGTATTTTGTACACCCTCTTAGGGGTGCATACCATATATACCCTACCACAAATTGATATAACTTTATAATAAAATTTCGTAACATCAACCACAAAATGTGTAATCTCCTTACAAATTATCATAACAAAATATCCAAAATTTTATAATTCATATAACAAAAGTTTGTGGAATTTTTTAATTTATATAACAAAAGTTTGTGATTTGGTTACGACATTTTTTATTGCACTAATTTGTGGTGATGTTACACATTTTGTTAATGATATTATAGAATTTTATGATAAAATTACACTAATTTATAATAGGATACATATAATATGCATCCCAAGTGGGGTGCACACCATAGATTCATAAATTACAATTCAATTTAGTCCCATAACTTTTAAAAGGACCAAAAAATCCCTTTTTAATGTACCACTAAATTTGGTAATGGAATCCCAATTCAATCTATTGCTTGATTATAAGAGAAAATTTCATTAGAATATCTAATTTATCTTCTACAATATGATTTATTCTTAAGATAGCAACTATAAAATATTTTATATATTAAAGTGAGGCATATTGAGTTATTGTGCCCGACATTCTTTTATATTATTAAAAATGTCTATAATAGAATCGAGCACGTGATCAAGTAAATAGTTTATACCTTATTCTATTCTTTAGGAGCTAGGACTTGTAATTAACACTAGTTATAGTTGATCAAAAATATTAACACTAGTTATAAGAAATTAATTTAATTTATTATATTTTGTCCATTTTTTTAATGTTCTACTTTGATTCTATGTTTAATAGATATAGAGTGATGTCCACTTAAAATTTCTAAAAGAAGAAGAAAAATAAAAAATAAAAAAAATTGAGGAGGTAAGTCTCTATAATATGTAAATAATTGTAACTAATCTATATATTATATAAAGAAAATGAGATTTTTAGCGAGGAGTATTGTGAGAGTTTCGATATCTCATACTAATTTTTTTTATTTTCTTAATTTTAAACAATTAAAAAAATCTTCATCAGCTAGCTAATTAGTTTATAATTTATTTGATAATCCCATATTGGGAGAAGAATGAAAAAATGAATTGTTTTACTCATATAAAGTCAATCTTATACTTCCATTTAATATTATAGTATTGTGCATGTTTCAATTTAATATAATTTAAATTTAAAAATAAAATTTAAAATTTTTAATTAATTAACTTTTGTGTAAGTTGGTTGGTTTTTGACCTAACCGATTAGGCAGAATCATTTTCGATTTGACTAATTCGTTGTTTAATTCAAAATAAATTAAAGATTGATCTGATTAAAAATTGAACGATTGAGATTGATTGATTAAAAATAAACTTCCCATTCAAATTATTGTTAACTTTTATTTTATAATCTAACATCGGAAAAAGAAGAAAAAAAAAATGAGTTGTTTTATATATATATAAAGTGAACCTTAATATTGTAATACTGTACATGCTTCAAATCGAGCCAGTTTAAATTTTAAAATTTAAATATCATTTAAAAGTTTTAATTAATTAATTTTTGTACAAGTTGGTTGATCATTTGACCTAACCGATTAGGCTGAACCGTTTTCAGTGAGGAGCATTGTGAGAGCTTCAATATCTCATACTAATTTTCTTGATTTTCTTAATTTTAAACAATTAAGAAAATCTCTATTAAGCTAGCTCATTAGTATATGATTTATTTGATAATCCTACATTGGGAGAAGAAAGAAAAAGTGAATTGTTTACTCTTATAAAGTGAACCTTATATTCTCATCTAATATTGTAGTATTATGCATGTTTCAATTTAATATACTGTAATTTAAATTTTAAAATAAAATTTTAAATTTTAATTAATTAATTTTTGTGTAAGTTGGTTGGTCTTTTGACCTAACCGATTAGGCTAAATTATTTTTGATTTGACTGATTCGTTAGTTTAACCACGATTTTAGCAATTTTATTTTAGTAGTTTTATTAAAATATATTGATTAGATTTGTTTGATTCGAAATAAACTAAAAAATGATCTGATTAAAAATTGAACGACTGAGATTGCTTGATTAGAAATAAATTTCTTGTCCAAATAATTGTAAATTTTTATTTTATAATCACACATCAGAAAAAGAAGGAAAAGTGGGCTGTTTTACTTATATAAATTGAACTTTAATATTGTAGCGTTATGCATGCTTCAATTCAAGCCAATTTAAATTTTAAAATTAAAATATGATTTAAAAGTTTTAATTAATTAATTTTTGTATAGGTTGGTTGGTCATTTGACCTAACCGACTAGGCTGAACCATTTTTGTTTGACTAATTAGCCGGTTTAACCGCAATTTCTCATACTGATTTTCTTAATTATAAACAATTAAAAAAAAAATCATTAGCTAACCTTCATTTAACCATATAAAAATAAAATTCTAATTAGTTTATAATTAATTTTATAATCCCACATCGGGAGAAGATGGAAAAAAATGAGTTATTTCACTTATATAAAGTAAATCTTATACTCCCATTTAATGTTGTAGTTTTGTGCATAGTTCAGTTCAAGACAGTTTAAATTTTAAAATAAAAACTCTAATTAATCTATGATATGATTTATTTTATAATCCCACATCAGGAAAAAAAAAAAAAAAAAAAAAAAAAAAAAAAAAAAAAGTGAGTTGTTTCACTTATATAAAGTGAATCTTATACTCTCATTTAATATTGTAGTATTGTGTATGTTTCAATTTAAGATGGTTTAAATTTTAAAGTAAAATTTAAAAGTTTTAGTTAATTAATTTTTGTGTAAGTTGGTTGGTCTTTTGACCTAACCGATTATGCTAAATCATTTTTTATTTGACTGATTCGTTGATTTAACCGCTATTTTAGCAGTTTTATTAAAATATATTGGTCATATTTGTTTGATTCGAAAAAAACTAAAGATTGACCTAATTAAATTGTTTGATTCGAAATAAACTTCTCATCCGAACAATTGTTAAATTTTATTTTACACAATCCCACATCAGGAAAAAAAAAAAGAAAAAAAAAAGGAAAAAGTGAGTTGTTTCATCAGTTATATAAAGTAAACATATGTTCCCATTTGATATTGTAGTATTATGCATGTTTTAATTGAAATTTTTTTTAATGTTAAAATAAAATAAAATTTAAAAGTTTTAATTAATTATTTTTGTATAAGTTGGTTGGACTTTTGACAGATTTTAACTATTTTATCTATATATATGTATATTGTTTTATTTTTAAAAGGTATGTTTAAGTTTTATGACAAACTTTAATATAGAATAAACTAAAACTAAAAAATTTATAAAATGAAATTTATTTTTATTTTATCATTAATACAATTTTTTTTTGTAATTTATTCTATTTTTTTCATCTTTACCAATTATTTTTATTTTATGACATCTATTTCTTATTGTGAACTTAAAATACACAATTAATGACATAATAACTGCAATATATATATATATATATTTTTTAATAAAATGGTTCAAATTTAATTCATTCTAAATTATTTTTCTATACTTTTTAAATAAACTAGTTGGCCCCCCCACACACTCCACGCGTGGGGGTCGTGGTATAGTTTCAATATAAATATTTTTAAAATTATGTTTGGTTTATGAATTTGAAAAGTGAAATGTAATTATATTTTATATTAATTTATTTATCTTCTGTTTTTCTCTTTGCAAATTTATTCACAAATTAATAGTAATATGAACATAGCTATCTATCATATTAGATGTAAATATATTTTCACATTTGTAGTAAAAAAAAAAATATTTTTGATAACAAAATCGACAAAACTATAGAGAAGAGCACTATATTTATTTACTAATAGAAAAATAATTCATCTATGTAATTTCTCCAAATAACCTGCCAAGTCAAATTTCAAAAACTACATTAAAATATTCGTGCAAACTTTCCTTGTATGTATTTTGGGAAGAAACTGTATAGTTATAACATTGTTATCGACAATAAGTATTCAATGCGATCTTGTCCAGATGTAATGTACAAACATATTAATGCTGATGGTTTGATAATAATTTGCATGCAGTATACATCTTATAACATACATTTAACCCAAAAAAATTTGGCAAAAAAAATATGTTCACTATATCATTCCATACCGTAACTTGTTTTCATAACATTATACATTATAGTAGATATACAGTGGGGATTTGTTTACAAAAGATAAGAAGAAGAAGAAGTACTCTGTGTTAGTGTGATTATGTACAATGTGTATAGATACATCTTTATCTTTCTTGATGTACAATATTTTAATCTTACGTATTTTGTACAGATGAAGGCAGAATACATTCTTTAATCTTATGGGTTGAAAACCAAGACTTGACTCCTATTTTTTAATTATTTATTCTTTTTAAATTGAAGAGCTAGTCTTTCTTAAACATAACTTGATTGTGTGTTCAATTGATAATTGTTTTTATAATATATGTATTTTTTAAATCTATAATCTCTTACTAATTTTCTTTTATATATAAATATATATTTAGTTCTATAAATCTTTTCTTAATCTTATTATTGATTGAACAAACTATCAACCTGATGTTCTACAAATTTAGATAATAACTCATAGGCTAAAGACTGGTGCTTGAACCCTGGTAAAATGAGAGAGCTAGGCCAAACTATTAAGATGCTTCCATGATCTAATCAAACTTATGATTGAACTTGGCTTCGTTGGCAAATGTCTACGCAGATTCCTTAGCTTCATTGTTGGTGTTCTAGGAAAGAAAATTTCCTTTTAGAAGCTTCATATGTTTTTGGTTTTTGGTTTTGGATTTTCATTTTCTTTCTATTACTTGGATTTGGATTTTAAACCTAAAAAATTGGATGGGTCTTATTTTGCTTTTGTTCAACTACTTGTGAAAGGTTCCAGGTGGAATGGATACAACAAATATGCAGAGTCTGATTCAGGAAATTGAGGCTGGTGAACTCTTTATTTATTGAGACATATTAACAAACACATGGCATGCATTTGTTTAACATGTGGGCAGGGGTGAAATCGTGTGGGTAAATCATGTAGGCATCAAATTACAATTAAAGATGTAGTTACCAGGATTTCCAGTGGCAGGATCAGAGCTTTGGATGCCCAATTTTCACAGCATTACGGTAGCAAGAACACCAACGGTGATTCGTAGAACAGGACAACAGCAACTCATCCACAAAAGATATATATATATATATCTTGTGAGAATTTCCATGTTTGCCGATGGCATGAAAAACAAAATCTCCCGCTGTTCGAAGGGGTAAAATTTGTTTTATTCTTCATTTTCGGCGTGGCTGATCGGGGAGGAGCTTTGGGAAGTAGGCCAAAATTCTGTACCAGCAGCAGGAAGGGCTTCACAATTGGTAGGAAGAATGGTGGGATTTGTTTGTTTCTACTGTCGTGTGCGTGGCTCAGTTGAAGGCCGCATAGCCAGCACAAATCGGCTTTACAAACCAAAGCAGCAGCTGCATTACACCATCCAAAGAAGCAGCTGTGTTACACCATCCTTACACTCTTTTCATATAGGTAATAGATAGGAATGCAGCAAAATTATGTTGAATTGGAGTGAAGCAAAATTTGGGTGAATATATATATATATCAAGTTTTCATCGGGTAATTATTTGAATAAAGGAAATGGTCTTTCTCATCTAACTTGCATTTTTAGAAACTCTGTTAGCTACAAGGAATTTTTTTTTTTTTTTTATTTCTTCTTTTCAATCTCAAAGGAACAGCTTGACAAACATGTAGTTGGTGATAGAATAAGATTTTTCATGTTTCACATAATATTTACAAGTGAGGTTTTTTTTTTAATATGTATAAATCTTTGGTTTCTCCTTTTTTTTAAGTTTTTCTTTTGGGTAGTAAATTTTTTTTTTTTTTTTTGTGTTGAAACTCTTGTTTTGTCTTGGAGTTTTCGGGGCTTTTTTTTCTAAGCAGATTTTGAAGAGCTTTTTTCTTATCCTGCTTCTTTAGATTACTTGATTTCCTATTATCTCTCCTCGTTTAATATTTTGGTATTTTCTAATCGTTTAATATTTTAGCTGAGATGGTTATAGATGGCTGGGACAGGCCATTTAAGGGTTTTGGGGTTGAATTTAAGGTTTATAAGGGCTATATGTTTGGTCGGACAAGTGATTAAAGGAAATCAGCTAATAGCACTGTAGCAACAGGGAAAAAATTAAGCAAGAAAATATGGAAAGAGGGGAAAAAAAAAGGAGGCCTAGGAAATCAGACTAAGGTTCTTAGGAAAGCTCACTTGTAAAAAGATACAACACATCCACAAAAAATAGGCAGCAAAAATATTTCTTCATCGATTGATCAAAAGAAGCCAAATATGTATATACAGGAGAGTGAAGTTTGCAGGCCAATCAAACTTGGTGGCTGAGAAAAAATTCAGACATGGGTTGTATTGATTCTCTAATGTTTGAACCCTAGTGAGTTTTATCCAAACTAAATAAATCAGCTCACAAAGAAAAAAGCCATCTTTGCAGCCCATAAAAATTCAAGAAGAACACAAAAACAATAATATAGTCTAATTTAAAACTCTTAATTTTCCTTTGCAAGACCTAAGCTACAGTCCTGCCAAATGTTTGCTCTTGACTCTGTTTTCACCAATCTGCTGTACACAAGAAATGTTTTTTTCAAGTTGTCTTTCTGATTTCGTGGCCTTATTTTATTGATGCCGTGTGTGTGCATGTTTTTTTTTTTTTTTTTCCTGCTGTTTGGTTATGCCATTTCTTGTTTGTTTTCCTGGTTTGTTTTTTCAAATAATTTAAGGAAGTTGCTGATTTGATTCTTTTTTCTTTGTGTGTGTGTTCTTTGTATATTTGTTTTCTTGTTTGCTGAGTTGCTTTTTTCAAGTTGGTTCAGGCATATTATCAAACACATGGTGAACAATATATGGAAGCCAAAACATCTCAACCACTTAGTCAAAGATATTTGCAAACACATGTTGGACAAAGCATTTCATACCAAAAAAAAAAACAGAGCATCAATAAAATAAGGCCATGAAATCTCATAAAAAAACAACACAGCATCAATAAAATAAGGCCATGAATGTATAATAACATTAAATACAAGTAGGCGTAAGACAGGAACACCCAGAGAGAGAGAGACAGAGAAGATGAACATACCGGTTATTTTGTTTGCTACAGATACAAATAGGACCGACATCAGCAGCAGAAAGTATATATATATATATAACCCTATTTCTCCTTATCAGTTCATAGTCGGTTTGTTTTTGTTGTCTCTTGCTTTCCCAATAGGTAGAATCAAGACAAAGGAGATAAGGATGCATGATTACTCTTTTATACCGCAAACACCACTTGTATGCTTAAGTTTCTTCATTTCTATTAAAACTACTTTTATTAGCTTGTTATATGAGTTGTTATATAGTTTTTATGTATAGTGTATTTTATTAGATCGTGTTTAAGTAATTCACCGGATAAATAATATTTAAAAAAGAAATAAATATTATCAAAATTGTTTGTTTAATAATCTTTGAGATGACAAATATATTTTGCATAGACTTGAATATTGAAATCAAAAAATTTGTTCTAAAAATTGATTAATTTTTAGACTTTCTGTCCCAAAAAAAAAAAAGGAGTTGACGGGACTTTTGTGACTTTTAGCTAATTGCCAAAACAAGTCTCAATATTATGAAACTCAGTTAGATTATTAGACAGAATGTGTTTGTTACAAGGTATGGTGGTAATGAGTGCACTTCAATACAATCACCAAAACAAAATCAACAAAACTGGGAGTTTCTGAAAATTATATGCATATTTCCAATTCAACTGCAAACTGGATATGGATCTCCCCATATACAAGTATTGACAACAGATTACTTTGTTTTCCCCAAGCAATACATCAAAATTTACACAACTGAGATCTAGTAAACAAGTGATTACATAGAAACATAAACCCATGCCTCAACACACATTACAAGGAAATCCAAAAATCTATCTCCTCCATTAATGCCACGAAAGCAAAACCAAAAAAACGACGACGACGACAACAGCAACAACTATCTGTAGTTGTAAACCTTAGAATGTGAGTCCAGATCAGGTCTCCACCATTGATGAATTCCATGAGCTTCTTTGAAGTCTTGTGCAGGAATTAAATTAACTACCAGATTGGCTGAAGGAATGAGGTGTAGAGGCTCTTCTGACTCCTTCCCCATTGCGCTCATAAGAAGGCCCCCAAATGAATTCTGTGTGGCTAACCTCTCGACCTCTCCTGCTCCGATTTCCTCCTGCTCCGATTTCCTCCATTTTCTTCCTGTGTTCAAAGTACCCAATGTACTCTGAGCAAATGTGATCCCCAGGATGGACAAATAGACATGGAACCCATGCAGACAAAGCTACAAATGGATCTTCTGATAAATTCTTCTGCTGTCGAGCCCTCAAAGCAACAGTGAGTCCTGCAGCGAGGAAACTGCTTGCAATCCGGATCCCATGCTTCACTTTCTCATCCTTGATTCTCTCAATTGGCGCGGACAAGTATGGCGGGTTAAAGAGAAAAGCTTCGAGAAAAACTCCCATCTTCGCCATAGTCTTTCCAGCAAGCATTGCCATGGCTGCTCCCAGGGAATGGCCAGCTAACCAGATATTCGAGTTTCCAAATTCAGCAACTGTGTTCCGCACAGCTTGCATGGCAATCTCGAACCGGGATGTCCGGTGAAGTCCATTTTTTATAATGTGGATGTCCATTTCGAGATCTCGTAAAAAAGCGTCTCCTTTGGTTAGGGTGCCTCGGAAGGCGATTACATAACGTGGACTTCCGTTTGTTAAGTGGTTGCAGTCACATGCTGATTTAAATTCATAGATGGCACCAAAGATGCAATGATCAGCATCATCCACAAGCTGACTATGTAATCGGAAATGGAATAACTCCCACCAAGGAGCAGCAAGAGCTTCGGGCCCTTGCCTATTCTCCTGGCGGTCCCGCTCTAATATGCAGACACCCTGAACCAAACAGGCAGCCACAGACCTTCGGTGCTCCACATTTTTCCTGCACAAGATAGCACAATAATTAACGTCTCTGATTTCATTGTTCATATATAGCAGAAAGCGTCATGGAATATACATCTATAACGAATCCAGCAGAAACAAGGTTTCATTTTTCATTTACAGATCATTTTTCAGTGCTGGAGGGAATCAATCAAACCGCAGAAAAATATAATGAAGCATCAAAATTGCATAGAAAGACATAATCAGCAGAAATTTCAATATAACCGAATTCTCAATCATTTGAACACATGGATTCAGCCATCATCCTGCAAGGGTGATTTAGAAACTCTTAAGAACTTGGGCTTGGCTATGTAGTGTTTATACATATTTTGAGTCCCAAGGTAAAATATATGCTTAGTCATGCCTTTTAAGTTTGTTCGCGGATGTGACTTCTGAAAGAACGGAAGAAAATTAACGTCAATTAAACAATTCAAATTCAAAGTGATGATAAACGAGCATGGAAGCAGGTCTTCTTCAAAGGTAGAATAGGCTCAAAAATCAATTAAAGAACATGGCCAACATGTCATGCCATACCAAATCCAAAAGTCAAATATGGAACCCAGCACCAATTTTAACAAAATATTTGTCAAAATTCCAAAGCCCCTAGGTAGAATCAGAACATGCACCAAACTCTCAGGGAAATAAAACCCCACATGGCATTGCTCCAAACTCAGTTGATTTTGTTCAATGTGAGTTTTAGGCCTCGTTTGGGAACAAGCTAATTTAGTAACTTTTTGGCTATTTAGCTAAAATATGAGCTAAAAAAAAACTAGTATGTTTGGGATGACTTTTTGACTTTTTACGAAAAGATGTGCAAAAAGTAGAGAGAAAAGAGAATCTTTGACTTTTTGGTATGGGTTGTTGGCTTTTTGGCTAATTTAGTAACTTTTTGACTTTTTGGCTAAAAAAGAGGCTTCCCACACGAGGCCTTAAGGTAACATCAAGTAAGCTGTTCCAATGTCTCCCCAAGAAGAACAAGAAATCCTAGAGATGATTCTAGCATTAGCGTGAACAGAAGTCTGAATCCTATAAAATGACTTCAATATTTTGCATGACCATTGGCATACACCTCCAAGTCCACCTCTCAAATTCTCTAATTTCCTTCGACCCCAAAAAAGCTATAATAATGTGGGAAGAAAAGGACATACCAGTCAACATCGGTTAGGTGCAAGGGACCTGTAAGGTTGAAATCTTCCCTTTCTGAGGTCATCACACCTTAGTCTTGATTCTCACTTCTGTATATCAGGAACTTTTCTGCACTGCAGAGGGAAAAAAATTAAAAAAGAAATATCAGTGAGCACTCATCAACAAACATGATATTCAACATGGATAGATATAAGCACATTGCTTCACGTGCAAAACTATACACAATATAAACCCCTCTCTATGTTTATGAAGATGAACTGATGAAGAACTTGTCCATAAGAACATCCAACACCCAGCAAGTTCATAAATTGCCAAATAAGCCATCTCACAGCCTAATAACATTTGTCAATGGGAAACAACCAAGATTAGCTAGAATGAATTTCTATTCTATTTATGGCATGCTCATTGAAATCAAGTCACAAACCGAGGGGTATGGCCAATATTTGGGCACTTTGATAGCTATGTGCTGTACTCTAATCCAAATTCTTCTAAAGCATTTTCTTCACTACTAATTACAACAAATTCAAAACGTTGAATTGAGCCACAGTAACCAAACCAAATTTGAGAACACTGAGGCACTGACACAGATATTCAACATGGATAGATATTCTTTATGCACATGAAGTTTGCTACAGAAAATCTTAATGACTACCAAAGTCATCTGAACTGGCACGAATTAAATCCCTGATGTTTTAAAATGTCATTCCTGCACCACCATTCTATGACAACTTCAGAGTAGTATGCAACACCAAAGTCATCTGAATTTCTAAAAACCATGGTAATACAAGAAATGTGTGTATCAAAATCTGTCTATATGCAAGAAGAACAGAAAATAATATATTCAGATATATCACAAATCTATAATGTTTCATGTTCACGCGTATAGTCCAGGCCTTGAATAAGATACAAGGAATCAAAGGCTTTGGTATTGAGTATTTTAGGCTTGACCTGAAACTTGTGCACACAAAAGGTACTCAAGTCATAACCAGTTTTTCAAAAATGATCAAAAAAGTTCCAAATCAGTGCATAAATTAAGATCGGCTTAAGTTTTAATCACACTTCACATGTTCAATTATGCAAGCAAACTACAATTTCATATCTGAATGAACTTGCATAGTTCCAAAAAAAAAAAATGATGGGGCACCAACTGAAACTGAGGAAATACAAAAAGCCATCCAGGAAGGAAAATTATGCATGGGAGTTGCTGGCTGCCACCACTAGCTAGGACATAGATCTGTTACCCTAACAAAAGTAAAGCAGTTTACTCTTTGAAATAAAAAAAATTTGCTAAGGAGGGACCTTAATGTTTAAGGACATGCTATGCAGATAGGTAATTATTGCTGAATGATGATTAGTCCAAAGTCTCAATAGAGTAATATTAAATTTCAAGAACCACATTCTTCATTTCCCCAACACCTTTAAAATCAATTTGAACTTCCAAACTTCCCTCAATTTTTATACACTAAAGCTGTGTTTGGATCTAGGATTTGAACATAGATTTAAGAAGGGAAAAGAAAAGGAAAGGGAAAATGTCACAAAAATTTAGCTTCTATTTCATTGAATTTTCCGTTGTTTTTTCTTGTCCCTCTGCAATTCCCGCCTTAAATCCTTGATTTAAACACAACCTTATATGGAATTTCAAGTAATCTTGTCTTGAGCATAATGTGGCTTGTCCATTCCAAGTAAACATAGAGTTAGTTTTGATGAAAGTCTTAACATGTAACCCAATTTTGCAATGTTGAAAACTACTTTGGGGTCTCAAACCAAGATCAATAGCAACAATCACACCTACCACTATATAAATCCATTAATCATCACTATAACCATTTGGGTCTGTCTACCAAAGTTAAAGAACAAAAGAAACCAAATCAAAGACAACTACTTTAACAACAATGCTTCGAATTACGGCACAAACATCACATACACACACAAACAAATAAACAAACAAAATTTCTTTAACTTGATTTATTCCTGAGAATTAGGGACGAAGAATAAGAAAATCATAATCTTAATCGGTAATAGCAATGTATTCATTCAATTCAATGGCTGGATCGAATTTTTCACAGCAACAGAAAATGAATGAAAGCTTTTCATTAAGCAAATTTTTAGTCATCGATTTTTAATATGTAAAAATGGCATATGCAAGTTGACGAATTTCAAAGAATTGCATTCGAGTCTGTAACATTTGAAGATCTTCAATATTAAAAAAAGAAAATCACCAATTCAGGATCAGATTAAAAGCAATATATATACATTATTATATGATTATATGAAAAGAAATGAAATTGAATATTGCAGAAAAGAAATGTACCTTGAGAAAGTTACATAGAGAGAGAGAGAGAGAGAGAGAGAGAGAGAGAGAGAGAGAGCGAGCTTGTAATGAAAAGTTGTGGGTTGGTTCCTCTTTTTTCTCCTCGTATTCGATTACAGGAGTAACATTTTGAAGAAAGCACCTTCAAAAGGAGATTCGATTATAACCCCCTCATAAGGGCTGCCTGGCATAAAAAATTAAAAATTAAAATAATCAATAAGATAATTAATTAATCATGTTTTTCCTTATAACTATTTATTTAATTACAAAAAAAATCATAAATTATCTCAAACACAAGGATAAATTACACTTACCTTCCCTGATGTTTGCCTTAATTATAGATATCTCCTTGTGGTTTCAGAAATTACACAGACCTCTTTTGCTTTTGAAAATAATAGTCAGATTCCCCCTTCCCATTAAAAGAGCTTTAACGACGTTAAATGGATAGTAAAATTGACCATAATACGCTTCAACCACATTGTGAAAAGACACAACTGACCCTACGCCGTCAATAACATATATAGAGATAAGTAAAACATCGTTGTTTGGTTTTGTGTTCTATATCTACTTCCTTAGAACCCTGCATCAGTACCAGTAGATGGTCTAGATCTCAGACTCACTTTGATTGGTGTGAACTCGCTCCCAAAAAAAAAACAAAACACAAAAATGGTGAGTCAACGCATTCTCATCTTCTCAATTTCATCTCTCATTCTTTTCAACGCTCTCTCTTCTACTACCACCGATGACCTTGACGAAGACCTCAGCTTCCTCTAATCCGACACCAACGATTACTCTTCTTCCTCTTCCGCCACTGCCTCACCACCATCAGATCTACTCTCCAACGAAGACGATGATGACTTCTCTGACTTTGAGAACTACGACGACTTCGAAGTCCCCTTCTCCTCGGACTTCGATCAGGAAGATAAAGCCTACTCACAACAACTTGAGATCGACGACAAGGACATCGTCATTTTGAAGAAGAGCAACTTCAATGACTTCGTAGAGAACAATCGGTACGTGATGGTTGAGTTCTACGCGCCGTGGTGTGGATTTTGTTAGGCTTTGGCGCCGAAGTATGCTGCGGCGACGACGGAGCTAAAAGGTCAGGCGGTGGTGTTCGCAAAGGTAGATGCAACAGAAGAGAGTGAATTGGCGGAGGAGTATGAGATTCAGGGGTTTTCTATTGTCCATTTCTTTGTTGATGGTCAACATAAACCCTACAATGGCCAAAGGACTAACTAAAACCCCCTCTCTCTCTCTATATATATATAGGAATGAATGAAAAGGATTTTTACCTTAAGTGTCAGTTGTGTCTTTTCACAATGTGGTTGAAGGGTATATAGTCAATTCCACTGTCAAGTAAACGTCGTTAAAGTTTTTTTAACGGGGAAGGAAGAATCTGACTATCATTTTCAAAAGTAAGGGAGGTTTGTGTAATTTTTAAAACTACAAGGGATGTATCTGTAATTAAGGTAAACCTCAGAGGAGGAAAGTGTAATTTACCCTAAACACAATTTTTTTCATCTCATAAAATAGTTAAAAAGTTAAAAAAAAAAAAAGTAACTGAAACAACCCAGTTTCCAAACCCATGAGTATCTCTTATTTGGATGCATATTATGCACCATGTTAAATCTTTTAATTATTTAATATTTTTTTTTCACTAAATAATAAGATGCTAGGCCATCTCCAATGCTACACCAAATCTATCACCAAATTTAAATTTGATGAAAAAGTTTCTCTTTTTGTGCTCCAATAGTTTCATCAAACCTGTATCAAATTGAGAATATACCAAATATTTCACCAAATTGAGGATCTAGGCCACCTTTCACTAGTTTACTGTGCAGGACCATTGGGGATGGGACACACCGAACAACCGGCCGGACATCCGACCGGTTGTCCCCCCAGTCATTTGGTTACTTCAACAATTCCTAGAACAAAACAATGGTTTGGACTGTCAACAAGCTTCCAAAGTTGTTTGCTTTTTGTGGCACGAAGACTAAATGCCTTACCAACATTGATGCATGGATTGCAAAGGCAAATACATTGCATGTAAATTCAAATTTGTACGCAATTAGCCATTCATTTAATAGGGTGCAACTCCAATAAGGTTACCGTTGGTTTTGTAGAAGATTTCACAAAGTTACTGTTGCAGTGGTTTATAAAATAAGACTGATTTATTTTTGAATTTCATAATATCATTAAAATTTCTCTTTTTTTTCCCGTCATTGTTAACTTCAATCTCCACTTTTTATTTCATTTGTCAGTTGTTTCTTTTACAATATTCTCATTGTGTGATCTTCAATTTGCAGTAGTTCTCCAATGTTTCACTTCTTTCTTTAATTTTTTACTTGTTTCTTTTACAATATTTTTCATTGTGTGTTGAATGTTGTATCCTATTGAATTTTTTTAACTTGTTTATTTGTACAAATTTTACTTTCAAACTATGGAAGATTTTGAAATGTTTGAGGAATCACAAATTTTAGAGCAAAACACTTATGTTAATTTTATTTCGGAAACTTGTTTCTCGTGGTAAAGCGTTCACCATTATAGAAGATGAAACTTTATGTAGATCTTGGTTGGCAATCTCTCAAGATCCCATTGCTAGTAATAGTCAGACCAATTTTTTTTGTTCTCAGTCTACTTTTTATCGAAATAATTATCTTTTTTGTTTTTTAGGCCGCTGAAGCTAAGCGCATGTATCATGCAATACAGAACATTTGATACAAGTTGGGAAATTTTGCGCCAAAGTTGTAAGTAGGATAAAATTAGAACACAAACCAAAAAACCCGCACCACTACCTTATCCATTTTCAAATCCAACAATTGAAGGTGAAGCTTTTTAACCCAACAACAATATTAAAGAGAACCAACAACCGACTAATACATCAACACGACCAATTGGTACTAAGGCTGCAAAAGAAAAGTTGAAGAAGCAAGCAATTCATGATATTAGATTCGATGAAATGGCTGCTAACTAATCTAAAATTGTTGAAGTGTTGTTAACTATGTCCTCTAGAACTATTGAGCGAGATGAACAAAAGGCGATAGAACGTGAACAAAAGGCTGCAGAACATCGAAGAAGGGTCGAGGATAGGAAGGAACAGCCAAAAATATTATCTATGATGAATGAAAGAGAACAACGAAATAAGGATCATAAAATAATGTCAATGGATATGACCAATTTAAATCTTATACAAAGGGCCTACTATGAAGAGCTTCAACGACAAATTTTATTTCAATCAACAAATAGATTTTTTTGACTATTTGATGAAGACCAGAATTTCAATTGAATGATTTGCAGTGTATTTCTGCATTGCATTTTAAGGGTTAATTTGCGGAACTTTCTTTATGTGTCTCCCTCCCTCTTTTCTCTACCTTTCTCTAAATTTTTGCTTGTCATATATATGTTCTTTTTTATTTGAAGATGTTATTCTACTTCCACTTTTAAATTCAGCAATAGTGACACCTAAAGACATCATGTCTATTTTAACTCAACAGTTGAATATGCTTCTTCTTATTTTATTTTATAGTTTATATATTTTTATTATATATATGTTGATATTGGGTTAAAAATTTGAGAAATAACATGTGAGTTGTCTTTTATGAGCACCAAGTGTATTGGTTTTATTATTTATTTTTATCAGAAATATTACTATGTGATATTTCTCAAGTTTTTACTGTGTCCCTCTTCCTTCATTTCTTTCTTTTTTCTCCAACAGGAATAAAATTGTGAATTCCTCTATTTATGTCTGGTTAACCAATACTCACCAACCTATCTCTATTTTGCTAAAAACTACAATCAGCATCTATCATATGAAAATTGTAGTTTGAACAAAAATTGTTGTTGAACATCCCATTATATAGTATATGTTAGTTCAAATACTAGTGTCTACCTAAATGTTAATCCAACCATGTACTTGAACTGCATGATTCAACACTGCACTATCTCGTCAAGAACTCCAAGTTTTATGAAATAGACCAACAAGACAACTTGTTAAATTGATTGTAAGTTTAGAACAACAATAAGGGAAGTGTTATACTAAAAAAGTTTCAAACTCACTGTCATTTAAAAACCACAAAAGGGCAGTGATATTTTAACTACATCCATCAATAAATTTTAAAACCACATACTAGTCTTTATCCACTCAAAAATTAAAAAACAAATACTACTAGTAAAACTAACAAAAATAAAAAAAGACCAACCACTAGTACATCCATAAAAATAAAAAAACAAAAAACAAAACAAAACAAAGTAAAACAAAAAACACAAAAATGAAAAAAATGGAAAGCAGTAGTACATCCATAAAAACCAAAAACCACATAGATTTGTAATGTATCCAATCTTTCATCCAAACTCGTCAAAGGTCATTGTTAGGTGGTGGTGGAGGGAAGTAGTGATGGTAGATCTCACTGACTCGATGCTCAATTTGGTCAATGTGATTACTTGTAACCTCATGATGTCTTTCAATGTCCACACAAAACTCACCAAATTGTTGAATTAATGATTTCTGAGCAGTAGCAAATGCATTGAACTGATTAGCCATGTGTTGTTCCCATTGAACACACTGATTGTGTCATTCTTGTTTCGTAGTTAAAAAATCAGTCCAGTATTGAGGTTGTTGACCTGGTGGCATGGTATTGTCATGGGGGTCTTCAAGAGCATCATCTGTTGGTGCATTTGGATCATTCAGACTTTGCAATAAATTTTCAGCACCACCAGCTCGGGTGAGTGTGTACTCCGGAATCGTTGAAGAGATTTTAGACTTTGCTTCACCTACAAGTCTGATCTTGAAGGCTTTGAAAATTTTAGTCAACAGAGCTCCAAAAACTAGTGACCGGCCAATGATATGACCAAGATTTGCAACCACCGTTTCTTTCATGAGTATATAGCATAAATCCAATTTGTGTCCAACTTCAAAACAATATAGCAAATAAGCATTAAGAATTGGAACAACATCAAAATGTCCTCTTTTGGAAGTGACATGTTCTATTATAAATCAATAGAGAATACGAAGGTGGGGTTTCAAATGTCTTACTTGTAAACTACTTTCGGTAAATCTGCTCTCACAAATAGTAGTATATACTTCACTTATGTTGCCAATAATATCAAGCAAGTCAGACTCACTGTGAAAATAGATTTGCATATCCCCTTGCTTAACTCTAATAATTCCTACCAAAGTAGGGGTGTCAAATTTAATAGATTTACCTTTTACATAAGATATAATACTAAAGTCTCCATATTCTTCATCAGTACATTTCAAGTGAACATAAAATAGAGACACAGGACGAGGATATACCTTTTGTGGTAAATTTATTAAATTTAGTCACCCCATAGTCTCAAGTTTGGTAACCAACAGAGGATCATATTGAGGAGGAAGATTTAGCCTTCTTCCGGTGACAATAGGTCAGTTGCAGAATAATTGAAAGGCTTGTTCATGATTATAAGTGAGAAAATAAGTAATTGGATAAGCTGAAATTTGAGGCTGTTGTTGGCGTAGTGGAGGATTTGAGGTTTGTCCAAGTTCTGGTCTTACTCTTTTGGTTCTAGGCATAACTTTGTGAATATATGTTGAATTTGATTGGGAGAGGTAAATGTGAATGGCAGATTTTAGTGGTAAATTTCAGTGTAAGGTGACCAAATGGTGTGAAAAATGAAGTGCAACAGAAAAAGGATGAGGAAAACCGTAGCCTGAACCACTTGGAGCTTAATTAGAATTCACAGGGCAGGTCGACCGGCTGGCCGACCCCCAGGTTGACCTCTCGGTCGACCGATTTTGTGCATAATGGAATTCTTGTGTGTTACCCAAAAGACAACCTAAGAGGGGGGGGTGAATTAGGTTTTTACAATTAAAAATTAGTAATACCCTAATAAAAATTATGATTAGCACAATAGATAAATACAGTTAATAAAATAAAAATAATTAAAACAAGTGTTCTAACAACTATGTCAGTTAATGATTTTAGCACAGTGAAAATGTGAAATATAGCTACAACAATTTAAATAAAATAAAGAGATAAGGGAGAGAGAGGCAAACAAATTTATAGTGGTTCGGTTTCAACTCGGCCTACGTCCACTCCTCAAGCTTCACTTGAGATTTTCCACTATGCTCTAGCTTCACGGGGGTGCTAGCAACCTCTTTACAAATGGAGCAATCCTCCACAGATTTTACACAGACTTCACAAGCCCAAACCCTTGCAAATCTTAGGTGATTTACAATCACTCTCAAGATTTCAAGAACACAGTGTTTGCAACACTTTTACAAGATGATATGGTATTTTTGCTATCAAAGAAAGTTTACAATAAATATCTTTCAAAGATAGATATATAAAATGAAAATTTGATTTTTCTGTAAATCTCACACATGAAAGATAGGCTTAAAACTATAAGGCTTAAAACTATAAGGCTCAGTGTATAATTTCTGAGAATAGATGTGAGTAATTATAGATCAAAGAATATTTTCAGGTTTTTTGTAACTTATTTACATTAGAGGCTTTGGTATATATAATGAAAATTATAGTCGTTTATAACCGTTGTATTCATTTGAATTTATAGCCGTTTACAGTCATTTGAATTTATAGTTGTTTATAGCCGTTGTACTTCCATCATTACCAATTTGAATAACTTCCACTCCATCATTACAAATTTGAATATCTTCCACTTGAATCTTTTGAACCTTTTGGCCTTTTGAACCTTTATAGCCGTTTATAGCCGTTGTACTTCCATCATTACTAATTTGAATATCTTTCACTTGAACCTTTTGAACTTTTTTGCCTGCTGCTATGCTAGGCTGTTTGAACCTTTGTTTTGGGCTGTTTGAATTCCTGATTTAATCAAATATTAAATACATTCTAACACCATTTAGGATAAAGGTTTAGATGAAAAATAATAGGACAAAATAAATTTTGATTCTATTTTTCTCTTTCAAATAAATCATCAAAATAAATTTTGATTAAAATATAATTAGATAAATCATCAAAATAAATTTTGAATTCTATTTTTCTCTTTCAAATAAATTAAAACATAATTAAATAAATCATCAAAATAAATAAGTCTAATATTGTGTTTTCGGTTTTTGCTTCTGAAAATGATGCACACTTCCTTCAACTCTTTATGAAATACATGGGTATGAGCTTTGTGAATATATAGAGTCCATTTTACATGCACACTTTAAATGAGGTAGGTGGTGGAGGGAAGTAATGAAGTGGTTCTATTTGTTTAATGAAGTAGTTGGATGGTTGTATGTGTAAATGATGCATTCATGAAGATGGTGAAGTCTGCAAGCTTTGAAAAGTCATGCAAAATAAATATTCACACTTGGATGCCTCACAAAAGTCTAGGACTTTGATGAAATTTTTAAATAAAAACAAAAATTCTCATAAATTATAATTGGGTTAAAAGTTGTTCTTAATTAATATGGAGCAGTTTAGATACTACTGTCAAATTATTTGACAGTAGTAATCACCATGTGGCTATCAACCAATTTGCTAAACTGAAAAAAATGTACCATGAACTAGATCAAAGTAAGAACAAATTTGAGTTTGCTTGCCATTTCAACAGATTACTCAAATGATATTAATAGTAAATTGGATTCCATGACATCAGTAAATTTAATATTAACAGTATATTTCACATTTCAATTAGAACATCGGTAATAGTAACAGTACATTTCACATTTCAATTAGAACATCAGTAAATTATCACATCAATACATTGAAAATTAACACTAAATCGAATATTGACAAAATTAACGGACCAATAATATTAGCAAAAACGGATGTGTACAGGTTAAAGAGCACCAATAACAAACACTGAAAGCATTTGAGTAACAACACAAATGAAGTGTGTATAGGTTCAAAAGCAACAATAAACACTGACAGCCTTCCTTGCATAATCACCTCCTAATCAAAAAAGCCAACCAAAAGTTCATCCTCTTGTCCACGTGGTAAAGTTAGTTTTCACCATGAAGATGCTATGTATGTTCTATTAAATCATTGCGGAGGGCATGATATGCATTCTTATCTCTAATACCTAAATGACAGAACATAAATGATTCGAAGTCATTGTTACTGGTACACGAAACTACTATTGGTGAGTTGGTTGATGATATTTCATAATCGAAATCAATATGCTCATCTCTCTTATCTTCGACAATCATATTATGCAATATAACACAACTTTTCATTATGTTACCAAGCAATTTGGGATCCCAAAAATGTACTGAACCACCTATAATTGCAAATCGAGATTGGAGCACTCCGAATGCCTGCTCTACATCCTTTCTTGCTGACTCTTGCATCATTGTAAAATGTTACTTCTTTGCTCCTTGGAGAGAAGAGATTATCTGAACCAGTGTTGCCCATTGAGGGTATATACCACATCAACAAGGTAATAACCCATATTATAAGGGTGTTCATTAATAGTGTAATGGACAGGCGAAGCTTTACCTTGGACAAGATCAAAAAATAAGGGCGACCGATCCAAGACATTCAAGTCATTGTGTGATCCAGGCATTCCAAAAAATGCATACCAAATCTACAAGTCATAAGAAGTTATTGCTTCAAAAATGATGATTGGCTTTTTCTGATGGCCTACGTATTGATCTTGTCGTGCCATTGGACAATTTTTCCACTCCCAATGCATGCAATATAAACTTTCCAACATACCGAGAAACCCACGAACGTCCCCAATAGCAAGTAATCTAGCAATATCAGTTGTTGTTGGAGATCTAAGATATTCAGGTCCAAAGATTTTGATTATTGAATTGCAAAAGTGTTTTAAACTTTCAATTGTCATGCTTTTCCCAATTCACACATAATCATCAACTACATCTGCTATCACTCTATATGAAAGCATTCTAATTGTTAAAGTCATCTTTTGCAATGGAGAGAATTCGAGAATATGAGCTGCATCTTTTTTTTAAATATGTATCGTGTGCTTTAATGGCATTGAAAATTTGCAGATATAGATGACGACGCATTATAAAACGCCTCTAAAATGTTGCAGGTGAATAAACTGGATTTGTCGCAAAATAATCCGTAAACAATCGATCATGACCCTTCCTTCTATCGTGACGTATGCATTTATGTCCTACAACATAACTACATATTTTTTTTGATTAATCACTTGCTCTTAGAATCTGTATCATATTAGCATTATTTATCTCATAAAGATCCCAGAAGTGCAACAATTTTTTCATCATCAGAGGATGAAGAAGAGGAAGAAGATGATGAAAAATCAGTGAACAAGTAAGAAGTTGAGCTAGTCATTATGTTATGTTTTTCAGTTATGGTTGGTTCCATATACAACATTGTTTGCTTGGTTTATATAGTACATGGTTTAATCTGTTTATATCTGTTTTTTTAGGGAAATAATTAATGGAGGCAAAAAGAAATGGAAAAAATTTAATGGAGGAAAAAAGAAATGGCAAAGGAATTGAGGGAAATAGAAATGGAAGGGGAAAAAAATATTCATTTGCTCTTGCTGGTCTACTCTAGACAACTTGTGTTTTGATAACAGCTACAGCAGTTCACCATTGAAGTGACTGATATCAAATAAAAGAATTCATTATATTTTTACTCAAATTTTATGAAATATTTAGTGAACTGTTAGAAATGTCCTTAGTAAGTTAGTAAATTAAATTATAAATAAAACCATTCCGTCAACTCAAATCCTAACCTATGACTTCATAGATTTGGCTTCTCTCTTATACTTTCCCATCTAGCACTGGTCCAACTGTTGAATAGGATGAGGACGCGTAGCGTAGATAAGATCGAGCGATGAAGAGAAGAAAAGAATATGCCACGTCATTAAGAAGAGAAGTGGTGTAGTAGAGCAACGTCGTCTACCAAAACTAATCCGTCGTTATGTGTAACATTGCCCCAAACGATAGTCACGGTACACTAAAACCCTCTTCTCTTCCATAGCTGAGCCCCATAGTCTTTGTCTCTTCTCTTATTGCAGAATAAAAACCTAGAGATCTGCAACTCTGTTTGGTTGGAGAATTTGAGGAGAGATTTGGAAAGGAAAATGAAAAAGATAAGTGAAATGTGAATAAAACATGCCTAAATTTTTCCTAATTTCACACGTCTTTTCTCTTTTCCTTTCCAAATCCGTCTCCCAAATTCCCCAACCAAACACAACAACCCTCGATTTGGCCTTCACGGCAGCCCTAATGACCCTCCATCGTCTCTTACAGCAATGGCGCCACCTTTCATCCCAAACCCGATTCCAATATGATCTCCGCGGTGAATTAGTGCAAGAACAAACAGTAAAATAACCAAAAATTGAAAGGCAAATAGCTAATAGTTCAACAAGAACAAGAACCAACACCCAAAACAGTAAAAAGGTGATTAGAACTGAGTGCTAGTATTATTTTGGTTTCTTTCAATAATCACAAATTGACTCTTCTTAATATTGTCGCTGATGTAGGTCACTCATGTATAGACGGTGTTGTCTCCGGAGTTATGGAGGACATCGAGGTTGCAGTGAGGAACAATGCCGGTGGGGTCTACTCTGAATCAGAATTGCTGCGTTTAAGTCGCTGGGTTTGGTGATCTAGGGTTTGTTGCTACTGCTGGAGTGAAGTGAAAAGAATAGTGAATGAGTGTGATTGTGAGAATCATGAGTTGCTGTTTGACGTTGAGAGCGTCCGTTAGCCAAGATGACGTCGTTCGTATCAAAACAAAGATGTTGCTCTAAATCTGTGGGTTATACACGACGTGGACTCCTTTTCACTGCCTGATCTTGTCTATGCTACGCGTCCTCATCCTGTTCAACAGCTGGACCAGTGCTTGATGGTAGAGTGTAGGAGAGGAGCCAAATTCCCTTTTCACTATCTAAGTGACATCTACATAGAACACTCTTAATCAACTGTCTTATCCATTGAACTAGTAATATTGAATAATTGATTGAAGAACATAAATTATCAATCGACATTCATTTGATTGTCCAAACCATTTGCCCTTTAATTTTAATCCAATCTCTAAATTGTATTATCAATTGAACTAAATTAATACAACGTAAAATGTTCGAAAGTAAAATTGATATTGTGGAGGAAAAAAATGAGAGGCCAGGCCCAAGTCCATTGACATGAGCCCAAAGGGAAGAGAGAGCCCACAATGATTCCTCAAGCCCACAAAAGACAACTGGCAACAGGTTGGTCCAAAATTCGAGCGCATGAAGGAGAATTAAAAAATACAGATATCCTTCTAGAAGGAAGATTTGCAAGGAAAAGAAAGATCGTTGAATTGACGAATGGGAATATGTGTCAGAAAATTCAAAGATGTAGACTGTGCGCAGTGGGCAATAACACTGTTCGATCAAAATCATCTCACGGTTATGATGCCTAGCAAGTTGGCCACTAGCATTTGACGTAATCTTGCTCATTCATACAATAAGGATCTAAAAATCAAGGAAGTAAGCAACTTGGCAACTGGACTAGACATTGCCGGACAAAGGCAAAACCCTCTCATCAAAGGATAAACAAACGAACAAGATTTAAGCCAATCAAATATAAAAGGGTCAGCAAATAAAGCACTAGGGTCAAGCAAAAGGTAACTCAAGAACCCTATTTTAAATACAAATTATATATTTTATTATGGCCAATTGGTACATTGACTTGATTATGGAAGGGTCCTCCTAACCAAACTTGGTCGGAGGTGATCACTAACATTTGGTTTCTCTTGACAGAGTAAAAGGGCAAGACACATTATCTCACTTTTCCTGTAGAGATAATTTCACCTTCCACAGATAAAATTAAAACTAAAATGACTAACGAAGACATCGAAGTATATTTGAACACTCCTCTTGTGGCGAAAGCGAGAGTATTTTGAAGCGATTTAGTGGGCTAAGAAAGAAAAGCCACCCTGCCTGTCTATATTCACTGATAGTTAGGTTTTCGTGAATATGCTATGAGAGTTCACTCTGCTGGACTGGGCAATGGTCACCATTTTGGCAGATATTAAGTTAATATGTAGTTATTTTTCATTTTTACCTGTATCTAAGATAGAACGGTCTGTAATTAATCCAACTTATAGACTGGCTTTACTTATAAAAAATTTAAATGCTTAATATTTTATCGGTCAGAATTTTTTTTATTTTTATTTTTAAGAAGCTCACAACAAACCTACCAAAGAGTCACATAATAGGACAGTAGCTAATAAATGCAACAAAAAGCCCAACAACAAAGACAGCAAAGAACCTCATAATAGGGAGAAATTATCAAAATTTCCCTTTTGCAATGATTGGTTGCAGGAAAGTGAAATTTTCTTGGAAGAGAGTATTATATCAGATCCTTCTGTCATATTTATCAAGACATTTCTAAACAAACACAACTCTCATACTCTCTCACCTGTGCATCTAATTTTGGGGAGGCTCTATTTACACACCACTTTTCCTCTTAAGACAAACCACTTCTAAAGACACACCAAAAATAATTTGCAAAAATAAATATTTTTCTCATCACACACCATAAATTTATATATTTACCCTTACTCACACACCCACCCACAACAATATACACACAAAGTTCCATCTTTGCCCCCACACAGCCACACACCCCACACCACAATATTCATCTCCCCCTCCATTCTCTATTCACACCGGTGAACACCATTGCTGAAAACACTCATAAAGACGTCGTCGGTGGTGTTGCTCAACATAGTTGGAACTTCACATTGGAGATTTATTAGGTGAGTTATTACTCCCTCCGTCCCAAAATAATGGTTCATTTTGGAGAATTCAACTTTTTTTGATAGTACAATTATTGCATTTAAAAAAAGTTGATTTTCCAAAATTATCCTTTTGATACTACATTTTTTTGGAATATCAATGTCATAATTGTACTTTTTGTATTATTTATTAATTTAAAAGAAGGGCAAAATAGGAAATTTATATTATTTTTGTACTTGATTTTTGAAGAGGGACTAATGTTTTGGGACAATGAAAAATGGAATAAGGGACTAATATTTTGGGACGGAGGGAGTATTTATTTTAGGGTTTTATGCACTTACTGCATTCCACGGATGCACAGTTCTGAAGAAAAAAAAAATTATAACTGTTCGGCAGTATAGAGTTGAGTTAAATGAAAAAATTCAACCGTAGTAATCCGAACAAATTGCACTTGTTCGATTGTAGTATGTTGAACAGATATAAGTTCGATTGTAGTATGTTGAATAGATATAAGTTGTTCGATTGTAGTTTATTGAAACAGATGTAAGTTGTTTGATTGTAGTTTGTTGAACAATGATATATCATTCACCTCTGGTTAACAGAACAACGATTCACCACTCATAAACGAAAACGAAGGTGAAAACAACAAAAAAAAATAACATTTTCATTGGTCCATTGTTCCGAATGAGAATTGTCAGATGCATCATTCATTGAATCCAATCGAAATCTTCAATAATACTATATTTTTTATTATTTGTTGAAGGGTTTTTGATTTTGGTTTTAGGGTTTTTGAATTCTTGACAGAGAAGATACGTAAGGAACAAGTTTGAAATTGATGATTTATATTATATTGATTCTTGTCCTTTATGGTAAATACATAAATGGGGTGTATCATAACTTGTCCTTTATAGTCATTTCACTTAAGATTAAAATTGTAATAAAAAATAAATTAATTAATGGTTTGCCTTGAGAGAGAAAGTGGTGTGTAAATAGAATGACCCTAATTTTGCCCTCTTGGCCCTTGCTTTTACAGAATTGTACGTAAAACTCAAAAAAAATTTAAGTCAATTTACTATTTCTTTTTAATAGTTTTTGGAAAATAAGAAACTAACCAAATTTTCAATCTTATTTTCTGTGTATCGTGTAACTCTGAAAAAAAAATAATAAATAAATAAATAAATAAAAAAGGAACTACTTTTTAATTCCAAAGGCAGCATTGACAAAAATAAATCTGAGAGAAACACGCAAGTACTTAAAAAGTAGCTCAAAAACTTATGCTGAAATTTAGAATCAGCTGACTTTCAAACTCCAGAGCTGTTGTTATGACAGTAAATTGCTTATCTTCAAGCAACACATACCATAAGACCAATGACCTTGCTATCTAAATCTACACATAAAAAGAATAATCCCAAACAAATGACACAACACCTAGCCTACAAAACGACAGACACGAAAATCATCCCCACAAAGTAGCTAAGCATCAACATTCTCCACATGGCAAAGTAATGACATATATACAGCACAACCAGAAAATGAGAATCACAAAACATCGGGAAGACACAGCCATCTGGTGCAGTTAAAATCATTTTTGTTAAAAGATTCTAGTTGTAATTGCATGAATACGTGCCCTATACAACAGCTCCAGCAATTGCTTACTCTCAAGTTACAGTGAAGTTAAAAGACCATATTTTCCCCTCTGAAACCAAGGATAAAACTACACCCCAATTTTTTCACCCTTGATTATAACCCTAGTAATACAAGGGAAATCCTGAATCTGAAGTTTTCCCTGAGACTAACAGCCACAAGCTTTGTTTTCTCAGTCAAGCAGTGGAGTCTGGAGATTCATACCCATAAGGGTTCTTGCTGGCCCACTTCCACTGATCACGGCACATCTCTTCGATTCCATATTTTGCCCTGCATATGCACAACACATTAGAAATAATGCAAATCTGAATATGAAACTATTATTTGTATAGTTTCATTCGAGGTTTTGATGAAACAGTTTTTCCTGTCAATACTGGTGGATTTATCTTTACGAGTGTAAGAACTAAGGATCTAATAGTGTTAGAGCATCCGTAGTGGATGCCTTAAGTCCATTTTAGTGTCAGGCGTTAGTCAGAAATTGGCTGTTGGTCATTTTTTTGAGCTCTAAAGGAGCTGTTAGCTGCCCATGTTAGATGTTAACATTTGTGTTAACTGCAGCGAGTGAGCTAATGAGCAGAAGAGAGAGAGAGAGAGAGAGAGAGAGAGAGAGAGAGAGAGAGAGAGAGAGGGTGGCTTTCAACAATTTTTTATTTATTTTGTCTTTATTTATATACATTTTAACACCCCAACTTTTACTTAACACACACTTTAACATATACCTTAACATCTTCATTGCAACACCCCACACACTCACTAAACTAACAATTGTAACACACAAATTGGGTCCCAAATTTATCACTTTTTGTCCTATAACACACATTTCTAGCCACTCCATTGCAGATGCTCTCATCTTTTCTCCAACTTCTATATTTCAATATTCTATTTGACATAAGTAAAACCCATAATATAAAAAATATTTGGGACTGATGGGCAACTTAGCTGAGTCAGTCATTACAAATATAGTTCTATTTCCATTGGCTGCCATTCTAAAATTTTACTCCTTTGAGCAGTATATTAGAATCTTTTAATATCACCACAAATCCAGATGAAAATTCCTCAAAGAAAACTTCTTGAATAATTCATGAGAAGCCAAATTACAGAATAATTATTAACATAGTGGTTTCAAGGGGGATAACACTTACTTCCAGTTCAACTGATGTTCTGCTTTATCTGTTGATGCATACACAACCTCAGCATCACCAGGTCGCCGCCCAGCATACGTCAGGGGAATTATCTGGAACAAGAACGAAAAGAAAATTATGGCTCTTGTCCACATAAACGAGAATATGTCAATGTTTAATAACAAAAATGCCAGTTTTCCTTTTTCAGTGTCCATTTATGATGCCTAGAGTAACCTTTTGTTTATCTTGTTTTCCTTTTTCTTCCTGATGAAGACCCAATTCTGGGTGGTACATTAACCTTGGACTCAGGGTGACCTTTGGGAGGAATCATTTGATGTACATTTAAAATGACATTTCACACATCATATACGATTCTGCTGTTATCCACTGAATTCGAAAATGTAACAGAGGAATAAACGGCCTATGAACCAAAACCTTGTTTGGTTCAGATTTCACCAGACTTCACATCTGCTCTTAAAAGTCTGGGATATGAAAATAATAGCCCCAAAATCTAAGACTTTGCAAAGTTTAATTCAAGAAACTATTGAGAGGAACTCTAATTCAATCTCCAAGCACTTGCTTACTCATGAATCATTAGAACAATTTAAATATATATATTGAAAAAACTTGCATCAAATGAAAAGGAGAACTAGAATATAGAATGTAGATTATAGATTATGTCCAAAATAAGAAGTTAGACCATTTTTTAAGATTTGGCACATTGGGAAAATTTAACACACAGGTTCAACAATTCAGTACCTTTCCAGATGCGTTTTCGAATGCTGTTACCATTTCCAAAACTGATGTTCCTTTTCCAGTTCCAAGGTTGTAAACTTCACAACCTGCAGTGACATCAATAATGAAGCAAATATAATGATACCTAACCACATCATTCAAGAATTTTCTTGCCAGCTTTTACATTCATCTAATACTAAACAACTTTTAGACTCAACCAACATTACACTTGTGCACACACATAAGCATGCAACATGCATAGAAAAGCATAATTGAGGCAGAGATAAAGTTTCAGAGGTGCCCTAGCCCCCAATATATATTTTTAAAAAATTAAAATGGCCATTCCTGAGTTAGCCTTGATCTCAATATTCCTACACTGCCTGGTCACTTGAAGTCTAATAACTCAATCAAGTCCATAGAACAGTAAATAATAGGGAAAATCTACATCTAAAAGAGTTCAAGAAATGGCGCTCATGCAACTTGAAGGAATCTTAATGTCCTTGACATTTAATATTGGTTTAAAATATAAAACTCCCAAGGTAATGATTTGTCAAATGGATATTTAACATTGACTTGTTAAAAAATAACACAATTTATTCCTTCTTTTTGGTAAAAATAAGAGAGCCCAAATATGAAATGATATTTTGAAAGGTGTAATATTGACAAAGGAAAAGCCAATGAGGACATTGATCTGGGAAAGGTGTAAAGACTTGGTTGTGTATAATTCATTTAAAAATACAAACTTTTTACATTGACAAACAATAGATCAATAGCAAGCTCCCAAAGGACTACACACTGCATATAGATGGGAGAAGTAAACATTTCAAGAGGAAAAAAAAGGTTGAAGAATATTTGGTGTTCTCTGAAGTATTTTACTGCATTCCCATTGCTTATTGTTTGTAGCTGAAATAGTGCTCCAGAAATTTGCATAACAGTTTCCTCTTCATGTGTTCTAAATATTCAAACATCTCCTATACAAGTTGATCAATTTCCCATACGTCACAGAAGTTAAAAACTTTATGTCATGCACTTATCCTGTCTGTCAACAATCATGTTTTTACTTTCAATTACGCAGCATAACTAGAACTGTTACTCTAATACCACTAGCTCTTGCACAAGCCTGCTCCATCTAATATTTATTCTATAGTATAGACTAGTGGAAAAAGAACAACTTCATCTACTGAAACAGACACTTGAATCAAAGGGAAGATGACAATATCAGAGCACAGACCTATAGAAGGATCAGATAACTTGTTCAATGCAGCAATATGCCCATCGGCCAAATCCTGGACATGAATGTAGTCACGTACCTGAACATTGGAACAAAATAGGCGCCATCAAAATACAGTCTTGATTAGATGTGGAAAATCTAAAGAAAGAATACAACCCCAAACCACTCAGATCCCAAATTTCCAATAGTGCAAGAGGACTGATACTCACTAGGAGCTAAAGTCATATAAATCATTCATGAAAATATACAAAGTCTCAATTTTTTATTTTTTTATTTTTTTTTAAATTAACCAACAAGAAAAAGCTTCCAAATAAGCAACATAGTCATGAAAACAGGGATTCCAGCTAAATTTGTAATACCAATGCATTTTACACCACACAACTAATTGTTGGTTATAGATGACTATTAGCCATCACAAACACAGGTCAAGCATGCTTGCCCATGGAATTTGAAATCGTGAGTCTAAAACAAGCAAACAACCAAGTTGAAACAAAGGGGAAAAAAATGCTGAGAATGAAGAAAATATACCCCTGTACCATCCTTTGTAGAGTAGTCATTTCCAAATACAGTAAGTGCAGGTCGCCTACCAACAGCAACTTGTTGCACATAAGGCATGAGATTGTTTGGTATACCATGAGGATCCTCACCAATATAACCACTAGGATGTGCACCAACAGGATTGAAGTATCGCAGCAATATGATTTTCCATTTGGTGTCCGAGAGGTGGGTATCACGGCATATTTCTTCAATGAAGAGCTGAAAGTACCAACCACATTAGTAAAATAAGTAGATCCTATAATAATAATAATGATAATAATAATAAAAAAGGGGAGAGGGAGAGAGGGAGAGAGAGAGGGGGGGGGGGGGAATGCAGAAGTATTTTGCATGTGACCACAAAGTAAAGCACAAAGAAAATATGCTAAAAGTTCTAACATAATATAGGTACTTGAAGTTCTTTATTTTTTCATATCCAATCAGATATCAGTTTCTTTGGTAACCAAGCTCTCAGTTCATGTGCATGATATCATTGCTCAAAATATACCTTGGTTCGTCCATAAGGGTTTGCTGCAGAGAGGGGAAACTCCTCTGTGCACGGTACCACCTTTGGCCAACCATAAACTGTAGCTGATGATGAAAACACAAGCTGAAATGCAGCAGTTTATCATGGGAACAACTTTAGTCAACTCACCCAAATTGAAATCAGATGATAAAATTAAATCACAACGTGAAGAAATCTCAAGACTGAAAAATAATATTAACAGCATAGAATTAGACAACTTATTTGTTAGAGAAACAGTCAGAACTTAGTCCTGTTAGTTTATTTAATCAATGATCATATGTAAAGTGCTAAAATAGTCCTGCACTTAAATAAGAAATACTTAGAAACCTGGTAATGGAGGGCTTTTGTTTGACATATAGTTTAATAAAAACATATTACATCCCTACTTGCATAGGTAATGAGGTTGCTTTAATGATCACACTAAATAAATTGAAGTTTCCCAGTGATGCAAAGATGAACAATTGAAAATAGTATGAATGGATTAATTCAACCAGGAAACAAAGAACATTTGATCAAAACTGAAAAAGTAAATAAATGGACAGTGTGCCTTAAATCAACCGGGGGAAAAAAAAAAAAAAAAAAATCATGTCATTGAAATCAAAATAGAAAATATATGGATGGAACAATGTTAAGGCCTGAATATCTTAACATTTTAAATATCAGAGAAGCACACAGAACTATCCCAATAGAACAAGCTGACAAACCACATTTACAGTAAAAGACAAAATTCCAATAATTTTTATGAAAGTTCAGTTCTATAATACTAAGGAGCCAATGCATAACTTTTTTTATTTTCTTTTTTTTATTTTGATTTTCATTCTTTCTATTTCCATAATCATTCGGATTTAAAAACAATTCAGCAGCAGACGAATAAACTAAAGCAACCCAACTTGATTGGGATACAAGGTTTAGTTTTGTATGGTTTATTTAGCTTATATAGTAATTAACAACATATTCTGCTTATATAGTAATTAACGAACATATTCAGCTTATATAGTCATTTGACATAGCAGAATAGTGAAAAAACGAATTATGTAGCCCACCCGACTTGATTGGGACACAAGGTTTAGTTTGGTATGGTTTATTCAGCTTATAAAGGCTGTGAAGGAACAAATTCCAGCACTACAATTGTTCTTATTCAGCCAGAGAAGTACCAGACTTGCTCTACAATACATACAATGTAACCAAATTCCAGTACTATAATAGTTCTACTTAAGCCGGAGAAGTACCAGACACCTTAAAGAAAATTCAACAGTTTTACTTACTGCTCTGAAATGAGCAAAATGTCCATTCTCTACCTACAGTGGAAGCAAAGGGAATGACCAAGGTTCTGAAAAGCGGTTGCGGTCGCCGTAACGGTGGCGGTGACACGGTTGCGGTTGTGGGGTGTAAAGGCCGTAGTGTAACGGTTGCGGTAACCGAAACCGTAAATTTTTTTATTTTTCACACAATTTGAAAAAAACTTACCGATACGCATATTTTTTTTCCATGATCATATTTATTAGGTTAAAAATAAATATTGATCAATTTTTGCAAATTTTTAAGTATGATCCAATATATTTCATATTTCTAAATCACTATAAACTGAGTTTTTTACATTTTATTTTAATAATTAATGACTTTATATTATACAAAAAATCAATCACTAACTATTATATATAAGATAAACAATGACAAAAGTAAGAGAATAAATAAAAGCCTAAATATATATATATATACATATTTTAACCAAGCCAAATAGATAATTACCACACTTATTATTATTATTATTTTCAAACAATATATAGATAGACACACACAAACAAAATGGTTTAGTGATAGCAGTTGAATAGAATAGTATAGGTCTTACAGTTTCAACAAATCAATAACATGTTCTTCATCTTCTCTCTTCTCTCTTCTCTATCTCTATCTCTATCTCTTGCTCCTCCATTTTCTCTCTTTTATCTTCCCTCCTCTCTATCCCTCTTCTCCCATTTTCAGCTTTTTTTTTGTGTGTTTTTTCGAAAGAAACAGTTTGGAACCGTTACGTAACGGTGCGTAACAGGCCGTTACGGCTGTTACGGCATCGTTACGACCGCTACGGCAGCCGCTACACTGCAAAAGCGGCCGTAACGGGTAGCGGTAACCGCCAAAACCGTTACGTAACGGCGTTACGTAACGGTTGCGGCCGCTTTTTAAAACCTTGGGAATGACGAACGGCCCTTGGGGCAGAAATACTTTCTAAATAACTAGTTGATTTATGCTAGTGACCGGTTAGACTGCATCACATTCACCAGTTAGCTAAGCAAATAAAGAGGGAGGCAAACTAGAAACTAACAATTATGTGACAACATGAAGGAGATGAGATATGCAGTTAAACAATATAATCAAGCCCCAAAGCCATAAAATGACACAAACTTTCTGAGATGGAATATTTATTTGCGGATCAATATCTACATCTAGTAAATCAGACTAGAACCTATGCAATGTGAACTCTAATATGAAAATAAAACACACGAGAAATACCCTTTTGCATCCATGGGCAGCCATAACTTCCAACAAAGTGATTGTGCCAATAAGGTTATTATTATAATACACCAAGGGTTTCTGCACACTTTCACCAACTGCTTTTAATCCAGCAAAATGGATGACAGCATCAACCCTGCAGTGGAAACAAAATTAGGAGGAAGAGAAAAGGTCAGATGTCATATAGTTAACCTTCATATAAGCCACAAAATCAACTTTCTATTCATGTTAACAAACATAGTTCGTATAGAAGATCGCTTTTCTGCTGTTTACAAACATTTTGCTCATAGAAGATTGTTTTTTTTATGGTGTAAATACATTACTCATATCCCCTGATATTAATATGTTGGACCTCACAATCTAAACTGTAGAAGGAATTAATGAGATTTATTACATAGCAAAAGTAATGCCTGAATCCTGACAGCTCAAATCAAATAAATCAGAGAGATACAGATAACTACATAGAAAGTTTATTTGATTTATTAAAAAGTTTAGAAGGAGGGGAGGCTACCCCCACTCCAGGGCTAGGGAAAGTGTTACGCAATATCGCCCACCAACAAAGGATTGTTGGCAGCGGGACTTGAACCTAAGCCAAATGGGCGAAGGGAACGAGCCTTACCAACTGAACCAACCCTTGTTGGTAACTACATAGAAAGTTGCAGATAATTCAGATGCATAAAAATAAGAACAGTAAAGGTTTAAGGGAAGTCAAGCGGGGAAAACACAGCCGAGAGACTATCTAGTCTACACTCATTACAAAGACTAATCAGTTAAGGTTCTTTCCTTGCAAAGCTTTAAAGTGCACAAGTACCAAACATAATATATTAAAACATACGGTAAAACTTACTTCATGGAAGCAAAAAGCTTATCAAGTGCTGGCTTATCTCGCAGGTCCATCTGTAGGTGAAAGCAAAATAATAGAGATTAGGGCAATCAACTAGAAAAACAAATGCTATGAGCAACAGAATTGTAAACACTAAAGTATACTGTCCACATAAATTTTATAACGGAAGTTTAGAATGATTCAAAAACTCAAACTATAAATTAAAGGTTGTGACAATGTATGCCTGCAATTGGATAATCCAATCACTAAATGCCAGAGTTAATAAGACTAATTCTATTTTCACTCATAATTTTTATATTGATAGAAGTTCACCATCAAGAAAGTATTTTTTTCTACGTCTATGTGAATAAAAGCTTATATTTATGGCTTGTTTCCTTCACATAACCATGAATCAACACAACTAAAAAAGAATCTCGCATAGGCATAAAAACTTTTCCAAACCCAGTGACGTATATTGATATAAATTGATCAACTTTAACAAAGAAACAAGTGATCAGTATCCATACACTAAACAAGAAACAGAACATCAACAATCAACACCCACATCTATTTCTCTTTGATTTGATCGATTCATAGATCTAACTCTGCACTCATGGCTTTCCCTAGAAAAATCCCTAGATCCAGCACCACAGGGGAGAGTGAACATCGCCAACCCTGATGGTTTCCCTCCTCCCTGTGGGAGTTCTTTTCCCCACCTTTCTCTTCTTTCCCCTCCCCCCTCCTCTTTTCTCCTTCCCCTCTGTCTCCCCTGTCAACCATGTTTTGTGGACATTCTACGCCAAATCTGATGGTGGTTTCCTGGTCCACCAACTCGTCCCCTTTTGGGTTTTGTTTTGCTCTGTGTTTCGTCTATCCTTAAGGTGTAGCTTCTTGTCTGCATTCGTCCTTGGTTCGATTTCCATTACCTTTTTTCTACCTCATTTTCCCAAATCCTAGGGTTGTATTTGGCAATGTAGTCAGAGCTCTAGTTTGATATGGTGCCATATTGTGAGGTGGTCTGGACTCTAGTTGTGCTGGTGTCAGGTTTCCGTGGCTATCGGGTGGGGTGTGGTTCCCCCTTTGGGTCTTCTTTTCTTGATGAGTGTTGAATATTTCAGGGTCTTTTTATCTTCTTTTAATTAGAATGAGTGTTAGACTGTGTCCAGTTTTGGTGTATTGGTGTCGAATGTTTTAGGGTCGTTTCACTTTCCTCCATTTTGAGATGTTCGCTCTGACTGTGGCCAATATTTAGCATGAGACCTTTCAGGAGAAGTTCTTATTAAGGATTGCATTTTGCTACTCTTTGGGGCAGCATTTTACCATATACAGATGAGCATAAACACAAAGCCACTGTGGATGGCAGTGGCTTTGATGGTTTTGTTGATGCAGAGCTACTTGGGTGATAGATTTGCTTTATTTTTCTATTTTCTTGTCCAACTCACTTATTTTAGCTATTAGTTTCACCTAGCACCTTGAGTTGTGAGATATTTATCTAATTAGGTTAAATATTTTGTTTGTAGTATCTCTTTTTTTTTTTCTTTTTCTTTTTCTTTTTTTGGTATAAAATTAACCACTTACATTTTGATCAACTACTGCAAATCAAGACACTCAATCAAAAGTAAACAAACCCACAACAAACACATATAACCAATTGAAGACCCACAATCTCAAACCGTTAAAAATTAGGGAAACACTATGGTAATCATTGCTAACCAACAGCCTAAGAGTTACTAGAGGATTGTCAAATTCTGCTATGTGTAATAATTGTGGTGAACAGGTTGAAGACTTAAACCATATCTTCAGAAACTGTCCCAGAGCAAGAACTATCTGGATTGGTCTGAATTGTGATACTTGGTTGTTTAATTGCAAGAACTTATCATTTAAAATCTGGGTAGAGTCCACTTTAAAGTCTAAATCTCATCCTTTTATTGAGCCTACTCTTTTTGTTACTTCATTATGGCAGATTCGAAAAAATAGGAACCTTAAGATTTTTAAAAATGTTGATTTGCCTTGGCAGCATAGTATATACATTATACATAGATATGCAACTGATATTAAAGAAGCTTTTAATATGTCTATTGTAAACAATTTGGATGATGAGCTAATTAGTTGGTCTCTTCCTCCAGGTAAATTGAAGATGAACACGGATGGAAGCTCAAAGGGAGATCCAGGTGATGGTGGCTTTGGGAGGCTAATCCGGGACGAGAAAGGCATCTGGCTTTGTGGGTATTTCGGTAAGCTCACAAATTGTACCTGCATTGAGGCGGAGACCTGGGCTCTATACAGGGGTTTGACGATAGCTTTCGAAAAAGGCTACAAGGATCTTAGCATCCAAACAGACTCCCAATATGCTATTGATATGCTACAGGGGAACATTGAGGTTACTTCCCCACTGAGAAGTCTAGTGGAGGATTCTAAGTTTCTCATCCAAAGATGTGGCTTTTCGATTCAACATGTCAAGAGGGAAGGCAACAAGAGTGCTGATGGACTTGCAAAAATGGGGGCTAATCAAAATGAGATACTGGTTGTTATGGATGATCCTCCGGAAGAAATTCGAGGTCAACTATTGGTGGATATGGTGGTCAAAGTTATCTCAGACATCGTTCGGGGGTTCTTAGCTTTTCTTTTTCTTTGTTTCTATTTGTTTGTTTTGCATTTCCTTTTCCGATGTACCAAAAAAACAAAAGCTATGGTAAACACCCTTTAAAAGCTGTGTACCATATACACCTTATAACTAAAGAAGAAAACAACATAATTTCATACTTTCTAAGTCATGACTAAAAAATATATATACGTTATAACTAAAGAAGAAAATAACATAACTTCATACTTTCTGAGTCATGACTAAAAAAAATGTTATAACCAAACCCAATGTGAGTCATAACTGGAAAAAAAAAATAGCATAACTAGGGGTGCATGGTGCACCCTGTGTATGTTAGAATTTCCCTAAAAATTAATACAGAAAATATAAAACACACAATGAGACAAGGGTAAACTACTAATAGGTCCTAATAGTTAGATTTAATTCCTATCAAGTCCTATTGAAAATAAGTCTTGGTAAAATTGTCGCTCAAAATAATTTTTTTGTAATAATTTTTTACATACGTCGCTAAAAATTGATAATTAATGACTTTTTTTGTCATGATTTTTATAAATTGCTGCTAAAACTTCCAATTAGTGACGTTCTTTTATGACAAATTTTTTCCATAGTAGCTATTTATTAGGCAATAAGTACATTTATTAGGATCACTATGAGACAAATCATCAAACACCTACATATAAGCAATTGAATACCCACAATCTCAAACTCTTCAATACAAAAAACATGAAACACTCCAATGAGACAATTCATCAAACACCTAATCATCTGGAAACAACTGAAGACTAAAAAAGGCCAATTTTTTTTAAAATGAGAAGAGTAAACAGACAAATATAGGTTGAGAATTGAGATAAAAATCGACTAGGGGAACGAACCTTATGGAACGAAAGGTGAGACCCAAATTCGCCAGCGAGTTCTTTGACGCGGTTGATAGCGATATTGGAGGAATTGTCGAGACTGTCGATCACAACAGTCTTGTAACCTCCCAACAACAATTGAAGAACCGTGTGGCTTCCTATGTATCCCGCACCCCCTGTCACCAGTATATTTTGCGACATACCTATACACACACAATGTATCTATATATAGAGAGAGAGAGTGACGAAGGCTGACTCTGTGTGTGTGTGTGTGTGTGAGAGAGAGAGAGAGAGAGAGAGAGAGAGAGAGAGAGAAGAAGAAGAAGAAGAAGAAGAAGAAGGAGAAGCTCTGAGATTTATATATAATTTTGTAGTGATGTGAGGTTTAAGGAGTTTTGGGGAAAGGAGGAACAGTAGAACCACGTGGGTACTAGGATTGTCTGTTCTGATCTACACACTCTCTCTCTCTCTCTCTCTCGGAAGTCCCAAGCCAACTGCCGCAAAGGCTTCAAGTTCTTCTCAGTTTGTGAATTGACGGTACTGCCCCTCTGGTGTCTTCTTCTTCTTCTTTTCATTTGATTCATGCCTGATATTAGAATTTTAGGGTTGGCATTTTAATTTTAAAATCTAATTTCTAAAAGGCATTTGATAACATGTTTTGGTGAATTAAGATATTTAACATTTGAAAATGATTTCGAAACAAAAGTTTTATATTGCAGCAAAAAAAAAAAAAAAAAAAAGAAACAAAAGTTTTACAAAAAATAAATAAAATAAAAAAAACAGGTTGAAAATGATGTGTTAATGATATTTTTTAATGAACAAAGAGTAAAGTACAAATATATCCTCGAGGTTTGCTTAAAATACGAATTGTCTCATGTGATTTGAAAAATTACAAATACCTCCTTATCAGAATTTTTCATTTAACACAATTAATTGAAAAAGTAAAATTTCTAACTATTCACCTATACAATAATAAAATTATCTGAATTATTAATTGAAATAAACTTTTAACATAATTAAAAACTGTTGATTAACTTGATAATTTATTAATAAAATGACATATTTGTTATGAAATTAGAAACCTCAGGGGGGCATAATATAATTTCTAGAATCACATAGGGTAATTTGTAATTTAACTAAATCTCAGGAGGTGTATTTGTAATTTACCCATGAATAAATTATGTTAGTTTTTCTTGATATCTAGAGAAAGTATAATAAATTTATCGATTATTTGGAATGATTGAAAAAAATGTACTTTTTAATTTTTTATAAAAATATGTGTATAAAAGTAGAAATGTAATGTGACCAAAAAAAGATTAAAAAATGTTCTATTTTAATATACCCCAAACAAGCTCTTAGGGATTATTTGGGAAGTATAAGATTAGTATACTTTTTGAATTTTTACGAAAAAATATGAAATGTGGGTTGGAGTTGAAGTGATGTGATAGAGAGATGATATAACCCAAATAAGATAATTGTGACCCAAATAAAATAATATACTAAAATACTATGTACTATTTTAGCACATGCCAAATAAAGCCTTAGTATAATTACATGTAATACCTAATCCTATTTTTATTTGAAATTCGTTAGTCATATAAATAGAAAAATAACTTTATCATTTCTGTCAGGGTAAATTACAAATACACCATTTGAGATTTACTTAAAATACGAATTGCTCTCTGTGATTTGAAAAATTATAAATACTTATTTGTCAGAATTTTTTATTTAACAAATTAATTAAAAAACTGAAATTTTTAACTGTTCACCTATATAATAATAAAATTATCTGAATTATTAATTGAAATAAAATTTTAACATTATTAAAAACTGTTAATTAACTTCATAATTTATTAATAAAAGGACCTATTTGTTATGAAATTAGAAACTTAGGAAGCATAATGTAATTTCTAGAACCACAAGGAATAATTTGTAATTTAAGTAAATCTCAAAGGGTGTGTTTGTAATTTATCTATTCTTTTACATTTTAAATATATACTTTAACTTGTTTGTCCTTCGTGCATTTACATTGTATGCATTAATTTCGATTCCTTTAACACTACTAAAGAAAATGGATGTAATTATATTAAAACAAAAATGCTAGAAATCTTAAAAATTCTATCAAAAATTTTACCAAATGTCTCACATAGTTGTGAGACATACATGGGACCCACATTGTGTGGGCCCCATACCCATGTGAGACATTTGATATAAACTTGATAGAATTTTTGAGATCTCTAACATTACTTATATTAAAATTTTGAAACCTGTTATATTTTCTTTAAATTTCAAGAAAGGTTAGTGTAATTTAGAATTGTAAAAATGGTCCGCGGCTTGAGGTGGGCCCGCAGCCTGAACCCAGTCCAGGACTCTAGACTTGGGCCTAAGTCGTCATTTTGAAACTCGGCCCGACTCACCAGCCTGCTCAAGACCCACTCAAAGCCCAGTCCAAGGTCGGGCCTGCGCCGTGGCCTAGTGTCATTTTTAGTGAAAAAAATAAAGAATTTGATGAAAAAAATATTTTTAAAAAAAATGTTCAGGCCCAAGCCCATCAACTCGTCCCGCCTAAAGCCCGAATACTTCTTGGGCCTTAGCCTACTTTTTTGGCTCTTGGCCCAATCCGACCCGACCTGACCCGAATTTTGGCGACAGTTCGAGCGACTCGACATGGGCTAGCCCGAGCTCTGACCCAGATGGGCTAGGCCAAATTTACACACCTAATGTAATTTATCATTTTTTAAATTATGAGACGAAAGTATGAATTTTGATTAAAAATGAAATAATCATAATAAGTTAAATCATTTTGTATGAAAATTCAGATTTGTCAATACATACTCTTAACATATTTAATTGGAGACATTAAAAATAAATGAGAGAGAGAGATTAAAAATAGGGAAAAATATATTTAAAAATATATATATTTCAAAGTTTGATCATTGTAACAAAATAAAATTTTAATTTTAAAATTTATCAATTTAAACTCTAATTTTTTTTATTTATTTTCAATTTAAACCGTCAGTGTGTTTTCATTAAATAAAACCGATGAAAAAAATTTATTTTAGTCATTAAACTCAATGTATTTAATGACTAAATATTATTTTTTTGGGGATCAATTTTAATTAACGAGAATAAGCAGATGGTTTAAATTGAAAATAAAAAAAAAAGAATTTAAATTGATTAAATTAAAAATTAAAAATTTATTTTGTTAGAAGGATCAAATCATGAGTTTATTTTTTATAATTTCTATTTAAAAATGAGAGAGAGAGAGAGAGAGAGAGAGAGAGAGAGAGAGAGAAATTAACAATAAATTAAAATTTGGAAAAAAAAATAATTCAAATAAATTTTTTTCAAAGAAGTAGGACTAAAACTTGATGTATGTAATTTTAACTTCAATTTTATATTTATATATATGTGTGTGTAAAAATAGTACAGAATAAGATCGAAAACTATAGATAATTTTGTTAACTAATAAGTTCGAATACTGATAAAGATGAAAGTTGGATATTTTTCATTCATAAAATTAAAGTAATTTGATTGAAGTAAGTGAGTGTTTCTGACCTATCATGCGATTGGCAAATACTTATAAAATTGAATATTTATAATATAACTATAAAACCAGCAATGTTTTATGAATTACGACCCAGAAAATATATAAAAACAACTTCATGTCCATTAAACTATAAGAGGCTCCAAATGCACTCCACACAAATTGTTAGGCACCCCATTTCCTAGGACACTTCAAATCAAAATTTGAATTTTGTTGAACACCCACCTTTTCTTCCTTCATTGCAACCCCTCTCCCTAGCACCTTTCCATCAAATTTTTCATTTCCACTTCTACAAACAGCAACAAAGAGAGATAGAGAGAAATTATTACGAATAGAGATAGAGAGATTGCAAAGGTAGGACATAAAGAAAGAGGTTGAGGTGGTAGGGGGATCACGATGGTGGAGAGGATAACGGGGTAGGAGACTATGATGGCGGAGAATTGCGAGAGCAAGTATGTGTAGGCAGGGCCGGCCTTGGCTTAAGGCCAGTAAGGCCTGTGCCTTAAGTCTCAAAATTTTGGACTAAAACTAAGGCCCTCAAATTTAGTAAAATGTTATAGGTCTAATTTTTTTATTTTTTTAAAGATCTCTTTAAAATGCCCCAAAATATTTTATTGGGTCCATATATGGTTTAACCCATATTTAGAAGTGTAGTTTGGCCCATATTTATTAAAATGAAAATATATATTAAAAAAAAAATGTTTGAGCCCAAGAAGAATAATACATACAATATATGTTCCCTAATTTTTTTTTTTTACCTTCTTTATCTATTAGATTTTAGTGGAATAAATAATTTTGCCCCAATTTTTTTACCTAGGTCTTTATCAATTTTAATTGAATAATTTTTTTCTAATTTTTTTGCCCTAATTTTGTTTCATTAAATTGTTTTGTTTATAATTTTAATGATTATATGTGCAAGTAAATTTTTTTGTTGTTACAAACAAATAAAAAAGTTGTAACTTATCGTTTTATCCATGATTTTTTTTTTTTTTTTAATGTAAAAGGGATCCTCATTTCTGAAATTCGCCTTAAGCCCCTTAAATCAAAGGGCGGCATTGTGTGTAGGAAATGGAGAACGGTTGGGAGCAAGTGACCAGAGATATGGAAGGGATCAAAGATGGCTGGCAAAAATGGTGATGGCAACAATTGTCGAAAAGAGAGAAGGTGGTGGCCAAGGTTTTAAAAAGCGGTTGCGGTCACCGTAATGGTTGTGGTGGCATGGTTATGATTGTTGTCATGACCCGCTCCCCGTACCCAAGGGTTAAGTATCGTGATGGCTAGTAACTGAGGTTACCTCCGGCCAATTCTTAAACAAATCAATAAACACGAGCGGAAGTAATATTTAAATGAGGGTACCAAAATAATCATCGGAGCTTCTATTTTTGTTACAAAATTTATTGACCAAAAAGGCCAATATTTACATAGAAAAATATCAGAAAAGTGCTGTGCATGTATCTATTTCGCAGCCCTTTCAAAAGCTATTTCTGAACTGCATTGTTTCCTGAAAATTGGTAAACAGCTATAAGCACATGGCAGAGTGAGAAATATTATACCAAGAGTATAAGAGACACGAAATAACCATGGAAGTTAGTTAGGCCAAAACATTTAAGATAACTTAGTCGGAACAAATAATCCTTTAAGCAGCAAAACTGAGATTATATAAACAAATCATTTAAGTGACAGAAACTGAAATACAGAAATTATGTAAGTAAATGACCATAACCACAGTACAGAACAGAACAGAGGTCACAGAAGTGACAGTCAGAACAGAGGTACGGATTCAAGAGGTGGCTCGTACGGATTCTAGAGATGGCTCCCACAATAATGTAGCACTTGGTTCCGCACAGCACTTTGCTCCACACAGAACAGAGGTACGGATTCAAGAGGTGGCTCGTACGGATTCTAGAAGTGGCTCCCACAATAGTGTAGCACTTAGCTCCGCACAGCACTTTACTCCGCACAGAACAGAGGTCAATGGATCAGAGGGCCACAAAGTAATCAAACAGAGGCCAATGGTTATTTAAGTCCCCCAAGACCTGGGCCTCCCGTAGTGGTACTTACAAAACATAATTGTTTATAAGGTCATAATCAAATATTCTTTAAAATATAAGCAAGCATATCCATGGGTTTCCTTTTAAGCAAATAGGGTTCAGAAATAAAACCACGTAACTGAAATCTTTATAAAACATAACTTTTATTAATATACTAATAAAACATACTTGTATAAAATAGATTTTGGTTAGTCAAAACATACGTAAAATACATTTTGGTGACTCAAGGTATAATATAACTCACCTTAACTTGAATACCTCACTCTTTCTTTCCATTACCAAAAATTCTCTTAACTTCCATTATTTCTTCCTTTCTTTCCTTCCTTTCTTTTTCTCCTTTCTTTTCTTTTTCTTTCCTCTTTGATCTCGCTCTCCTCTCCATTTATAGAGAGGCAGGCCTTATCATTTATCTCCACGTGTCCACACAAATCCACCTAAGATCTGGATTGAAATCCATTTAGATTTATAGTTATCTTATTAGTTTAGGTAATTATATTTTGGCCCCAATTTTTTTATAAATAATTATATTCTCCCCTCCTTTGATAAAAATACAAATTAATCCTTAATTAAATTACACTCTATTATATACCAACAGAAAATTAATTATTTATTTTACTACCACGCCCATTATTATTATTATTATTTTGACCCCTAGATTCATAATAATTATATTATTTTACAAAATTACACATAATAATATATAATAAATTATATATTTCCTAACTGAGATTAAATAATATTAGTATAAATTCTACAGAATAATTAAAAATCTGAGTTGTTACAATTGTGGAGTGTAAAGGCCGTAGTGTAACAGTTCCGGTAATGGAAACTGTGAATTTTTTTATTTTTCGTACAATTTGAAAATTTTTTTTACTAATATGCATTTTTTTTCCCCTCAAAGTCACATTTATTAGGGTTTAAAACAGATTTTATTCAATTTTTGTTAGTTTATGATTCAATATATTTCATATTTTTAAATCACTATAAATTGAGCTTTTATATTTTATTTCAATAGTTAATAACTTTGAAAATAATTGATTTTAAATATCTACAAATTATTTTTTACCAATACCTAAACTAACTAAATAAAAAATATTTACAATTATTAAATTAAATGATTATAAAAATAAAAATTGTGCTATAAACAAGAATTATTTTTGAACTACTGATTTTGTTTATTTTTTTAAAAAACATTTTTTAGGCAACACATTACGATAACAAAATAAAAAATATTTACAATTAAATATTAAATAAATACAACCACTATTTATATATAAATACATGCTAATATAATGAAATAAAAAATTTTTAAAAAAAATCATTAAGAAAAAAAATTCATGCAATGTTTTTTCTTTGGGTTTGGATCACTTAAATATTCGTTCTTTTTTTTGTAAAGTTTTTTTTTTATAATTTAGAAATGAAGCTATTTAGAATATTATAAAAGTGTATAATGGTGTGTAATGGGCCATTACGATACCGCTACGGCCATTATGTAACACCGAAATTGTAACAATCCAGATTTTCAATTATTCTGTAGAATTTATACTAATATTATTTAATTATAGTTAGGAAAAATATATAATTTATGATATATTATTATGTGTAATATTATTAAAAATTTAGGGGTCAAAGTATAAATAAATAAATAATAATAATAATAATTAGTGTGGTAGTAAAATAATTAATCAATTTTCTGTATGGTATATATTCTGTATTTTAATATCAAGCTCTGCTTAGCCAATAATTATCCATGGTGATTTTTATGCCCTTATGCTCTTAATATAATATTTCTCACTCTGTCATGTGCTTATAGTTGTTTACCACTTTCAGGTCACATGTCAGGACCAGCGTGTGGGGTAGGCACAAGCACTTTGTAGACATAGTTCAGCTCTAACAATATAATTAAATAGAAGTTCCAATGATTATTTTAGTACACTCACTTAAATTTTTTTCTGCTCGCATTTAGCAATTGTTTAAAGATTTGACCGAAGGTAATTTCGGTTACTGGCCATCACGACACTTAACCCTTGGGTACGGAGAGCGAGTCGTGACAAGTGGTATCAGAACAATGGTTTATAAAATAAATAAAAAAATCATCATTGGAGCATAGGACACAAGCACATTTAAAAAGTAGGATAACGGGTAATTAGTACCTAAATATTATATTTTGTTAGTCGATTTAATTATATTATAATTTTATATGATTTTATATATATATGTTATTTATTTTTTTTTTTGTGCATAATTTGTGAAGGATAATAGATATAGTTTATATTTGTTATAGCAAAAGAAGGAAAAGAAACAAAGGATGTTGGGCTCAAAGATCCACCAAAATTATAATATAATTAAATACATATAATTTTCAGTTCAGTATTAAAAAAATAATTAAAAAATAATTATTTCGATATTTTCAAATTATAAAGATACTAATTTTGAAACTATCAATGAAAAGTTCACCTCAAATCTTTTTCAACTCTTGCATATGATTCTGTCATTATGTTCTCATTTTATTTATTTATTTTTATAGTAAACAAAACAAATGAAAGGTTTTTAAAATCACCCATTATTTCTCATTTTGGTCCAAACTAATTTTTGACAACTAGACAGTGAGTTGTTTTTGGTAAAAAAATTTTGAGGTAGCATTTTCTATCAGATTAATCATCTAATATATATTTATCAGAGTGCGCAGCGGATAGTTTGCACATATAACAAATTTCGATGACGAAATTTTAAAAGGAGGAAATATTGTAACAATTCAGATTTTTAATTATTCTATAGAATCTATACTAATATTATTTAATCACAGTTAGGGAAAATATATAATTTATGATATATTATTATGTGTAATATTATTAAAAATTTAGGGGTCAAAGTATAAATAATAATAATAATAATAATAATAATTAGTGTGGTAATAAAATAATTAATTAATTTTCTGTTGGTATATGATAGAATGTAATTTAATTAATTTATTTATATAGTTATATTAAAATTTGGGTCACAGTCAAATTATTCTAAAGTTAAATATTTTGGATAAAAATGAATTAATGATAAGTGAATGGGATTTAGACACGTGGTAGTCGTGGCTTGGTGCCCACAGCTCCTTTCTATATATAAGGAGAGAATGTGCTCAGAAGGTAAGCAGGAAAGGAAAAGAAAAGAAAGAAAATGAGAGAAAGAAAGAAAGAGGGAGAGAAAGAAAGGAAGAACAGAGAGGAAAAAATAATGGAAGCTGAAAGGGTCTTTGGTGGTGGAAAGAAAGAGTGAGATATTAAAGTTAATGTGAGTTATATTATACCTTGAATTATCAAAATGTATTTTACATATGTTTTGACTTACTATGTTTATTTTATGCAAGTTATGTTTTATAAGTTATTATAAACTATATAAATATTTCAGTTACGTGGTTTAATTTATAAACCCTACTTGTTAAAAAGAAACCCATGGATATATTTGTTTATATTTTAAAGAATATTTGGCTATAACCTTATAAACAATTATGTTTTATAAGTATCACCACGGGAGTCCCACGCCTTGGGGGACTTAAATAACCATTGGCCCCTACTTGACCACTTTGTAGTCCTCTGTTTGTCATAGATCCATTGACCCATGTTCTGATTGTCACTCTGATGACCCCTGTTCTGTTCCGTACCATGGTTATAATTATTTACGTAATTTATGTCGTATATGTCAAATGATTTCTGTATGGTATATATTCTGTATTTTAATATCAAGCTCTGTTTAGCCAATAATTATCCATGGTGAATTTTATACCTTATACTCTTAGTATAATATTTCTCACTCTGCCATGTGCTTATAGTTGTTTACCACTTTCAGGTGACATGTCAGGACCAGTGTGTAGGGTAGGCACAAAACACTTTGTAGACATAGTTCAGCTCTAACAATATAATTAAATAGAAGCTTCAATGATTATTTTAGTACCCTCACTTAAATATTTTTCCGCTCACATTTAGTAATTGTCTAAAGATTTGGCCGGAGGTAACTTCGGTTACTGGCCATCACGATACTTAACCCTTGGGTACGGGGAGCGGGTCGTGACAAGTGGTATCAGAACAATGGTTTATAATAATAAAAAAAATCATCATTGGAGCATAGGACACAAGCACATTTAAGAAGTAGGATAACGGGTAATTAGTACCTAAATATTATATTTTGTTAGTTGATTTAATTATATTATAATTTTATATGATTTTATATATATATGTTAATTTTTTTTTTTTTTTGTGCATAATTTGTGAAGGATAATAGATATAATTTATATTTGTTATAGCAAAAGAAGGAAAAAAAAACAAAGGATGTTGGGCTCAAAGATCCACCAAAATTATAATATAATTAAATACATATAATTTTCAGTTCAGTATTCAAAAAAAAAATTTTAAAAAAATTATTTCGATATTTTCAAATTATAAAGATACTAATTTTGAAACTATCAATGAAAAGTTCATCTCAAATTTTTTCCAACTCTTGCATATGATTCTGTCATTACGTTCTCATTTTATTTATTTATTTATATTTATTTTCATTGTAAACAAAACGAATGAAAGGTTTTTAAAATCACCCATTATTTCTCATTTTGACCCAAACTAATTTTTGACAACTAGACAGTGAGTTGTTTTTGGTAAAGTTTTTTTGAGGTAGTATTTTCTATCAGATTAATCATCTAATATATATTTATCAGAGTGCGCAGCGGATAGTTTGCACATATAACAAATTTCGAGGACGAAATTTTAAAAGGAGGGAAGATTGTAACAATTCAGATTTTTAATTATTCTATAGAATTTATACTAATATTATTTAATCACAGTTAGAAAAAATATATAATTTATGATATATTATTATGTGTAATATTATTAAAAATTTAGGGGTCAAAGTATAAATGAATAATAATAATAATAATAATTAGTGTGATAGTAAAATAATTAATCAATTTTCTGTTGGTATATGATATAATGTAATTTAATTAATTTATTTATATAGTTATATTAAAATTTGGGTCACAGTCAAATTATTCTAAAGTTAAATATTTTGGATAAAAATGAATTAATGATAAGTGAATGGGATTTAGACACGTGGCAGTCGTGGCTTGGTGCCCACGAAGAGAACGTGCTCAGAAGGTGAAGCAGGAAAGGAAAAGAAAAGAAAGAAAATGAGAGAAAGAAAGGAAGAAAAGAGAGGAAAAAATAATAGAAGCTGAAAGGGTCTTTGGTGGTGGAAAGAAAGACTGAGATATTAAAATTAAGGTAAGTTATATTATACTTTAAGTTACTAAAATGTATTTTCATGTTTTGGCTTACCATGTTTATTTTATGCAAGTTATGTTTTATAAGTTATTATAAACTATATAAATATTTCAGTTACGTGGTTTAATTTATGAACTCTACTTGTTAAAAGGAAACCCATGGATATGTTTGTATATATTTTAAAGAATATTTGGCTATAACCTTATAAATAATTATGTTTTGTCAGTACCACCACGGGAGTCCCACACCTTGGGGGACTTAAATAACCATTGGCCCCTGCTTGACCACTTTGTGGTCCCCTGTTTGTCATGGATCCATTGACCCCTGTTCTGATTGTCACTCTGGTGACCCTTGTTCTGCTTCGTACCGTGGTTATAGTTATTTACGTAATTTATGTTGTATATGTCAAATGATTTCTGTATGGTATATATTCTGTATTTTAATATCAAGCTCTGTTTAGCCAATAATTATCCATGGTGAATTTTATACCCTTATGCTCTTAGTATAATATTTCTCATTCTGTCATGTGCTGATAGTTGTTTACCACTTTCAGGTGACATGTCAGGACCAGTGTGTGGGGTAGGCACAAAACACTTTGTAGACATAGTTCAGCTCTAACAATATAATTAAATAGAAGCTCCAATGATTATTTTAGTACCCTCACTTAAATATTTTTCCGCTCGCATTTAGTAATTGTTTAAAGATTTGGCCGGAGGTAACTTCGGTTACTGGCCATCACGATACTTAACCCTTGGGTATGGGGAGCGGACTTTTGTCACGACCCAAACCCGGTACCCAAAGGCTCAGCATCGTAACAAGATAAAAATAAAATAATTCGGATAATTCTGTAGTCGCAGCGCAAGCGGATAAATTAAATAAATTAAATAAAAATAATTGGGTACCAACTGCTTATTTAAAAGGAAACAAAACACAGTCATTTGAACTTTATTGTATTACAACAGTTCAAAAAAAAAAAAGATAGAAATAAAAAAAGGATTTAAAAAAAAACAACACAACGATTCATTTTCCATCTTGATCCCGCTAAACCTCGTCACTTGAGAGGAGTAGCAGTTATAAGCACATAACAGAGTGAGAAATATTATACTGTGAGTATAGGAGCACAAAATAGCCATGGATAGTTATTTAAAACATTAACATAATTTGAGTTGAATACACAAATTAATTAGGTGGCAAAAACTGAAATAAATAACTATAACCACGGTATAGAACAGAACAGCGGTCACTAAAGTGACAATCAGAACAGGGGTCAATGGATCCATGACAACAGGAGACCACAAAGTGGTCAAACAGGAGCCTATGGTTATTTAAGTCCCCCAAGGCATGGGACTCCCGTGGTGGTATTTACAGAAAATAATTATTTACAAGGTCATTGTCAAATAATTTCTAAAATTTAAACAAACATATTCATGGGTTTTAATTTAAGCAATTAGAGTTCAGAAAAAAAAAATCCACATAATTGAAACATTAACCTAACCATAAAACATAAATCATATAAAATAAATTGTGATAATTTAAAACATTCGTAAAATATATTATGATAACTTAAAACATGTAAAAAAACACATTATAATAACTCAAGATATAATAAAACTCACCTTAAAATTACTCCTAAATTCGTCTATACTTGCTCCCCGTTTCTTGCTTGAATGTTTCTCTTAATGTGTTTCCTTACTTGGATGCTCACATCTCCTATTTATATCCATGTTGCATGGCTTATACCAAGCAAGTGGGCTTTGGTTTGGCCAACTGTCCAATAGGTGGCATCTTGCATGCCTTGTACGTGGCCAAGACGCTTAGTCACTATCCTATGCCTTATGATGGCGAGAAATCACCCCTCTTTTTTTTTTTCAAAAATCAAATCTAAAGATTATGATTCCTTTCATGAGTCCTAAATTTTTTTATGATTATACGTTAGGTTCACGTCTATAAATCTTACTACCCAATTATAAAATATCACTTACCACTTACTAAAATATTTAACGTATGGTGTCTCACAATCAATTTAATTGATAAATTTCCAATTTCCTATTTATTTATTTATTTATTTATTATTATTATTTATTGATTTATTTATTTGTTTGGAGTTCTATTTATTGCAATATTTTTAAAAAAGAAAATTCGGGTGTCACATTTCTCCTCTCCTTAAAAGAAGTTTGTCCCCAAACTTGACGCACCTTGGTTTTCGAAGAGGTGTGGGTATTTGGCTCGCATTTGACTTTCAGTTTCCCGCGTTGCTTCTTCGACACGATGGTTTCTCCATAAGACTTTTACGAGAGATATAGTCTTATTTCGGAGGACCTAGTCACGGTGATCAAGAATTTGTACAGGTTGTTCTTCATAAGAAAAGTCTTCTTGCACTTCCAAGTTCTCATAATCGACAATATGCTCTGGATCCCGAAGATACTGTCGAAGTATCGAAACGTGAAACACATTATGGACATTGGACAGTTCGGATGGAAACGCAAGGCAATATGCCACAAGACCAATCCTTTCGAGTATCTCGAATAGGTAAATGTAACGTGGGTTTAACTTTTCTCGCTTTCCAAATCGGATAACCCCTCTCTTTGGTGAGATCTTTAGGAACACATGATCGCCCACTTGAAATTCTAAGTCTCGTCTCCGTGTATCTGCATAACTTTTCTGGCGACTCTGGTCATTACACATGCGAATTTTTATCACACCGCAAAAGCGGGTGTAACGAATAATGTTTACCACCGTAACCTTATGTAGCACCGCTTTTTGAAACCTTTGTAGTGGCTGTGTCACGACTCGCTCCCCATACCCAAGGGTTAAACATCGTGATGGTCAGTAACTGAAGTTACCTACGGCCAATTCTTAAACAAATCAATAAATGCGAGCGGAAGTAATGTTTAAATGAGGGTACCAAAATAATCATCGAAGCTTCTATTTTATTACAAAATATATTGATCAAAAAGGCCGATATTTACATAGAAAAATATCATAAAAGTGCTGTGTGTGTCTATTCCTCAGCCCCGCGTCTAAGACTTCCCAAAAGCTATTTATGAATTGCATTGTTTCCTGAAAATTGGTAAACAGCTATAAGCACATGGCAGAGTGAGAAATATTATATCAAGAGTATAAGGGACACGAAATAACCATGGAAAGTTAATTAGGCCAAAATATTTAAGATAACTTAGTCGGAACAAATAATCATTGAAGTAGCAAAACTGAGATTATGTAAATAAATAACCATTCATAACCACGGTAATTTGGTAAACAAATCATTTAAATAGCAGAAACTGAAATACGGAAATTATGTAAGTAAATGACCATAACCATGGTATAGAATAGAACAGAGAAGAGATCTCAGGAGTGACAGTCAGAATAGAGGTACGAATTCAAGAGGTGGCTCGTACGGATTCTAGAGGTGGCTCCCACAATAGTGTAGCACTTAGCTCCGCACAGAATAGAGGTACAGATTCAAGAGGTGGCTCATACGGATTCTAGAGGTGGCTCCCACAATAGTGTAGCACTTAGCTCCGCACAGCACTTTGCTCTGCACAAAACAGAGATCAATGGATCAGAGGGCCACAAAGTAACCAAACAGAGGTCAATGGTTATTTAAGTCCCCCAAGGCGTGAGACTCCCGTGGTGATAGTTACAAAACATAATTGTATATAAGGTCATTGTCAAATATTCTTTAAAATATAAACAAACATATCCATGGGTTTTTTTTAAGCAAATAGGGTTCAGAAATAAAATCACGTAACTGAAATGTTTATATAATTTATAATAGTTTATAAAACATAACTTGTATAAGATAAATATGGTAAGTCAAAACATATGTAAAATATATTTTGGTAACTCAAGGTATAATATAACTCACCTTAACTTTAATACCTTACTCTTTCTTTCCACTATTAAAAACCCTTTTAGCTTCCACCATTATTTCCTTCTTTCTTCTCTTTTCTTTCCCCTTTCTTTCTTCCTTCTTTCCTTTTCTTTCTTTTTCTTTCTTCACCCAACCGAATCACCTCCCTATTTATAAGGAGGTGAGGCCATTGGTTGGCCAACACATGGCCAGGCCATCCCTCTCTCCCAGATAGTTAATTTCATAATTCGTTCTTATCTTATATAAATATTTAAGATAAGTGCCATTTGACCCAATATTTTAATATAATTATATAAATAAATTAATTCTTAATTAAATTACACTTTATCGTATACCAATAGTAAATTAATTATTTATTTTATTACCACACCCATTATTATTATTTTGACCCCTAAACTTTTACTAATTATATTATTTTACAAAATTACGCATAATAATATATAATAAATTATATATTTTCCAAACTGAGATTAAATAATATTAGTATAAATTGTACAAAATAATTAAAAATCTGAGTTGTTACAGGCTGAAAGGGTACGAACAACATATAGAATGAAATAGGAGGTTAGGATTTTGTCTTTGGTTCCAAAGTTTTGAATTTATTTTTTAGAAAATTGAATATTTTGTTTTTCGTATTTTTTATTTTTACAAAATTGTTTATAATATTTCAAGAAAATTTTTTAGTTTTTAAATACATTTAAATATATTTAAAAAATATAATATTTACGAAAAAAATCTTTAAAAATTTTATTAAACACCAAAATTGCAAAGAAAAAATATAAAAATTCAGCACATTTTTGTATTCTTGTATATATATTAATTTTTTAAATATTTTTTTTATATAAATATTTTACTTTTTATGTAAATCTAGGTGATATGCATCTAAAAAGTAAATAATTTGCTTAAATATTAAAAAAATTTACTAAAAATAAAAAAAATTAAAAAACTCAATTTTCAAAAATTTAGATTCAAACTTCTGGAATCAAATAAGGTGATGGTATTGAAAAAAAAAATTGGGATGTCCAATAATATTTCTGGGGCGCATTTAGAGGCATCCGTAAAATATATAACTAGGAGTTTTTTATGCACAAATTATTCTGCAACTCTCACTTTCTTATTTTAAAATTTATAATTTCTTTAATTTTCTTTTTCTCTTTATTTACATGTTTTTTTTTTTTTTTGAGAGATCTATATATATATATAAATTCCATTTAGTAGACTTATAACTCAATAAATTCATAAAGTTTTTTAATATTCCATCAAGTTTTATATATTTAAACTTATATTCAATAGGTCCTTTTTCTCCCATTAAAATTATTGTGTGAATTATTTTATCATTAGGCTCATTTGTTTTCAGAGATAGAATGGAAGTGATTCATAGTGAGGAGATTGTTAGTGAGAGAATTGATAGTGATTGTGTTTATTTTGATAATAGTTGTTAGTGTAGGAATTGTTAAATTATTTTTATATAAAATAGTAAAACAAATAAAAAATATAAAAAATTAAACATTAAGGTTCAACAAAAAAATTCCCAATATGTAAAAAATAAGAAAAATAAAATTTTTTTTAATCCCCTCACTATTTTTCTAATACCACCTCCACCTCTTCCTCCTCCTCCTCCACCCCAATCCCCCTCCAACCTCCATCTTAATTCTCTCCTCCAGTCTAATCCCTTCCCCAACTCTATAAACAAACACAATACTAAATAGCCTCACCTCTATCCTAATCTCATTCCATCATTTACACCCCAAAACAAATGGGGCCTAAGACTTTTATTATAATATATGTATATATATTATGCCATATCTAGGAGCTAGGAGAGAGAATATCAATTATGAGATATATTTTATTTGTAATATATATAAATCATTGTATATAGAATATGAAAAATCATTATTCTTAGTATTTTCTTTACATCAATGTGAGCAATTTACTTAATGGGAATGTTCCTTCACCATTACTTTGCATTAAAGTCCTACCATAAAAGAACATTAGGAAGAGAAGATTAGTTGTGAACCGATAATAGAGATGAAGATGGACTTGCAACAGAGATGATGATAAACTAGCGATGAACAATCATTTTTTTGCCACTGTTACACATAAACCGTAATATCTTCGTCGATTTGTATAGTCACCGATATTGTGCACTTTATTTACTTGTATTATACACGCATTGATTAAATACATATTTTTTAAGGTGCATTAATATATATGAACTATTTGATAATTTTTTTATATATTATTTGATAATTTTTTGTATATTGTTTGTTACTATACTTGTTGTTTGAATAATCTTTTTTTGTTGCCATTAAACAATTGGAATAGTCGATTTTTTTTCTTTCAATTTTGTTTCATATTTTCATGTTACAGTTTAAATGTTCACATTGGTATGAATTTAGTTTTTTTAAGGCTAACTATATGTTAATGTAAATTGTGAACATTTACATTGTATTTAAGTTTTTTTTTAAAAAAAATTCGAAAGTTAATTATATGTTTGTTATTTTTATTACTATAGTTGTTGGTTGAACAATCATTTTTATTACCATTGAACAATTGAAATAGTCGATTTTCACTTTTTTTTTCAATTTTGTTTTATATTTTCACGTTACAGTGTAAATGTTCAATATGAGTTTATTTTTTTTAAGACTAGTTATATGTTAATTGTAAATTGTGAATATTCACATTGTATTTTGGTATGAGTTTGTATTTTTTGAAAGTTAGTTGTATGTTTGTTGTTTTTATTACTATACTTCTTAGTTGAACAATCATTTTTGTTATCATTGAATAATCGAAATAGTCAATTTTTACTTTTCTTTTCTTTTCTTTTCTTTTTTTTTTTTTAAGTTTGTTTTATGTTTTCACATTACAGTGTAAATGTTCACATTGATATGAGCTTCTTTTTTTTTTTTAAAGGCTAGTTGTATGTTTATTTTAAACTGTAAATATTCAAATTGTATTTTGGTATAATTTTATTTTTTCGAATGTTAGTTGTATATTTGTTGTTTATTGTGAACATTCACATTATGTTTTAGTATGTGTTTTGTTTTTTCAAAAGTTAGTTGTATATTTATTGTTTACAGTAAACATTCACATTGTATTTTGATTTTCGTTTAGATTTTTTGTTGCGTTATATTTAAAAATTTTACATTATAAAAAAATTAAATATTCATAATTTGAGATTTTCTCTGTAGAATAAGGGAGAGATTTTTTTCCTTAAAATGAGGGTTTTCTCTATAGAATAAGAGAAATATTTTCTCCTTAGATTAGATATGGAATAAAATACTTAGAAAAAAATTATCAAAAACTAATCCTAGTTTTTTTTTTTTTTTTTTTTTTTTAATTCGTAAAAGATCAACCGATTGATTTTTATAGCATGCTCATGCATGATTAAAACAACAAAATTAGGAATGGCAACAGGGCGGGGCGGGGCCGGGGATCACCCTGCTCGCCCCCGATCCCTGACGTAGAACTTCCCCCGTTCCCGGCCCCAATCCCCGACGGGGAACCCATTACCGCCCCCACCTCCGATCCCCAATGGGGAACCCACTACCGCCCCCGCCCCCACCCCCGCTCCCGTTCCCGCTCCCGCCCCCTAACGGGGATCGGGTTTCCCCGACCCTGAAAATCCCCGGCCATCAACAACCCACTTGAGCTCAAATACAACATCACCAACAGATCTTCAAAAGAAATTAGCTCCAAAAAAAAAAAAAAAAAACGATCACAACACCAACAGATCACAACACCAACAGATCACAACACACACAGATCTTCAACAACATCACCAATAGATCTTCACCAACATTAACAACATCAAAAAAAAAAAAAAAAAAGCTCTAGAAAACGATCTTCATCGTCATCTCCATCATTTTCCAGATCTGAAGAACAAAAGCAAAAAACAAGAGAGGGAGGGAGAGAGAGAGAGAGAGAGAGAGAGAGAAGGAGATCCGTGAGAGATCAAAAGGAATTTTTACGGATCAATAACAGATCAATGCATATTTATTTAACAGATTAAAAAATAATTTTTACGAAATTTTTATGGAATAAAAATAAATAAATAAATTTAGAGAAAAAAAGAAAAGAAAAAAGAACAGAGGTCGAAACCCCTTGATATACACACAGATATATATATATATGTAACCCTATATCGAAATCCCGAGAGAGAAAGAGAGACAGATATATATATACCCTTCAAAAATCGGCGGTAAGGGAGGATTCCCGGTGAGGGAGGAGTGGCGGTGAGGGCGGAGTGGTGGTGAGGGAGCAACAACAGTCATGGAAAAACTCTAACCAACAGCGGCGGTGAGGGAGAAAGATCGACAGTGACGTACGAGTGACGGTGAAAGACGATCGGCGCCATCGTTGTGTGTGTGTGTGTGTGTGTGTGTGTGTGTGAGAGAGAGAGAGAGAGAGAGAGAGAGAGAGGAAGACGAAACCCTAGAGATAGAGATAAAGAGCAGAGATAGAGAGCAGAGAGAGAGAGAGGGACGGCTTTGTGTTTGTGTTTGTGTTGTGTGTGTGTTCTGTTCAACCAAAGCCCTAAAACACACACACACGCACATGTTATATATAGCTAGGGGCAAAATAGTCATTTTATGTCGGGGGCAAGCGGAGCGGGGATCGGGGTCGAGGCCGGGGCTGGGGCGGGTCTGGGGCTAAAACAGATATCCCCGTCCCCGTCCCCGTCCCCGGCCCGAATGTCATCGGGGATTCAATTTTTAATACCATCCTTGGCCCGTCGAGGGTATTTTTTGAGGAATAACCGCTCAATTCGGGGTCGGGGGATCGGGTCCCCGTTAGGTCAGTTTCCCGATTGCCATCTCTAAACGAAATCAAATATAGTAATTCGCCTATTAGAAATTGATGAATCCAGATGTTTGCTGAGATCGAACTCGGCTCGTTTACTTATCGAGCTCGTTTATTGAGCTCAAGTTCGGCTCAATAACTAATTGTGTTCAAATTTAGTTCGACCCGATAAGATTTGTTATATTTATATTATTTAAATAAAGTTATATTTACAAAAATTATTATTTGTATTATTTAATTCATAAATTATGTATTTATGTTATTATTTATATATTATTTAATATATATATATAATATATTTATTAAATAATTTAAATAAAGATAAACAAATCGAGCTTGACGAGCTGAACTTATTCGAACTTGAGTTCGGCTCATTTACTAAACGAGCCGAACCCTTAATGAGCCGAGCCAACTCGCGAATATATCTTATGTTATATACCTTTATAATTTTATTGGTTATATACCCATTACTTTTTTTTTTTTTTTCTTTATGCATTTTATAAAATAATTAATACAATTAAAAAGATACATAACCTAATTAAAATCCTTGAAAGACATGAATAATTCCTCTATGCTACGAATGCCAGCACATATGAAGGATCTTCGTCCTCCTACAAAACTTTCGTAGACTTTTTTCTCTCTCTCTCACACACACACACACACACACACACACACACACACACACACACACACACACACACAACTTGAGAATGCAAAAATGGCATCATATATTCGAAAAGTATGAGAAAATGAAACGGAAAAATTACAACTCAGTGTAATTTTAAAAATTAATATTAATAATTAAAATTATATATATTTTTATCTCTATGAAAAAAAATTATGAAATACCCACTCAATTGTAAATTCCCAAACAAAAATACTAAGGGTTAATTACACTAATAGTCCCTATAGTTTGGGACTTGTGTCATTTTTGGTCCTTGACTTTTCAATTGTGACACATTTGACCCTGAATTTTGAATCTTGTTTCAAATAAGGACAATTGAAAATATTATTAGATTTTTTAAGGGTAAAATCGTCAATTTGATAAAATATAAACTAATTTGATAAAAATAAATGTCAAAAAAATATTTTTAATTTTTTAAAAATTATTTTTATCCACCAATGATAAAATTATGTAAAATTAATAAAAATTACATGATTAATTTTTTAAAATTAATTTTATATGATCATCGTCCAAACACATAATAAAAATTAATTTGGTAAAAAAAATAAATAAATGTCTAAAAGATTTATCAATTTTACATAATTTTATTTTTAGTAGGTAGAAATAATTTTTAAAAATTTAAAAATATTTGTTTGACATTTATTTTTGTCAAATTAGTTTATATTTTATCAAATTGACAATTTTACCCTTGAAAAATCTAATTATATATTCAATTGTCCTTATTTGGAATAAGATTCAAAATTCAGGATCAAATGTGTCACAATTAAAAAGTCAGGGACCAAAGTGACACAAACCCCAAACTATAGAGACTATTTGTATAATTTGCCCAAATACTAAATAAGAGAAATAATACATAATAATCAATTCCTACATTTATTTAATCCTTTGATTTTACTTTTTGAAAAAAAGGTTGCTGTCGGTCCAAAGCCTAACTTTTTCTCAAGCGAATTGTCGTGAATTGACAGAAGTGTCGTATATATTATTATTCTTTGATGGACCAGAAAAGGCTGTTTTCTGTCAATAAACATCATTATTAATAAAGATACATCATATGATATATATGCATTACAAGAGGACTACTAGATTCCATATGAATCCTAAACTCCAGAAATTATCCCACGCGGTGAAGTAACCTCCAAATAACGTGGACCTGCAGGTAGAATGGAGAAGGAGATCAATATTGTTGGCTACATATTTTGTATAAGTCAATTACAATTCAACGCGTGGCAGAATAAGGGCAATACAGGAAGACTATTCAAGTTTTCGATCATGATCGTACACGTGACAGTTAGTATTGGTTATTACAAGATCTGAGTAGCATTGGATCAGTAAAGAGATGTAAAGTGATGTGACTTCAACGGTTACTCACATTCAAATTCAAAATTAGGAGGGAAGTCTAACTGCAAGTGATGGCATAGTTGAGCTAATTATAAGGCAACATGATCAGCGATCATGAAGGAGCAATTTGACGGTTGGAAGTGCAGTTCGATGGTCATCCTTGAGAAGTATAAATAGCAGAGAAGGCCCCAGAAAAAAGCCCCGGACTCAAATCCAGAAAACTAGTTTTACTTTACATTATTTTCCAGTTTTACATTTCTTGTTCTTTACATTTTTTGTACTTCAAATTCTTGCACTGCATTTCGTTCATAGGAGTAGATTTCAAGTAGATTGTTGCTGTAAACCTCTACGAGACTGATTCAGATCTTTGTAAGTCTTTCATTTTGCTTAATGAAAAACTACAACTGTTCTTTATTTACCCATTGTTTGTTTAATTCTCCTAACAAAGCCACCAGTAAAAGTCCTCTTCATTGAGGCTGAAAGAACTAAAACATAATCATCTGATAATTGGTTGGCAATTAAATTTCTGTAAGGACTGATTGATCCTTATTGGCACGCTCATAATTACAAAAATAACCTTCGAAAACCAAAAAGCCAACAAATATACACACACAAAATAAAATAAAAATTCTCTTAATTGGTGAAAAGTTTATTCTTATATGAGCATATGTTATTTGGTTTAAAGTTTAAAAGTAACCAGAAAAATTATTGGCACCAGAAAAATTATTGGGTGGGGTGAACATATAGGTAACATTAAATAAATAGGTAAATAGATAGGTGACACTATAAGTAAATGACATTTGAACAAGGAAAATGTTTAAGATTCACAAAAAGTCTCTCACAATTTGATCCACACTAATGTGACATGATACACGTCAATTTTGATTTGTCACATACTCAATTGTATGAGACCTATCTCTCTTGCCACATCACTGTGAATAAATTTAGAGGCCCAATTTGTGGGTCTATATAGACATCCCATTTTGACTGACCGTAAGATTCCATGCGTTTGCGAGCCTCCCGATGATTAAATGGTATTTACTTCATCTTCAGAATATTTAAAGAATGTTTGGAGTTATTGTGTAAACCTGTTTTGGCCAAAACTCAGTTTTTGCAAAAATGACCGTTTATCCTTGAACCCATTTTTGGCCGAAAACTAACTTTTTATTTCCGAGAAAGAGAGGGAAGTCCGATTATGCTTCAATCAATCATATTTTTCAAAATTAGTGGCCGATTTTATCAAAAATATTGATCATAATGCAATTCGGGTTTACTTGTGCCGCAAACAAGTCAAAGGCATGGGACTCCATACTTGTACATGCATGCATAGCACGTGTACCAAGGAAATTGGTGTATACGCAAGTTAGCTGTACATGCGCACAAGATTGGTGCGTGTGTACGTTGACGGTGCGTGTGTACGAGACTAGTGCATGCGCACATCGAAGCATTGTAGAGTTAGGCATGGAAACTTAATCTTAGCACATTTTTTGAGGAAATGGTGGAGGGGGAAGCAATAATACCCTAGGAGGGTTTCAGAGCCTCCCCCAAGCCCTATAAATAGAACCCCTCCACCTCTCTTTGGAGGAGATTAAGTACTTGAGACATTTTTTAGAGGTTTTAGAGCCAAACACCACACATCTTCTCTCCCTTTCCCCTTAACTCTGAAAATACCCTACCACATAGCAACTCCAAGTCTCTAAAACCATCTTAAGGCTTGAAGAACTCGAATTAAGTCATAATCAAAGCTTGAGGGAGGCTTCCAAGTAAGAAAACAAAGATTTCTCACTCTTTCTTGTGCTTTCATTAAAACAACAGATAACCACTCATCTTTTTGTTATTTCAGTATTTTTTTATCTATATTTTTAGTAGTTAGTCATATTTAGGGTGTTACTTTATCATTTTATCATGTAGTTTGCATATTTCATCAAGTTTTCTTATATTTTTGCATGTTTTCTTCCTTAAACAACATGTTTTAGTCATATAATAATCATGCATGGCCCGATTTGATCATCATGTAGTTTTTTAGTATTTTTGCCTTTTTATGTGTTAGTTGTATTTTATGCATATTCATGATACTAGTGGTCTCAAACCAGCCTAGGATCATTCTTGTATGTATTAGTTGCATATTAGGGTCAGATTTAATTTATGTATTGCATATAAGACTCTAAAAGTGGGCAACCAGGTAAGTCCTCTTAATCTCCATAACATGTGCGTGTCCTTGTTGCATTGTCCTTTAAATAATCAAAGTCTATATGTTCTTTATGTGCAAAATTGTATGTTTTGGATGTTTTATAAATATTGTTAATTTTAAATTGGGTTTATAGCCATGGATTGATAAAATCCATTTTTTATTGGAAAAATCATTATTCTCTTGAAAATATGGGTTTATTCCTCCAAATCTAAATGAATTGTATTCATTTTTCTTTAAATCACATAGTTTAGATTAGTTAAGGATTTTAGGTCTAAAAATGAATTTGTATGAATAACTAACCACTAAAATTATAAAATAGAAAGTAAGTAGAGGCCAATTTTCGGATTGAACAAAAAAGAGTGTTTCCATGTAAATGGCATTCCCTTTTTGTATCTAAGCTTTCGAACCCGAAATTCTCTCGATTATGACGGACTAGGCCTTAGTTTAGTTTTCATCGTTAAATGTTTTTTAATTCTCCTGTAAAAATTAAGTGGCGACTCTTTGTTAGTCAAAGCAAATTGGTGTCGGAAACAATGCCTTAGACTCAAAAAAAGTACGGCACCCACAGTCTCTAGCACTATTCTTTGAACAAATAGTTAGACATGTAATAACACGTGTAAAAATATGTCTTATTTTGAACAAATAGATGACACAAGTATTTTTTAACCTAAAAAGATTTAAGTCTGGGCCTATTAACCTAAAAGTTTCAGAAATAGACCTCTGACCCGAGTGCTCTAAAAAGAAAGGCTACATCTCTGATTAGATAGATTACAAATTCTCTCTATTGGTCTCAAAATATCCGTATCTCAATAGAATTACAATGAAGTATTTATAGATATAGCCTTCAAAATAAACGTGGGACGCACCTAGTATTTATAGCCTAATTATTAAAACCAGATAAAATAATGATTTTCAACATGCACCAAATTAGTCAGAACACTTCAAAATGAAGTTCCTCAAACTCTAATTATTAAACTGGGTAATTTTTTGCGCACAAGAAGTCAGTCAGAACGCTCCAAAACAACTTTCCTCACTTGCCTTGCTTGAATGCACGGCTGAACCGGCCTCTTTGCCGAAACCGTGCACACAAGGCACTCCATCAGCATACACGTAACAGCAATCGAATGCTGTGTCATAACAGCAATAGAATGAACCTTCCATAGGTAAGAAGTGGAGAAAGAGAATATATTTCAGGTTGGTAGGGTCCTCCATTTACTTGGATTGGATCAACAGAAATGCCAATTAGGTTGCTAGTTGACACCAAATTGTTGATAGACAAAAGGCCAAGATAAATGCAGTAGATTCATTCTGGATGATTATGGACCACCTACCTTTTTAAACTTCCATATTTATCAACTCAGTCAATGGTATGGATCTATTCTTAAATTCCTGTGTCCTCAGGTCTCAATGCACACCTAATCATTAATTACATTATGCTTCAAGATTCTCACACGATTCAATAGTTAAGAATGCATTAGGACATGAAGCAAGGGGATTTGGGGACTTCTTGGAACTCAGTTACATCTCAGGAGGGCTAAAACCTCCAAGTCGATCAATAATGCTACAAAACTAACTTATGTTATTTCATAACTGGGGGAAAAAAGAAGAGAAAGTCCATTTATACAAATATTTCTACATAGCAACACTGCACAAAGTGAATACATCAAATTTTGGATCAAAATATGGTTTTGCTTTACAAAAGAAAATGTCAATGTAATTTGAATACTGAAGTCAGTCAATGAGCAAGTAGGATGACACAACCAAGCACCTGTTTTGTGTTTCCATCCTCCTCCTTTCCCCACAACCATGAAGAGTTTTCTTCCCGGGGTATGATGATGATTGCTTATTACATTGTGATTGCCTTTCTATCCAAGAAAGGAAATCATTTAGTATACGACATTAGATTGGATAATAGTGATAGGAAAACATGTGAAAAGTAGGATGTTTGGATAGAGTAAATTACCAATTATACGTCTAAAACCTGTTCACTGGATGTGGTTTCAGAACTAAGAAGTCTTTCAACCTCATCATTTGCCTCAGCTTGGATTCTCCATCCCTGCACGCAATGCCAAATCATTAAGAATCCAAACTTCATTATCTTGCATTCTATCTACTTAGAGAGATCCACTCTAACTACATTTTATTTTATTTTATTTTTAAACTTCTCAATTTACTATTCCTTATGTATGTTAGATGAAAGAGAAAATGCTTCCAAAACATGCCACTTCAAGATTTTCAATCTCCATGATTTGCTGTATCTGATCGGCGATACTTTCCTGCATAAAGGAATAACAGAGTCAACAACTACTATCCATTTACAGTTGAACTGTTAAGCGAAGTGTGTGTGTGTGTGTGTGTAATATACTGAAGTTGTGCATACTGCATTGCTAGCCGCTTCAGCAGCAAGAACATCAGAATCCATCTCTACTTCAATTTCAATCATTGAAGAAATCTGAAAAATAATAGTATCGTCATGCATTAACCAAGCTGATAAGAGTTTTTTGCATTAAACTTCTGTTTTGTTTCATGGTGCAGGAAACATACTCTCGCATAGCTGTCAATCAGTTCAATTCGTTTCCTGAGGGAATTTTCCAAGCCTTCACGAACCCTTTTGACTCTACTTCTCCGAGCACTGAAAACGAAAAGGCTAGTGAACTTTGAACAAGAGACATCCAAAGCTAATCCTTTTTTTTACAAGATGATAATAAGTTCAGTGATTATAACAAGAAAAGAGTACTAAAAATATTTATAGTGTTTCTAACCGATAAGAAGGTTCTCCCACAGCAAAAATTTTGTTCTCCAATTGGCACATGCGAGCTAGCATCCAAACCTATAAAAAAATCAAATCAACTAATCTATATGACAAGAGGGAAGAACAGGTATGAAATAATGAGGGCATAAAATCATTATAACAACATTATTCTATGGATATAGAAGGGCATGAAAAATACCCTTGCATTAATCCCAGTTAAAAAATAACAATGGGGTCTGGCTGTGAGAATATATTGTATATGTGGCATGTTATGTATATATGGCGTGATTGTGTAAATAGGAATTATTTCCTTTTTTATTCATAGATTTAGGGCTATATAAACTGATGAACTCTTTGTAAATTGATACAATTCAATATATAGAAAAACTTTTAGGAATCTTACATGATATTAGAGCAAGGTCTAAAATCCTAGCCTCCCTCAAATCTTTTCGGGTTCGTTTGAGTTCTTTGGTTTTGCTTTTTGAATTTGTGCAACCCATCTGAGCTTGAATCGCAACCTATCAAGTTGCGCATCATCTGAGTTCGAATTGCACTCTCTGGTTCATTTGCTTCAGCTGTCTCTCTGGTTTGTCTGGTCATTCAGTCGTCTTCAGTCATTTGCTTCGACCCTCTCTGGTTCGTTGTTCATCCTGGACCTCGCGACGTATCTCTCTTCTCTTGTCCATCGTTGGTTGCCTTCGACGTGGTTGGGTTCATCATCTGTTCGTGATTACTGATCATCGATCACTGGTTCCATTCGTAGTTCATCGTTTGCGCAATCGCCTCTCACGCCGAAGGGTTTGACCAAAGTGACTCGCCTCTTCTCTCTGTTCGACCCATCGGGATCTCTGTTTCACTATTTTGTAACTTGATTCAGGTTTGATCATATCTGACCCACCATGTATATTTGTTCCATTTGGTACTGTTCGCTTAGGTGTTCTGGAATTTCTCCTTTATTACGTTTTGACCACAATTTGTATCTCTGGTTTTGGTTGGCCCATTTGACTTCCAATATTATGAGTGTATTCGCAAACAAGAAAGGGTCGTTGGCATCAGATGAGTGTGCCTTTTGCCATCAGAGGGGTCATTGGAAGTATCATTATCCCAAGAAGGGATGTTTGTCTGCCTTGTCTTCTCAACAGTTTCCGATCTAGTTTTGCGCCCCTTCTCCGAATATTTTTCAGCCTCCTGTCAGTTCTAGTGCATTTGCTCCGGTTCCTGATCCTGACTTGACTTCCTTGAGTGCTCAGATCAATCAATTTTAGCATATACTGTCTACCTCCTAACCAACCCCCTTTGGCTCCATTGTTTCCTCTCTTCATTCAAGTTTGCTTGGGTCTTCTTCAGGTATTTCTTCGTTTGTTTGGATTTTTGACTCTGGTGCCTCTCATCATATGACTCTCCATCTCCCCTTACTTCAAAATTATACTCTTTCTCCTTTTCCTATTACTGTCAATGCTGCTAATAGGTCTGGTATGTCTATTATATCTGTTGGATCTGTCCTACCATCTGCTATGTCTGTCGTCTCTATTCCATCTGTTTTTTATGTTCCTCAGTTATGTATCAGTTTATTATCTATCAGTCAGCTTGATGTCTCTAATTTTGATGTTATCTTTTCTTCTTCTATCTATTCAGTGCAGGATCAGATGTCTAAGCAGTAGATTGGGACCGGCCATAGAGTTAGACCTTTATGTGGTGGAGAGCCTGTATCTGCCTATGGCAACCTCTCAGACTGCCTTTTTCTCTTTTTAGTTAGATTCTCTGTCTAGTCCTTTCTACTTGTGGCATTCTAGATTATGACATTTGTCTACTGATTGCTTACGGTCTTTAGCTCAGTTGGGTATATTGGGTAAAGTTTCTCCTAATGAACTTATTAAATATCGAGGGTGTAAACTTGCCAAAATGACAGCCTTACCTTTTCATAAAAGTAATTTTATATCTGACACACCATTTTCTTTAGTTCATATTGATATTTTGGGCCCTTCTCCTATTTTCACCAAAGGGGGTTCTGCATACTATGTATCTTTTGTTGATGACTGCACTTGTTACACTTGGGTTTATCTTATGACTCATAAGTCTGACTTCTACCAGATATACCGTACTTTCTAATCTATGATCACTTTACAGTTTGGGTCTACTATTAAATTGTTGCGGTCTGACTTGGGTGGGGAATACTTAAAACTGAATTCTGTGAATACTTGGCTAAATTGGGTGCCATTCACCAAACTTCTCATACTGATACACCTGCCCAAAATGGTCGAGTTGAGCGTAAACACCATCATTTTCTTGAGACAGCTAGGTCTCTCATTCTCTCTGCCTCCGTTTCGGCTCCGTTTTGGGGTGAAGCAATTCTTACTGTTGCTTTTCTTCTCAACCGTATGCCTACCCCCCTTCTTTCTGGTCGGTCTCCTTATGAGGCTCTATTTTCCTAACTTCCTAATTACTCCCTCCTTTGTGTGTTTGGGTCTGCTTGTTTTGTCCTTTTACCCTGTAAAGATAGGACCAAACTTAGTATCCGGTCTGTCCTATGTGTCTTTTTAGATTATAGTCTTACTCAGAAAGGTTATCGCTGTTATGAACTTGTTTCCCGTTGCCTTTATGTCTCCCGTCATGTTGCCTTTCTCGAACGTCTACCTTACTTTCAGCTTCCTCCTCTCGCCGCCCTAGTTTCCAAAGAGGATTTGGTTCATATTGATTCATTTCCTTCTGAGGTCCCGTCTGATGAGTACATCTCCATTGTTCCTCCTGAGCTTGTTCTATCTTCTCCTCCTACTTCACCTTTGGTTGCTTCTCCTCCTCCGTTGTTAGTTTATTCTCGTTGCAAGGCTCCTCCTCCACCAGTTGTCTCTACCCCTGCTGCTGATCCTCCTGCTTCTGACGACTCTAATCCTGCTGCACACCGATATCCTACCTGTAAGCGTTGTCCTCCAAACAAGTTGGGTTGATCTAATACATGTTTTTCTACTTCCTATCGTACTTTTTTGTCTATTATTCATTCTTTTTCAGAACATCAGTCTTATACGGAGGCCTATCAAGATCCTAATTGGGTTCAAGCTATGGAGGATGAGTAGTTTGCCTTGCAGGAGATTAACACTTGGGAGTTGGTTCCCTTGCCTGCTGGCAAGAATCTGGTTGGTTGCAAATGGGTCTATAAAGTCAAGACTCATTTTGATAGTTCTCTCGATCGATATAAAGCTCACTTGGTTGCTAAGGGTTTCTCGCAGGAGTATGGTATTGATTATGAGGAGACATTTGCCCCTGTTGCCAAGATGACTACTGTTCGTACCTTGATTGTTGTTGCTGCTGTTCGACATTGGCCTCTCTATCAGATGGACATTAAGAATGCTTTTCTTAACGATCATCTCATTAAGGAGGTCTACATGCGTCCTCCCCTTGACCTTCTCCACTCTAGGCATGTTTGTCATCTTCGGCATGCTCAGTATGGTTTGAAGCAATCTCCTTATGCTTGGTATGATCGCTTTCAGACTGTTATTACCAAGCTTGGATTTCATCATTCTACTTCCGACTCTGTTTTGTTTCTGAGACATATCTCGGTTGGTTTTGTTGCTCTCTTATTCTATGTGGATGACATGATCATCACTGGCTCTGACTCTTCTGCTATCTCTGAGGTCAAGCAACATCTCTTCCGCACCTTCGAAATGAAGGATCTGAGTCCATTGCGGTATTTTCTTGGTATTGAGGTTGCCTCTCCTCCAAATGGCTATTTTTGTCTCAGGCCAAGTATGCTAATGAGGTTATTCACCGTGCCAATCTTATTGATACTAAGGTTTCTGATACCCATATTGAGCTTAATGTGAAGCTTAACTCTACTGATGGCGTCGCTCTGGATGATCCCACTTTCTATCGCGAGCTTGTGGGTTGTTTAGTTTATTTGACTGTCACTCGCCCTGATCTTACTTATACTGTTCATGTGGTTAGTCAGTTCATTTTTGCTCTTCGCTCTACCCACTAGGCTGCTTTTGTTCGCATTCTTCGCTATCTCCGGGGAACCATTTTTCAGGGCTTACTATTGTCCTCTACTTCCTCTTTAGACTTGGTGGCCTATGCTGATTCCGATTGGGCTGGTAATGTTAATGATCGCAAGTCCACCTCTGGTTTCTGTATGTTTCTTGACGATTCCTTGATCTCTTGGAAAAGCAAGAAACAAACTGTTGTTGCTTGCTCTACTGCTGAAGCTGAGTACCATACTATAGCTCATGCTACTGCTAAGCTTGCTTGGCTTCGTTGTCTTCTCTCTGATTTGGGTGTATCTCAGCCTCCGACCTCTCTCTATTGTAACAACCGCAATGCTATTCAGATTGCCTACAATACTGTCTTCCATGAACGGACAAAACATATTGAGATTGATTGTCACTTTGTCCGACAGCATCTCCAATCTGGCTCTATCTCGCTTCCTTTCGTCTCCTTGGCTTTGCAACTTGCGGACTTCTTCACCAAGACTCACACTACCACTCGGTTTCAGTTTCTTCTTAGCAAACTCTCAGTGTTTTCTGCTAAAACACCTTAAGTTTGAGTGAAGGTGTGAGAATATATTGTATATATGGCATGTTATGTATATATGGCATGATTGCGTAAATAGGAATTATTTCCTTTTTCAATCATAGATTTAGGACTATATAAACTGATGAACTCTTTGTAAATTGATACAATTCAATATACAGAAAAGCTTTTGGGAATCTTACACTGGGCTTCACCTCCCAATGTATCACATATTATCACATTCTAATACTATAAAGAATTGCCCACATGAAAGTCCTTAGTTTAGATTCCTAGAAATTGTCTCATAAACTTCCAATGCCACTGTAATAAAAAAAAGATGCCTCACTTGGAAAATTCACTGATGAGGCACTATAATCTGTAAAGTTAGTAGTACTTATGTATGAGAAAATTAAGTAAATTTGACACTAGGGTGAATTTTTGTGGACACACAGGAAGCATCAACGTGTTCTTTCATAACTAAATGTGATGTTCACTTCTTTTCTTGTTCTCCTCCTACAAATATGAACTAATTTACATGAACTCAGTGGTCATCGGTCACAACTTTCTTCAAAGTTAGGATCAATTTGTTTGGTTTAGCAGGAATAGAAGATTAATTTGACTACATCTAAACAGGAGCTTTTTATCTGTACAAATCAGAAGCAAACTAAAGAACATATTATGCCACACAGCTAGACAGGGCGTGTAAACAAATAAGGAAGCAGGAATTGCTTGTTTTTAGGGGCAAAGCCAGATATCAAGAGCCAAACTTTACACTAGAGAAAGTAGTTGAGATCAAGTCACAATTACTGTGGCAGGGTACCTCATTTTCCGCAGCTTTTTTCAAGTCCTTGATGCGAGATTGAAGTTGGTCATATTGTGATAGAAGTTGCTGCCTGATGGCAATTGTGTCCACCAACCTCTGAGGAAGCTGTGGACAAGATATGAGCTAAGATAAATAACTAGATGCATTTATGTAATTTTTCTGAGGGAACTCCATAAAAAAAAATGTACATAGTAAAATCATATTGTAAGAAAATTCAAAACCACCTAATTCCATAAGTAGTCTAAAACTCATTCAATTAGAATGTCAGTATCTTGAGAGATGTAAACGGTCTAAGAAAGTACGCGAACTGCTAAAATAATTGCAAACTATTGTATTTTTGGCTGATCTTAGGTACATTGCTTTAAAAGAAACTGAAACAAAATGTACCCCCAGTTTAGTCCCCATTGGATGGGGGTCTGGGAGGAATAGATAGGGTTCAGACCTAACATTTGGCATAATTTACACAAAGTGGTTGCCTCAACCAATGTTGTTAGAATCAACTTATCATAGTGGACCGATTCTAAGACTCTTGGTTGAGATTAGGTCTGTTCTTCAACCGATTTGAAATAACTTTTCTTTTTTATTTAAAAAAGAAGAAGGAATTAATCAATATCATTTTCATTGTTGTTCACCCCCAGCCCCTTCTCAAAAACAGTGTCATTGGAACTAAATCATCATAGTTGTGTCAATTGTCTTTCACAGCAGAGTGCAGAAATGGATCTGAAATTCTCTACTGCCAGGTCGTGTTGAATACATCTAGACATTTGCCAATGGACAAAACTAAAATCTCAAAGCCATAAATAGTTCATGAGAGCGTAAAAATAGTCTTAAAAAGAAACTAATAAAAGCTGGGGGAGGAAAATAAATGCCACATAAAGTCTTAAGAGAACATTAGAGACTAACTTACCCGACCCAACTGGGGGAAAACCAAAGTGTTCAAAGTGGCTCCAAGCACAAAAGATGAAACTGCAGCAATGGAAATGAACTGAGGCAAGCTAGGATCAATTATTCCAGAGGCTGCATCTCCAGTGGCCAGCACAGCAGCAAGTGGAAAGAGGATGGAGGGGTTAAGCAAGGATGAGCCTTTTTTTTTTATGGGTGCTCTTAGTAACAGTGATTCTCGGCCATCTGTATGGTTTGTCAGGCACATTGGCTCTCCTGGATAGAAATTGGGGGATTTTGGAATAAACTTTAAGGGACCCACCTCTCTATAAACATTTGATGGAGCTGCTAGAGCAATGGTTACTCTTTCTCCTTCTTGCGCAGGAAGATCGACTGTTTCAGTAGCAAATCTGTGAGTGCGTGCCATCCCAGATGGAGTCTCCACCTGCAGAGAGGAAATGTAGAGAATTAAGTAGAAAAAAAGAAAAAAAGAAAAAGAAAGAGTATACTCGTTCATGTGTAGTATAAAAGGACACAGGTTGTATACATTTGAGCTACAGAACATTGCCTAAGGTATCTTTTATGGGCCCCACCTTTAAGGAAACCCATCTCTTTGCTTATATGAGGAACTACAGCAGTAAAATTTGTCACGAGAGAGGCTAACAAATATTTTGATACATGGACTTTTTTAATACAAAAGTGAACAACAAATTTGATTGCTAAATAATCAAAGATTATAAGATATCATTTGCAATAAACCCATTTTTTTAATGCATGAATCTTATGATAGTTTGTGAAAGGTAGAGGAAGATCTAATAAATGTTTAAAATTGATGAAGTGCATGCTTAAATATAATAAAATTAGCAAAAATGTACCACAATAGAGTGAACTGCAGCAGGCAAGCTTTGCTTCTTTATTTGCAGGAATCTTAGCCCCCTTTTCCATGCAGGTATCTCCATGCTGCGTTCGGCAGTAGGGAATCCTTAGAAAAAGTGAATATCTCAGGATCAATGCTATACACAAACATACACGTGTGCAGAAACGATGAAGTAAAAAAAGGGGAAGTGCAAAAAATTGAATGTTCCCCATTGTAATTGTTTTACAAAATACTAGTAGTTTGAACATTGATCATATATTAATGGAATGCCAATTTGTGACCTTTAACAAAAATAAGAGAAGGCTCAGTTGCTCAAATGAATACAAATTCAAGGAAGTAAACCAACCTGATTTCTTCTGACTCAATACTGAGTATGTTGCCTGAAACTAGCTCGTACTGGTAGCGGCACTTGGAACAGGACACGATCTGTGGAACAAATGACACTCTCCGCATCACAAAATATCATGAGCAAATGTTGTACGAATAAATTGTTTTTTCCGTCCATCATGTCATTAAATTAGAATTCTAAAAGAACCAATCAGACATTAACATCTGTTGACATGACTTGAACAAAAGCCATGGGCTTTGTCAAGTATAGTGTTCAAGTTTAAAAATCAAGAGCTCTAGAAATCCTAAGGAACTAATTGACAGCTAGTTGAAAACTTACCTCAACAAGCAAGAAAAGACCTGATGTCAAAAGTACTTGTAGATAATAAAAGAAAATATGGAATTCGCATAAGCTTTCCCTGCATTTTGATGATAAGAAAAAAGATGCAATAAAGTCTGCATCCGGACATTATTTATCATGACCTGTTGGGAATCAATCAAATAGGGTCCCTACCAAGATCAGAGAACATAGATAGAAAAATACTACATTCAGGAAAGGAAAAGAAGGAACTACAGCATCTCTCACTATGCTTAGAAATATGTCACGTGGGAACTATAGTTATCTAGTCATCTAATAATATGCACTAACTTCATCAGATAGAATATGTGACGCACAATCCAAACAGACAAATGGTGGTGATGGTGGTGGTGAAGGAAGCTACATAATAAGATTGAAATAATAATAAAACTCAGATTCTTTATATTGAAAATCTCCTTAATGCACCAAACAACTGGTAATTCAACTTGACACTCTCGCTTGTGGGCCACATACGAGGTATATGACTGATGTCTCTCAAACCATCAATACCTAAGTATTCACACAAAGACAATATAAAGATTGCAAAGGTTCCAAAAAAAATTCATAGCTCATACGTGCATGCCTGAATACCATGCTGGGGTTGTGCAACAGTGACAGCTATCATACATGTTGGACACCTCACTATCTTACCGAAAGGGACCTGCAGGAAAATCAAAGAAACTGTATTTGAGTTAAGTCAATAACATTGTCACCATTAAAATGAGTAACCATGCCAGCAAATAGGGCCATCACAACTTAAACATATGGAAGTCAAGAAATTCACACTTGAGGGAGTATTTGGTGTCGTTTGTCGGACAGTGGTTAGTGGTAGAAATTACAAATTTGTGAAAACAATGGGTGGCAAAGTTGTCAAACCTTGAATCAAAGGGTAAGCAAGCTTGTCTACGGGAGCTACGAAACGTACATGTGTGAGCAGTGGTATATTGCAGGCTTTTTAGTTACCTTACCTATCATAAGTTTCCTTTTTCTGGTATACTATCTCGGCAGCTCAAGTGCAGCGTGATTACCTAGTACCCTGTACCCTATTTCAAATCTCCTTTTTGTTTTTGCTGTGTGTGCTCAAAGGGAATTTTCTGTTGTGGTTCTTTAGTGATTTCTGCACCAATGAAAATTACCCCCATAGCTAATAAAAAGATGAAAAACTACAACCATAAAATTCTGAGAACTTCTATTGTTAATGTAAGAAACAGATCCAGAAAAATGACTCAGAATGTTACAATAAGCAATCATTTGCCATTTAAAGTAGAATAAATTTTAAGGCAGAAAAGCATGCTTTGAAGCGAAAATTGAACCTAGTATATAAAAGCAGCATTGCTGATATTCATTTTGAGTGTGAAGAGAAAGGCCAAAGAGAAACATGGCTAGATCAAGTAAAGAATAATGGTGTGTTGCTTTGAAAGGCTGAAATGGAATAGCAGAATTCATGTTGCAGTCTGCAGATAAATAGGACAACTTAATTACAATGGCAATCACCAGAAGAAGTAAAAGAACAACGGCATCCATACCTCTTCACCAGGAGAAACTCCAACTCGACTAACGGCACCAATAATCTTAAGGGCATCTGAAACTCTCAGTGATGCTGCAAGACCCTGAACTAATAATGTGTAAGTGTGTATATCTGGCCTGGACCACTTCCATCTCTGACTAAATGAAGCCATTTCACCACTAGCTGCCCCTTTATTCATGTTTTGACAATGTCCATACATTAGTTTTCACACAAATAAACAAAAAAAGCAATGAAACTCAGAATTAGCAACAAGAGCAACTTATGTTACCTAGAACGCGGATTGTTCTGGTATGAGGAACGAAAACAGGAACAAAATATGCTCTAAAATGTGGTAAGATACGAGTAAACTTTTAAATTTGACATCAAATAAATTATAGTTTTTTTTTTTTTTTTTTTTCAATTTAATCGTTCAACAACACATTTCTATGAATATTACAACCCATTGTTTTATATTTTGTCGATCTAAAAAACTACACTCCATCTCCCTGTTAAGGAGAACTTCTTTTTTTCTTTTTTTTTTGAAAAAAAAAAGCCATAGAAAAAATTATGGGATTTTCTTTTGGAACACTAAATTCACTGTTTTGGAATGGAAGTGTAGCATGTTTTAGAACGTGAGTTTCATGTTTTTTGGTAACACTGAGTGCAACACAGGAGAACTAAACATGAAGTATAGCACTTTAAGTTCATTATTTTTTTTTAAAAAAGGACCTAAGAAATAAATATAATACTTGAAAGTCAAATTAGAAAAGAGTTCAAATGTATATATAAATCATCGCAATTTTTTTGTTCTTCCCATGTTTCAAGCAAGTACAACCAAATAAAAGCAAGAAGATCAACTGTAATGTCAAACAAGTTCTTGATCTACTTCATTCTAATTTGACACAACATATATATTGTAATAATATCCATCCACAGAATACTATGCTAATTGATGACAAGTACCAAGTTAAACCACATCTTTCCCCCTTTTCAAGCACTGTATCTGTATGGTATCTTGATCATCTCACTACAATTAATAAGCGAATGAATAAAAATAATAATAATTTAGGTAATTGAGAGTGTAATAATTTCATATCATAATAAGCAATGTGCATTCAAAGCAGCAGTGGTTCAGCATTACAATAACAAACAACACAATTTACAGCATAGAACATCAATATTCACCTAATTTAAGCACAAATTCTTCTACTTTCAGTTTCAAATTTGGGGAACACAAGTGCATATAGTATTATGTACCAGAATTAAAGCTGAAACGCATGGCGGAGAAAACTGACAATGCCAATTCGACATTGTTCCGATCAAACGCAGCAGATATAATCGAACAACAATCTGAACCGCTCACAACACCACCACCATCTCTTGGATTCGAGTTTTCTGCGATCAAATCCAAGGCTTCATTCGCATGTTTCGATGCAGAGACTCGATCAAGCAAGTCATCATCATCATCACCATTGAACAATTCGGAGGGCTCGGCGACCTCGTTCTGACTCTCGCTTAACGAAGCTTTGGTGATAAAGAATTTGTTGGAAGCACAGACGGATTGGGGTTTGGATATGGAGGTTGTGGTGTTGAATATGAGGAAAAAGAGAGAAACGCTGGGCTTAATGTTGGCGGTGGTTGAGAGGTTAGAGAGAGGAAGGCGAGAGAGCCATGGAGACCCCAAGTTCAGAGTCATACTTTGCTTTGCTTGCTGAAGCTAAGCTGTGATGGTAACGATTCACTCTCTCTCTCTATATATATATATCTATATCTGTAATGGTGGTGAATCTGGTGATGAAGATTAGGAACGAGAGGTTGCCAAGCAAGGACAGTAGTGACTATGATGAGGATGAGGAGGGAAGGGAGGATGTTCGTGTGTTGACCGTTGCATGGAAATTATGTATGGACCCGGAAATTGTGGCCGTTGGATTGGTAGGCATATGTGGATGGCCCAATCAAAAAGAGAAGAAACATGAGAATTAAAAAAGGAAGAAGGAAGCAGTGTGGAGGTGCGGGGAATCGAACCCCGTGCCTCTCGCATGCGAAGCGAGCGCTCTACCATATGAGCTACACCCCCATTTTGCTAATTGTTTTGTAGTTTATGATACTTGTTTGATTTTTCTTTTATTTAAAAAAGAGACATCAAATATTACATTAATTAGGATTAGAGATGATCGCGGATTGAAATGGCTCAGGTGGCATCTTATCCGTCAACCATCCAAAATTAGGTGAATTAAAAAAGGTCAATCCGCATCTGTCCACTAGTTTGGCACATGCAGATTGAGCAGGCCGTGCGGGTTGGCGGATGGTTGCGATCGGTTTGGCGGTTTGGACTTTACAAATTTTAAGTTTTTTTTTATAATTATAATTCATAATTTTCACGATCTCCAATAATTAATAATTTGAAAAAAGGACAAATTACATATACTTCCCTTGAGGTTTAGCTAAATTACAGATACCCTCTGAGGTTTCGGAAATTACAGATACCTCCATGAGGTTTATATTTTCATAACAAATTGCCCCATGAGATTTATATTTTCATAACAATTTGCCCCTAATTTGTTATGCAAATATAACCTTCAGGGGGTATCTGTAATTTCTCAAACCTCAGGGAGTATCTGTAATTTTACTAAATCTCGAGGGGGGCATATGTAATTTGCCCTTGCAAAAATGTATATAATTTGTCTATAATAAGCCATGGCACCACGCATGCATATTTTTAAGGTATTGCTTTTCATTTTTACAAAAATATATATTTATTTTTACTCTATGTTGCTACTTGTTAGTAGTTTCTTTTTCTTTTTGTTGAACTTCATCTACGGATGGATCGGGTTTATGCGGATGTGGGATGGTTGATCCATCATCCGAACCATATTCGTAAATTTTGAAATCTTTCATCTGCATCTATCCGTCGAAAAAAACACATCCGCCCAAAATCATTCGCGTTTGATCGGTTTGGTCGAGTTGGGCGGATTGGACGAATTCATGATCACCTCTAGTTAGGATGAAAGCAGTTTAGTTCGGTTGCAATTGAGAAAGAATTTAGCACCAAACTGAACTTTTAATTTTATTAGTTGAGAAATCGAAACAGACCATATGATACAATTTCATTTTATCAAATTTGTTAGTTTTGTCTAATATAAGAATTCTATTGCGATTTTACGGGTTTTATGAAAACTTATAAAATTTTACATTGGAAATAAATCAAGAAAATTGATAAAAAGTTGTTCTATAAATACATTCCTTCCCTAATTTTTTGTTACAGAGCATATATTTTTATTACTTATATTCTAATGCTCAAATAATTAAGATATAAATGTATTTAAATATAATATTTCAGCCAATTCGGCTGGTATCGGTGTAATATTTTTTAAAACCGAAACATACCATAAGTTATGAAAAATAGACCGACTCAAACTTTCAGTCAATCTTAAGGGGTCAGTTCAGTTAGATCGGTTTTTTTTACATCTCAATATTACATCAAGTTTCTAAATTTGTATCAGTAGGTAGAACAATTGTTTTTAAAAAAATTAAATAATTATAATATTGTATTTAATGAGCTTTTGTTTTAGTGTTTTTTTGACAATATGACATAATTCAAAGTGATTGGGATAAATTTGCTTAATTTTTTTTTTTTTTTTTAGGAAATTTTTTTGCTTAATTTGTTATTTTCATTGTTTTACTCTTATTAAGATATATTATCTTATAAGAATGCTTCAAATCGCATAAAAATATCATATATTTAGAATTACGAACCACTCGCATGAAAGGAATAGAGTTTTAGAAATTTGACAAACAATTTATCTATTTTTCGTGAACGTTTATTTTAAAAAGTCAAATAAATGGAAAATAAAGATCAAGTACATTCAACATGCATTTCTTGGATTTTACGATCCAGCAATTCTGGCAACCAAGTTCACTGTTCTTTTTTCAATATTTCTAATAATTTCCAACCCTTTGAGCAAAATGAAAATCCAAACCTTTTATTTTCCGTTCACTGTTTTCGAATAGCATGTTGGTTAAAAATGTCTTACTTCAAAGGAAGTTCATGAATAGCGATTCCCAGGCCACAATTTAGTCTGTTAAAAATCAATTCAACCAACCATTTCTTTTACCCAACGACATTGCTGTGACATAGAAAGCGGAACAATAAGCATTCTGATATGAAAAGGCTATCTTTCCTCAGAACATGGAAGAAAAGAAGAAAACAAAAAGCACGAAAATTGCATTGATCAGAATCATAAAATAAAAGAGGTCAAATGGATTATTATGGTGATATATTTCGCTAGCAGTTGGCAGTGTAGCAATGTTATCATCAGTTTTAACTAAACAAAAATAACTTTATTCTGATAATCATGTTGCTACCCCACTTTCATGCGGGACCTAACTAGCCGAGAAGAAAAAGAACAAACCAAAAAAAAAAAAAAAAAAACCTCATCAGTTGACTCCATAGACCCACTTCTCTGCATTGCTTGTGTAGTTAACCAACTCTTCTGGTTTGAACCACAAATTGATTTCATCCTTGGCTGTCTCAGGGCCATCACTTCCATGGATGATATTTCTGCAAAGCACATTTCAGATTGAAAATAAAAAGCCCAATGCAAGTTGTGCTATTTAGAACTAATTAAAGAAGTTCATGAAGTAAAAAATTATATTGTCGACTTCATAAACCTTAAGAAAGGCAACTCTGGAAGTGAAAGACAGCTTGGTAGGAGTAAGGCTCAATTGATTAGAAAGAAAAAATGGTATAAAGTGAAAGTGAAAGAAAAGAACATAAATTTCGTACGAGCATTTGATTAGAATGAAAATTTTGCAAGAAAAAGATAGAGAAATTTGAAATTTTATAAATAATCCCTTGCATGCACAAGTTTAAATTTTCTTGTGCTTTCTTGAAAGAAATTCGAAAGTAAGTCACAATGTTAACTATGGGTTGGTTGTATTGTAGTTTCCATCACTTTCATGCTAAACACACTCAGAAAAAGTTTTTACTTTTTCTCTTTCCTTCATTTTCTACTACTTTCATTTTAAACAACTGGGCCTAAAGGAAACAAAAAATCAGAACTGATCTAAAACAATACCTGCCGACAACAACAGCTAGATCACCTCTAATGGTTCCAGGTTCTGATTTCTGTGGGTCTGTGGCTCCAATGAGCTTCCTCCCATATTTTATCACTCCTTCACCTTCCCAGACCTATAGAAGTAAAAAAAGTTTGAATTCAGCTAGCTGTTAAGTTGTCAGAAAAGGCAATAGGAGTCAGAGTTCTTCTAACCATTGCAATGACAGGGCCAGAGCTAAGGAAGTCACAGAGGCCATTGAAGAAGGGTCTTTCCTTAAGATCATGATAATGCTTCTGGGCAAATTGCTTTGAAGGAACCACTATTTTGATTGCCACAAGCTTAAAGCCTTTTCTCTCAAAACGCAATATGATTTCTGAAATCTGGAACACAAAGAAGCTGCCTTAGGTCAGATATTTCAATTCCACCCAACCAAAAAATAAATAAACAAATAGAAAAAAATATTACAAACTGTTACCATGCAACTAGTGGTGTAACATACTAAAGTGTGGTAGTAATCTTACCAGCCCTCTCTGCACTCCGTCAGGCTTGATAGCAATGAAAGTGCGCTCCATCTGAATAGTGAAGAAAAAGTGCATTAATTTTTACCAAATAGATGAGGGGAAAATGATGAGACATGGATGTTAATTAATTGCTAATTACAGTACCTCTGCCGCATGTGCCTCCCGCTCCTGAAGCATGTAGGCTGCAGTAAAAAGAAAGGGTTATAAAGGAAAAATGAGGATTCAGAGATTAAACAAGCTTTCAAGTGATAAAATCATGCAACAAAGATCCAGTTAGCCATGGTTATCACATAGATAATCACATTATCTGCGATAAGCATCCAAACCCTCTAAACAAGTATGGACAAAATCGATGTTCGTCATAACTGTAAATAGCTTTGTCAATAATCACCGCAATATTAGTTGTAAATCATAAATGGATAGAAATCAAAAAATTCAAGGTACATGGACTATTTGTGAACATAATAGCATTGATCTATCACGACTAAGACTTTTTTCCTGAAAAAATTCTAAAAGTTTATGAAATTAAAGCTAATGAATTTTAATCCAGCTAACAAATTGAATGAATTGGCATGAGATTGGATCGATGCAGGAAGTATGATAGCACACAACAAATCTTTCAGTTGGGGATCAAGATGTAATGTCGGGAGAAATGCAAGCAATAGCTCCAAACTTGAAAGACTCCAAACACATTGTTTCAACCCATTGCCGTGCTTAAGCACAGTGTAATTGATGTAGAAGAGGTTCCGGATGCCACGATGTTAAATCTTCAACAAGGGACAGGGCTCCTCTCCCTTTCTAATCCAACTTAAGAAAATGCTAATTTTCTGTCTTCTCACAGTGAAGATATAGGACAAGTAAGTGCGATGTTTAAGTCAACAAAAATCAAATCAAATCAAATAGATTATAAAATAGACAAAGACATAAATAGACCAAAAACATTGAAATGTTAGATCTAGGCCTTCCATTCATTTTTCCATCATCCAGTATCTAGTTCTACAAAACAAATGCAAATCAATAACAGGAAGCAGGATCCCAAACAGCCAAATGCAATAACATTATTCATTCTTACAAACCAAAGCCACAAATTCATTATAAAATGGCACAAAGGACAATATATCACTTTATACCAAAGATATTGGATTCTGCACATACAAGGCGGTCAAGGTATAATCAAGTACAAAATATCAAAAAAAAAACAAAAAAACAAAATGAAATTTCACGTACTTCTTGGCTTCCTAGAAGCAGGTTAAAAGAAACTCAAATAGAATTACAGAAAAATATGAATAAGTTTCTGTCAAAACCTGCAGCAGGAAGGGCAAGAGCCCCAGAAATCCATCCTCCGGACACTTTTCCAGAATCCCTCCCATATGAAGCTAATAAAGAAGGCAGCCTTCCTCTGAATGAAACTGCTGCAGCTCCAGCAGCAGCTCGACCTTCTACAGTTGTAGACAACACAGTAGGTTGATACATTTATGCATATATTACCATGTATACTTGTACTATAACATATGCAGAATGCATATGTATCTGATATACGCGCATGAAATGTTTATAACATGTCTAGTTTACAAAAATTCGGTTAAGTAATGAAACACACAGTAACAAGAACAAAGTCAAGACACTGAGCAGAACATACAACATGTTTAAATAGATGAGTGACTAGATCTAAAAAGAAAGAATTCAGATGAATGCACTAGAAGTGGCAATTTACACCCCAAAAAATGTGGAAATTTGCAAAGAACCAACGGGACTAGCCCGCTCGGCCCGAGCATCTTAGGAGATCAATGGTTCGAATCTTCCCACCTCGTGTATTTGTTGTGAATATCTCTCCCACTTTTTGGGAATTTTTTGTATTAATTATGTCTTGTCTTGGGTTTCATTTTAATATCATATATAAATCTAAAAATAAAAAATAAAAATCTACAACAGAGCTGAATACAGATTCTTATTGAAAGTCCACATAGAACAAACGATTACACAAATTGTAGAAAAACAATACAAAATCTTTTAAAATAGGATGAGAATACAAGAATTGAACTGTGACTATTATCAGAACGAATCGCTCAATAAATATCAGATGAAAATCAAGAATTTACCGAAATCAAATAAACTACTATATAAGATATAACAAACACGTGAATTAAATTCGATTAATAAAACAAAAATCAACAAATTTTCGAAAAGTGCAATTCAAAGGGATTGAAATGTGGGAAATTTTACCAGCAAAAACATGAAAGGTCTGCTTTGAAGAAGAAAGCAGAGACTTTGCAGCACGAGAAGCAGATCTGAATGCCTGAGACCTCATATTGGGTGCTCACAAGGTGGTTAAGAAAAGCTCTCTGTTTTGTTTGAAGCCTTGGCTGTAGAGAGAGAATGTTTAGCGTGTGTGTTTGTATTGTGAGGAGTGAGAGTGAGGAGAGGAGATGATAGCTTTTTGTGGTGAGATAGTTACGCTTTATTTGGTTATTTGAAAAGAAATTTAAAAAAATAAAAGAAAAATATATGTAAAATTAAATAAAATATAATTATATTTTATTTATTTTTTTTCCTTTTCCTATTCAAATCTTTTCTAAAATTCGTTAATCAGTGTTAATGTGAAATCCTTTATTAGAAATCTGTAAACGACGCCGTTTGTGCAACTATATGGATTCTGAAAAATTGTTTATTAAATTTAAAAAAAAATAGTTTTTAGTTCAATGATCTCAATACGTCGTTTGTGCAACTATATGGATTCTGAAAAATTGTTTATTAAATTTAAAAAAAAAATAGTTTTTAGTTCAATGATCTCAACACGTAGTTTTTTATATTTGATTAATTTAATTTTTTATAGGCATGATATACTCGATAAATTTTAAAATATCAACGGTTCGGATCATCGAAATTAGACCAAAAAATGAATCCAATGGCTTAACAAGTAAGAAAGTAAGGAAAAAAAAATTAAGGAGAGGATCTTGAACGGGAAAAAAGGACCTACTCTGCCTCTCTTGTTTCACTGTTTTTTTGTGAGAAATTGAGGAACAAAGGATTTTACTTTCCCAACTAAAAAACGAGAAGATAAAAAATTATAATATTAATTATTAATATTTATGATATTTTTTTACATTTTTATAAATATATTTTACTGATACCGTGTCAGTGTAATTTTTTCGAAAAATAATGATAAATTATTAGTAATATTACATTCATACAATTTCTTTCTCTACAAATCTTCCAAATGAGATGATAAGATATAATACAAGTTCTATACCAATTGAAGTGTGTAGATAAAACATTTTCATTTTACTTGTCCCGTTATTCGAAGGGATTTAAGGAGAAATTGCATAGATAAAACATTTTTCATAAATTATAGGTTAAGTTTGTTTCAAATTTAAATTATCTCATTTTGATTATTTAAATTATTTATTTTATAAAACTTTTAACATATATCATTCACTTGAAAAAATATAGATGGATCTGTAACATTTTCATTTTATCACATGTAACTCTACAAATAAGAACGACAACTATGATTTTGTAATAGGTCATTCATTTTTTAAAAATAAATATGATACAATGAAAATATTATAATTGTCGGATTGACGTAAATTTTTTTTTATCAATTATATATACAAAACATCTTATAAAATGAATTGTTTGAATCATCAAAACAAAAGACATAATGGGCATCTCGCCCCTCAAGTTTCAACTTCAAATTTGAACTTAACAAAAGCTCAAACCTAAACTATACTCACATTCCCTAAGATTTAACAAAAATATAATTAATTTTAGGGGTACTTACGTGTAAATCCTAATAAGTGAACTTATTATCTAGTAGGTCATATGGGAAAAATTTGTCATAAAAAAGTCACTAATTATAAGTTTTAGCGACAATTTATATAAATCATGACAAAAAAAAGTTACTAATTGTCAATTTTTAGTGACATATATAAAAAAATTGTCACAAAAAAATTATTTTTATGTACAATTTTACCAAGACTTATTTTCAATAAGACTTGATGGGAATTAAGTCCAACTATTAGGACCTATTAGTAGTTTACCCTTAATTTTTATATACTTTTGACATAATTGCATCAATCTCTCCTAATATTTTAATATATATAATAGTTCGATCATTTTTATCAATAATTCGTTAGCTATATGAATGAAAAAAAATTAATGTTATCATCTTTTATCAACTTAAATATTATATTTATCTTCATTTATTTCGATATTTATCCACAATTTGCATTAGTTTCGGTCAATTCGTTTTGTTAAAAATAAAGTATGTGTAATTATATTAAAAAGTATAGAATTAACTGTAATTTTTTTAAAATCCTAAGAGAAGTGAGTGTAATTTATTAAAAAAATAAATAAATATAAGAACCAAAAAAAAAAAAAAAAAGGGTCGAATAACACAATCAAACCAAGGACCAGACCATACTTAAACGAATGGATGGGGTTTTTTTGTAAAGTGCATCAAGTGACAAATCTTATAAAATCTTATTTACCCATGCATTTTGTGTGTTTAGTATTTTTAAAAGGAAATAAAAATGAGGAACTTTTTTTTTGAATTTCAAAAGGGTTAGAGGGTCTACTACAGTTCTATTTCCATAATTCTAACCGTTTATTTTTTGTAGAGTCCTAAGTGTATATCATTCATAAAGAAAAATAGACTGAATTGATAATCGCAACTTATTTATTTTCTCACATTTGTCTCCAAAAAAATGATTGTCTATTTCAAAAGTATATTTATCGTCTATTTTTTCGGAAACAAATGCAAGAAAATGAATAGCTTATAGTTATCAAATCGACATAATTTTTTTTCATGAATGATATAAACTAAAAGTCCAAAAAAATGAATGATTGTGAGTCCTATAGATCATTAAAGTTCTCTTATGTTAAAATTTAAAATGACGATAAGCCCAATTAAAAATACTTTTAATTAATGTGCAAAACACTTTTTTAACTTTTTCAAATATAAGCCAATTTACCCACAATCTTAATACTAAACAATGGACCAGGATCATTGTTAACATTGATCATAAAATAAATAATAATTTTTCCTGTTAGCCAACAAAAAAAACCTTTCTATTGAATGATTTGTCTTTGAGAAAATGACAGGGGATTTTTTGTATGGGCTTAACCCCATCAAACTTTTTTATTCCCCTTGTTCTTATCTATTTAAGCCAGCAATCAAACAATGGAAAATAATTTCGTTTTCACTGTCCTTTTTCCCATGCTAAATTCGGTAGCCAACCATATATGTTTTAAAGCTTTATCATAGAGGAAGCTTCCCTTTCTTTTGTCACTATAAAGTAAAACAAACAATACTTGACATATACACATCAAGTGAAGTGGACAAAAGTAACATATTCTTGCTAACTAGAACACTTCTTCTAAAAATATAAAAATCAATCGTAGAATTAGATACAAAACTTTTACATAATATGAGATCCGTTTCATGTGAAAAAGTTATACTCAATTCTATAATTAATTTTTGTGTTTCTTAGACTTTTTCTAACTAGAATTCAATTGTGAGAGAAGTTCACCTTCGTTAAAAATGCACCGCTTCTCGAATCCATCATAAAAAGGTTAATGTTCCACTTGTATACTTGTATCCTAATATATTTGGAGACATAAAACATCACCATCTATCATCCCCAGTTGAAGCAAATTAATGTGATCCATTGATGTAAAACATCGCTATATCGGAAAAACATGTGTCTAATTCCTCCACAAACATTCTGTTGGGGTAGTGATCGCAGATCCAACGAGGTAGTTTGGGAGATGTGCCTGACTTTAATTTTTGGAGTAAAAGTATTTGGTATTTTTACACTTGTGACATGTTACCTTAATCTATATGTTTTTATAGTCAAAAGAGAGACAACTATCTCTATATTTTATATCTTTCTGATCATAGTGAAAAATCACAGTGGATGTAACCCTAATTTATTGCGAATCACATAAATTCTTGTATTCTTATGTGCTTGCTTTTTGCTTCTTATTTGCGCCCCCCCCCCCCCCCTTATTTGTGCTTGCTTTTTGCTTCTTATTTGCGCGCCCCCCCCCCCCCCCCCCTTATTTATTAGGTGTATCAATTCCTAACAAAATCTAGTGACAAGTGGTATATTGACTATTCTCTTATATTACATAGACATGCAATAAAAATACCTCTCACAAATTCAACTCATTGAATTTCCATTGATAAGTGAATACAATAATTTCCATTCATTGTATTGTTCACTTTGAAAGAGAGATTGGATGAGTATTTACTACTCCACAAACCTTGACATGGTGTAGATGAGGCCAATTCAGATGTTCAAGAAGTACAATGTTGGTGGCATACATGATTCTATTTCAAACTTCTAAACATGAATTTTAATGAAATCAGTAGATACAACACCCTTTATTATTCCACCAGAATGTCATGTTATGTACAGAACATAATGATTAAATTTCGCGAAATCACTGCTAAGTTACATGTCGGTTAATCCGAGGTAAATTTACTTTAAATTTTGGACATATTTACAAGTTACTGTTACAGATGAATAAAAGATTTCACTTCTTTCTTGAATCATTGACAGCAGTTCTATCGGGGTTCTGACTTGCAGTCAACTTGTAATGTCGTCAACCAAGAGTCCAGCTGAGAGAGAAACAAAAAAAGTTTAGACGGAAAAAAAAATGGAAACTATGAATGTAAGCCTAAATTAAAGAAAACAACTATGATAAAAATGAATGTCTTAATACTATAACTGTGGATTACCATTTATTCTTGTGCAAAAGAGAAAAAAGGGATTGTTTGGAAGTGAAATATCAAATGAATTATGATGCTGCCAGTCTCTAGTACAACTTAGAAGTCATTATCATTTATCAGATTGGAAAGAAATTTTTTCTTTTCTTCTTCCAATAGGGGTAAATATCCATTTCCTAATCAGCAAATTTAATGACAATCTCAACAAACATGTACCAATAACACCTTATCACAATGCTCATAAACAACTGACTGCAAGCTTCTAGTGAGAGAGAGCATTGACAGTAAAGGTAGAACCATTGCTAATTTTTTTTCCTTCAAAATTTAGGAAATGATAAAAAATCAACATTCAATATCACCACCACACGGGATGTTAAATTATTGGGTGTACCTGTACTTTGGAAGCACTTGAGCACTCATATCGCAGCCCATGAACAGTTAAGATGTAAAAGCAATATCGAGTTTCCCCATCTTCTCGTGTAAAGCATGGCAGAGGACCTACTTCAGTGATATCAGATAGTAGGGTGGAGTCCTGAGGACTCAAATCTGCAAAATATTTCTTTCAAGATAACTAGAAAGCAAGTTTTGTGCATTTCCTCCAAGTTCCAATGATAAAATATGCATAGAGGGATTGTTGGGTGCTCAATGAGTTTCATATAATATGTACTTTGACCTATAGATGGACATGAGATGCATTGGGAGAAGAAACAAACAACTCTTAGTGATAATATTACCAACTTAAGTGGTTTCATAAAAATTTGGCATTTGTTTATTTTTTTTGATAAATAAAAATTCAGCATATGGTTTTAGCACAAACAAAATGTGGCAAATTTGAAGCTAATAACCTAACACTGCTTCAAAGAAAAATAGCAAGCATGACACATGCCAGATGTCACGTATAAACAAAATTAACAGAAGTTAACACTAATTCAATATAATAATTATAAATAAATAAAAAAAAGAAAAAGAAAAAAAGAAAAGGAAAAAAGAGAACACTATTAATTTAACTCTCATCATTTATGTTTTTTTTTATGGATGATCTATTAATTATTTAAATGTAAGCAAAAAGTAATAAACATCTAACATCCATCAAAAGTACAAAAGAAGGGGAAAAAAACTAGTTGGTGTGTCCCCGGCGTCTCTTGAAAATAAATTAATTAAATAAAGAGACATGCTAGCTGGTGTGTCCCATATGTGTCCCTGCCGTGCCCCTATGTCCGACACTACTACAACACCTGTTTTGGAGTGTTTGTCCTCATAGCATGCCGGATTTCGTATATAATTGTAACAGAACATTTAAGTGTGTACCAAAGACACTTGGAAGTAAAAAATTCCAATAAGTTACCTGTTGGCAACAAATAAAAGAAGATACATGGTCCATGAAAGACAAGAAAGCGTGGAAGCCAGTCATCAACTTCAGTATCATCAATAGGAGGAGGTTCACCGGGTAATGCTGCCCATCTCTATCAAATAAAATATATAGAAGATTATCAATGGATGTTAGCAATGTGCACAAACAGAGCATTTCAAAAACAAAAAAGAACGTGAAAACAAGACAAAGATAGTACAGTTCGGATGTATAGATAGCCTGAAAGACGAGAAGATCTCAAAATTTCATCAACATGTTCCAACCTGTATGAAACAAAACGATCTCAATTTTGATAGTTGATATAGGCAATTACAATGGAAATGTATAATCCAGTCTCAAAAATAAATAAATAAATACAAGAGAGAGAGAGAGAGAGAGAGAGAGAGAGAGTAGTATTGGAATCAAAATATAAGATCCATATGCATGCTTGTGCAGTGTATCTCTCATGGCCAATGCAGATGTGTAAGTTTTATCCAAAGCAGTGCTACTAGAAAATGATTATACGATGTTTTGGAAGTTTGGAACGTACATTCCGAAACAAAGTATACTTTCGTTTCAAAGTGATCGATTTAGTGATTTAAAGCGATCCAATTTTTTTTACTATATATTTCCTTAGAAGGATAAAAAATCAAATATAATTAAATAAAATCTAACGAAAATTTAGTTTTGACATGACAAAATGTCATAAAATTGTTATAATGCGCCTAGAAATGTGCTTTTATATCATTAGTTTGAAAAATAATGAACTATATTTTACCCTATGTCTAATAGTTTAAAGAAACTCTTATGTTTAGAATTATCTTAAATTATAACAGTGTGATATATACAATCCTACGCATGGTGTACTATGTTCCCGTTCCCGTTCCCGTTCCCGTTCCCATTCCCATTCCCACTCCTTGTACTGGGAACAATTTGCATTCTGGGTAACATAGATCCAAATATCTAAGGCATACACATAAGCTACATGTTTAGCTTGAAAGTAGAATACTATATCAAAAAACCACAACAGAGTTCTTATGATTTTAACACTTTTTAAGTCAATTTTAAAATTCAAATACAAGTGACACTAACTCCGTCTTTTGGGTTGTGTTGAGAATTTATATCATAACAGGCAAACAATTTTGTCATTGAAAAAGTTAAAAATAAAAGGCCAGAAAAAATATTTAGAAAGAAAACAGCTTATCACAGTTCCAAAACCAAAACCAAGGATCAAATCTCCTTACTGAGCTTTCAAATGAGCTTCTCTTTCTTCTAAATCAGCAATTTCAGATCGAAGGGACTGTATTTCCACAGCTGTTAACACAACCTGCAAGTCAAAATCACAGTGGTTATCATGAAATATAAAAGATAAGAACAACCAGTACACAGGAATCTAAAAGGCAATTCAATCAACCTTTTCCTGACCATCGGTGCCAGATCCCCATGGTAGTCCCCGTAGACTAAACAAGTTTAACATGGACACAGCACTCCTTAATTTTCTTCGAGCCCACAAACGGCGATGCAACCTATGCTAATGCAGAACAAGGAAACTAAACCGAAATCAATTTGAAGTATATTACATTTTTTCCCTCTTGACACTTGCAAGAAAGAAATACCTCGAAGTGTTATCCGTTCTTGGATGTGCAATAGAGGAAATTTTCTTTTGAAGAGAGTCCACACCAGATGTTGAAGCTTCAAAATGATCCGCAAAAACTTTTATTCCCCGAGGACCATCATCCATGAAGTTTACTCTGAATTTGAAAACCTATAATCAGGAATACATAATCCACCTTCATATCTCCTAAAAAAGAACTCAGGTTTAGCAGGGAATTTATTCCTTCAGTCACAATGTCATCTGCCATCAGTTAGATACTTATAAGCTAGCAAGCCTATAGTTGCTGAGGGATAGATAAGTATCTCTCTCAGGAATGCATAATTTACATTATCACCCTCCAAGTTAAGCCAAAATTTCAATTTGGCCCCGCAAAATTTCAATTGTAACAATGTTCCCTCAAAGTTGCACCCAAATTCAATGTCATCCATTTGTCAATAAATGTAGTTGAATTAATAGAAATTAGGCATTTGACTGTCCAATAACCTACTTAAAAATATTATTGACCATTGATACCTTCATTTGAATGACAGTACACCATCCAAGTTTCACCCAAATTTGAATTTGGCCCCTAAAATATTACCTCCAAGTTTCACTTTCTTTCTCTAAAAGGAATTCACCATCAGGTATTCCATTAACAAAACCCATCATCATCATATCCCACATTCTCATTTTACAATAAACTTATCATCCTCCACTAAGCATCTCAATCAATAAAATTCATTTTACCTATCATATTTTTTCTTTCTCAAACAAAATTGACCTCCACATCTATTATCCCAGAAAACCCGCCAATACTATTTACCTTAACTTATTTTCGTCTACAAAATGAAACCCAACATCCCATTTTCCGTTAACAAAATTGATCATTTATCCCTTCTACATGCCTATTTGTATATAATTTGAACTCAATGACTGATCAAGATTAATATTGAAATTTTACTAAAAATTCAAAGGTAAAGCAGTTGCAATTGAAATTTCAATGACCAAAAATGAAATTTGGATGAAACTCAAATGGTGGAAAGTGCTAACCAAAAGTAAGTAGAAAATGATCAATAAACTAATTATTTGATCATATGATAACCACATGCCTAGTTTTAGTCTAACTTAATGACAAGTACTGACGGAGGGATAACATTGGAATTCAAGCGTATTTCTAGGAAATGGGGACCAAAGTGACATTTTGGTCTTATTTGGAGGGTAATTAATGAAATTTACCCCTTTTGAAGTTAAGCCTGCTTTAGTGGAATATAGATCATTTTAATTTGCATAAATAAGCTTCACCCCAACTCTAGGGACTAATAAAATGAAGCTAATTATGTTCTACAATTTGGAGCACAGTGTGACAGAACGAGTAGTTTTGTAGTGACTATGTGGAATAATAACTTCCTGAATGGTGTGTTTTCTCAAGAGTTATGATATTCCATAAATGTGCCTTCCTTCCCCAAACCCCGCTTTAGCTGGAGTCTCTTGTACCAGATCGCCTTTTTTTCTTTTTTCAGATGTGCTTAATGTTGAAATTTCATATTAAAAAAAAGTTCATATGGTAAAGGAAAAGAGGGAACTAATAGGTGATGTCCCTAGTTCTCTATGAGTAACAAGCGTGGCAATGAGTTGAAACTTACAGCATGACAAGAAGATCAAGTTAATTCATTGCTTATAATAACAAACAAAACATGGAAGTTCTAATTGCAGTTTCCTTAGACACTCCAAACTTACCTAAAAGAGAAGTTCTAATTTTTGCATCCTAACATGCATTGCAAATGTATCCCAAATCGCCATTCATCATACCTCTCATGTTCCTCAATCACTCAACATAAATAATCAATACTCCACCTTCTGCACCAATCATACAACCATGGAGCACCACGTGGCCGTACTCCCGGACTACCGAATAATCACCCTACATGTACATGTTTATTTTCAATTGCAATATCTTGGACAGATTCAAGTTGAACTCAAACAAATAATCTCCTCCAAGGCCAAACTATTTGGGATTAATCATGCATTGCAAATACCATGTTGACATTCTTCTCCATCTAAAACCCGGTCTACAAACCTTGAGGTTGTGGGTTCAAAGCTTGAGGGGAGCCACTTTGTGCAAATATTGCCAAAAAAAATTATGTATGTACCCAATCTAAACACTCGCAGACCTCCATCCAATGCAGACTAAACTGGATGTAATATTTTTTGGCAAATGCTAACTAGTGCCCTTCAGACATTGTTTAATATTAGAATTGGAGTAAAAAGTGTCTTTAAAATAGATGAAAATGTTAACAAGTACATTGAATTTAGTGAAAGTGCATCGTGTTTTTCCCCCCCTTTTTTTTTTTGTCTTTTTCTTGTGCCATAGGGCCACTTGTTAGCAAGACCCATATTTTTTTTGTTCTACAACAGATTACTTTTACATATCATCATTCATTAGAAAGTATTTTATTAAATTGAATTAAGCTAAGAGTCATCATCAACAAGATAATCAAAGCAGTGTGACAAAATCTAACCCAAAACTATTGCTTCCCATGTTTAAGAGTTAGACTAACCAACTACAGATGGGAGAGGTTAGAAGAATTAAAAGCTCAATTTATGAAAATTTCCTCAAATTGACAGAACAACCCCATGATTCTCCCTTACAAGCTGAGAAAGAAGAAGAAGAACAATTCAGAGCCTCACTAAAAAAGAGGAAAAAAAGGAACAAATGCTTGGTTGATTTGTTGAAAGGCACAAAGCCCAAAAGTTTATCTTCTATTAAACTACAATCAGCTTATATTCAAAAACCCAATTCCATATGAAGTTTTAACACCACAAATTTAACATAAATCAATAGTATATAACTATATATATATATGTGACTTAGATGTAAATTAGATTATAATCAGATAAATAAAAAGATAGGTGGAGAGAGAAAAGGGGTTGCACCTTTATGGAACTTTGATGCAGAGATGGAGGACGAGGAGGAAGAAGAGAAGCTGTAATGAAACTTCGTCTGACCCAATGGGAAGCATGATATGTGACTGGTTGGTTGGTATGTCTGATGAGTTGTTTTATTCGGAGGGGTTTACGTAATATGACCGATTTACCCCCGGGACACGCTAGGCAGTTGGTAACTTTGACATTGCAACTACGTCTCGTTTCACAATTTAATATTTTAGTTTAAAAGTTAAAAAATTATTAAAAATATTAAAAATTTAATAATTTATATTAAAAATTTAAAAATTTTCTTTTCATTTTATTTTAAAAAATTATTTTAAATATATTAATTTTTTTTATCTTATATTTTAATTAAAATTCTTAAAATTATTAAAATAATCCAAACAGGTCTCAACACACGAGTAATTTATCTTATCTTTTAAAAGTTTCACAATGGTGGTGTATCCACTTAACGGTAGAGGACCACTCAATAATTATATTATATGGCCTAAAAATACGAGTAATTTATCTTGTCTTTTAAAAGTTTTACAATGGAGGGGTGTCCAATTAACAGTAGAGGACCAAATAATAATTATATTATATGGCCTAAAAATAAGGAAGGTTGAATTATACGGTTTTTGTAGTTTGAAATTTGTATCATTTTAATTTTTAATTTTTTAATTATAATATATTTAACTTTAAAATTGGAATTTGATTTTAAATAAGGATAATTGAAGATACAGTTATTCCATTTTAATGGTAAAGTTATCAATTTGATAAAATATAAATTAGTTTGATAAAAATAAATGCCAAAAAATTATTTTGTGAATTTTAAAAAAAAATTCTACTCACCAAAGATAAAATTATATAAAAATGATAAATTTTTTACATTTTTATTTTTTTATTTTTTTACTAAATTAATTTTTAATATGTGTTTGAATGATGATGGTAGTTGTTTTTGTTGATGTTCTTGGATAGTTATCATGTAATAGATGGTTGTATTGTTGTTAACAAATATTTTTTAATAATTATTAAATGGTTATTAGCCTTTTAATATATAATCTATATATTCTATATATGAAATTTTTTTAATTTAATTTTTTTTTTTTTAATTTAACTAGTTGGAAGGTGCATGTACGTTGCATGTCGCATATGAATTGATCTATAAACGAAACATGAGTCCTTATTTGGATTGTTTTCTCAAATAATCTTGCATTAATGTATTAATGTGAGCTTCCATTTTATATAGTGATTTTATGCTTAATTTACAATGTTGTAATTATAGTTGATTTTGCTGGCACAATTACTCTAAGGTGGAAATAAGTTAAAATACAGGTTTATCTGGTATGGGCTGTCCATCCCAAGCTAAAATAATCAATAAAACAAAATATTTCATCACATCACTTTCTCTATTTTTTGCACATTTTTTCATAAAAAATTAAATAGTCAACTAAAATAACCTATTTCTAAACGGATTTGGTGATCATTTATGAATCTCTAACTCTTTAGAAATGAGGTTAATTTTTAGTTTTTAAATTTTTTAGACACTTGGTAAATTTACGTTTTTTTTTTTGTTGATAATATTAAGTGCAAAAAAATAGAAATATAAAACATATAAAGAAAATGTCTTGGGTAGTTAAAATTCATTTTGAGTATGATATGAGTTAGACTTAAAATAAATTTCATCCAACACTTTTATGTGCTTTATTTTTGTGAGTCTAACACTATATTAAACATCATTATTCCTTCTTTTTTACATAATCCAACTATTGTGAAAATTTTATTGAATACAAAATAATACAAAAATTTAAAACATTTTAGTATTTTGTTATATTCAATGATTTTTTAAGTGTTTTTATACAAATTATATATTTTTTAAGTGTATATATTAGTCAATCTAAAATTCAAAATATACAAAGTCTTAGTTCGAAGCTCGATTGCCTTTGGGCCAAAATGAGTAAAGAATTACTAAGTAATCACGGAAACAGAGAACAAACGAGAAGAGAGGGCTTAGCCAGCCCAATTTTTGGCTTAGAAGTATATAAACTTTAGGGTTAGGGTGTTTAAGAATGAGCTTTATCCTTAGGTTATAGCCTCCTAGTGGGTTGAATTAACAAAATAAATCACAAACCTACTAAGACTATTAGAAATATATAAAAAACTCATAATTCATATGGTAAAGGGTAATGCAACTCTAAATACACAACTCTAAAGCTTTTCTGTGTTATTGATCTTAAACTAATTTAAGTCTCATAAGAGTTTTCCGGCATACATCCATTAATAATCTCACATGTTCTTTGTTTCACAAATTATACTATATTGTTCGTAAAGATTTAAACTTAATCACGAAATATTTACGTGTAAAATCTTTTTAAATCCATACATGGTAAGTAAACTAATAAGTCAAATGTGACATATAAATATCACTATCATAACATAACTCATAATTAATGAAATTTATAGATTAAGCATTAATGAAGATGTCACATCAACTACCATGCTCACAATTAAGAACAATAACAATCCACCGTCTTTGCTCGCTATATTGTTTGTTAATGAACTGGGAAAAGGGAAATTCATTGACTATTTTAATAAATAAAATTGAAAAAAACGATGTTCACATTTTTGTTTTGGATAATATCAAATAAATATGAAATACATCTAACTACAGATCATTAAAGTATAAGGACAAATTCAAATCTAAAAAAAGAAAAAGAAAAGGTATAAGTATAAATTATGTGTGATGTAAATAACAATTGTAATTTTTTGTAACTATTTAAAAAGAATCATGTTAACGAGTATACAAAAATGATTAAATATTTTACATAATATTTATGTACATTGAACTCACACTTATATAAGTATTGTATAAAATTTCTATCATTTTCAATTTAAAAATAAAAACCATGAATTTATAATTAATTTCTGATTTACTAGTCCTTACTATTAGTCACTCCCCTCCCATTTTTTTTTTAAAATTTTTTTTTTACACTTTTTTTCATCTTCCCTTTAGCAAGGGTAGTCCGAGCCTTTAAATGTATTAAAAAATTGTTATCCAACTTATCTCTTTAAAAAATTTAAAGCCATTTTACCCCCTAATAGTCCGAATTCCAACCAACCCTTCTTAGTCTTTCTTGCCATGTCCCAACCCGTCCCAACCGTCTGACGTAACCTCTCAACCCTTTTTCACCCGCCACAACATCTCACCCCCTCTATCACCTCCTTCATTTCCTACATTTACTTGGAGTTAGGATTAAGATTTTAAAGGAAATGAATGAAAGAATGAGGGTGTTGGGAAGAAAAGAAAGATGTAATGAACGGTAGGAAGGGGTGGGAGTGGGAGGAATTGAGAGGTAAGAGAATGAGGCAACCACAGGTGAAAAAAGAAATTGGAGAAAGGGGTCGATAAGACAACAGTGGAAACAGTGTCAACTGTAGAGATGGTTAGGGCTGCTAGGGTAGCTTTCTAATCAATTGAGGTGTCAAAGAAATTTAACAAAATTCAAATTTCATGATAGCATAGCATGTCTTAAGAAATGGATTTTCATCTAAATTTTTAAGGTGCATTTAGAAACTCTCCTTTCAACTGCCTCAACTGGTAATGCTATTGTCATGGATTCAACAAATATATTTGTGGAGACATATTTTGTGAATGACAACACGTGGCCAAGGTAATGCCGAAGTGTCAGCCGAGGTGCCACGTGTCTTGGTCATGACGCCGAGGTGATCTCGGTTAGGCCGAGGTTATCTGTGGAGATACCAGAATCTGAGATGAGCGGATAAGGGATAAGAGTCCTAGAACTGGGAAGGACCTTAGTATGGATAAAGATAAAACTCTTAGGGAGTTTTTCTCTATCTAGCTGGGAGTCCAAGATGAGCATTGAGCTAAAGTTCATTTTAGCTAGGTTTCTACAGGGATAAGGTTAAGTGTTGGCTATAAAGTAAGGTGCTCTCGTGGGTCTAAGGTATGTTTTTTATACTCTGTCTAGTGAGTTAAGCACTATTGGCTATCTTTGAGAGATAATTATTGACTTGATCGTCGGAGTGCCCCCGGGTGGTCGAACCACCGCCAGAATCTTATTTTTCTGTAACAGGTTGTTCGGGCTTAATTTGTTTGGCCGGTGCTCTCCTGCTGAGTATTCCTTATTTGGTTGTGTGGTCAAAAATCAACACCCACAATTTGGCGCCGTCTGTGGGAAACGTAAGGAGAACAAATGGCCAACAATGGGCAGAAAGAGAAGATTGGGGACGACATCCCTAGTGGGAGTGGTAAGCACACCGATCCTAATATAGAGGAAGAGAATTGTAATGAAAAACCCCGGGAGCAGAATCCTGGGGAAAAAGACATCAGCCAAGAAGGAGACGTACCAAAGAAGGCAGGCCGAGGCGAATATTACACTGAAAGCGACCTCTAAGTATGGAAAGATAGATGCCTAAGGAAGGACGGTGAGATGAAGAGAATGGAAAACAAATTGCCAGACCTACAATCAATTGTTAACTTCATGATGCAGAACAACGTCATGCAGCCACCGTTTTTATTGGAGGACACGCCGATTCCAGTGGCCAAGAACGATGCCCAGAAAAGGGGGCAAAAGGCAATCCTTGCAGTCCCTCAGCATGATAGGGCAAAGGAGCATTTGCATCGGCCTTTGCGGGAGGTTGGGCGAGGAATCGATGAGAGAAGAGCCTCAGAAAACACCTCGTGCCAAGGAAACTTATGTCAAGGAACATCGGCATGGTCAAGGGAAGCAGCTTTGTTTTGACACGATGAATGGAGGGAGGTCCAATAAGACTCATAATGACACTGGGAGCAGCACACCAAAAAGGCTGAAATCCGTTGACAGTCGAGCTCCTAGACGGATTAAGGAGGATTTAAGGGACTACCTCCAGAGGAAACGACAAGATGTCGAGGTCACATCTCTAGTCAAGCTGAGAATGCCGTTCTCAGTAGAATTGGATAAGTTTGAGGCCCCGAAAAGGTTCTACATGTCGAGATTCTAGATATACGATAGTAAGTCCGATCCTAACTTTCACGTTGGCTTATATTTAAACTCAATGGCACTATATATTGGGAATGAACTGTTGCTCTGCAATGTGTTCCCTTCATTCTTTGGAAAAATCGCATTAGATTGGTTTCATAAGTTGCCGAAAGAATTTGTGAAAAGTTGGGAAGGCCTGGCCGAGATGTTTGTGGCCCAGTTTGTTACAAACAAACTGCAGCCATTACGGGTAGACTCCCTGATGGCTTTGAGGATTGGTGAGGATGAAAACCTCAGGGCTTATGCCAAAAGGTATTACGAGGTGTTTAATCGAATACCCGGGTGTAACCAAGAGTTGGCGGTCGTATCTTTCAAGAACGGCCTAAACGATGATTGTATGCTTCGAAAGTCACTGGCAAAGGCACTGCCAAAAAGTATGGAGGAACTCATGGCCAAAATCAAGAAATATGCAACAGTAGAAGAAGACACGCCAGGAACAAAGGCGTCAAAGCAAGAGAAGAGGAACGGCTAGCCAAAGTGAGGCCAAGGTAATACAAATTATAATAGACAAGAAACAAGACTAAGGGCTGCACAGGCAATCACCACAGTGTTCCGGATCCCGGTTTACAAAGTCTTAGAAAGGATCAGGAACCAACCGTACTATAGAGCACCAGAGAAGATTCCTGGCAAATTTATGAGAAGAAGCCTTGGGAAGCACTGTGCCTACCACAATGAGGATAAACACCTAACTCAAAGGTGCAGAGCCCTGAAGACACATTTGGAAGATCTGGTCAGACAGGGCCACTTGAGAGATCTGGTAGATGAGGCCAGAACGAAGGAAGAACGTGCAAGACTGCCCCAAGCATCGGCAGCACCACCTCCACCAGCACCACAACCGCAAGCAGATGGACCTCGAGTGATCAATATGATTCACTTGAAGGACAATGAGAACGAGGTACGTGGGGAGACCCAGAGGGTGAAACATTTACAATATGTGTATCAGGCCCAGCAAAAGAGGTCTAGGACAGATGAGTACCAGGGACCAATGGTGTCATTTACTGAGGCCGACCTGGACATGGTGTAACATCCACACAATGATGCTTTGGTGATATCCCTCAAGATTGGAGAATGCCAAGTAAAGCGCATTCTGATTGACCAAGGCAGTTCTTGTGACATCATGTATGTCAGATGTTACAAGAAGCTCGTCCTTCACCGAGATAATCTGGAGCAGTCTAACAGTCCAATGGTCGGGTTCAATGGAACGCCGACCTGGCCTCTCGGAGCAATAAATTTGGAGGTGTAGGCAGGCACCAAGAAGGTAAGTATAGAGTTCACAGTAATTGACACCCCTTCCCCTTACAATGTCATCTTGGGAAGGCCGTGGTTGCATGCAATGAGGGATATTCCCTCAACGCTGCACCAGCTGTTGCGGTTCCCAACAAAGCATGGAATTGAGGAGATCAGAGGAGATCAGGTGCAGGCAAAGAATTGCTCAATGGCAACAATGAAATCCACCTACAACGTACGAGAAGCAGAAACAGTAGAGATTGAGGATGAGGACATGGAGGTCCTGGATGACATCGGTAAAGAGCCGGCCGACAAAAGCGACAAAACCTTGAAGAAAATTCTGGTCCAGCAAAGGGATGAAGAGCGCTTCTTCGTTCTCAGCTCAGGCTTGGCCGAGAATGAGGAAAGGGAGTTAGAAGCATTCTTGCGAGCAAACATAGAGGTGTTTGCCTGGACGCCCTACGAGATACCTGGCATTGATCCGAAGGTTACATGCCATAGACTGAATGTAGACAGGTCGGCTAGACTCGTCATTCAGCGAGCAAGGAGGCCGACGTTGATTCATGTGGAGGTAGTAGAGGAGGAAGTAGACAAATTGTTAGAGGCTAGAGCCATTCGAGAGGTAAATTACCCAACTTGGTTGTCAAACACAGTTGTTGTGAAAAAGAAGAATGGGAAGTGGAGGGTCTGCGTAGACTTCACTAGCCTGAATAAGGCTTGTCCCAAAGACAGTTTCCTACTCCCCAAGATCGATCAATTGGTGGACGCCACTTCAGGGTATGGAAGGATGAGTTTCATAGACGTTTACAAAAGGTACCATCAATAGTAATGTACCCCCCTGATGAGGAGAAAACTGCATGTATCACCCTAAAAGGGCTGTATTGCTACAGAGTGATGTCTTTCAAGTTAAAAAATGTAGGAGCAATCTACCAGAGGTTAGTGACCAAGATGTTCAAACATTTGATTGGCAAAACAATGGAAGTATACATTGATGACATGGTCGTGAAGACCAAAGAACCTAAGGATCATTTGGCCAACTTGAAGGCAGTTTTTGACATCCTTAGAACATATCGGCTTCGACTCAATGCTTCGAAATGTGCATTTGGAGTTAGGTCTGGTAAGTTCTTGGGACACTTGGTTACCAGAAGGGGCATTGAGGCAAGACCAGATCAAATCAAGGCTATCCTAGACTTGAAAAGCCCAACGTCGACAAAATAAATACAGATGTTAACAGGAAGGGCCTCAGCCCTCAATAGCTTTATAAGCAGAAGTTCAGATAAATGTAAACCATTTTTCAGTCTATTAAAGAAGGCCACAGATTTTTTATGGACAAAAGAGTGCGAAGTTGCCTTAACCGACTTGAAGAAGTACCTGACAACAGCTCCAGTTCTGTCAAATCCAGTGCCTGGAGAGGAGCTATTATTATACTTGGCGGTTTCGGAGCATGCAGTGAGTGCAGTGGTGATCAGATAAGAGAAGGGAGAATAAAGGGCAGTAAACTATGTGAGTAAAACCCTAGCAGACGCAGAGACCAGGTACTTGCCCCTAGAGAAATTGACACTGGCCTTAATGATGGCTTCCAAGAAGTTGAATCATTACTTCCAAGCCCACAAGATTGTGGTATTGACTGAGCATCCTTTGAAGTCCTTGCTATAACAAGGAGATCTGACAGGTAGGGTAGCCAAATAGGTAGTAATATTGGGCCAATACGACCTGGAATTTAGGCCTAAAACAACAATCAAAGGCCAGATTCTGGCCGACTTCGTGGCCGAGTTCACACCTGGTGCCATCCCATATCGGGCTCTGGTGAGTCGCGGCTTAAGGTGTCCAGGGAAACGAGAAGAAACCCAGCTGGGAATGAAAAACCCCACAGCAGAGCAAAAGAAATAAAAGAAACTCAAACCTTATGATATTTACATCGGCGACTCTTTCCGCTTATTTGTTGATGGGAGTTCAAACCGTCAAAGAGCGGGGGCAGGAGCAATGCTAGTATCGCCAGATGGGCGGATGTTAGAACAATCTATTCGTTTAGGGTTCAAGGCCTCAAACAATGAAGCAGAATATGAAACATTGATCGCAAGATTGAAGTTGGCAGCAGCAATAGAAACCGACGAGGTGGTAATCTTCTGTGATTCCCAATTATTGTGAACCAGGCAACAGGCGAATATACAGCCCAGGATAAAAAAATAATAGCCTATGTAAAAGAGGTTGTCAGACTGTTAGCCATATTTCAGGATTGCCGACTACAGGAAGGTAGCCGAGATAACAACAATCATGCCGATGCCTTGGCTAACCTAGCTAGTGCAATGAAATCAGGGGAGGCAATGACAATAATGGTTGATTATTCGTCAGGCCCAAGTGTGGAATCACTAATCACAGAGTATGAAGCAATGTGTGTGGAGATTGGTCAAAGTTGGATGGATGCAATAGTAATGTTCCTTAGAGATGAGAAGTTGCCAGATGATCATAAAGAAGCACACAAGACCAGACTGAAGTCGACTAGGTTTAGCCTAACAACAGAAGGACATCTCTACAGAAGGTCTTTTACTGGTCCCCTTTTGAGATGTATGCATCCCTCTCAAGTAGAAGACTTCTTGTATGAAATACATGAAGGAGTATGTGGAAGCCATATTGGAGTCAGATCACTTGCTCATAGGGCCATTACTCAAGGGTACTTGTGGCCCTGTATGTAGAAGGATGCTGAAGCTTATGTCAAAAAGTGCGAGAAGTGTCAAAGGTTCGCACATTTGATACATCAACCAGCAATAGATTTGAACCCAGTGTCCAGCCCTTCGCCATTTGCCCAGTGGGACATGGATCTTATTGGATAACTACCCCAAGTAACTGGACAAAGGAAGTTCCTGCTGGTAGCAATTGATTACTTCACAAAGTGGGTAAAAGTTGAACCTCTTGCTAAGATTCGAGATATTAATGTGAAAAACTTCATATAGAAGAACATCATCACTAGGTTTGGGATCCCAAGGGCAATAATAGCAGACAATGGTACACAGTTTGATAGTAAGCTAATCAAAAGCTTTTGTGCAAAGTACAAAATCAAGAACTACTACTTTACTCCAAGTTTCCCTCAGAGTAATCGTCAGGCAGAAGCATCTAATAAGACTATCTTAGATGGGATCAAAAAGAGGCTGGCAGCATCAAAGGGAAAATGCGTGGAAGAGTTGCCCAGTGTACTCTAGGCATATCGGACTACGCCAAGGAGATCATCTGGGAAGTCTCCATTTGCCATGGCTTATGGCACTGAAGTTGCTATTCCACTAGAAGTCGGCATTCCAGGGATTAGAACCCAAGGAGTGGAAAATGGTACTAATGAAACATTTCTAGCCCGAGATCTAAACCTTTTGGAGGAGAAAAGAGAAAGAGCAGCAACGACTGGGGGCATGCCAGCAACAACTTGCTAGGGCTTACAATAAAAAGGTTAACCCAAGAGACTTCAAAGTTAGGGACCTTGTGCTGAGGAAAATGGTCGGTAACAAGAAGGATCCCAGGGAGGGCAAGCTAGGGCCAAACTGGGAGGGGCCTTATAGAATTATCTCGGTCGTCGGCAATGGGGCATATCGGCTTGAAGACAGTGAGGGCAAAGAGTTACCAAGACCCCGGAATACTTGCAACTTGAAGTTTTTCTATCATTAGATTTTTGTTTTTTCGAAGTTTATGTCGTTAGCTGAAGTAATAATAAAATTTTAGTTTGATTTTGAAATTTGTGTAATAGGACTGACCAGTCCTTTGGCAATGTTTCTGATTGAAACATGACGAATAACTTAGACTTATTATATGGCAGAGTTGATTTATACTTGCATATAATAAAGTTGAACTAAGTTGGTGATATTTCTGATTGAAACATGACGAATAACTTAGACTTATTATATGGTAGAGTTAAATTATACTTACATATAATAAAGTTGAACTAAGTTGGCGATGTTTTTGATTGAAACATGACGAATAACTTAGATTTATTATATGACAGAGTTGAATTATACTTGCATATAATAGAGTTGAACTAAGTTGGCGATGTTTCTGATTGAAACATGACGAATAATTTAGACTTATTATATGGCAGAGTTGAATTATACTTGCATATAATAGAGTTGAACTAAGTTGGCGATGTTTCTGATTGAAACATGACGAATAACTTAGACTTATTATATGGTAGAGTTGAATTATACTTGCATATAATAGAGTTGAACTAAGTTGAATTGAAACTAGACTTGCTATGTCGGCAGAATTAAACTTAGAATGGAACTAAGTGCATTTCAGTTAGATTAACAAAGAAATCAAGGTTGAGAACCTCGGCTACTCTTTGTTTGAATCTGACTTCGGCGAAAGACTATACGTGCTTAATGTGACCATAAGTGAAACTTAGGTTCACATTAGGGGGGTTGGAGAATGATGAATAAGCTTAAAAATTTAAAGTGCTTAGGACTTGTTGTAATTTTATAGACAAAATTTACAAGTCAAAATGGGCATTAACACTTGTTGAAATCCCAGAAAAATTTACAAGTTAAAGTTAGCCGAGATTATATTGGAAAAAGTATCTGAGATACATAATGGTCGAGGTAGCCAACTAGGTTGCCAAGCTTGGAATGGTAGAAGGAATAAGTCTTGATAGAAGATAGCATGTGAAAGTAAAAAACAATACTGAATAACACTTGTAAAAATATTTTGATATTTTTAAGTGTTAGCCAAGGTATTCTAATGGTTGGCCAAGGCAAATAGTCAAGGTTTGTATCCGAGGTATTATACCTCAAAGTTATTATACAGTTAAAGGTATACTTTGAAGAAGTGTAAAAATATTCTAAGTATGGAAGCGTGAAAGGCATGAAAGAAAGCAGTAAAGCATACATGAAACAAACATTCAACACTTGGAAGAAAAGAGAAGACTTACATTCAAAAAAAGGCACTTCGACCTGGCAAAAGACAACTTGTTTGAGGTACAAAAGAGGGCACATCGGCCAAACTAAAACTAACATTGTTCAAAAACAAGAAGGAAAAGTACAAAACAAAGAAAAAATATCCTAAGCATTAGGATTAGTCTGGGATTGCTCAACCTTGGCTGATAGAGTCTTGTCGGACTCGGTTAGTAAAATTGCATTTTTCTCTGTTGCTACTTCGGCATCTATTTCGAGCAGAGTCTGGTCCAAACTCCTTTCGGCTCATTGGACCTTGGCCTCAGAGGTGGTTAGTTTGGGAGGGACGCCCTTGGAAACTAAGTCATCCTCCTCAACTTGAGTCAAGTCTATTTACTCATTGAGGGTGAAAGACTTGGCATCAGTGGTAGCCTCCTCTTTCACTTCATCAGCTTCACCATCCTCAGTATCATCTTTGTCGGCTTCATCGCCAGAGTCCTTGGGCTCTGGAGGGAAAGGCACTTGAAGTTGATTGATGTCTCGGAGGTTAGAGTCCATTGGAACAGATAACTTGTTGAGCGCCGCCGTCCAACCAAGGTAATAACCTCAGTTACAAGCCAGGTTGACTTACTGTTTGTATTGGTCGCAGACGGCGAACTGCCTCTCTTCAAAAGATTTTTCGTCAGCCACCTTGACTTCGGCCTCCTTTGAGTCAAGGGCCTCCTAAAACTTAGCCTCTAGGTCAGCTGCCTTGGCCTTGGTAGCCGCAAGATTAGCTTTGGCGACCTCGGCTTCATCATCGGCCAATTTGGCTTTTTTCTCGACCAAATTCTGAGCAGCTTTGGCAGCCTTAGCCTGATCCAACAGAGCTTGATTGTTAGCCTCGGTGTGATTGAGTAAGGATAGGAGTTTGGCAGCTTCCTTGGTCTTCCTTGCCAATTCCTTCCTTGTCATCTCGGTCTTGATAGCATATGAGTGAGCATGCCTGATAGCCTACAAGAAGTAAAACATATTAGTGAGATTTTACTAAGTATAGAAAAACTGTAAAAGAGTAAGTAAAAGAGGATTACCAAGATCGAATGCTGCATCATAAGGGCAAAGTTCTCATATTCATGCAACTCAGCCATACGGTTCATGTCTTCTGGTAAAAGAACAACCGTTGACAGGGCTGCGCTGATTTCAAGATTCATCGTGCTGTCACCAGCCGTCAATGGTCTGTCATCTACCATGACCTCGGGCGCCCAGGTCATGGTGCGAGGAAAGTTGCTGCCTTTGAGGTGACCGGACCTCGATTTCTTGGCCGATGGGGCGTCAGACGATGGGGCCTCGGCTGGCCTTTTGTCGGCAGAAGGGGTGCTCTTTTTAGCCTCGGCCAGTTTAGAAATTAGTACAGTGTCCTGAGAATCAATCTGAGTCACTGTAGCCTTGGCCTTAGCTTTCTTGATCCTCTTTGGCTTAGGCTTGGATTGAGAAGGATAAGAAGAGGACTGCACAGTCACTACCCCTGGGATGTTGGCTAGAAGGTCTTCAACAACTGCCGGTTTGCGGCCCATTTCGTCGGCAGTGGAAGCAACTGTTACTTTAGTAGCAAAGTGTATTGCTGGAAGGGCGGTAGGAGGATTGAATGGGTCGAACAACGGTGTGTCAGAACCTCGGCGTCGGCGGCTTCGAGTCCTTCCAGCAGGAGAGTTAGCAGGAACTCGACGACGACGTTGGCGCTGATGTGGAGGAATCAATTGGGGAGCAGAAGTGGATAGTTGCTCCACAGGACCGGAGGTAGATCCCTAATTTGGCCTTGGTGATGATTCAACCTGTGGAGTTATAGCAGAATGAGGGGTCCTACTCTTCTTGGGAACGTCAGACAGTGCAGACTTGTAAGTTGGAATATAATTGAGCAGTAGGGGGGCTTTGCGCTGGTCAACTGGTAAGCCCAGTAGCCTTTTAAGGTCTTTACTAGGGAAAAAGGTTTTGCGAAAATCTTTTGATGGCTAAAGGAGAGCTGCAAGTACAAAATTCAGACATTAGCATAGATAAAGGGAATAAAGTGATAAGTCTTAAGCAGAAAAGTTTACACTTAGTTCTTACACTCATCCTCTTTAAACATTGATCGACGCAGAGGATAGAGATAAAGGTCGTCGTCAGGTGCAAATTCCTAGTTGCTTGAGACGATTAAGTAATCATCTCTAGCACCTTTGTTGGAGTCTGGAAGGTCGGCTATGAGTTTGTAGGCTATTGATCTCGGCTTGAGGTAATAGATGTAGCCTTTTTCAAATTTTAGGCCACACATGATATAACAATATTGGATTACAGCTAGTGTTATCCTAGCGTTTTCTTGGCTAGCTAAAGTAATTATACCATTGATGATCCTATAGGAGTTAATGGCCAGTTGCATTGGGTTGAGCTTGTAATAATGAAGGATTTCTCGGAAAAGAATGTCTAGAGGGAACCTAAGTCCACACTCTATGAAAGCAACTACTGGGAAGGGCATGGAATCCTCATCAGGCATGATTGAGTCCTCCTTTCCAGGCAACCTAAGGTGAACATCGGCTGGGATGGAGAACTCTCGACAGAAATATTCTATTTTTTCTAGCGTATCTACTCTCCACCTGAACATACCCATGATGTCGGCTTATGAAGATTAGGGCAAAATTTCAAAAGAGAATGTTCGATATGGGTTTAAGGACCTCGACTAAACCCTAAACAAGAGTTGGGGCAAGGGTTTTTCAAGATCTAGGGGGAATTTGTTTCAATTTCCCTAGGGAATGTTATTTCTACTAAATCCCAAACCTAAATCTATACGGAAACAGGAAATCAAGGGAAAGATCTGGAAATAAGCAAGAAAAATAGAAAATGACATGATTCAGACTCAAGAAAACAAACAGAAATTCAAGAACACTGAATAAGTGTGTACAAATGTACAAAAGCCAAGAATAGTGACAAATTGCTAAAACATCAAGTATATGAACAATTCGCATGTATATATGTAGACCCAGAGACAGATTGAACAACACAAAATCACAAACAAACATGCTTGACACACAAATAATGAAATTCAAAGCAGATTCAATAGTAACAGAATGGACAGATGGTAAAGAAGGAAACGTACTCAAAATCATGGAGGGCTTAAACTGTCATGACCCAAACCTGCCCCTAAAAGTTTGGACATGACCGGCCTAACTCGACGCCTTAACTTAGCTGTTTTAAAGGTTACTCAATCTCGGGGCCTGAACGGAAGCAAAATAATAGAAGAATAAATGTTCATTGAGTTGTGTCTAAATGCCAGGATCATGTTGCATTACCATACATACATAACATTCCATGTACCATTCACACTACTGAATGCAAAAAGGGAATCAACTCAAAAGTCAAGTGTTAATAATATCTATATACATACCTATTGTTCCAAAAAATTATAATAAAACATGCCATCATAGGGATTTTCCAAAATATAACAAAAGAGTCACTTCAAGTGACTCAGCAAAACGGGTTCAGCTATAGGCTTCTGGGCTGATTTATGGTTGACCCGCAAGCTAGTTACCTACAAAACATTCAGGAAAATAGAGTGAGCAAAGCTCAGTGAATGATAGTAGTACAACAAATTAAAAGTACGAACATGGGTTAATAGTGCATATTCACAAATTATAATCTCACTCGTTTTTCCCTTTCTGAACGGCCTTGGCCCACAAAATACAGAACGGCCTTAGGCCCAACAGACTACAGAACGGCCTTAGGCCCATCGTAGTACAGAACGGCCTTAGGCCCATTATAGTAGCGAAACAACCTTAAGCCCAACAAAATATAGAACAGCCTTAGGCCCATCATATTAACAAAACGGCCTTAGGCCCACCGCATTAGCAAATAGAACAACCTCGGGTCCATATCTCACATGTCAAAGCTCAAACATATATGAGACATATCGCATATAACATAAGGTACTCACAAAAATTCATAACATCTCAAATAACATATACCAACACAAAACATGAATAGAGCATGATATTACGCTACTATCACTCACTGTGATGTGGGTGAACGCTGGTTCCCTCTTGCGAATGCCCTATACATAGCATATAAATCGTAAGCACATCACTATTCTTAGTTTCCATTCAATTCTCAATTATTCGATTCGTTACGTTTCATGTAATTAAATACATTATAGGAACAAAGAACGGACATAATAACACATTCAAAGGGTCGAGAAGAGCGAAAGAAAGTTTTAGAATTTTTCCAGTTTGGGCCGCACGTGCGGCCAGGTACGCCACACGTGCCTTTATTTTAGTGTAGTCCGTTCCTCCTCCCCTGTTTTATGCACGTGCGGCCAAGGGCCCCGCATGTGCGGTCGTTTACGTTGTTTGGCAATCCGAAGCTCCTATGGTCCAAAGCTTGCAAGGGTTGGACATAAAGCCAAAATCACATGAAATTTACCTAGAAACCATGACATATAACTCATGAACATATAATAGACTTGTTTTATTTGGCTTTTATATCTACAATTCCCATTAGGGGTGGGCGCGGGTCAGTTGCGACTACGGAACCTCCAATCTGCCATCCGTCCGCCAGATTGGCGGATTGGAGAAAATCAATCTGCATCCGTCCGCCAATCCGGCGGATGTGGATTGAGCAGATTGGTGGTTTGGCGGATGGATGCGAATCGGTTCTGCGATTTAAGATTTTATAAATTTTCAACATAATTCAACTTATGCACTTTCTCAAAAAAAAAGAAAAAAAGAAAGTATTACAGTCAATGACTTAAAAAATTATTATAATCACTGTATGTCTCATCAAAAAAAAGAAAGTTTAAAATTTTAAAATATCACAATCACTGTATGACTCATCTATATATTACAATCACAGCATGATTCATCCACATTAAGTATTACAATCTGTGGTTCTTAAAATATAATAACAATTCAAACCACAAAAACCAGGAACATGGCAGTAGTAGAGATTGTATGTCTCTGTATTGTTACATCTATATATGTTTTTGAAAACAAAAATCAACCATCATTTATCATATTTTCTATTTATTATTTTTAGAGTTAAAGTTAAAAACCAAAAAATATAGATAAATAATATGTTTATTTTTTTCAATTCAAAAAATATATTCAAATTGAAAACTTTTTTTCAACAGAATATTTAAACTTTTTTTCAATTGAAAACACAAACAAAATATTTAAATAAATTGAAAACATAAAGTCTTATAAATTATTAGGGGTGCTCGCGGTTTGGCGGTTCGGTTGCGGCCAAAGGAATCTCAAATCCGCCATCCATCCGCCAAATTGGCGGATTGGAGAAAATCAATCCGCAACCATCCGCTCGTCATCACGCATCTGTCCAAAATGCGGCGGTTCGGTTCGGTTCGGTCGGTTTTGGCGAATTGGTATATCCGCTGCTCACCCCTAATTCCCATGACCTCCCACAAACTCATTGTATAGATTTATATACACATATATATGCAATCATTTTTACATGAGCTCAATCATAACAAGAGGGTAAGATTAGGCACAATTCTCTCAATTTCAATTTCAAGCAATTAAACATGACATAGGGTGATCAAGGTTTCCATTACTTACACCCTTGAGGGACATAATTACTTACACAATAATAACCCTAATTTTCATGGATGATACTTCATTTCAAGGCTTGATTCAAACTAATTGGAGAGAAATTGGGAGCTTATTAGTGATTTACTCACCTTAGATATAGACTCTCACTTGAAATTCCTCTAGCAAATTCTTTAATCTCCAAACTTGGTTGAGCTTTTCTCCCTCTCTCTCTCTTCAAAATTCTCTACCAAGAAAAGTGTTGAGTTTCTCCACTAAGTTCCCCAAGGGCGCACACACACACACACACACACACATATATATATATCTAACACATACCATTAAGGCTCTTCATTTGAGTTAATGGGTCTAAGTTACATCACTTAATTCTTTACGAATCAGATTTTTGCAAAAGTTAATATTATATCTTAAAAATTATGTTAATCATAAATTCGAAATTAGTTTCAGGTTATCGCGCCTCTATGGCTTCCAATTCCCAATCCAATTGCCTCAATTTTAACAAATTTTCCAATAACCAACAGATATACTTCCATAATTAAATAATTCACACGTGAAAACATAACTCTGCATGGAATTCCACATTAAATAAGTAAGTATTTATGCAACTAAAAAAAAAAGGTAACGCATATAGGAGGGTCGGGTTATTACACTCTCCCCCCCTTAAATAAGTTTGGTCCCGCAAACTTGTTTTACCTCAAGTTGCAAATAACTCAGGATACTGCTATCTCATGTCCTTTTCTCTTTCCCAAGTCGCCTCTTTTCCATAATGTTCCTACCACTCTACTTTCACCATAGGAATTACTTTACTTCGTAGTTGCTTCATCTGTCGATCCAGAATCTGAATTGGTTTCTCCTTATAAATCAATTTGTCACCCAAGGTAATTTGTTGATAATCTATAACATGAGATGGATCTTGAAGGTAACTTCGTAACATTGACACATAAAACACATCATGCACTTGCTCCATATTAGGCGGAAGAGCAACACGATAGGCCACGGGACCTACCCTTTCCAAAACCTGGAACGGACCAACGTATCAGGGTGCCAACTTACCCTTCTAGCCGAATCTTGAATGTCCTTTTATTGGTGTGATTTTCACAAAAACATGTTTACCCACTTCGAATTCTAAATCCATTCGCCAATGATCTACATAACTCTTTTGTCTACTTTGTGCGGTCTTTAACCTTTCTTGGATAATCTTAATTTTCTCAGTTGTCAATTGAACAATTTTGGGTCCAAACAACGACTTGTCACCAACTTCAGTCCAACACACGGGAGAGTGACATTTCCTTCCGTATAGAGCTTCGTAAGGTGCCATTCCTATGCTTGAGTGGTAACTATTGTAATAGACAAATTCCGCCAACAGTAGGTGAGTTTCCCAACTTCCCTTGAAGTCCAAAGCACACATCCGAAGCATGTCTTCCAACGTTTGTGTGGTTCTTTCGGATTGTCCGTCTATTTGCAGGTGGAAGGCTATACTGAATTTCAATTCTGTTCCTAAGGCATCCTGTAGACTTTGCCAAAATCCTGATACGAACTTTGGATCTCTATCAGACACGATTGAGACTGGAACACCATGTAGCCGCACAATTTCATCCACATATATGGGTGCTGTTTGGTGTAGCTGTTAAAACAGATTATAGCTTATAGCTTAACAGATTATAGATTATGACTTTCATCAGAAGCTGTTAATCTGTTTGGTATAGCTGTTGGATTATAGATTTAAGTTGCTGAGTAGTGTTTGTTAAATAAGCTGTGAAGTAGCTTTTTCAATTAATTTTTATTTTTTATTATTCACTATTTATCTACATTTTTCATAAAAAGTAATAATAATATTTTATAGTCCATTTGGGTCTTTTTCTATTTTTAAAAAAATAAAAAATAAAAAAATCTAAGAGTATAACCGTGAATTAACATGTCCACAGCAGAAGCTGATAATCAGAAGCAGGGGGTGAGCAGCTTCTCAGAATCAGCTTTTTTGACTTAAAATAAGCTGTTAGAATCAGAAGCTGTTTGAAATAAGTTTAACCAAACAGTCCAAAATAACTTTTTAAAAGCCAGAAGCCATAAGCTGGCTCAAAAAAGCTGCACCAAACACCCCCATGGTAGCCAGCTTATCCGCGTTATATTGCGTCTTTACAGGAAGAAAATGAGCTAACTTAGTTAGTCTATCAACAATGACCCAAATGGAGTTCATACCCTAGGGAGTTCGCGGTAAACCCATAATAAAATCCATAGTTAAATGTTCCCATTTCTATTCTGGAATTGGAAGGGGTTGTAGTAAGCCCGCCGGTCGTTGGTGCTCCGCTTTCACTTGCTGACATTGCAAACATTTTGAGACAAATTCAGTAATTTCCCTCTTCATTCCCGACCACCAAAAATTCTGCTTCAGATCGTGGTACATTTTTGTGTTACCCGGATGTATTGCAAATCTAGAGTTATGCGCTTCCTCCATGATTCTCTTCTTGATTTCTAGCACATTAGGGACACACCATCTACCCTCGAATTTCAATACCGAATTTTCAATTATGAACCCGGGCCTTGGTTTTGTTTCCATTTCACTACAAATTTTTTGGAGAAATTCATCTTCCAGTTGCCATTGTTTAATTTCTTTCATAAATGCCGATTGGGCTCATATCGCTGCTACCATCCCATTTTGGTCATGCAACGCAATGTCTACAGTCATTCCTTCTAAGTCACGTTGTAACTCCTTCTGCCTAGTGAGCAAACTTACCAAATTCCCTGTACTCTTTCGGCTAAGGGCATCTGCAACCGTATTAGTTTTACCGGGGTGGTAATGAATTTGTAAGTCATAATCTTTAATAAGCTCTAACCACCGTCTCTGATGCATATTCAATTCTTTTTGAGCAAAGAAGTACTTAAGACTCTTATGATCGATATAAACCTCACATCTAGCCCCATACAGATAGTAACGCCATATTTTCAAGGCAAAGACCACTGCAGCTAGCTCAAGGTCGTGTGTGGGGTAATTCTTTTCATGGGGTTTAAGTTGATGGGAGGCGTGGGCAATAACCTTCCCATTTTGCATAAGTACACAGCCCAAACCTTTGTGAGAAGCGTCACTATAAATCTCAAATCCCTCGTTACCAGATGGTAAGACCAGTACAGGTGCTGTAGTTAACCTTGTCTTCAATTCCTGAAAGGTAGATTCCCGTTGCTCCAGACATTCAAACAAAACACCTTTCTGGGTTAACTGAGTAAGCGGCACCACAATTTTGGAAAAGTCTTTAACAAACCGTTGGTAGTATCCAGCCAAACCCAAGAAACTACGCACTTCTGACACATTAGTAGGCGTCAGCCAATTCACAATAGCTTCAATCTTGTGCAGATCAACAGCAACACCTTCTTTCGTCACCACATGTCCCAAAATCCCACTTCATGTAGCCAAAATTCACATTTCTTTAATTTTGCATACAGTTTCTTATCCCACAGAGTCTGAAGAATTAACCGTAGATGATTCTCATGAGCTTCCATACTTGTTGAGTAAATGAGAATGTCGTTAATAAACACAACTACAAAGTCATCTAGGTAGGTCTTAAAAACTCGGTTCATCAAATCCATGAAGGCCGCTGGTGCATTAGTGACCCCAAATGGCATAACTAGAAATTCATAATGTCCGTAATGGGTCCAGAAGGTAGTTTTCTCGACATCCTCAGCTTTAACCTTTAGTTGGTGATACCTAGACCGCAAATCTATCTTAGAGAAGACTTGTGCACCCTGTAATTGATCAAACAAATCGTCGATCCTGGGCAAAGGATATTTATTCTTTATAGTTACTTTATTGAGCTCTCTATAATCCACACACAACCGAAGGGTCCCATCTTTCTTCTTTACAAAAAGGATTGGTGCACCCCAAGGAGAAGTACTCGGACGAATGAATCCTTTGTCAAGGAGGTCTTGCAGTTGGACCTTCAACTCTTTCATTTCAGCGGGAAACATTCTATAAGGAGTCTTAGAAATGGGCTGAGTTCCTAGCACAACATCAATTGTAAACTCAATTTCACAATCAATAAGCTCTTCCGATAACTCTTCTGGAAAAACATCTGGAAAATCTCGTACAATTAGGATTGCATCAATGCCCCGATCCACTAGTTGTTCACTCAAAATACTACACAAATACCCTTGACACCCCTTTTGTAGTAACTTATATTATTGCAAAAATCAAATAGGGTGGGGATACTACCCTTTGACCCTTAAAAATAAGCTCAGATTGTCCTAGGAGTTGGAAAGTAACTTGTTTCGACACACAATCTATAGTCGCGTGATACTTGCTTAACCAGTCCATCCCCAAAATTATGTCAAAATAAGCCATGTCGAGAGGCAGCAAGTTGGCATTTACCCAAACATTCCTGATTAGGATTTCGCATGCAAAACAGATAGACGCGCATACCATGGACTCCCCCGATGGTGAGAATACACACAAAACATAAGGTAGTGGTTCCATTGGCCTATTTAAATGACTAGCAAATGCTTTTGATACAAAAGAATGGGTAGAGCCTAAATCAAATAACACATGTGCAGAATGACCATTAACAGAAAATGTACTTGATACCACAGCCTCGGTATTTTGCACATCACCTGAAATTAGCGCAAATACCTTTCCTTGTTTGGCGGTATCTTTAGCGTTGGTGGATTTCGTAGCTGCCTTTGTAGTGGGGGTACGGGCTGATCCAGCTGAACTTGTAGTAGTTCGATTCCCATTCTGATGATCTTTTTGTGGGCACTCTCTAGCCAAATGACCTATGCTGCCATACTTGAAGCATGCTTCTGTTACCCGATAACAAATCCCACAGTGTCTCTTTCCACAATCCGGACAAATTGGTGTAGAGTCATGGGTAGAGGCAGATGTACAAAAAGATCCTAAGTTCAATTTCTTACTTGCCGGTGTCACCGAACTCCTTGAGGTTTGGGTATTCTGTCTTTTCCCTCTCCACTCTAAAACCCGACTTTGAGCGGCAACATTACCTTTAGCGATCACTGCCCTTTCTAGTACATCGACATACGTAGGTAATTTCAACACATTAATCTGGTCGAGAATAGCAATCTGTAATCCTCCTTCAAACTTCCTTGCCTTCTTGTAGTCCGTATCCACCATATGTGGTGCGAAACAAGCTAATTCGGCAAATTGAGCCTCATACTCTGCAACAATCCTATTCCCTTGCCTCAAGGTCTCAAACTCAGTCACTTTCTTATCTCACATACTTTGAGAAAAATAATTGTCATAGAACAACTCCAAAAATCTATCCCATGTTAACCCTTGGTGTGCAGTTCTTGTGAGCATCCACCACCTCCGTGTCTCGTCTTCAAGAGTCAAGGCAGCAAGTTGTACTTTTTGGGCCTCAGTATAAGGAAAAACCTCGAATAACTTTTCTATACCCAACAGCCATGCTTCTGCTTTCATTGGTTCAATTTCTCCTTTGAATAAAGAAGGCTTCATCTTTTTGAATTCCTTCGTGAGTGTAATTGTTCGATCCTCAGCTTAATACTCTTGTATCCCTGGCGGTGGTACAGACATGGGTGGTAGTGGTTGTTGCTGTTGCTGTTGCTGCTGTTGTTGCTGTTGTTGCCTCAGCATTTCTGCCATCTCCATAATCATCCTTTCCATTCTATCCAGCCATACGGCAGTAGCATCTTCCGAATCATCCATCCTTATTCTTACCATGATCTACATAATGGTTAGTTATAATACATACAAAAATGTACAAGTAAGCATACTTATGTATATCAAGATTACTATAAGCGCAGTCTAACTGCTACATATCATTTTGTATGCACTGAACTTCACATGCATACAACGTAAGTCTTTTCTAAACACTCTAAAGCTTAATGAACTCGTGTGTGGGTAACAACTCGTGCTCTGATATCAACTGTCATGACCCAAACCTGCCTCTAAAAGTTTGGACATGACCGGCCTAACTCGAGGCCTTAACTTAGCTGTTTTAAATGTTACTCAATCTCGGAGCCTGAATGGAAGCAAAATAATAGAAGAATAAACATTCATTGAGCTGTGTCTAAATGCCAGGATCATGTTGCATTACCATACATACATAACATTCCATGTACCATTCACATTACTAAATGCAAAAAGGGAATCAACTTGAAAGTTAAGTGTTAATAATATCTATATACATATCTATTGTTTCCAAAAATTATAATAAAACATACCATCGTAGGGATTTTCCAAAATATAACAAAAGAGTCACTTCGGGTGACTCAGCAAAACGGGTTCAGCTATAGGCTTCTGGGCTGACTTAGGGTTGACCCGCAAGCTGGTTACCTACAAAATATTCAGGAATATAGAGTGAGCAAGGCTCAGTGAATGATAGTAGTACAACAAATTAAAAGTACGAACATGGGTTAACAGTGCATATTCACAAATTATAATCTCACTCGTTTTTCCCTTTCTGAATGGCCTCAGCCGACAAAATACAGAACGACCTTAGGCCCAACAGACTACAGAACGGCCTTAGGCCCATCATAATACAGAATGGCCTTAGGCCCATTATAGTAGTGAAACGGCCTTAGGCCCATTATAATAGTGAAACGACCTTAGGCCCAACAAAATACAGAATGGCCTTAGGCCCATCGTATTAACAAAACGGCCTTAGGCCCACCGCATTAGCAAACAGAATGACTTCGGGTCCATATCTCACATGTCAAAGCTCAAACATATATCAGACATATCGCATATAACATAAGGTACTCACAAAAGTTTATAAGATCTTAAATAACATATACCAACACAAAACGTGAACAGAGCATGATATTACGCTACTATCACTCACTGTGATATGGGTGAATGCTGGTTCCCTCCTGCGGATGCCCTACACATAGCACATAAATCGTAAGCACATCACTATTCTTAGTTTCCATTCACTTCTCAATTATTCGATTCGTTACGTTTCATGTAATTAAATACATTATAGGAACATCAAACGGACATAATAACACATTCAGAGGGTCGAAAAGAGCGAAAGAAAGTTTCAGCATTTTTCCAGTTTGGGCCACACGTGCGGAAGTCCCCACTGCATGTGCGGCCAGGTACGCCGCACGTGCCTTTATTTCAGTGTAGTCCGTTCCTCCTCCCCTGTTTTCCACACGTGCGGCCAAGGGCCTCGCACGTGTGGTCGTTTACCCTGTTTGGCAATCCGAAGCTCCTATGGTCCAAAGCTTGCAAGGGTTGGCCATAAAGCCAAAATCACATGAACTTTACCTAGAAACCATGACATATAACTCATGAACATATAATAGACTTGCTTTATTTGGCTTTTACATCTACAATTCCCATGACCCCCCACAAACTCATTGTATAGATTTATACACACATATATATGCAAACATTTTTACATGGGCTCAATCATAACAAGACGGTAAGATTAGGCACAATTCTCTCAATTTCAATTTCAAGCAATTAAACATGACATAGGGTGATTAAGGTTTCCATTACATACACCCTTGAGGGACATAATTACTTACACAATAATAATCCTAATTTTCATGGATGATACTTCTTTTCAAGGCTTGATTCAAACTAATTGGAGAGAAATTGAGAGCTTATTAGTGATTTACTCACTTTAGATATGAACTCTCACTTGAAATTCCTCTAGCAAATTCTTTAATCTCCAAACTTGGTTGAGCTTTTCTCCCTCTCTCTCTCTCTCTCTCTTCAAAATTCTCTACCAAGAAAAGTGTTGAGTTTCTCTACTAAGTTCCCCAAGGGCGCGCGCACACACACACACACACACACATATATATATAACACATACCATTAAGGCTCTTCATTTAAGTTAATGGGTCTAAGTTACATCACTTAATTCTTTACGAATCAGATTTTTGCAAAAGTTAATATTATATCTTAAAAATTATGCTAATCATAAATTCGAAATTAGTTTTAGGTTATCACGCCTCTAAGGCTTCAAATTCCCAATCCAATTGCCTCAATTTCAATAGATTTTCCAATAACCAACAGATATACTTCCATAATTAAATAATTCACACGTGAAAACATAACTCTGCATGGAATTCCACATTAAATAAGTAAGTATTTAGGCAACTAAAAAAAAAAGGTAACGCATATAGGAGGGTCGGGTTATTACATAAATTGAAAATTGAAAGAAAACAAAAAACTCACCAGTTGGGTCCGAAGTCAAGGATATCGGTTTGAGGTACGCTAGAGTCAGACAGTGGCAATGAGTGGAGAAGAACAGTGAATGCTTCGCCGGAGGAGGTGAACAGAGCACAGTTACAGAGAGCTTGAAGAAACAGCAATGGAGGTAGATGAATTGTTAAAGAGAGAAAGTCTTGAGCAAAGATGGAATACGAAAATACGAAGTGAGAAGATGAAGAGAGAGAGAGAGAGAGAGAGAGAGAGAGAGAGAGAGTTTTGTTGAAACTCAAAAATGCGGCAAATCATAATGGAATGCCTTGAACGATGTGTCTGTCAGGTGGCGTACGCAGGAACGACACGACCTGATAACGCGTATTAGGTATGAACCAATAAGGGAGCAACGCGTGGAGAAAACGGTTAAGTAAACTGTGCGTGACAGCTTATGCGCAGATAAAACTCTTAGAGTTTTTGATTTAATAAAACAAAAATCTCGGCTAGAGGAGCGATCTTGATTAAGGAACTGGAAAAACTTGGTTCTTGGTTCTTGGTCATTGATAAAGTAAACTGCAGAGTCTTGGTCATGTGAAGCCGACGGGTGATGATCTCGGTTAAGAAGGATAGAGTAAGTCTTAGCCGACGTGCTATGTGGACAAACGATGTAGGTTCCATCACCTCAGGATACCGAGGTAATAGAACCTAAGGGGCAATTGTGGGGACATATTTTGTGAATGACAACACGAGGCCAAGGTGACACCGAAGTGTCAGCTGAGGTGCCACGTGTCTTGGTCATGATGCCGAGGTGATCTTGGCTAGGCCAAGGTTGTCAGCAGAGGTACCAAAATCCGAAATGAGCGGATAAGGGACATGAGTCCTAAAACTGGGGAGGATCTTAGTATGGATAAAGATAAAACTCTTAGGGAGTTTATCTCTATATAGTTGGGAGTCCAAGATGAGCATTGAGCCAAAGTCCATTTAAGCCAGGCTTGTACAGGAATCAGGTTAGTGCTGGTCATAAAAGTAAGGCACCCTCGTGAGTCTAAAATATGTTTTTTATACTCTGTCTAGTGAGTTAAGCACTATTGACTATTTTTAAGAGATAATTATTGACTTGATTGGCGGAGTGCCCCTAGGTGGCCGAACTACCGCCAAAATCTTATCTTTCTGTAACAGGTTGTTCGAGCTTAATTTATTCAGCTGGTGCTCTCCTGCTAAGTATTCCCTGTTTGGTTGTGTGGTCAAAAATCAACACCCACAACATTGCTAATTGATCTTCATGAAAATAACTTTTTATTATGATCACCAATGATATTTTGGGAGTAAATAAGTATAATAATAATATTATGTAACCATATTATTATAACTCCTATTTTACTAGTAGAATTACATAACTGAGGACAATCATATAAAAGTAAATTTGAAATTCATCTCTATAAAATTTAAATCAATAATCTTATAACACAAAATAATACATACAACTACTAAATCAAAAACTCTTATTTAATTCAATTTATCAATCAAACAAAATAGCATTATGATTACACTCAAACTTTGTTCACAATTTACAACCAGAGCTTGACACCGCATTCAGGAATATTCGCAACCAAAAGTGACAAGGACACAAATGGAGCCTTTTCCGTATCATCCACAATCCTTATCCAACAAAACGTGGACCCAAAATCAATCAATATACGTGTTTAACATCAATTTATGGGAAATTCTATTTGGGGTATTGAGGTGTGCACTATATATATATTCTGTTGTTAATTATGAAATATTATAATATTAATTATGATATTATTTTGATAATTGTGATAGAGACCCTCACACATATATGATTTCCTTAACCCCTATTTTCATCCCAACCACTCATAATGTTAGGCTTACATATACATAAGTGGACCTCACTCACACATCAAGGGCCAAGATTAAATTGGAGGTCATGGAACCCCCACAAAATGGAGTCCCAAACATTTCTGTTATTTTAATTATAAATTTAGAGTTTTTTAGTTATATCTTATGTGATATTTCGTTATAACTTAATTTTTTTTTATATTATTTATGACTCTTATAGTTTTAAATTATGTCATTTATGATAATTAAAGTCACAAATAACATAATTTACATATAATACAAACCCTTTTAAGGAAGTATATCATACCATTACCCCAATTATATATCGGTAAACTAACCACTTTTCATGAGAATCTTGAAAAATATCATTAGTCTCACATTTTGAATATAAATATATTTATTTATTTTAAAATCGGAAATGAGCGGTAGCTTGAAATTCGGAGCCCGAATTTGGCTCGAAACAAAAAAGAGAGAGAGAAGGAGAAAAGAGATAGAGAGGGAGAGGGAGAGAAAGAGAGAAGAAGCAGAGGGGAAGAGAGAGAGAGAGAGAAGACGATCGTCGCCCAGCCGCCGATCGTCGCCCCGCCGATCCGCCGATCGTTGCCCAGTCCAGCCCCGCCGCAGCCTCCGACCGCCGTCGCCCCGCCTCCGCCTCCTCCTCCCCCGAATATTATGCCCCCTCCAGTCCTCCTCCTCCTCCCTCCTTCCTCCTCCTCCTCCTCCTTTCTTCCTTCTTCTTCCTAGTCTTCATTCTTCTTCTGCAAAAAAAAAAAATATAGAGAAGATGAAGAAGATGGAGTTGAAAAAAAAAAAAGAAGGTCAAAACGACGTCGTTTTGAGCCCTCGAGCCACAGTCGAGCCACAACTTTCGAGCTACGAATCAGAACCGTTTTAAAATTATAATTTAAATAACAGTTATGTTATTTTTTATCAATAATTTATTAGTCGTATGAATGAAAAAATAATAATGTTATTATTATTTTTCTATTAAAATATATATTTATCTTTGTTTATCTTAGTATGTACCTATCATCTACATTAGTTTTGATTACTTTTGCTTTACTAAAAAAAATTATTATAATTATATGAAAAATGTTACACTAATTTTCTCATACTTTAAAAAAAGTTAATGTAATTTTCCTTTAAGTTGAGTAGAATTTCACATTACTACCTATAATTTCAATTTAAACCTCACATTTTTAATTTAATTTCAATGTGGTCTTTTTATAAGTTGTCATTAGCATTTTAAACAAAAAAAAATAATGTGTGTGAAACTAGAGGGACCATATTAGAATGTGAAGAGACTATGGGTTCGTTTGGGAAGTGGGTTGACTTTTTGGCTCTTTGATTTTGACTATTTTAGCATGAAACTAAAAAGCCTAATTTGGGACGGCCTTTAGGCTTTTTTGACTTTTTTGTGAAAGAAAGAATGTAATGATTATGGATTGGATGTGATGTTTTGTCTTATTTGGCTAAAAAGCCTATTTTATTTTTTGTGACTAAAATAGCCAAAAAAGTCCTAACTTTTGCTTCCCAAACGAAGCCTATAAAGATTACTAGCGTAATTTATTAATTTTTTCTTTCTTGTACAATATTACTAAATTTTTCAATTAAGTTGCATATATAGACATTTGGGTGCAAAAGGCTATTGAAAAACTGACAAATGAACTACATTAAAATTTAATTAAAAGTATAAGATTTAAATTAAATTGAAACTATGAGAACCAATAAAATTTCTCTTAAATTAAAAAGACAAGCTACCATCTAAAATAGGCCAAGTACTATTTTGGTAATTTTCCAACCTTAATCTATGTACTTATAAATGGGTCAAGTCAAATAGAATTATAAATTATTTAAGCAAAATTTAAAAATCATAACAACCACGAAATATTGTTCAAATTTAATTTATTCATCATTCGAGCTGATTTTAGACAAGATTCGATCGAGTAGATTACAAATCCATAATTTTATATATTGTTTTATAGTGCATGCCTGTTTTATCAAGTTTAAATGTAGTTCAAAAAGTTAACCAGTATCAAAATATATTTAATTTGATCTTATTTACATAACAAGCCACTCACAATTGCTTAATTCATTTTACGACCCTAACTTCAAGCCTTAAAGTTGGGTGAAAAAAAAGAAATAAAATAATATACAAGGAATAAAGGAGAAGAATGTGAGGTTTAAACTGAAATTATACCAACACAATTGGTTGAAGCCAGCAATGGCAAGAAATCAGAGGTTCAACAATTAAGGGTAAAACTATCAAGGTGACGGTGTGACATAGAATTAAGCAACCACGTAATATAGACAGAATATTATAAGAATATAATAATTAGTAAGAGCAAGTTGTGGCCCAGTAGTTTAATTTTTTATATTTATCGAGTCAATTAGTAATTCTAAAGGTGGCTCAACTATTAAGTGTTACGACGAAAATTTGAAAAGTTAAGAGTTTTAATTTTTCAAAGACTTGACCCTAATTTGACTTAAGAATTAAATAAATTTTAAAATATGTTCAAGTTTAACTTGTTTACATAATAAGTTAATTTCAAATGAACTTTTAATAAATCGAGCTTGAGTGAAGCTTTTAACAGCCAAATACAGATCGAGCGTCAGTAGGTTAGTTTTTTTTTATACGTATATTCAAATTTAACTTAAAAAATTAATGACTTTCAAAATGTACAAGCTTGACTTGCTTACATAATAAATCAATCTCGAACGATCTTTTAATAAGCCATCAATTTATTTTACAACCCTACCAATAGTTACAAATTTTAAACACCACATGAATTTGCTCCAAAAATATTGAATAATTTCTCGTCTATAAGCCGCATGCAAAATAGTAACCAAAATCAAGAGGATAAATGACACTTGATGCTAATCTCTCTTTTTGATCCCTTAATGTTTTATTATAACAATCAACCCCTTACAATATCGCCATCAAACTAGTTATTTTCATATTTTAACTAGCATTGCGAGTAATCACTAAATTTTACCTCAATCAAATTAGTTATCAAGTTAGTCATTTTAATTTTGATGATTTGACTCAACAAATGTAATTAGTGTTTTCACTTAGTCAAATATTAAAAAAAATATTACTTTTCATATTTTGAAATTAATTGTGTATAACTTTATAAAAAATAATTCTAAATTAAAATAAATAAAAATACTATTTTAATAATATAGAAAAAGAATAGAGAGCTTGTTGGACAAAGAGGAGGATCTCGTCCAATCCTGATTTTGGATTGAAGGGTGCTGTTTGGGCCGGTGGAGCCCGTTACGGCCCTACACACCCAACATAAATACACTTAAAAATAAAAAAATTGTAAAAAAAATCTTTTAAAAATTCACTAAATACCAAAAATAAAAAAAATACAAGAATTCAATACATTTTTTATATTTCTATGTATTTATTAATTTTTTAAAATATTTTTTTACAAATTTTTTACTTTTTAAATACATCTAAGTGATGTGCGTCTAAAAATATTTAAAAAAAATGTTTAAAATTTTAAAAATATTCACTAAAAACAAAAAAACATGAAAATCAAAAAACTCAATTTTAAAAAAATTTAATTTAGAAAACTCAAACCAAACACACTGAATTGTGTTTTTAAAAATAAATCATACATTTTTTAGTAACAAACATAATAAATTAAACAAGTTAATTGATTTAAATTTTTTTGTAAATAAAATACACAAAATATCCAATAAAGTGAACGATTCAAATTATCGAAACGAAACCTATAATAAGCTTCACGGGAACAAACAATACCTTCTAGTCCAAATTATACTAGAGGGAATCATCTTCCGTTGGACAATGTATTTAAAAAGGTATATAGTCCAAATAGAAAAAATAATTTTTAAGTCAATATAACAAAATTTTAATTAATTTGATTGAGATGTTCTTACACTTCTACTTTTAGAGAAATGACAATGTCACCCTTTTATTATGTCTCCGTTCAATATGATAACAAAATCTCAACATGTTGCACGATGAACATATTAAAATGTTTAGGATAAACATATTATGTCACCCTTTTATTACCCTTTTATTATGTCTCCGTTCACAGGATGTTTTTAACGATAAACATGAAATTTTGAAATGTTAGGATAAGTATGGAATTTTGATCAATCATATGACACCCCTTCCCTGTCTACACTCCTCCCATCTCTATTGCCCTCTCTGCACCACCATAACCTCGATATCCATCACAACCTTAACTTATCAAAACGCCACCACTACCACAACTGTCAGTGACCATTCACTATAAAACAGGAACCCTAAAAACCCAATCTTAAGCTAACCCAATCTGGTTCAGTCCGTCTAGGATCCAATCCCTACAGGGTTCATCCATTTGTCGCCATTTCGTGGATGATAGTGGTTCAATTTGGGTAAGAATGGGTGGTGGCAGTTCGATTTGGGTGATAATGAGAGGTGGTGGTTCGAAAGGGTGACATCAAGAAAGGGTGAAATCAACATTTGACCACTTTCTCAGATGACTTTTTCTATCAAACAACAAACATAGGGTTCATTGCATTTCAATTAGATAGTGAAAGAATAGTTATACTATTGATGAAATCTCTCTTAGAGCAAATCTAACACAAAAAAATACTTGCACTATGCATATGGGAGCTTTGCACCTCATGAAAAATTTGAAAATGCAAAAAAAAATACAAAAATTCCAGTCCCATTGACTTCAGATTTCCCCATAAACATAAACCCAACCAAAAAGTGACATTGACATTTGACCAAAAGAAGATTTAACTGTTGCAATTAAAATGTGGGACCAAATTGAAACTGAAATTTAATGCAAAGTGCAATTTATCTTTTAAAAATTTCCAATCTCTTATCAATCTTGAATCAACAAAATTTTCTTCAACATATAAAAAAAGATTTTTTTATTTATAGAATACAAAACAAATTTTTTCTTAATATATTTTGGCTGCAGTTTCAATGAAAGAAATAAAAAGAGAAAAAAATCCAACTTTTAAAAGAAGCTTGCCCCCCAATTATATTCAAGCACACCTCACCCACAGACAAGTTGAAACTTGTTCAACTTGATTAAGTGGTGTCGGTGACTGGTGTTCATTTCCTTTCACAATCTCATATTATAAAAGGGTTTTGATTTCTATTCAAAGAACATACCAAACTGTTGCAGATACCCTCCATCCATCCAGGATAGGACGTTGAACAATATTTGCCATATCCCCCTGCAAACAATGTAACATCTTTAGAAGGCACATCAACATCTAACATTAATAACTAATGAAGAATACAGAATAAAAGGCGCAATTTTGAAACAAATACCTGCAATACTCAAGGGAAGACGGGGAGCAAAAATAGGCAGTAGACAACTTGCATAAGGCTTATATTTCACAAACCAAAGGACAGTGGCCTTTAGATCCCTACTATTCCAGGAACCCGAAGGACTGTTGCTCCCATCTTGAAAAAGAAATTCACATATAACAGTTGAAGCACAGACAAAACTTTAATATCGAACTGAGATAAAGCAGCAAGCATAGATTAGATGATAGACCACACTATTTCAAATAAGGCATTTCAAAAACTCATAGAAAATAAATTGTCTCAATGTGTACTTTCAGGAGATTGATGTATCCGACTTAAATTTACTGACACAGACTCAATTGACTCCGCAATCACTGCCTCACATGCCTCAGTAGACACATCAGAAAAAAGCAAGGAAGCACACTTATTAGCATCATGAAACTTCTGTCCCTCTTTAATAGTGGCAAAACAGTTGCCTTTAGAGTCGCTAGCCCCGTTCACCTCATCAACCTTACCAGGTGAATGGGTATCAGATGTTTCTACATTTTGTGGAGATGAAGATTTGACTTCCACAATATAATCAACTGTCTCCTGCTTTGGAACCAGATTCAACTCCATTTTCACCTTATTTAAAGCTGCAATTGACCCCTCTGGTTTCTCCAGAGCATCAGCCAGATCAGGTTCATTTATCTTCTCATTGGTAATTGCAGAAGACACTTCCATTTTCACCTTGGTTAAAGCTGAAGCTGCAACTTGTGCTTCTTGCTGACCACAAGCTGGTACCAATTCCCCCAGTTTATCTTCATTTGAACCTGCCACTTCCAGATCCAATGCTGGAGCAGCCTCAAGGTTCTCGACATTGGAAAATGGAAGTTTATCCCCATTTATGGTCCTGGCTTCTTCCCTCAGCTTCTTGTAGAGGGACATGGCTTTCTGCAAGTTCAACCATGGAAACATCCTAACCATTACTTTATTGGAATTTGCGTTCTAAAAATAAAATTTTATCTTTTATAACATGAAAAATAAAAATTTCACAGCATAAAATATAAATATGAGCACTGCCATACAAACAGAATTATTTCAATACAGAATACAACTATTGCTACCTATATTTTCAAAAATGCAATTGCAATATCATTATATATTGGAATTCTTGTTAATAAAACATTTTATCAAAAATAAACACTATCAACATATACATTACCTGCAAAACAGAATCATTGATGGTAGGAAAAAGTAAACCACTTGAAGTTTTATTAGAAATCTTCACCGTGGCATCTATAGCCTCCTGTCACATCAAAATAAAGAACCTTATTAGAACTAGACAACTAACAATGAAGAGAAATGAAAGAAACTTACAAATGTAATCATTTTTACCTCCACAAGTAAAAGCTTGGAATCAGCCTCTTCAGTATTCAAGTTCTGTTTCATACCCATCAAATCAGTGTACTGGCTATACAACTCGGGTTGAGTAAGATCCGGTGAAATGTCAACCATGGAAAGATAAACATGTGAAAGACATGCACCATCCTTTCTGGAAAGGTTGGGTATCTCCTCAGGAATAGTTTTCGGAGCTGCTTTAAGAGTATTCCTTTCAAGAGCATCACTTGACTGATCAATGTCAACACTCTCCACCAGAACACTAGGTTGTTTTTTATCATTCTGAGCTTCCAGACCTGTTTGCTCTGCCCAAACATCATCTGCTGGTCCATGAGCTGAATAACCGTCTTTCTGTGGTGCAGATGGCAGCTCAGTGCTCACACCACTGTTTTGCCCCTTCCAAATGTCTCCTCTTGTCTCCCACAACCGACTACCAGTCAGTCTTCTATGATGGTCCCAATCAAGTCTCCCATAAATGTGAGATTCATCTCCAAAAACAGTATTGTTTGCATCCCATCCATGGATGGGAGGGCATGACTCATCCACTAGATTCCGCCAACCAAGAGAACGCCCATGGCTAGAAAATCTGTCACCATCAGGGACATGGTATGGAACCCCAGATTGGTTTAATTCCATTGAAGGTCTAATGCTGAACATTGGAGGAGGAGGAAACTGCTGCATAACAGGATGAAAACCAACAGGAGGCGGACCATGTTGGAAAGGTATGAAGCCATTGGCCACGGGGGAAGGCCAGTTTGGGACCCCTCTCCATGGACTTCCTTGTGCTCTTCCCATGTTGGGATCACCAATCCTCCTATGACGGTTGTTAGACTTGCCTCTATTGTCATCTTCCAAAGAGCCCAAAGCAAGAGGGCTGTCAGGCCCCATCCTGTAGGGGGGTGGAGGAGGTAAAAGGGACCTGGAATTGCTAGACAAATGACCAGTTCTACTAAAAGGTGAAGACTCAGACAAATTGTCTCCATCTGCTTGAGAAATCTCATCTCCTCGAAGTGTCTCCATAGGCAAGTCACGACTTCCTCTGCCTTCCCTACCGGAATAGTCCTTTACATCTTTCAAACCACCACTCCTCTGCCCCGAGTCCTCAATATCAAGACTTCGCCGAACATCAGATCTATTCAAGTGTCTGCGGTCTGCACTTGTTGATGATGGGGATTTATCCACCATTTGCAATGGTGAAGAGCGCTTATCTTCCTTCAGGCGCCTTTCAGCGAAGACCTCACCCAAATGGCTGTTATCCTTTTGAAGGCGTGGTTTCTCAATCGACCGAGACTGTGAAGCCTTCTCTGTTACTGCAGCATACTCTTTGCTAGTGGTTATACCATGCATAACTCTCTCATCATGCACATAGTCCCTGTATTTTGATTCTTCTTGCTTTGAAACCCTGCGAGACAATAACAAAAAAAATTGAAAAATGAAATGATTGTTGGGCAAAATTTAGAGCTAAGATCAATTGGAAGTATGTTCCCATTGGACAAATTTATATTAAATCAGAGCATAGATAAGAGAAAATCACCACAACAAAGTTACTCGTACATCACTTTTTTGCTTACTGATCCAGGCCACCCCTTCCATCCAGAGAAGGTTAGTTCATCCCTATGCTCTTAAATGACACTTTTGAAGTTAAAGCCACTACCCCCCAAACATCTTTCTCTACTAACCTTCCCGACATCATCCAAATCAGCCAATGCCAGTAGCTTAATCGTGTTTGATGATTGTTTATTAAAAATCCGTTTGACATAGATGCCTTGAACATTAGAAAAATCTCCCATCCACAAAGCAGAATATAGCTAATACAAGTTGCAACAAGGTCACTCATTGACCAAGGATGACAGTCAGGTAATTTACACAAATTATGTAAAAAACTACTTCCACCAAATCAGAAAGCAAAAGGATATGAAATACAATCACAAGTGCTTTTTCCTGGAAACAATCGTCATATAGTGCCACACAGCCATCATTAACTGCCAGCCTACAAGTTATGAGATACATTCTGAACAGGATCAGACTGAATCCAGTCATATGAGAGTGCCAGACAGTGAGAAAATACCGAAAGTGCTACTACATGACATTTTAGGTGTTCTTCCTAGTCTCACATATTCTCAATAAACTATTCTCGCAAGTTTCACAGAAAAAATTACCATTCAAGGACTTATTTTCACTTTCTCCACAAAACTCTCATGCAAACCACATGGGGCAGTGACAGTATTTAATAAATAATGTTAACACATTCTAATATCACCAAAGGCTTTCATATAACATTCAAAAAATTTCAAAAATGCAATATTTGATCAAGTGACAAGTTTTACAATAGACTTCCCAATGTATAACATTATTAGATATACCAATTTATTTTTAAAAAGTTCAATATGTTCAAGTAACAATACATTCATCTACAAGCTATCCTTTAATTTCACACTATTAATGCATTTACAATCATCCAAAAAGGATAACTTCAGAAAAATATAAGATTACATGCCTTGACTTTTCAAACCATTCTGGTGCATCCCAACATAGAAAGAACAAATGAAATGAGACAGAGGGAGTATTTATTACAACAACTCTCTAATAAGAGATCTTAACCATCGCATAATGTTTCCTGCTATCAGCTACCATCTCCATTTTCCAAACCAGTAAATTTTGGTAACACTAGAAAACGAGCAAGTGTCTGATACCGATACAAAGTGTCCGCAGCAGATTCTATATTGTGTTTGGTTATTGTTCGCCGGTCTAATTCAAACTGGCAGTACATTCATTACCAACCTCTATGTAAGAAAATTGACAAGATGTCAATGCCCAGCATACGAAACTAGTTGGCCAGCAGTGTTTGGTTCCACCCGGAGAGGAGAGGAGAAGTAGTGATCATAATAAAACATATCATTACCTTCTTTCTTTCTTTTTTTTAAGATTTAAGAAATACTAGAATACAAGTACCACTTATACCACATATCAAACAGCATCTGGTACAAAATTGAACTGATAACAAATACACCTTGATTCTGTTAAGAAATAATTGATAAAAAAAAATACCTGTAATGATCTTTTGCAGCATGAGAATTAGAGCTAGGGGAACTCCTCCGTCTGCTATGGATTGGAGTAATTTCCACATCAGCATTGCGTGAGTTAGACCTTCCTTTATCACTAACCGATTCTACTCTAGCACTGCTCATATATTTCTTTTCTGCGGCTGAATGTTGCTCTTTGGTACTCAGGGATCTCATATCACCATCGTCCTCTTTATCACTGGTTCTTCTCCTTCCTTTATCATCTTGGTTTATGGTACTCCTATCATCAAAAATTGGACTACCATCACGATTATTTGATTTCCTGTGATGTTTTGTAGCATTACTTTCATCCCTCAAACGCTTGATATCAGACTTATCACTCGTGTGATCTCTTGAGGACCGTTTATCCCGGTACTTAACATCCCGGAGCCTCTTATCTTTGTCATTATCATCTCTTTGTTTACCCTCCCTGTGGCCATCTTCCAGATACCGATCATCCCTGTGTCCATCATCTCTGTCCCCATCTTCACGATACTTGTCACCCCTGTGTCTATAATCTCTATCGCCATCTTCATGAAACTTATCGTCCCTATGTCTAGTATCTCTGTCACCATCTTCTAGGTACTTATCGTCTCTGTGTCTATTATCTCTGTCACCATCTTCACGGTACTTATCATCCCTCCGTCTATTATCTCTATCACCATCTTCACGGTACTTATCATCCTTGTGCCTACTATCTCTCTCACCATCTTCACGGTATTTATTGTCCCTGTGTCTGTTATCTCTGTCACCATCTTCCCGATACTTAACATCCCTGTGTCTGCTATCTCTCTCACCATCTTCCCGGTACTTATCATCCCTGTGTCTGTTATCCCTATCACCATCTTCACGGTGCTTATCTCCATAACTTCCATCCTTATGTTTCTCATCCTTGTACCTTACATCCTTGGCATGCTCACCCCTCAATGATAGTCGTCTATCTTCACTTTCTTTTGTTTTATCTTGATATTTTTCCTTATCACTAGAGCCATCTCTCCTCTTCCGTATCCGTTTATCAAGTTCCTTCTCTAACTCAAGATTTCGTACCTCATCTTGCATAGACAACTCTGATAAAATGAACAAAAGAAGAAAAGACTAATCAATGAGAGTAAAGCTGGAAGCATAGACAACTCTAACAAAATGAACAAAAGAAGATAAGACTAGTCAACGAGAGTAAAACTGAAATCCAGCGAAAGAAAAAGACAACCAGAATAGCAACATCTTCTAATTTCAAACCAAAAAATAATAAAATCATCATAAATTTTAGAGCCAAAGATCTTGCAGAAGTCATATTTGTAACACAACAGCACAATACGGTGCACACATTAAATCTGTCAGCTCACGTGTTTAAGAATTGTCAAACTCGAGAAAGTAGGTGACTGGAAAGATGTATCAAGACCAGAAACATTCATTCATCATAATTGAATCAGAAAAGAAGTGATGAAGTGAGTTTAGACTATACTACAGAGTTAAAAGTTGTGCTACCAATGGAATAAAACAAGGATAGAGAGCTACTATAGCTGTACCACCTAATGTACAAATGTAGAGAACCACTGCATGAACTTAACAGGAAAGCCATCAATTGAGTAGAGCCTCGATCAACACACTAACTCATAAGCTTAACATCAGATGATCAACCAAACATAAATAACTAAATTAGCAATCCCATTCATTATAAAGTGACTTATGACACAATTAGGATAGTGTTCAATGAAAACGAAGAAGAGGAATCCTAAGGTGGATCAATTCTAAAAGCGAAATAAGTATCATTCACAAAAAACCAAAAAAAGAAAAAAAGAGAAAGAAAGAAAATAAAAAAATAAACGAATAAAAAATGGTTCTTGTAAAATCCTTTAAGAGTAAAGAATGAATCAAGGAGAATAGAAAAGGTAAAACTTGTATTATCAATAAGCACTTAAATGTCAATGTAAGCAGTTAAATGCACTCAAGCTTTTTCATACTTTACTTCCTTCTTTATTCATTTAATTAATTGTATTTTGAACTGCATTTTGACTTCCCATTCTAAATCGCAACAGCTTGAACCAACTTACTACCAGAAGGTCCTTGATTGGTTACTATAAACTCCTCTCAATTGGAAATGCGGTTGTTTTTATTGAAAGGTAAGCTTTTTTTTCCTAGTAAATGGTCTTCCTCTTAGCTGTTGTCTTTGCAATCTCCTCGGTCATTTGGTTGGAAAGGAATGGGCGTATCTTCGAAGGAGGAACTCAGGATATAGATTATTTATGGGATAGAGTGAAATATTTGGGGTCTTTTTGGGCCTCAGCGAGTCCTGTGTTCCGAGGGATTTCTCTTTTTTTGATTGCTTCAGATTGGATGTTAGTTTGTTTTGTATAGTTGTAGCTGTTTGTTTTTTTGTCTTTTGATTTGGTTTTCTTTTTGGTTGTCTTATTCTCTCTTCTTTCTTATTGAGGATGCTTTATCCTCTCTTCTTTTTGGCCATGAGCCTTAATAAAATTTATCTTCTCTGTTGCTGATAAAAAAAAAATGGTCTTCCTCTTAGCACCAACAAATCATCAATCCATACAATACAACTATATTAGCCCATAAACTCCTTCACCTATTTTAGTTTGATTCTTCAATTTCATGACACTTGGCAAAATTGTGACAGAAAAATAAGTGTAGATACCAGGTAAAATAGTTTTAAACAAATAAAACTTACATAAAATGGAAAGGCTATCATATGCAAAGCAACACACATATTGCTGATGTTCACACTCTAGCATCATATATTGCACTGCACAAAACATTACTAACGCTGTATTTGATTGGGGGATTTGGGAAGGAATTTGAAAAAGAAAAAGGAAAAAGTATGTGAAACTAGGTGAAATGTAGATATATTTTATTCACATTTCACCTACTTTTTCCCTTTCCTTTTCCAAATCCTTTCCCAAATCTCCCAACAAAACATAGCAAGGAAAATATTTTGTAGTATCATAAAACAAATTAACATTCCCCAAATGACATGGTTTAACCCTTAGCACATACATACTGAAGGTCACAGGAGTATTCTGTTCACAAATTTCTGTAACCAAAGAAACAATATTACAGCTTACCCTTAATAGATACCTCAGCCCAATAGTTCTACAAATATTCACTAGCAAACTTAACAAACAAAAGAAAATTAAACATACCTAAAATCCTACACCCCAAATGTAGATAACCAACCTTCAACTGCATGTATCAGTTGAAAATTTAATAACTGACAAGTATCTTTACCAAGCTGAAAATATCTATATATGTACATACGATCTCCCTCTCTGTATTAGTGTGTAGTAAAGATTAAATCATGCTGCATACTTCTAAGCATATCTTCACACAAACTCACAAGGTACTATTGTTGACTTCCTCATTGACTTGTTACATTTAAAAACAAACACAGGTCTTAATCTCTGCAATTTCCAAATCAAAGAATATGCAGAGCAATCCCATTGCTATATTTTCTTTCTGTCAACAGGCTATTTACAATCTCAATTATGCATGATTATAGATTTTTTCTTTATATAGCGAAAAATTAAACAAACAAAACAACACCAACAACACCACCATCAATCCAAATCATCAATCGACTAAAAACACAACAATTAGTTACCTTACCCGTATTTTCTCTACCACGTTTGCCTTGTCGCTCTTCACCATCGACAGTTACCTCTGTTTCATGAATCTTCTTCTCCAACACACGTTCCTTTTCCTTTGAATCCTTATCTTTTCGCCCCAAATCTTTTTCAGACTTCCGCTTCGACTCAACTTTGCTGCTACTCTTACTCTCCTCTTTCTCTCCCACTAAACCCACACTCTCCTCTTTCTTCTCACCACCACCACCATCGTGCTTTCTACTACTTTTACTCTTCGAATCAACCAAAGCTTTCGACTTTGAAGTCTTATCCCCATCGATCCTTGAACTTTCCACTTTCATCTCATCCCCACAACTATTCCACCTATCCAAATCGGCCTTCTCTTTCCGACGCTTCGAACCGACATAATCTTCCGAAGCATCACCATTAGCGTGACCAAACAGATCTTTACGCTTCTCGCTCGAGACAGAATCCCTACAAACCGTACCTGAACCTTCCTCTTTGCCGTTCCGTTCCTTCATCTTCACATCCGATTCCGATTCCGAGTGCTCTCGAGCGTCTCTGGAACTGTGTTTGCTCTGTTTGTGAGATTTGTGGCGTGAACTCCGCGTCATAACTGTGAAATAGCAGGAACAGAACGAACCAAAAAACGATAATTCAAAACCCTAGTTCTTCAAGCTCGCCTCCCAAACAAGAATAATCATGAAATGAATGTAAATGGTGGAATAAAGCACCGGAATCTGAGAATTCAGGCCGATTAGGTGACCGGAAATATGAGGGCTCCGATAGATCGGTGGATTGCGGCTAGATCGGGAACGACTAATGTTGCTAGTGCGGTTGACCCTAGACAGAGAAGAGAGAGAGAGAGAGAGCGAGGAGGGAAGCGAGGCGACCCCTTGCCTTTGTTTTGTGCTTGAAGCTGCGAAATTAAGGGGTTGTTTGGGAAGACTAGTTTGGGGAGTTACCTTTTTAGTCAATTAGTCAAAAAGTTACTAAATTAGTCAAAAAGTCAACCATTCATACCAAAAAGTCAAAGATTCTCTTTTCTCTCTACTTTTTACACATCTTTTCGTAATTAGCCAAAAAGTCATCCCAAACATACAAGTTTTTTTTACCTACCTTTTTAGCCAAATAGTCAAAAAGTTACTAAATTAGCCTGTTTCCAAAAGAAAAGCTTATTTATATTTTTTATCTGTTTTTTTTTTTTTTTTTGAGTCAAATTAATTAATATCTCTTTTTTATTTTTTTATACATTTTTTTATAAAAAATTAAAAAATACATTTATTTAGAATATCTCAAACAATTCCAAAATTTAAATTTATTTTTTTTTTTAAATGAAAAATAAATAAATAGGTAATTATAAATAAAAATTAATTGATTGATGTAGGGATAAGACACTTTGTCAATAGGCTTGAATTTTTAGTTTTATTTTTTATAATTTATATATATTAGCATATCATTAGTACTATGTACGAGATAAAATAATATATTATTTATTAAAAATACGATAATTATATTTTATCTCTCGTAAATAAAATTTTATATATAAATTTAAGTGTTTTATTTTAAATGTTCATTTACTATAATATATAGTATAGATAGATTAAAATTGTTGTATTAGCAATTAATAATTAAAATTATACTTTGTTATAAAAAAACATGACATAGTTTTAACACTTCACTATTTTAGAATAAAAATATATTAATTTTAAAAAATTATCATATTAGTTTTTGAAAGAGAAATAATTAAAAAACTTTTAAAACATTAATGAGTAATAAATAATCATCGTAACATGTAAAACTACTAAAATTACAGTTAAACCAACAAATCATTCGAACCAAAAACGGTTTAACTTAATCAGTTAAGTCAAAAGACTGACCAGCTTACACAAAAATTAATTAATTAAAATTTTTAAACTTTATTTTATTAAAATTTAAACTGTCAATAAATATAGAAAACAATCTATTAATTTAAATTTCAAATCAATACAATATAAATTTAAAATTATAATAATCTATCTCATAATTTATAAGGTTTAAATACAAATTTAAAATTCTCATAATTATTTCATAATTTTTGTATTAAGGAACAGTAAGAGTGACATTGAAACATGCACAACACTACAATAATTATAATTATTTCATAATTAATTAATTAAAACTTTAGTAATTAATTATTTTAAAATTATCATTTTTATTAATTAATTAATTATAATTATCTCATAATTAATTAATTAAACTTTTAAAATTTAAACTATATTAAATTGAAACATGCACAACACTACAATATTAAATGAAATGGAACTATAAAATTTACTTTATATGAGTAAAACAATTCTTCTTTTTTCTTTATTTTCCTGATGTGGGATTATCAAATAAAAGCTAATTATTTAAAATTAAGAAAATCAAGAAAATTAATATGAAATATTGAAACTCTCGAAAGGATTCTCACTAAATGGAATGGGAGTATAAGATTTATTTTATATGAGTAAAACAACTCATTTTTTTTTCCATTCTTTTCCCGATGTAAGATTATCAAATAAAAGTATAAAATTACTAAAATCGCAGTTAAACCAACGAATCAATCAAATCAAAAATGATTTAGCCTAATCGGCTAAGTCATAATAATTAATTAAAACTTTTAAAATTTAAACTATATTGAATTAAAATATGCAAATATTGTAATATTAAAATGGGGTGGGAGTATAAGATTCACTTTATATGAATAAAACAACTCATTTTTTTTTCCTTATTTTCCCGATGTGGGATTATCAAATAAAAGTTAGCCAATGAAGAGATTTTCTTAATTGTTTAAAATTAAGAAAATTAAAAAAATTAGTATGAGATATTGTGAAACTCTCATAAGACTTCTCATTAAATAGGATGTGAGTATAAGATTCCCTTTATATGAGTAAAACAACTCATGTTTTTCTTCTTTTTTTCGATGTGAGATTATCAAATAAAAGCTACCAATGGAAATTTTTTTTAATTATTTAAAATTAAATAAATTAAAAAAAAATAGGATGAGACTTTTGAGCTCTCACAAACCTTCTCACTAGAAAGTCCCTTTTCCTTATATAATAAGAATCAAATAAAAGCTACCAATAGAGATTTTTTTTTAATTGTTTAAAATTAAATAAATTTAAAAAATTAGGATGATACTTTGGAACTCTCACAAGCCTTCTCACTAAAAAGCCCATTTTCCTTATATAATAAGATAGATAAGGAAAACAGACTTTTTAGTGAGAAGGCTTTTAGGAGCTCCAAATCCTCATTCTAATTTTCTTGATTTTCTTAATTTTAAATAATTATTTTTATTTGATAATCCCACATCAGAAAAAGAAGGAAAAAAATAAATTTCTTTACTCATATAAAGATAATCTTATACTCTAATCCTATTTAGTGAGGAGCCTTGTGAGAATTTCAATATCTCATACTAATTTTATTGATTTTCTTAATTTTAAATAATTAAAAAAATCTCTATTGGCTAATTTTTATTTGATACTCCCACATCGAGAAAAGAAGAAAAAAGTGAATTATTTAGATTGTGATAGTTTAAGTTGAAAGCTTTTATCATAGTTTAGGTTGATGGTTCACCAAACTGTACGGTGAAAATATCCCTCTCTAATAAGAAGCCAACTTATATAATTTAAAGAATAATTAATGTTATTATTATTATAATAAAAGGGTTTCTAAATTTGAAGATCATCACCCATCTCCTCCAATTCAGTCCAACTTGCTTGCATGATTACAATTAATTATATTTTTAAAATAATATTTTGCTCCAAACACAATTATACAAGTTAATTCCACGATTATGATCACATGGATGACAATGTAACAAGGTACATATCAGAGAGGAAAAAATGTTAGTTGATTGACTTTGATTTATTTTTAGTTTTTATTAGCAACATTCTAAACAAATTAAAATTCGATTTACTTTGAGCGAGACTATCATTTATAATCATGTAATTTTATTATATTTAATTTTTAAAAATAAATAATATATATAATTTTATAAATAGATCATATATTTTTATTAAAGATAGATACATTGAAATCACATGAACATGACTTTAGAATGAATTTGATTTTTTTTTTTTTTAACATGCATATGAGTTTACAAAATAATCGAGTATGATAAATTCACCAACCTAAATATGTCTCTCTAATTCCCGTTGGTTAGATTTCATTTACCTTTTATTTTACAATCTCACATTGAAAAAAGAAAGAAAAAGTGAATTGTTTCATTTATATAAAGTGAATCTTATGCTCCCATTTATATAAGCAAAATGAGGTTTTTAGTGAAAAGTCCTATGATCAATATCTCATACTCATTTTTTTTTTTCTTAATTTTAAACAATTTAGAAAATCCCCATTAGTTAGCTTCCATTTAACTTTTATTTTACAATCCCACATAGTTTTGATTTCAAAAATAATTTTGTATGAGATTTTAAAACTCTCATAATATTTAACTTTATGGGCACTTTTTTATAAATCCTTTTCACCTACTTATGTTTCATTTAGTCTACATTATTTTTTTTATATTCCAATAAGTCCTATGGGTGACATAATTACCAAAATACCCCTAATAATATTCATATTTACAGTGCGAATGTTCTGTGATGTGAATGTTCACACTGTCAATGTGAATGTTAACATGTTAATGTGAATATTCATATTGTCAATGTGAATGTTCACAGTATCAATGTGAACATTCACATGTCAATGTAAATATTCACATTGTAAAATATGAATGTTCACATTACCAAATTGCTAACCATTCAAAAAACATTTGTACGGGTAGAAATGTCCATAAAATACCTTAAATATGAGAATTATGATTTTGTATATCAAATATTCAAATAATAGGACTTATTAGAATACAAAAATATCTTATGGACTAATTGGGATACAAACACTTGAAAAATGATTTTCTAATAAATCTTTCTTAGCTTTAAAATAATTACAATCTCACTTCGAGAAAAGAAAAGAAAAAAAAAAAGAGTTGTTTCACTTATATAAAGTGTTACAATCCCACATCGGAAAAAGAAAGAAAAAGTGAGTTGCTTCACTTATATAAAATGAATCTTATAAAGAGAGTTTTAAGGGAGAAACCTTCTAGAAGGTCCAAACCCTCATTCCAAAATTATTGAATTTTCTTAATTTTAAACAATTAAGAAAATTTCCGTTGGTTAGCTTCCATTTACCTTTTATTTTACAATCTCAAATCGAGAAAGAAAAAAGTGAATTGTTTCAGTTACATAAAGTGAATCTTATGCTCAATTATTGAAATTTCTTAATTTTAAACGATTAAGAAAATCTCCACTAGTTAGCTTTCATTTAATTTTTATTTTACAATCCTACATCAGGAAAAGAAGGAAAAAGTGAATTGTTTCACTTATATAAAATGAATCTTATGCTCTCATTTATATAAATAAAAGAAGATTTTTAGTGAGAATTCCTATAATCAATACTAATTTTTTTTGTTTGTGTATTTAAGAGCACATGTACAATACTCTTAGCATATCACATGTGTTATGTGAAGGTGCAATGTGAATGTGTTTTGGTAAACACAGTTTCAATCTACAATCCAATGTGCATATCCATTTAACTTTTATTTTACAATCTCATACCGGGAAAAGAAAGAAAAGTGAATTGTTTCGTTTATATAAAGTGAATATGCTCCAATTTATATAATTAAAAGAAGATTTTTAGTGAAAAGTCTTATAATCAATACCATTTTTTTTTTCTTAATTTTAAACAATTAAGAAAATCTCCGCTAGTTAGCTTTCATTAAACTTTTATTGTACAATATCAGATAGACGTTTTGATTTCAAAAATAATTTTGTGTAAGATTTTAAAACTCTCATAATATTTAATTTTAAAATAATTACAATCTCATATCAAGAAAAGAAAAAAAAAAAGTGAGTTATTTCACTTATATAAAGTGAATCTTATACTCTCATTTAATATTATAGTATTGTACATGTTTTTAGTTCAAGATGGTTTAAATTTTAAAATAAAATTTAAAGGTTTTAGTTAATTAATTTTGTTGTAAATTGGTTAGTCTTTTGACTTAGCCGATTAAGCTGAATCGTTTTTGGTTTGACTGATTTACTGGTTTAACCACGGTTTTAGCTATTTTATCAAAATATATTGCTTAGATTTGTTTGATTTAAAATAAATTAAGATTGACCTTATTAAAAATTGAACAACTCAGATTACTTGATTAGAAATGCACTTCTTGCCCAAACAACTGTTAACTTTTATTTTACAATCCCACATCAGGAAAATGAGAAAAAAATGAGTTGTTTCACTGTATAAACCTTATGCTCTCATTTAATATTATAGTGTTATGTATGTTTCAGTTCAAGACAATTTAAATTTTAAAATAAAAATAAAATAAGTTTTAATTAATTAATTTTTTTATAAGTTGGTTGGTCATTTGACCTAGCCGATTGGGTAAACCATTTTTGGTTTGTCTAATTCACTAGTTTAATTACGATTTTAGTGGTTTTATCAAAATATATTGATTAAATTTGTTTGATTCGAAATAAATTAAAGATTGATCTAATTAAAAATTAAACGGCTAAGATTGCTTAATTCAAAATAAACTTCTCGTCCAAACAATTGTTAACTTTTAAACAATTAAGAAAATACCCATTGGCTAGCTTTCATTTAACTTTTATTTTATAATCCTACATCAAGAAAAGAAGAAAAAAGTGAATTATTTCACTTACATAAAGTGAATCTTATACTCCCATTTATATAAGCAAAATGAGATTTTTAGCGAGAAATCTTATGATCAATATCTCATACTATTTTTTTTGATTTTTTTAATTTTAAATAATTAAGAAAATCTCAATTGGCTAACTTTCATTTAACTTTTATTTTACATAATATAAAAAAATTAAATATAATTATTATATTTTTATTAAATAATATATTATTTTATTCTGTGTATAATACGAGTGATATGTTAATTTTTTTAATTTGAAAGTGACTTGTAAAACGAGCTCTAAAATGTGATGAGTAGTAGGGCGTCATTTATATGCCTTTGGGGTTTTAATATACACTTTTTATTCTTAAGGATAGAAAAATATTTTTAAAAAATAATAATAACTTGCATTAAAAAAATGTAAACTAATAATATTCTTAAGGATAGAAAAATATTTTTAAAAAATAATAATAACTTGCATTAAAAAAATGTGTTTGAAGCTGTAGCTTTTTGCCCAATGATTTTTTGAGATGAGATCGATCGCTTATTTTTTTTAAGAAAAGCAATTGATATTTTTTTGGAGAGAAGTGATCAACGTGAGATTGATTGTGTGTTGAAATACTTCGGTACAATTTTCCAATAAGGAAACGATTGATTGCTCCCTTAATGCAACTGATCATTAGTTCGTTTTTTTTTTTTTTTATATAAAAATCTCTTTACAACTCTTTTTTCAATATTTCAAATATTGTTTACCATTTCTTTTTGAACTCTCGAAGAATTTGAGGATATATTCAATCATTGTAATATGATTTTCTTTTTCTTTCCCATGTACCAAAAAAAAAGAAGATTTTCTTAAGGTAGTTTTACAAAAATTGTACAAAAATATGTATATTTTTGCATTGTTGCATTTATACACCCACGATCAATTGGGAAATTGGCATTGTTTAAGAACGGAGATCAAAGCAAAGCACTTTGTAATGTCCAAAAGAACAATAAGGTTGACTGTATTAGACTGTGTGTTAGGATTATGGGACACCAAAAATTAATTCCACACAATAACACAAGAATATTTACGTGGTTCGGCAATTGCCTACGTCTACGGAGAACGATATATTATCTGAAAAAAGATTACAGTACTCACTTACATACACTCTCACTCTTGGTGTTCTCTCTGTGTTATCTGCCCTTCAGCTCTCCTCTCAGCCTCTCCATTTATACACCATACCTGGAGAAAGCTAGAGAGCACAGCTGGCTCAACACATGACCAGCTGTGTACTTGCCTTTCGGTTCCTTTACTAAAGCTGTCGTTCACCTTTCAAGCTGGCACAAGGCATCACATAAGAGATCATTCTTATGAGCTGGAGCTAACAATTCTCCCCCTCCACGCCCATAAAGATAACTGACTTCTCACTTGAAGTCCATCCCGGTCAAATTCTTGCAAACTTCCAGTTTGTTTCTGGTGACACCTTTGGTCATCAATCAGAAGGATTCTTGTTTGTGTGAATCTTCACTACCTTCATCAGCTACTTTTCCATCACTTCTTGTATCCAATGATACCGGACATCAATGTGTTTTGTACGTGAATGGTATATGGAATTCTTGCTCAAATCAATTGCACTTTGACTACCACAATGTACCTTGTATTCTTCTTGCTGTAGACCCAATTCTTGAAGAAACCGCTTTAACAACAACATTTCCTTTCTAGCATCTGCGGCATCAATGTACTCTGCCACTATTGTAGATAAAGCAACACACTTTTGTAGTTTGGACTGCTATGAGACAGCTTCCCCTGCAAAAGTGAATAGAAATCCTGATGTAGACTTTCTACCATCAAGATCACCTGCCATATCGGCATCTGTAAAACCCTCCAAAATTAGTTCAGCTCCCTCGAAACATAAACACATCTTTGAAGTTCCCTTCAAGTACCGAAGAATCCATTTGACCACCTCCCAATGCTCCTTTCTTGGATTGGCGAGGAATCTGCTCACAACGCCAACTGCGTGAGCTATATCTGGCCGGGTACACACCATTGCATATATCAAGTTTCCTACTATAGAAGAATAAGGGATTGCCTCAATTTCTTTCCTTTCAGAGCTGGTCGTGGGACACGAACGCTTTGTCACATTGAAATGGTTGGCCAGTGGTGTGCTGATTGGCTTGGCATCTTTCATGTTAAACCTTTTAATCACCCGTTCAACATATTTCTCTTGTGACAGCCATATCTTCTTGGCTTTTCTGTCACGAACAATCTTCATGCCCAAAAGTTGTTGTGCTGGGCCTAAATTCTTCATGTCAAAATACTGCGATAAGTCCTTTTTCAACTTGTTGATCATAGTAGTATCATGTCCGATGATCAGCATATCATCGACATACAACAGTAGGATAATGAAGTTTTTATCCAAAAACCTTCGGAAATATACACACTAGTCTGCTACCGTTCTTGTGTACTCATGATCTACCATAAATGAATCAAACTTCTTGTACCATTGTCTCGGCGCCTGTTTCAGGCCATAGAAATTCTTCTTCAGTTTGCAGACTAGATTCTGTTTTCCTTTAACTTCAAATCCTTCTGGTTGCTCCATGTAGATTTTTTCCTCCAAATCACCATGGAGAAAGGCAGTCTTGACATCCATTTGTTCTATTTCCAGATTCAAGCGAGCTGCTAATCCCAGAGCTACTCAAATGGAAGTCATCTTCACAACTGGGCAGAAGATCTCATCAAAATCAATTCTTTTCTTCTACCCAAAGCCTTTGACCACCAAACGAGCTTTATGCTGCAATGGTTTACCGTTTCTATCTTTCTTCAACTTATACACCCATTTGTTCTTCAAGGCTCTTATGTCTCTTGGAAGTGGAACAATCTCATAAGTGTGGTTCTTCTATAAAGAACTTATCTCCTCCTTCATGGCTTGCATCCAACAGTCTTTCTCTGTATGACTCTTGGCTTCCGAAAAACTCTTAGGCTCCCCCTCACCGGTAATCAGAATATACTGAGAAGCGGGATATTTGGTTGATGGCATGGTAGCTCTTCCAGATCTCCGTAACTGAGGCCCAATTGCCTCTGTTTGAGGGGGTTGCTCCCCCTGCTCAACACCCTCTTCATCCGGGTCTTCATCTCTTTCCTCCTGATCCTCAATTTCTGGCATAGGATTCTGCAACTCTGGCACTTCTTGTTGCACATCATCACATCTAGCATTTTGTGATGGCTCAGGAGATGGAAACAAGTCTGGAGTGATGACATCTTTAGACTTTGCAGATTTCTCAAACTATCTGGTCTTCCTGGAACACAACATCTCTGCTCCTGAACATCTTTTTGTTCACTGGGTCCCATACCTTGTACCCAAATGCTGTATCTGAATAGCCCACAAATATGCATGGAGTGGACTTGTCATCAAGCTTCTGTCTGTTTTCCTTGGAGATATGTGCAAAGGCCTTACACCCGAAGACTCTCAAGTGAGAATATGATACCTTTCTTCTGGACCAGACTTCCTCAGGTATCGCAAAATTCGACAGGATTGAAGGCGACCTGTTGATGAGATAACAGGCTGTACGGGCAACTTCAGCCCAGAATGACTGTGGCAACTTTGCCATTTTGAGCATACATCTGACTTTTTCCATAATAGTGTGGTTCATTCTTTCTGCCACACCATTGTGTTGTGGGGTGCCGGGAACTGTTGTCTCGTGCTGGATACCTCTGCTGGCACAGTATGCTGTAAAAGCATTGGAAGTGTACTCGCCTCCATTGTCTGTACGAAGACACTTCAACTTCTTCCTGGTCTCTCTTTCCACCATTGCATGGAACTCCTGAAAGTGCTGAAATACCTCATCCTTTGTCTTCAGGAAATACACCCACAACTTTCTTGATGCATCATCAATGAAAGTCAGAAAATACTTGCGGCCGCCATGTGACTCCACGTCGATTGGGCCACAAACATCCGAGTATACCATATTGAGCACTTCTATTTTCCTCTTGCTCGTTGAACTGAATGATACTCGATGTTGCTTGCCATAAAGACAATGATCACACGGCTTCAAGGCACTCATTTTGGATAAAGGTATCCTGGATTGCTTTGCCAATAGATGCAATCCCTTCTCGCTCATGTGAGCCAGTCTTCTGTGCCATAAGTCCGGTGACTCCTTGTCTTCTACTGCATTAAGACTTTCCAGACAGATCTTCGTTTGAGTCTTATACAGTGTTGAAGACATCTCTCCTCTGGCGATTGTCAAAGCTCCTCCTGTCAGCTTCCAACGGCCATTTCCAAATGTACTTGTATAGCCTTGTCGGTCCATGCTGCTTCCGGAAATAAGATTGAGGCGCAAATCTGGAACATGCCTCACATCTTTGAGAACCAACTTGTTCCCAACATTAGTCTAAATGTTAATGTCGCCAATACCCACAATCTTCGAATAGCAAGAATCCTCATTCAAACAGTGCCAAAATCTCCAGCGTTGTACGAGCTGAAGAGTTCTCTGTGGGAAGTGGTGTGATAGGATGCAACTGTATCTATCACCCATTCTGTGCAACTGTGGTCAGCCACGTGAAGGCAATCCTCCTCTTCACCAACTGCAAGAAGTATTTCATCAGTTGTTGTGGCCATTATGTTCTCATCTCCTTTTGACTTACAACTTTGGCCTTTCTCTTTTCGGCTTGGGCAGTTTCTCTTTATGTGACCCTCCTGGCCACAGTGAAAGCAAGTGAAACTGGAGTTACATCGACCTTTGTTGTCTCTAGATTTACTCCTGTTGTTGCAGCTGCCTCTACTCTTGCTTCTTCCTCTACCTCTTCATTTACCTCTTTCTCTGCCTTTATCTTTAGTGACAAGAGCATGGGACTGATTACTTCCCATGTCTTTCCTTCTTGTCTCTTCATTGTACATGGCGTCTGTAACCATGCTCATGGTCAGCTTCCCTTCTGGTGCAGAGTTGCTGAGAGAGACCACCAACGTCTCCCAGCTGTCCGGTAAAGAACTGAGCAGTAGTGCGACTTGCATTTCATCGTCTAAGCACATCTTGATGGTTGCAAGCTGATTCACCAGATTTTTGAATTCACTGGTGTGCTCGGCGACAAACATTCCATTCTTCAACTTCAAATTGACAAGCCTTCTCATCACCAAGGCTTTGTTCTATACATGTCGTCTAACATTGTCCATAGAGAATAGGCATCTGTCTCCTCGGCGACATGATGGTACACATCGTGGTCTATCCATTGTCTGATACAACCGATAGTCTTGCGGTTTCTCTTTACCCAGTCATCATCTTTCACTCATTCAGGTTTAACCCCATTTATAAAAATAGGGTCAAACAAGTCTTTTAAAAACAGGATGTCATCCATCTGTGACTTCCAAATTGCATAATTGGAATGAGTTAACTTGAACATAGATTCTGAAGTTGATGTGGAATCCTCCATCGTATTCTTTCCTTTTACAGAAAACTCTGAATGAAAAAACTGACTGTACAGATGTGTCCGGAATACTCCTAATAGTTGAAAACCACTATTGGATCGTCAAAAACGGACTTAGAATGTCTCAGATCAGGCCAAAATAGTTTGGACAGTTCAGATCTGCAAGTGTACCTTAGCCGCGTAGCAGCGGATAACTCTCTGCCTCTGGGTTGACTGGTCAACAGTGTACTGACGTGGTCAGCCACGTGGCAACGGTTTTCGCCTGACATGGCAGCTACGTGTTGTTGAGGTGGTGCTGACGTGGCAGCTATGTGGCAGTGATCTGGTGATGACGTGTCAGCCATGTGTTGGTGACGTGGCACTGACATGGCAGATATGTGGTTAGTGAAGTGGTGTATAGCGTCTCACACGCGCGCAACACACTCGTCTTCCTCCTTGAGCAGCGCGTGTGAGCGAGTGAGATCACGCGCTGGCTCCTCTTCACGGCGCGTGGGGCGCGTGTAGAGAGTGGGATTCATGCGCAGACGTTGGGGAGTGCATAAGAGCGCGTGCAAGGTCTTCTAGGGCTTTTCTTTGCAGTTTTGGACTCCTCTCTTGGAGTCCTTGCTCCTGGTATGCTCAAAACCTGATTTCGAGCAACTTGATTTCTGGGCAGTTTCGAAAAACACTCTGTTTTTATTCCGAAACGCAACCGATTCGGCTCTGATACCACTTGTTAGGACTATGGGACACCAGAAATCAATTCCATACAATAACACAAGAATATTTATGTGGTTCGGCAATTGCCTACATCCACGGAGAGCGATATATTATCTGGAGAAAGATTACAGTACTCACTCACATACACTCTCATTCTTGGTGTTCTCTCTGTGTTATCTGCCCTTCAGCTCTCCTCTCAACCTCTCCATTTATACACCATACCTGGAGGAAGCTAGAGAGCACAGCTGACTCAACATATGGCCAGCTGTGTACTTGCCTTTCGGTTCCTTTACTTTCGGTTCCTTTACTAAAAATGTCGTTCACCTTTCAAGCTGGCACAACACATCACATGGGTGATCATTCTTATGAGCTGGAGCTAACACTGTGTTCATGGAGCTTCTACAAATTATCAAGGTTAGCTAAGGGTTGCCTTGATATGTGTGCAAAACTCTATAAATTTGTGTGAAAATGTATTGAAATATAAAAGTGCTAAAAATATATAAAAAGTGTATTAAGATTATAAATATTTTGTCTTTATTTATTTCTTATTGTTGACTCTAAATTGTTATTTGCATGACCCAATTATGAAATCTCCTAAACATCTATGTGGACTTTGGAGTTTTTTATTTTTCTTTTACTTTTATTAAAAATTTCAGTAAAAATGATAAAAATAGCACCACGAGGAACGAAAGAAAACATGTTATATAGTTTGGTCATATACAATAAAAATCTATAAATACAATAGTAAGAATGAGTAATAGGATACATAATGGTGATTTTAGGGAGAGGAGAAAACCTATGCTAACATGAATTGTGGTAGTGAAAAAATAAATGAATTTATTTAATTTAATTAAATAGATAGTCATTGGTAGAGTTACATGAAAAAAGAAAAAAAAAATCATATAACCTACTATATCGATCTAAGTGAGGTCTTGGGTTTAGTGGTTATGTAGCATCAGTTTGTGATGTGAAATTATAAGTTTAAATATTATGAAAAGGAGTTTGATTCCCTTTATTTCTTCCTCATTGTGAGAATTGTTTTATGTAATTGTTATTAGGGTTGTGCATCAAAATCGCCAAAATCGCCAAAACCACATCGAATCGCTCTAAACCGCTCAATTTTTCAACTCTGGCAGGCAGGTAGGGCGGGTGGGAGTCCTAGGTTTGGGGGGTGGAATTTTCCAACTTACTGTTTCAAAGAATAATCCTCTATTATACACACATAGAGCAAGTGAATTTCAGCCATAGATTATATTTGTCATACATATACTCACACACACACACGCAATAATTCCTCAATTAAACCTAATTGACGCCCACATTGCATCTCATTCATCATCGATTCATCGCCATTGTGCACAACATCTCGTCTCATTCCTCTTCATTACCTTGTCGACCATTTGTCATCGCTGTTAGCCTCTGCTCACTGCTACCGCTGCTGTCTCCTTTCCTTGTCGATTGGCACTGCTTACTCATCGTTGTCGCATCGGTAAATGGCTTTCTCTCTCTCTCTCTCTTCTTTCCTTGTTGATCGGCACTGCTTACTCGTCATTGTCATATCGGTAAGTGGCTCTCTCTCTCTCTCTCTCTTTTTCAGCTCTTTTCTTTTCTCTCGTTGCTCTCTCTTTGTTCTTTTCTATCTTTGCTTTATATACATACTTATATATATAAGTAACTCACTGATAATTTTTATTTATATGTAAAGTCATATTGATAATTTTTATTTACTTACTGATCATCCATGTAAATTTTTTATTTTGTAATTAAGAATGGATGATGAGGGAAATAAAAATGATTACCTGCTTTGCTGGTGGAAACCCTTCTACACCAACTGCAGAATCAACTACTATTGCTAGTTCTACCACTACCACAATGCCTACCAAAAATTATGGTAAAACTTGTCCATGCCCTAGTATTAATTTAGATAAAAAGAAAGCTGAGGTTTGGAAACACTTCACCTTACTTGATGATTGTGAGCTTGATAAACCTAGGGTTGCTTGTAATTATTGTGGTAAGGATTATGGTGCTTGTGGAAAACAAGATAGGACTAGTAATATGTGGAACCACCTTAAGCATCAATGTATGAAGTCTCTTATTAGGGAAGTGGACAAAAAACAAAAAAACTCTCTCTCTTTTGTTAAAAAAGAAGGAGAGGAGAAGGAACATGATGGTCAAATGATTGGATCTCTCAAAGCAGTACGATATGATGAAAAACTTCGTAGGGAAACACTAACAAAGATGATTATTGTAGTGACCCATTTTTTTTTTTAAATAGCCAGTGTATAATTTAATTGAGCAAATTTTCGAATTTGAGTTCTGTGTAAATTCTGTGTGAAAACAATTTGGTTTTGTATTTTTTAAAAATAGTTCTCGATCTCAGAAAATTATGAAATTTTTATATGTTGTTTCCATATAAGTCCAGCACGTTGGATAAAAATTTCAGAATTAAATGATGAATATTTATTTCATGAAAATTCATGGACTGATTGGTGTTCAGTTTAATTTACAGCACAATTTTGTTAATTAATTTTTAATGTTTAGATCATGATTTGGATAGATTTGTTGGGTCTACTTTGATATGTAATTGGACGATGTTTGCCTTATGGATGAGAATTTAATTCAATACCCATGATTTAAATTTAATTTAATTTGAGTTTGTTTAATTATTCATATTTAACTGTTTGGTCCTTTTTGATTATGTGATTGGTAGTAACCACCTTGGGAGTTGTTATTATTTATTATATAGGATAATAATAAATATTTTGTTAGTTGATTTTATGGTGTGTACCAGATGATGAAAATTATATATTTTTGTAGTGAATAAAATGTGTATATATTTCGTGGTGAGTAAAATATTATATTTTGTGGTGAGAAAAATTATATCATTTTATAATTTATATTATAAATTCTGAGATATTATTATAAAAATTACATATATATATATATATATATTTGGGAAACAAGCCCATGTGGGTGGGCCCCATTTTGTCACCTTGCCATCATTTCTTCTTCCTTTCCATTTCATTTTCATTTGTTTGGCTTGGGTTGGCAGAGAGCTTAGCTCTCTTTCTCCCTTGCCTGTGCGTCTCTCTCTCTCTCTCTTTTATTTTCCTCCATTGATGCTCAATCTTTGAGCTTGAAATGAGAGTCTTTAAAGTGAGATTTTGCGAAAGTGTTGTAAATGAAAATCGGAGTGCTCGTCGTGATGTTCGCAATGGTAGTCTTGGATTCATGATCGCGCAAGATTTGCTTTCTAGATCTGCTCTTCTTCATTATTTAAGGTAGAGATTTTCTTCATATTTTCACATTAAAACTATGTTAGAGTTATTTTGAGAAAATATATCATTATAAGAGGTATTGCATATAATATATATATATATATATTGAGATTTTTGTTTGGTATTTTTTGGAAGAAAAATTATGTTGAAATATTAAGAATGTTGGCATTTTGAGATTGATTTGGGAAAATCATTTTGTATTGATAATTTTGCAAAGAAATCCGAAAATAAAATTTAACAGCTGTATGGATTGTCTCTGCATCATATTATGATTAGATGATTTATTTTGAGAAATATAAAGTTGAATTTTTTTTTATCTTTGATTTTGAATTTATTTTTGAGAAAAATAAATTAATGTTGAGGAATATGGAGTAAATGCTTAAGTAGGAATTATAGAGTTGTTTTGGGATTAAAAACTCTAAAAGTGTTATATTCATGATATTTTATAAAAGATGATATGTTGATGATTAAGTTGTGTTTATTTTTATGAAAATAAAAATGTGAAATGTGGACTTTCAAACTCATAACCTTGAAAATGTTACTATTGGGCATATTTCATAATTTTTGATGTAAATATCATGTTGGTTAAGTAATTTTAAAAAGAGTTGTGAAAGTGTTATTGATAGAGAATTTGGTAAAAATATTACCTCTTTAAATAGCTTGGTATGAAAAATGGTTATGTTGAAATATAGTTACATATATATTTTTGCAAGATCTAGATGATTTTCGAAATCATCCTTTGATTTGTTTTGAAAATTGATTGTTAATTTAAGAACATGAGAGATTTTTTTTAGAGTGGGTTTACTTTCTTGTTCATTTTAAAATAGAAATTGAGGGTTTTGAACTATGAGGATTAAAGAGAGATGTTTTTAGTGACTTTCTTTTAATAAATGAAGATTAGTGGTTTTGGTTGAAAAACCTAGAAATTAGGGATTTTTAAGAAAGATGTTGACAATTTTTGAAGATGTTGTTATATTTATTTTGTGTGCCAAAATAAATGATATTTGAAAAATTGTTTATTTGTTTACATATAAATGATGATTTTTATGGAATATTAGAATTGTTGAAATTTTGGAAATTATTGTTAAAAGTGTTGATATAGTCTTGAAGTGACTAAATGGTTGAGATTATTCTAAATGTGAGAATTTTGTTGTCCCATGGATGAATTGGAATAAAAGTATTTATATTCATCTTGAGAAATTATATTGAAATGAGAAATGAGAATTTTAATCACAATGGGAATATTGTGTGGAAGTATTGAAAGTGGAAGAAATATTGCATTGTATTATTAATCATTGCATTGGCATATCATTTGAAAACTTTGCATTGAGAAAGGAATGTTGGGAAACAAGTTTTCATGAAATGATTTTGGGGTAAATACGGTGGTAAGTCGTGAAAGGTGGTGCAGATGATAGGTGTCGAGCCTTCCAGTTAATACTGGTAAAAATGACATATTGATAGTACTTGTATAGTTTACTTGCAGACACCAGCCTAAGAATTACCTGAGTCGTATTTACCATCTTGAAATTTTATTGAAATTGTTGGATTAATGTGTTTTCAAAATGGCATTATGCGTAAGATTTTCAAAAGATGAGAAAAATATTTTGAGCATGATATGACATATGCATTCATTTCATAAGACCGTATAAAATGGATTTGATGAATTGTTTAATTATTTGCTTCAATTGATAATGAGATAATTGAATGAATTGAAAAGGATGTCCTGTTGCTATTGAAACATGTTTATTTATTTAAGTTAACTTATTGTGGTTAATTAAATAAATTGGATTTAAGAGATTATGTAATAAAATCATATGATTTTGATATGATATGATTTCACGTATATGTATGAATATTTTGATACCCTCATATCTTCTAATGTTTTAATATGAAATTGCTTGGTGAGCTAGTGGTTGCCCACTCCCTGCTTGCACATGTGTACAGGAAATACTTTTTGGATTTGAAGATCAAACAATGATTTTTACCATTTCATAAGTGTAATGTAGTGATGGATTGTACTATTTCATTTATTGTTTGGCTGAGTGCTATTTTTTTTTGTAAAGAATAGTGTCCTCTATTTTATTGTAAGCCTCAAGGCATTTATTTTATTTGTATGTAAATGTCATTGTTATATAACGAGAGGGAATATGTATATTTAATTATTCATCATTTCATCCAATGATGAAATGTTATTTGTAAGTAAACTTAATTAATGAATATTGATAATGTTATCTGAGTAATAAAATACGGGGCGTGACAATTATAATTAATGAATTACCTTTTAGGCATGTGGAGAAGGAAGGGTTTAGAAATTTTTGTTCAGCTATGTAACCTAAGTTTCCTGTCCCTTCTCACATTACTGTTGCCCGTGATTGTCTAAACGTATTTTTTGAGGAAAAGAAAAAATTGAAGAAAGTTCTAAGGAAGCAATGAGTATGCCTAACCACTGACACTTGGATATCAATTTAAAATCTAAATTATATTGGATTGATAATGATTGGAATTTGCACAAAAGAATTCTTAGTTTTTGTATAGTTCCTAATCATAAGGGTGAGACAATTGGCAAACAATTAGACAAATGCTTGCAGGATTGGGGGATTGATAAGATTTTCACTATTACAGTTGATAATACAAGCTCTAATGATGGTGCTATCTCATTTTTGAAGAGAAGAACCAAAGATTGGCATTCCACTATATTGGCAAATGAGTTTTTGCATATGAGATGTTGTGCACACATAGTGAATTTAATTGTTTGTGATGGTTTAAAAGAACAAAATCACTCAATTGCCAAGATTCGAAAAGCAGTCAAATATATAAAGTCATCTCCAACTAGGCTACAAACTTTTAAAATTTGTGTGGAGCATAAAAAGATTAGTTGTAAAAGTTTGTTATGCCTTGATGTTCCAAAAGGTGGAATTCCACCTATTTGATGTTGGATGTAGCCAAGAAATTTCAAAAAGCTTTTTAGTGTTTAGAAGAGGATGACCAACGATTCAAGTTATTTTTCATAGAGAATGATGATGAAAATGAGAATGATGGTGGAAGAGACAAAGGGAAAAGAAAAATATTCATTTCATATCCTAAAGAAAAAAATTGGGAGGTAGCTAGAATCTTTGTGAAATTTTTAAAACTTTTTTATCATGTGACTTTGCAACTTTCAGGGTCTTTGCATGTGACATCTATTTTTTTTTTCCATCAACTTGTATTGGTGCAATCTAAATTAGTTCAATTGAGTAAAAGTGGAGATCCAGTGTTGATAAGATGAAATTGAAATACGACAAATATTGAGAGAATCTTGATAATATCAATTTCTTGTTATATGTTGTCGTTGTGTCACTATAACAAATAAGAGTTTTATAGACCAAATGTTTTGGTTTCTAAAAGTGAAAATTTTGTTGCAAAATATATTTATGGACTAATTTCTATTGTCATGAGGATAGTCGCTAAAATGTTGTCTCGAAAAGTCCAAAATAAGGCTTTTAGCGACAAAATTTTGAAAATGTAACTAATAAATAGACTTTTAAGGACAAAATAATTTAGTCTCAAAATGGTTTATTTTTTGAGACAAAAAATTCGGTCCCAAAAGGATGATAATTCATCACTAATGTCTAATTGTTGTTGCGAAAAATATAATTTGTTGCTAAAAATATAATAACGACACTTTTCGCAACAAAAATATTTGGTCCCTAAAAAATAATTTTGTCTATAAATTTTGGTCTCTAAGACCTTAATTTTTTGTAGTGTGTTAGACCCTCTGTCACGACCCAACCCCAGGACTTAGAGTTGGAATGGTGACTTACTAACTTATTCTTACTCGAAGCAAATTAAGTTGAGCAAGCGAAAATAAAAGAAAAGAATTAAACAAAAATTTTACTTTCTGCTACTATTTAAGAAAGAGGAAATATATTTCTAGGGCTTTCATTATTTTCTTATTCAGTGACCAGCCCCGAATAAAAACAAAAGGAAGCAAAAATATAAAAAAAAGGAAGATAAAATAGTGGTTCAACAATAGTCCATGAGCAGGTTCCATTTTGTGGGGTTATGGGTTTCCTCTACATCTCGTCACCTGAAAGGGGTAACAGCTATAAGCACATAGCAGAGTGAGAAATATTATGCCAAGAGTCTAAGAAATAAAATAACCACGGATAATGAGTAGGCTAAAATATTTGCATAATTTAATTTAAAATGACAATTTATTTAAAGTGGCAGGATACAGAAATCATGTAAATTAATAATCATAACCACGGTATAAAACAAAACAGAACAGAGGTCACAAAAGTGACAGTCAGAACAGAGGTCAATGGATCCATGACAAACAGAGGACCACAAAGTGGTCGAATAGAGGCCAGTGGTTATTTAAGTCCCCCAAGGCGTAGGACTCCCGTGGTGATATTTACAAAACATAATTGTTTATAAGGTTATAGTCAAATATATTTTAAAATTTAAACAAACACATGCATGAGTTTCCTTTTAAGTAAATAGAGTTTAGAAAGTAACCCACGTAACTAAAATATTTATAAAGCATAACTTTTATTTATATAACTTAAAATATAGCTTGTATAAAATAAGTTATGGTAACTCAAAACATTCGTAAAACATATAATGGTAAATCAAGGTATAACATAACTCACCTTAAGTATAACCCTTAGCCTTTACTTTACTAGCAGAACTTCCTTTCCTTACTTATGTATTTCTCTCTCACTCTTCCCCCTTTTTTTCTTTCGTTTTTTTTTCTTCTCTGAATCACAACCCCTTAGTCCCTTTATATACTGCTTACTGAGTCCAGAGATGAAGGACACGTAGCCTCTCTCTTATGGAGGCATCATGAGGCTAGAAGATTTGAGCTCTTAATTGAAGATTCAGTATGAGATTTAAATCTTTATGGATAAGTATTATCTTCTTAATATACATGCTTGGGCCCCTTTTGTTTTTTTTCCTACTTGGGCCAAATTCTATAAAACATTGCTGGGCCAAACTTTTTTTTTTTTTTTTTCTTTTATTCATTTATTTATTTGTTTTGGTGTTAAGTGTTTCAATGTTCCTAATATAAATTAAATTACATCTTATTATGTAGCATCATAAAATTAATTATTTTATTTTATTTTTACTTTACAGATTTACTATTGTTATTCCATATTATTATTTATTCACTATCTTTAATTTTAATTTGACCTAACTAGTATTAGAATTTCATATTTCTGTTAAGTTGGCCCTAAATAAAAATCCCTAATTAATCCCATATAACCCAGTGCTAAATCAGATTTTGTATTTATTATTAATTATTTAATAATATGTTATCACGTACACCCACAATTATATAACTATAAATATTTATGTGGTATTTAATTAAACATTCAGGGTGTCACACCCTCGCTACAAGTTGACGTATCTTAAGTTTTCATTCAATAAAGTGTATGAAAATGACAAGGCAAAAATTTTAATAGTGAGGGTGAAGGCAACATTGGAGCGCTTGCTTGATCATTATGTTGAAAAGAACAATGTTGCTAATGTTGCACCTTCAAATGCAAGTAAAGCTCCTCAAGTAATGGAAGTTGATGAAGAGGAAGAGGAAGATCCCATGACACTCTTTGCCTATCAATATATTAACTATTTGGAGTCGGAAAAAGGTGTGGAGAACGAGTCAGAGTAGGAAAAATATTTGGTTAATGATTGTGTAGACCTAAGAGTTCCAAACTTTGATATTTTGAATTGGTGGAAGTTAATGGCAATAAATATAAGGCTCTCTCTCTAATAGCAAGATATGTGTTGGCTGTCCCAGTTTTTATAGTGGCCTCTCAATCAGCTTTTAGTACTAGTGGACGTTTGCTTGATCCATTTAGGAGTTCTTTGATGCCAAAGATGGTAGAGGCTCTAATTTGTGAACAAAATTGGTTATGGTCTTCATCAATTTCAATCAATCTTAGAGAATGTATGGATGACGTTGAATAATATGAAGAAATTGAGCCAGGTAACTTTTTTGATTTGTGTTTATTTTAAATTAATTATTCAATATTGATTTTATCTTTTATGTAATTTTGAATAACATTAATTTTTTTTTTTTTTTTTTAAAATTTTTTTGCATCATCTACTACGTAAGAAGCAACTATTATTGAGGACTAATTTGTCTCTAAGTTAGTTTGATTTTAAAGTTCTTGGGATTAGACTTAATTCTTACTCTTGAATATTATTTTGTTGTATTGGTTTTGTTTTTTTAATGATTTTGAATATAGTTTTTTGTTATTTATTTATGTTTTATTTGCTTATGCCTACAGATTAATAAATTTTTCGGAGTTTAGTTGAAGTAATTGTGAAGGATTGAAATTATTGTGGAGTTTGATGAGTAGATTAACTTTTGAACTTTTGGATTGTTTATGGACTTTGATGATTAGATTAACTTTTGAGAACTTTTTTTAGAACTATGTTGGATGTTGGATGATATTATTTTTTTTAGTATTTATTGCCTTGTTAAATTGTTATTGTATAATTTGTTTGAATTGTTAGATTTTTAGTTTACTAGTTTGTTAATGTTTAATGTTATATTAGATAAATATTTTAATTTTGACTATTTCAGTTAATTTATAAATTAGATTTTTTTACTCTTTGATTCAAGTTCTGTAATTTGAATTATAATTTTATAAGCCGTCAATCCGCCTGAACCGCCAAGGCAAATCTGCTATTATTTGCCAACTGAACCGCTGGTTTTTTGTAAGAAAAATGGCAATTTCGAATGATACTTTTATCAATCCGCCATCCACAGTACGGTTTCTATGTTTCTCCTAAATCGCACCGACCCGCACACCCCTAATTGTTATGATTGGTGGTTTTTGTTAAACAAAATTACAATGTGCAATAAGTGGGATTAATTTTAGGATAAATTATCAATATGTCCTAATAATTAGATTTAATTTCCATCAAGTCATAATGAAAATAAGTTCTAATAAAATCATCGCTAAAAATAATATTTTGTGATATTTTTTTACAGATGTTGCTAAAAATTGACAATTAGTGACCTTTTTTGTCACGATTTTTATAAATTGTCTCTAAAACTTACAATTAGTGACTTTTTCTGTGACGAATTTTTCAAACTGTAGCTGAAAGTTAAAAATTAGTGATTTTTTTTGTGACGATTTTTTTAAATTGTTGCTAAAACATATAATTAGTGACATTTTTTTGTAATAATTTTCAAACTGGTGCTGGAAATTAACAATTAGTAACGTTTTTTAATAGTGTTTGATGAAAAATGCAATTAATTCTTGCAGGACCTATTGGACAAGAAGTTTATCTATTAAGATCTACACGTAAGTCCCCCTTAATTTTAGTAGTTAGTTGATTTCATTTTTTGATTGCATTATGTGGTAAATAAGACAAAATTTAGTGTGCGTTTGGGATTTTCTTATTTTAGTAACTTTTTAACTTTTTATAAAAAGATAGACATAAAAGTAAAGATATGATGTAATAACTTGTAGTAAATAAAATGCTTATTTAGAGGCTTCCCAAATAACATAAATTTTAGGTATCATATGTTCATTTCGAATTTTTAGACTAATAAGTCAAAACTTAATTATTTTTGGACCAAAAGGATATTGATCTTTTCAAAAGGACACCTATTTGTCCAAAGTTTGCCAAAATGTCATTTATGTATTCACATATCTTCCAATGCCACCTATCTATATATCTCACAGCCACTGGTCATGTCACGACCCGAACTCCCCCCTATGGGTTTAGCATCGCAACCGGCCAGTAATCCGTGATTACCGAAGGCCTGCTTAACAGTACTGATAGTAAAACAGGGTAAGGGGCTGGCGGAAGCCAAACAGGAAATAAAAGATGTCCAATGAGCTGTGACAAACTGAATGTAAAAAGACTTTTATGAAAAAAAGCCACATTCATAACCAAAACATGTATACATACATCATATACACAAACATCCAGGTTAGGGACCGAATCCCTTCACCGTAACTGTACAGTCAAGTCTAAAACATTTGTTACAAGATAGAGACAAAAGGGGTGAAACTGAGACATCCCAAAAACAGCCTTAGCTTGAATAGACTTGGAACCTTGAAGTGAGGCACAATGGTTGGCTTGACAAAACGGGAGCTTAACTTGTCGCTCCTAGCTTCGGTTCGGTGCCTGGACACCTACATATAAATATAAACAGTAAGCTAAAACCCAGTGAATAACAAATGCGTAAAGGGGTTAAGAATGAATGTCCTTTCAGTAATTAAAACAGTCAATTGCATCTGTAGATCAGTTATTCAATCAGTGGCTCATATTTCATGCCATAATAGTTATTTAGAAACCATAGTGGTCATATGTGGTACATCCAATAGCAAAACAGTACAGTAGGTCTTAATAGACCGGACAGTCAGTTGATGGCCATCGTAACAGTAAACAGTAGTAGTTCCAAACATTGGAACTAACAGAGATCTCTGTAACAGTAGCGGTAACAGTGCAGTAACAGTAAGTTGCTATGGATGCCACGAATACAGTTTATAAATAGGACAAACATTCATTCAGTAAACGATGCCATTTCAGAAAGCAGTATAATCAATCGTTCAGAAATAGTTGTAATTGAACATATCTTTACAACATTGTTACTCACAGAGTACTAGGCTATAGACAGGCTAGTCAACGTCCTCGGGTGCCAACCCTACACAGTTGCAGAATGAACACACACTAAGTTACATACTTGGGATTAATAACTTAGCCCCTTAACTTGACTTGGTGCGGTTCTATAACATTATCCTCATTAAGATGCCTTAAACTAGGCCTAGGAATGCCTAGAATGGAATGGGGATGCAAAGATGTACTTTGAAACACTTTTCAAAATTTGCTGAAACAGGGGTCCACGCTCGAGCGTGGCTTTCTACGCTCGAGCGGACATGCAGACAAAGAAGATCCGCTCGAGCGTGACTTCATTCGCTCGAGCGGGCTGCAAACTCATGAAAAGTACTAGTTGTGAGATATTCACGCTCGACGGACGCTCGACCTCCGCTCGAGCGTGAAAACTCAGACCCTCGCTCGAGGGTGGATTCTCTTGCTCGAGCGGACTGCAAAACACATAAACTTCTGGTATATGCATTTCACGCTCAAGCGTGACTTTCTACGCTTGAGCGGAAGTGCATGTACTCAGAGTGTACGCTCAAGCGTGAAGTTCTCCGTTCGAGCGTGGATCCAAAATCTAGAATTTCCAGATTGATCGCCAAGAACAAAACTCAACTTCTAAAGCTTCAAATTCGATTTTTCTGGGCTAATTTTTCTGGAAAACACTTAGAAACCCATAATACAACATGTTTCAAAGATCTTTTTATAAAATCAAGCCCATAGGTGTGACAATTGAACACAAAATTAAATGTAAACATGAAGAACAATGCAAAATCATACATGCATGAGTTCCCATGAACCCGACTGTTCCAAAACATGACCAAATGCAAGATTGAGTTCAAAATCATGGTGAATTCATGGGCCACAACTAAAATATGGACATGCATGTAAGAATTTTATGAAAAACAACCTTAAACTTCAAGAATATGCACATGCATGCATGAATTAATTTTCATTTCAACTCCTTAAATTAATTCTTGACATTAATCTCCAAATTTCCATGAACCATGCAAGAAACAACTTAAATTTATGATCAAGAGGATGGATTCCCAACCTTAGGTCTTGAATTCAAAGTGTGGTAGCCCAATTTTGCAATTCTCCTTCAATTCCTCTAATTTTCCAAGCTAATTCTTGTTGAATCAATTTTTCTCCCCTACTCTCCCTCTCTCTCTCGGCTTTGGTCTAGAAAATGGATGAAGAGGCGATATGTCAAATGTGTATGAAGTGGGGAGGAGTTAGCCTAGGATTATCCATTCAATGACATAAATGCAAATAACTCAAGTTGATATAGTTTAGCTTTAACAACTCTAATTTAATCATACCAAATCAAATTTTAATTAAACCTACTATAAAATCATATAAATTCTAATTAGAGTAAAACACTAATCAATTTCTGAATCGATCGCCGATAAGGCTTTTAATCCGCAATTCGAAATCAAAACATGAACAGATCATTAAATGAAAAACAGATAGAGATGCAATTCAAACAATACACTCATGCAATTAGTCCAGAATTTCAGCTTAATCAATTACTTAACATGCTCAGTCACAGTTTAATACTAATAAGAGGTGATGGTTGTCATAGTTTTCCCCCCTTAAAAGAGTTTGGTCCTCCAAACTCGAATTACCTTCATTTTGAAGGAACACTGGATTCAGGGGGAACAGTTTAGGATATCTCTTCATCATATCGTCTTCCCTTTCCCAAGTGGCATAGATGCCACCATGGTTTTGCCAATCCACCTTTACTAACGGGATTTCTTTGTTTCTCAACTTCTTGATTCGTCGGTTTACAATTTGAATAGGCCGTTCTTCGTAAGTATAGTCATCGCTCAATACCACACGGGTAGATTCAATGACATAGAAGGGATCCCGAAGATAATCTCTCAACATCGAAATATGGAAGACATTATGCATATGCTCCATTTCAGGAGGAAGCGCTACTTGATACGCCACTGGATTAATCTTTTCAATGATTTTATACGGCCCAACATATCTCGGTGCTAGTTTGCCCTTAGCCCCAAAACGAGTCTGTCCCTTCATTGGTGTCACTTTAACAAAAACATGATCACCCACTTCATATTCCCTGTCTCGCCTTCAGACATCTGCATGACTTTTCTGTCGGCTTTGTGCGGTTTTCAGTCTTTGTTGAATCAGTTTCACCTTTTCTGTGGACTCATGTACAATCCCGGGCCCAAGTAAAGGCCCCTCTCCAACTTCTGCCCAGCAAATAATAGATCGACATTTTCTGCCATATAAAGCCTCGAAAGGCACCATGCCAATGCTCGAATGAAAACTGTTGTTGTAGGCAAATTCAGCTAAAGGTAGGTGGTTCTCCCTCCCAATTTCCTTGGAAATCGAGAACACACATACGTAGCAGGTCTTCCAAAGTCTGAATGGTTCTTTCTGATTGGCCATCTGTTTGAGGATAGTATGCACTATCAATCTCAATTCGGTACCCAATGCTGTCTGAAGACTTTGCCAAAATCTCGATGTAAACTTCGAGTCCCTATCAGAAACAATAGACACAGGCACTCTATGCAATCTAACAATCTCATCAATATAAATTGTAGCCAATTTGTCCGCATTATAAATTGTTTTGACAGGTAAGAAGTGAGCAGATTTAGTCAATCGGTCAACAATAACCCAAATTGAGTCCATACCTTTACTGGAGCGAGGTAATCCGACAATGAAGTCCATAGTAATATGTTTCCATTTCCACTCTGGTATCGGTAAGGGTTGAAGTAAGCTTGCGGGTCGTTGATGTTCAGCTTTAACTTGTTGGCAATGTAGACATTTCGACACAAAGTCATCAACATCTTTCTTCATTCTCGGCCACCAGAAATTAAGTTTCAAGTCTTGGTACATTTTTGTATTTCCTGGATGGATGGAAAGTTTTGAATTGTGGCCTTCCTGCAAAACTCACCTTTTCAGTTCAGAATCATTCGGTACATACAACCTTCCCTGAAATTTCAATACATTGTTTTCAAATTTGAAATCCGGCCTCGCTTTGGATTCCCGTTCATCAATGATCTTTTTCAGATAGTCATCTTGGTGTTGTTTCTCTTTAATCTCCTCAATAAATGCCGGTTGAGCAAAAATAGCAGCCAATTTCCCACATTGTTCACGCAAAACAATCTCAACTTCAAATTTTTCAAGATCACATAACAGTTCTTTCTGTCCTGTGAGTAAACAGGCCAAGTTCCCAATTGATTTCCGGCTAAGTGCATCTGCAACGGTGTTAGCTTTCCCTGGATGGTACAAAATTTGCAAGTCATAGTCTTTTATCAGTTCTAACCATCTCTGCTGTCTCATGTTCAACTCTTTTTGTGTAAAGAAGTATTTCAAACTCTTGTGATCGGTGTACACCTCACATGTTGCCCCATATAGGTACCACTGCGGCAAGTTCCAAGTCATGGGTCGGGTAATTCTTTTCATGTGGCCTCAGTTGTCGAGAAGCATATGCAATAACTTTACCATTCTGCATTAACACACATCCCAAACCCTTATAAGAAGCATCATTAAAAATAGTAAATCCATCCGTACCTGAGGGTAGGGTAAGAATCGGTGCAGTCACAAGTCGAGTCTTTAACTTTTGGAAGGCTGATTCTCTTTGATCGGTCCAGTCAAATGATATCCCCTCTTGAGTCAACTGGGTCAATGGTAGAGCGATTTTGGAGATATCTTTCACAAACCTTCTGTAGTACCCGGCTAAGCCTAAGAAACTTCAAACTTCAGTAACATTAGTCGGTCTAGGCCAATTCACCACTACTTCAATCTTCTGTGGGTCAACTGAAATGCCATCTTTACTAATCACATGTCCCAAAAACATCACATTATCAAGCCAAAATTCACACTTTGTTAGTTTTGCATACAGTTTCTGTTCTCTTAAGGTCTGCAAAGCAATTCTCAGATGATGTTCATGTTCTTCCGTGCTTTTGGAATAAATCAAAATGTCATCTATGAAAACAACCACAAATTCATCAAGGAATGGTTTAAAAATTCTATTCATAAGGTCCATAAATGCAGCAGGCGCATTAGTAACTCCGAAAGGCATAACAAGAAATTCATAATGTACGTACCTCGTTCGAAAGGAGTCTTTTCAATGTCCTCTGTTTTGACTTTCAACTGGTGATATCTGGATCTAAGGTCAATCTTGGAGAAGACTTGAGCACCCTGTAACTGGTCAAATAAATCATCAATACGAGGCAGTGGGTATTTGTTTTTCACTGTTACCTTGTTCAGTTCACGGTAGTCAATGTAGAGTCTTAGCGAGCCGCCTTTCTTTTTCACAAATAAAACTGGCGCGCCCCATGGTGAAGTACTGGGCCTGATGAACTTCTTATCCAACAACTCTTGCAGCTGAATTTTCAGTTCTTTCAATTCGGTAGGTGCCATTCTGTACGGAGCTTTGGAAACTGGTTGTGTACCCGATAACACTTCAACAGTGAACTCTATCTCCCTATCAATCAAATCTCCTGGCAGATCATCTGGAAAAACATCTGGGAATTCTCTGACTATAGGAATACTGTCCACATTAGCTTTAGTATCAGCAGGTATAGTCAATATGCAACATAAATACCCTTTACACCCCTTTTTAATCAATTTAAAAGCTTTCATGGACAAAATCAGATATGGGGGAGGTACTACACCAACTCCATTAAACACAAATTCAGGTAAACCAGCTTTCATTACACAGTCTATGGTAGCATGATATTTTGTTAACCAGTCCATTTCCAAAATTACATCGAAATGATCAATGTTCAAAGGCAGTAAATCAATATACAAATGTATATCCCCAACAACAATCTTACATACAGGATACACATAAGCACAAGTCATGGATCCCCCAGCAGGTGAAGATACAGCTAACAAATAGTTCACGGGTTCTAGTGTTCTATTTAATTTTCGTGAAAAAGCATGCGAGACAAATGAATGTGTAGATCCCGAATCAATCAGAATATAAGCATTTTGGGCACAGATTGGGAGTATACCTGACACAACTGTCTTGGTGTTTCGCACGTCTTCCGGTACAAGTGCGAACACTCGGTTCTGCCTTAAAGGCTCCTTTCCAGTAGCTTTGGGATTGGGTTTGGTGCGACAGTTGATGTTACGGCACTAGCTGCAGTTTTACTATTGCCTTGAGACGTGGACGGGCAATCTTTAACCATGTGGCCCACCTTGCCACACCTATAACAAGCACCAGAAATTTTATAGCAGACTTCTTTGTGCCTCTTGCCACACTCTGAACAGGGCGATATAGAGTTGTTACCCTGGCTAGAATTTGCTCGAAGACCCTGTGTTTTGCTTTTTATTCAATGAACTGTTCCGGACTTTCTTAAACTTAAAGCCCCGTCTCTTACCGCGCCACTCAGTCGCTGGTGTTTCAGTTTGTTTTAATGTTTCGATATTCGACTCAGCTATTATTGCTCGGTCAAGAACATCCACATATTTAAGTTACTTCAGAACATTGATTCGATCAAGTATCTCGATATTAAGCCCGCCTTCAAATTTTCTGGCCTTTTTATAATCAGTATCAATCATGTGTGGTGCATATCGGGCGAGTTCAGTGAACTTAGATTCATATTCTGTGACAGACATGATACCTTGTTTCAACTGTTCAAATTCAGTTACCTTGCGGTCTCGGACACACTGGGGAAAGTATTTCTCAAAAAAAGCTGTTTTGAATTGAGCCCAAGCCGTAACATTGTTTGTGTCACGGACGAGCATCCACCACCGTCTAGCCTCTTCCTGTAGGGTAAAAGTAGCCAGTAGCACTTTGTGTGCCTCAGAACACGGAAACACTTCAAACAACTTTTCGGTTTCTAGAACCCAGGCTTCGGCCTTTAGTGGTTCAAGGCCTCCTTGGAATGTTGGTGGTTTCATTTTGCTGAACTTCTGTGTCAAAGCAATTATATCATCATTAATATTTTGTCCTGGCTGGACTGGAGGAGGTGGGGGCTGTTAGTTCTATTGTTGTCTTAGGACCTCAATCAACAGTTCAACCGTTCTTTCTAACCTTGCCATTCTTGCCTCAGATGATTCAGATTCATCGGCATTTCTTGCATTCTCCATTTCACTATATGCAATATGGTAACAATAAACATAGGAAGTTGCTTACTTAAGCACATTAGCACATATATTCATATCATGGCCACACACTTTTTCATGCTCATGTAATGCCCTAATTACTTTTCTAGGACATCCTATAGCTCATTTGGACACGTGTGTGCGGTATAACTCGTGCTTTGATATCGCTCTGATACCACTCTGTCACGACCCGAACCCGTCCCTATGGGTTTAGCATCGCAACCGGCCAGTAATCCGTGATTACCGAAGGCCTGCTTAACAGTACTGATAGTAAAACAGGGTAAGGGGCTGGCGGAAGCCAAACAGGAAATAAAAGATGTCCAATGAGCTGTGACAAACTGAATGTAAAAAGACTTTTATGAAAAAAAGCCACATTCATAACCAAAACATGTATACATACATCATATACACAAACATCCAGGTTAGGGACCGAATCCCTTCACCGTAACTGTACAGTCAAGTCTAAAACATTTGTTACAAGATAGAGACAAAAGGGGTGAAACTGAGACATCCCAAAAACAGCCTTAGCTTGAATAGACTTGGAACCTTGAAGTGAGGCACAATGGTTGGCTTGAAAAAACGGGAGCTTAACTTGTCGCTCCTAGCTTCGGTCCGGTGCCTGGACACCTACATATAAATATAAACAGTGAGCTAAAACCCAGTGAATAACAAATGCGTAAAGGGGTTAAGAATGAATGTCCTTTCAGTAATTAAAACAGTCAATTGCATCTGTAGATCAGTTATTCAATCAGTGGCTCATATTTCATGCCATAACAGTTATTTAGAAACCATAGTGGTCATATGTGGTACATCTAATAGCAAAACAGTACAGTAGGTCTTAATAGACCGGACAGTCAGTTGATGGCCATCGTAACAGTAAACAGTAGTAGTTCCAAACATTGGAACTGACAGAGATCTCTGTAACAGTAGCGGTAATAGTGCAGTAACAGTAAGTTGCTATGGATGCCACGAATACAGTTTATAAATAGGACAAACATTCATTCAGTAAACGATGCCATTTCAGAAAGCAGTATAATCAATCGTTCAGAAATAGTTGTAATTGAACATATCTTTACAACATTATTACTCACAGAGTACTAGGCTATAGACAGGCTAGTCAACGTCCTCGGGTGCCAACCCTACACAGTTGCAGAATGAACACACACTAAGTTACACACTTGGGATTAATAACTTAGCCCCTTAACTTGACTTGGTGCGGTTCTATAACATTATCCTCATTAAGATGCCTTAAACTAGGCCTAGGAATGCCTAGGATGGAATGGGGATGCAAAGATGTACTTTGAAACACTTTTCAAAATTTGCTGAAATAGGGGTCCACGTTCGAGCATGGCTTTTTACGCTCGAGCGGACATGCAGACAAAGAAGATCCGCTCGAGCGTGACTTCATTCGCTCGAGCGGGCTGCAAACTCATGAAAGGTACTAGTTGTGAGATATTCACGCTCGACGGACGCTTGACCTCCGCTCGAGCGTGAGACTCAGACCCTCGCTCGAGCGTGGATTCTCTCGCTCGAGCGGACTACAAAACACATGAACTTCTGGTATATGCATTTCACGCTCAAGCGTGACTTTCTACGCTTGAGCGGAAGTGCATGTACTTAGAGTGTACGCTCAAGCGTGAAGTTCTCCGTTCGAGCGTGGATCCAAAATCTAGAATTTCCAGATTGATCGCCAAGAACAAAACTCAACTTCTAAAGCTTCAAATTCGATTTTTCTGGGCTAATTTTTCTGGAAAACACTTAGAAACCCATAATACAACATGTTTCAAAGATCTTTTTATAAAATCAAGCCCATAGGTGTGACAATTGAACACAAAATTAAATGTAAACATGAAGAACAATGCAAAATCATACATGCATGAGTTCCCATGAACCCGACTGTTCCAAAACATGACCAAATGCAAGATTGAGTTCAAAATCATGGTGAATTCATGGGCCACAACTAAAATATGGACATGCATGTAAGAATTTTATGAAAAACAACCTTAAACTTCAAGAATATGCACATGCATGCATGAATTAATTTTCATTTCAACTCCTTAAATTAATTCTTGACATTAATCTCCAAATTTCCATGAACCATGCAAGAAACAACTTAAATTTATGATCAAGAGGATGGATTCCCAACCTTAGGTCTTGAATTCAAAGTGTGGTAGCCCAATTTTGCAATTCTCCTTCAATTCCTCTAATTTTCCAAGCTAATTCTTGTTGAATCAATTTTTCTCCCCTACTCTCCCTCTCTCTCTCGGCTTTGGTCTAGAAAATGGATGAAGAGGTGATATGTCAAATGTGTATGAAGTGGGGAGGAGTTAGCCTAGGATTATCCACTCAATGACATAAATGCAAATAACTCAAGTTGATGTAGTTTAGCTTTAACAACTCTAATTTAATCATACCAAATCAAATTTTAATTAAACCTATTATAAAATCACATAAATTCTAATTAGCGTAAAACACTAATCAATTTCTGAATCGGTTGCCGATAAGGCTTTCAATCCGCAATTTGAAATCAAAACATGAACAGATCATTCAATGACAAACAGATAGACATGCAATTCAGACAATACACTCATGCAATTAGTCCAGAATTTCAGCTATATTATAGTGAGAAAGCTCGGGAAAAAAAGGATACCGGTTTTAAGCTATATTATAGTGGCAAAGATAGACACAAGAATGGGGTAGGAATAATAATTGCCAAGAGTCTTGTAGAAAATGTAATTGCAGTCATTAGGAAAAGTGATAGGATTATATTAGTTAAACTAGTTATTAGAGAGAATATAGTGAATATTATTAGTGCATACACCCCCCAAGTAAGATTAAATAATCAGACTAATATAGTTTTTTGGAACCAAATGGATGAGGTATTACATGAGATACCCGTAAAAGAGTAACTAGTTATAGGTGGTGATTTCAATGGCCATGTAAGAGTAGATAAATTAGGTTATGAGAGGGTGTATGGTAGGTATAGTTTTGATGATAGAAATGAGGTTAGAGAGAATATTTTAGATTTTGCGTTGGCTTTTGATCTAGTAGTGGCCAATACTATGTATAAGAAAAGAAATGAACATTTGATAACCTTCAAGAGTGAGTCAATTAAGAGCCAAATAGATTACTTTTTGGTAAGAAAAGAGGAATGTCTAAGATGCAGGAACTGTAAGGTGATTCTTGGAGAGAGCCTGATGTCTCAACATAGGATTTTGGTACTAGATTTTTGCTTTAAAGGGCAATACCAAGCTCAGAAAGATAGTAGGCATCACTGGACTAGATGATGGGACCTAAAAGGGGATAAACTAGACACATTTAAGAATAGAATAGATAAAAAAGGTACTTGGGCTTTGGAAGATGATACTAACACTATGTGGAACTCGATGACCAATTATATAAGCAGAATCTTAAGGGAAGTTCTTGGAGAGTCGAAAGGAAATGGACCCAATTTTAAAGAAACTTGGTGGTGGAGGGAGGAGGTCCAAGCGGTAATAAAGACGAAAAAGAAAGCTTTAAAAAGTGACAAAATGACATAACTGAAGAAAACCTTAAGCGCTACAGATTGGCCAATAAAGAGGTCAAAAAAGTATGGAGGGAAACTAAGTTGAAAGTCTATGATGACCTATACACTAGACTACATAGTAAAAAAGGAGAGAAGAGGATATACAAACTTGCTAAGATAATAGAGAGGAAGACAAGAGATTTTAATCAAGTTAAGTGTATCAAAGGTGAGGACTCTAAGGTGTTGGTGAAGGATGGAGAGATTAAGGAGAGGTGTAAGAACTATTTTGAGAAATTATCAAATGAGGAACATGGAGGTAAGTCAAAAGGGGAGGAAGTAGGCAGTAATAAGAAAAGCCAAGACTATAGGTTCTACCGTAGGATTAGGGACTTTGAAGTGAAGTTTGCACTTAAGAAGATGAAATCGAATAAGGCTTTAGGACCCGATGACATACCTATTGAAGCGTAGAAATGTTTGGGTAATAAGGAGATTATTTGGTTAATTAGGTTATTTGGCAAAATTTTGTTGACTAGAAAAATGTCAAAGGAGTGGAGGAAGAGTATTTTAGTGCCAATATATAAGAATAAAGGAGATGTCCAAAATTGTAACAACTATAGAGGAATCAAGTTAATGTGTCACACAATGAAAGTGCGGGAGAGTGTGATGGAACATAGATTGCAAGATATAATAGAGGTGTCAGAGAATCAATTTGGGTTTATGCCTGGTAGGTCAACAATGGAAGCGATCTATCTTTTGAGGAGAGTAATAGAAAAATATAAAGAAAAAAAAAAGAGACATTTATATGGTTTTTACCGATCTTGAGAAAGCATATGATAGAATACCTCGGGATATAATTTGGGGGTGTTAGAGAAGAAATGAGTGACAAAATGTTACATTGATGTGATTAGGGATATGTATAAAGGTGTGGTGATCACTATTAGATCACCTATTGGAGAGACGAGTGAATTTTCAATTACTGTAAGGTTACACCAACGATCAACCTTAAGTCCTTATCTTTTTACTTTAGTTATGGATAAGTTAACGCGCAATATTCAAAATGATATGCCATGGTATATGCTTTTTACAGATGATATCGTGTTAGTGGATGAGACTAGAAAAGGAGTTAATACTAAATTGGAGATTTAGAGAAAAGATTTGAATATAAAGGATTTAGGATAAACAGAACTAATACAGAGTATATAGAGTGTAATTTTAATAACAGTCACAATGGAAGTAGAGAAAAAGTAAGGATTGAGAATCAAGAACTACATAAGAGTGAACATTTTTGTTATTTAGGATCGATTATCACAACGACTGGGAAGATTGGAACGTATGTGGTCCATAGAATTAAGACGGGGTGGCTTAAGTGGAGGAGTGCACCTGGAGTACTGTGCGATAAATAATGTTATCCCAAGTAGGCAACCTAAGAGGAGGTGAATTAGGTTTTTAAATAAATTGTCAAATTAAAAATTAACCTAAATAATAAATAAATAAATATGCTCAACAATATAAAATAGAGTAATGAAATAAAATGAGCAAATGAAAGATAAATCAAATACAACGATTTATAGTGGTTCGGCACATCAGGCTTATGTCCACTCACCAAGTATCCTCCTCGGGAATTTCTCCACTATTCTTCAAATAGTAATACACCACTAGCTTCATGGGTGCTAGTGAACTTTTATAATAAGTGACTAATTCCGATCACTGCGATTAGTTTAGAATCCAATGTCTAGTCACACCTCACCAAGTGATTTTATCCAAAAAATCACTCACAAAAATACCCCAACTAGTTTTGAATCCGGTGCCTAGTCACACCTAACCCAAATGATTTTATTCCAAAAAATCACTCACAAAAACTTTCTCTTTTTACAAGAATAATATGAATAAGGGATGGAAAACCCTTTTATAATTTTCTCAAATTTTCAACAAAATTTCTCACAGAAAATATAATTTAATGAAGCACAATACAATACTTAACAATATCACAAAATTTTCTCTTCTTCACTTCTTATTTTTTCTAACCAAAACACTTCTATATATATACAAAAATATATCCGTTGGGAGAGAGACGCTCCTCTTCTTGACTCGCCACGTTGCACCACTTGAATCACATGCCAATTTTTCTTTTCAAATTTTGCAGGCAGATGATGGAAAAATATAGCCAAAGGTCGCTTTCGATAAATAATAAAAACAAAATTTTCAAAACATCCACCGTAAAATCAAATGATGCACAGTGACTGCATAGTAACTTTGCAATTAAAATATTTGACTACACAGTAACTTATCTATTAAAATATTTGTATGTATAGTATAATCTTCAAATAATATTTATAACAAATACATCATACAACATATATTTTAATAGATAATATTTTGTGTTAAATAATATAAAATATGTATATTAAAAAATCACAATTTATCCCATAATATTTTAGACATCATCAAAATCAAACCATATGATTAACAAACAAGTACCCATTAGACTAAGAGGAAAGTTCTATAGAACGAATATTAGATCAGCGATGTTGTATGAGATGGAATGTTGGGCAACTAAGAAACAACATGTAGATAAGATGAGTGTTGATAATATGAGAATGCTAAGGTGGATGCGTGGTAAAATTAGAAAAGACAGAGTTAGGAATAAATATATTCGAGAATAGGTAGAAGTAGTACCAATAGAAGATAAATTGAGAGATAATAGATTGAGATAGTTTGGTCATATATAATGGAGACTTACAAAGATAGTAGTGAAGAGATGCGATACATTGACAGTAGATGGTAGTGTTAAGGGAAGGGGTAGATCTAGATTGACGTGAACTGGTGTAGTAAATAAAGTTAAGAATTTCCTTAATTTGACTAACGAAATGACCTTGGATAGAGTCGAGTGGAGAAGGATCCATGCAGCCGTCCCCATTTGATGGGACTTAAGGCTTGATTTGGTTTGGTTTAGAACAAATTTTGCGTCTTGATATATACATAACTTCTTTTTAGTGTTTCATTTAAGGATTATTCCTTAGTTTGGTGTAATTTTTTTGCTGAATTAATCTCCTTGTAAGTGTCATTTGGCTTATCTTATTGATAATTTTTTTTTTTTTAATTTAAAAAAGTCCCATATGTAATTTGGACTCACAATCCAATATCTTGAAATTAGAAGTGAAAGTATCATTTGCCCTCACTTTACAAAATAATAAAGTCACCGACTAATATCATTAATACTAATATACAAATAAACATAATCCGTTTTACATCTTTAACTTAATTATGCACCAAATAATATCATCATGCAATCTTATCATACATATAATCTCATCCAACTAATATCTTAACATCAGTATACAAATAAACACAATTTATCTTATATCTTCAACATAATACCGCACCAAGTACTTTATGAGCCAATCTTTTTTATTTTATTTTATGACAAGGTCTTCGGATCAGCTCATGCGCACTTTGACTAATTCTGAGACTCATGTAAAATGCTTCCTCCACGTGGATAGGGCGAATTGATAATACTTAATGAGAGTTGAACTTGAAACTTGAAAAGAGTATACCCCTAAATCTCAAGCTGCATCCAATAAGTCAACTTGGGATTAGTTTATCGACCAGTGGGGTTAGTTTATCAACCAACCTTATCATACATATAGTTTTATTCAATCTAATCCAATAAATAAACATAAAGTAAGTGTCAAAAATAAGTGGCTGCATCACATAAGAAGTGAAGATAGGACTGTCCCACAAAACCCATTTGTGGCCACAATTTAAAAAGGACAGTCTTTTCTCTCTCCTCTTCATGTAGTTCTATTTTGTTGGTACCACAATTACAATCCATGGCTTCTTTCACTCTCCCAATCCTTAAAGGTTCTCTTCTCCATAAATCCCATTTTCTGGGCCAAACCCACCTCTCCACCACCACCTCCCCCCCATCTTCCACAATTCCCACCCTTACCCTAAAAACAACTGCCAAATTCAACCTATTTGAGATCTTGGGGGGCAGAGGTCTCTGCAATGGTGAAGAAGGCCTCGAAAAAGAACTCAAAAAGCCCATAACAACCCAAGAACCACCACCACCACCAATTCCCACCAAAGATCATGAAGAGTCAACAGCATCAACAGGCGAGATCATCCCAGAAAATGCATTTGAAAAGGAGCTACAGGGCTTGACTGGTGGATTCCCAGGTGGTGAAAACGGTCTCCAACAATTCATTGAGAAAAACCCACCTCCTCCAAAGAGATCAACAAAAGTTAATGAATTGGAAACAATTGGGTTCAATCAGAGCTTGACAAAGAAGCCAAAACCACCTGAATTGCCATTGTTAATGCCTGGTATGATTGCTATTGTGAAGAATCCAAACAACCCATATTACATGTACTGCGGCATTGTGCAGAGGATCACAGATGGGAAGGCTGGGGTGCTTTTTGAGGGTGGGAATTGGGATAGGTTGATCACGTTTAGGCTTGACGAGCTTGAACGCCGGGAAAAGGGTCCTCCAATGGTTAGTCCAAGGTCTGTTGTACTTGAACCTTTGCTTGAGAATAAGGATTCATCATGATTGTTTCATTCCCAAACCAGTCATTTCATTTCTGCAATGCCAATGTATGCCTATGTATATGTATTGAGCTTAAGGCATCAGTAGACTGCAGGAGTAAACTCTCAAAGTATAACAACAATAATGTTTGGTATTACCTACTTTAGTCCTTGGCTGGATATCTTATAATATCTGAATTGGCCGTTGAGAATTTCTAACTACTCGCACACGTTCAGCCCTACAGGCAAGATCGTGTCCCCCATTCTGCAATTTTTCCAAATGCGGTGAGCATAATCCCCCACTTTACAGACTCATGCCCTTTGCTTGGTCTTGATCATGAAATCCATGCATCTGACCCAATGTTTGACCGTATGCGCTGGTCGAACCTTAGGCCATGTATTCACCGCAGCCCAACTAGCTCAGCCGAGCAACGTGGCTGGGTGGAATTACCTCCCACAACAATCAATCAGCCAGTTTTCCCTACAGGCTTGACCCATCATCATAGTCATCATTCAGTTGTTAGCAACAACACCAATCTGCTAAATCTAATAAACATAAAGTGCTCATACTGATATCTCATTCCATTAGAACCAATTTATGTGTCATCAAAATAAATACTAACAAATAAGTAACTCAAAAAGTTATACAATATTACAAACTTCCATGAAGCATCAGAAAATGTTTTAGAGGAACAGTCGGTGCAAAGTTTGGAAGCCAAATGTAATGCAGGACTTCAATTCCTCTCCTTTTTTAAGCATTTCAGTCATTAAAGATATCAATTAGTTGATCAATTACTCAAAATCTCCAAACAATATAATAGTTTTCTATAGGTTTCTGATATTTGCTGAAAGAAAAAAGAAAAAGAAAAAGAAATTATATATGAAAACCAAAGAACCGTCAACCAATGACCTCCCATCACATGGCTCCATGTCAAAATCAGATACAGCCACCCAACTGCCAAAAAACAAAATAGACAGATAAATATATCAATCAATAATTTTTTTGAAGCAATAAATTCAGTAGAAAAAAACATTAACCAAGAATTGAAGCTTCGATGTCAACTGCAGTATTTATTCCTCCAATAATGACCAAATAAAAGTTCCTCATCCAGAGTATGACTAGAATCCTCGTTGGGTTTCACCATTGATGGTGTAGTAAAAAGCCCTTCAAATGCACTTGTTAAACAGGTTTTTGTGGTTATTGTGAAAGTGAAAGGGGTTGGACCAAAGTGGATGCAAGAGCCAGAAGATAAAAAATCCCCATAACAAGAATGACTCGGTTTGTTTCAGAGAAAAATGTTTTTCATATTTTCTGGTGCTTGTTATGATGGAAAATGAAAATCAACGAAAAATGTAAAAAAATAGCTTATTTGGACAAAAAGTTTTCAACCTTTTAAAGGTGAAAATAATTTTCTACACTAAAGCCTTAACATTGCCACTATCTTTACCAAAACCAGTAGCACATCAGTTTCAAGATTGCAGGCAACACAAGAAAACATTGCGGAAAATGTCTTTCATAGAAAAATTTTCCATAGAAAAATATTTTTCAAAAAAACAAATGGTGCATAAAATTGCAAATACAGGAAACAGATAACACAATCATGAGCCAAGCTACCCCAAATAAATGGTATAAAAGTACTACTACGGATGGAAAGGAAGTACAACTATAAAAACTGAACAGTCACAACAGCTATGATTGTTGCCTTGTGTGGAGATGTTAACAAGAAAGAAGGAACCTAATTTCACTACTGAATGATGCCATTTAAGAATGGATCATGTTCCATTATATATGGTCCAATTTTCCACTTTTTCTTCAATTTGATACTGGTGTATGGTTAGCAAATCAAGCACAGGATTGAACTCCAGGTAACACAAAAAATCACATAACAAAGGTGACATAGAGGAGGACTTGCATACCAAAATAGACTCAATCTCCTCTTGAGAGACCGGTGTTCTTTTGGGCTGCAGAGAAGCTTTTCCTCCCAGAGTCGCGTTAGATGGGGCAGATCTTGAAAACAAAGTTTTCTTAGAATTGCCAGTTGTAGATGTTTCTTGAGGTTGGGATGTTGAACCTGCATGATAATTAATTAAGTACTTAGGCAGCATTAGAAATTAAACCCATCCACACAAGCATGTGCAAGCATACACACACGCATGCAATAAATAGTCTAAGCAGGTTAAAAAAAAACTATCAATTAGATGCATGATATTCACCGTCACAAACTTCACTTCTGAACTGATTAGATCATTATCTGATGTGTCGAAAATGTGTAAGAGTAGAGTCTTTAGCACCAAAATACAACTTTTCTATAATTTTGTTGACTCAAAAAAGAGTACCAGAAAGACAGGAACAAAGGGGTAGACAAAACTCCCTCAAATTCTGTATCATTCTTTAAAACTGATTACCCAAAGGCTAACATTGATATATATAATGAAGGCAAAGACCGAGAAGTCATTACAAAACAACCTTTTAAGGTAGTTCTTTACTAATTATACCTAAATCAATGAAAATTTAAAAATTACAAATAACTCAAATTTGGATACTACAAAGAAAACAAAAAATGTGCCAAAACAAATGGCATTGAATATGAAATTTTCTAGAAGTTATAAGCAAGACAAATCTTTCCTAAGATGGCAAAATCACTAATTTGGATGCCTAAATGATGAAATTCCCCCCAAATTCAGCCCATGTCACAGCGAAGTGGTGGGTTTTACTCGTTGGCCCGTACCTTTCTACAAATCTTCCAATGTTGGACTGAGCCTGAAATTACTATTTTTCATATGACGATAGATGCTACTAACGCCTCCAAAAGTGGGTAAGAAGTGTCTCTGTCGGATGTTTGAAGCCTCAAGGAAGCTGTTTTTCCAGCACTCAGTTAAGTCAAGTTCAATTTACTTTTTGATTTGGAACTCTTAGTCAAACTGATGACAAGATCTATTTTTCATTCCAGGTTCAAGATAAAGTTAGGCCATATTAGCAACATCAGTCATCTTCTTGCATGCAATGAAGTGGGTCATCTGGGAGAATCTGTCCACAACCACAAAGATTGAATCATTGCCTTTTTGTGTACAAGGCAAACCTAAAAAAAAAAAAAAATCCATACTGACAGTAGTCCAAGGCTGATATGGAATTGGAAAGGCGCATATACAAGTCTGCATTGGATGCAGTGCCTTTAGAAACTTGACAAATCCATTAACCATCTACATATTTAGCATTTTTCTTGTACATGGTCAGCCAAAAATAAGAATCTACCACCAACTTGAAAGGTTTTATCATGCCCCACAATGTGGCCCCCATAATGCAATTCGCTTATAGTTTTGAGGCGCAAACTTCTCTGAAACAAAGTCAATTCGTTTAACTAGAAAACTATCTTGCATGAGACAATCAGGCCGCTTTCTTGCAGCCATGTCACTCACAATAGGTCCTGCTAGTGCCATCCCTTGTTGTTCCCTAAAGGACCGTTCCCTTTCAGTGGGACCAGGCCATCATGCAGTTCTGAAATACTGAGAGAGAAGTTGGGCTCATAGCTACTATCTTTGTCATATGATTATGATCAGACTTTGATGGTCACAACTCACCTGCACGAAAAGGGCTTCTTTTTGCCTACATGAAGGTGGACTTTCCATTCCCTTCCTTAAGAACTATGCTATGAGTCCGCCATTCTGGCTCAATACAACTCTAATTTTGACCTTGGAAGCATCACAATGCAGTTGAAATGGCTGTGAAAAAATCTAGAAGGGTAAACACAGGGACTATAATAAATTTTTGTTTAATTTGATGAAATGTCTTGGTTGCTGCATCTGTCCAAATGAACTTCTCTATCTTCATACAGTTAGTCATTAGCACCATGATATTGCTAAAACTCAAAATAAACCTTCATTAGAGAGATACCAACCCATGGAAACTTCGTACGTCGTGAACAGTCTTTGGTACTAGCTAAGAAGCATGAACAGTTCTATGGAGGAGTCATGTTGTGTCAGACACGGCACTTTTTAGACACTAATAAAAGCATACACTTTTTCAATGCTTCTTAACAGAAAATTTAAATTCATATATCAGACACTTCACAAACACATCTCTTATACTTCAGCGACACTTCTTGAATCCTCCAAACACAACTTAAGTAATGAATCTATTCATAGTAACAATATTCTGCATTTTTCATAATGTAACTTATATACTCTAAATATGTTTCAATTTTTTTGGAACATTCATAAAATGAATGCTTCATTAGTATTTGAAAGTTATATAATTGTTTTGCATTCTTTATAATGTAATGGTTACATGAATAGTATCTTGATGTTTAAGCTATGGAATATATGATTTTTCAATCTTAAATAATTTTAAGCTGCTTTTATTTCATTACATTTGAACGAACTATTCATTTATTTGACATATAATAAATTTTTAATGTGTACCAAGCGTATCGTGTCCTGCATTTTTTGAAAACTATCGTGTCAGCATGTTTGTGTCGTGTCTATGCTACTTAAAGTACTAGCTACTGTTTGATAACTTTGACCTTGGATTCTTTAAACATCAACCCATCTTTTGATACCACATAGCCAAAACCAAGACACAGTCTGTCATACAAGAACATTTGGATAGGACAATGAAGTATCTCTTTTCACAATATTGTGATAACCTCCCAAAGGTGCTGAAGATGCACATCAATATTAACACTATAAATTAAAATATCACCTAAATAGACCACAACAAATCTGCTAATGAGGGGCAAAAAGTCTGGTTTATTACCCACATGAATGAACTCGAGGCATTGTAGAGTTCGAATGGCATGACTAGCCATTCATATAATCCTTCATGGGTTTAAAGGCAGTATTCCATTTGTTGCTGGGTTGAATGCGGATCTGATGATAGATAGCCACTCTTCAAATCAACTTTTGTAAATACTGTTGTGCCACTTGATTGGTCTAACAAATCATTGAACTGGGGAATAGAAAATTTGTACTAGACCCTTATCTTGTTGGTTGTTTGTCTATTAACATATATCTGCCAAGATCCATCCTTTTTGGGAGTAAGTAGAGCAAGTACAACACATGGGTTGAGGCTCTCTTGAATATGGCCCTTAGACCGTAATGCTTCTATTTGACGCCTCAACTCCTTGTGTTATTTTTGGGAGCATCCTATACTGGGGGCAATTTTGAAAATTAGATTTGGGCACTAGGTCAATCTGGTGTTAGATGTCATGTAAAACCAGCAAGCCTTATGTCAGATAATCTGAGAAATGTTCATGAAACTCATCAAGCAAGACCTACATTGGCCTCGGAATGCACTGCCAACCATATATTCCTTCCTAATCAATACATATACAATTCTTGATTGTAATACCTTAAGAAGCACAAATACTTCAAAGAAGGCGTGTGTCTGTGTTTAATGCGTGTTCAACACGCATGGGTGTAAGTTCTGAGTTTTACTTGTTGAGTCATTTTCAAAAATTTGCTAGATTTCGACATACTTCAGACAGTTGGAGAACATGTGTGTATAAATTAGACACATATAAAACACATTACAATTTTGAATAAAATAACTTAGAATAAAATAAAGCAACATAAATTTATACTTATTCCCCTCATTTAGACTTTAAATATTATTATCCTCAAATTAATATTCATATATGTGACATATAATAATTTATTATCCTTTTATATGCCATGTATATATAACAGTATATTTTGCACGTGCTCTCCATGTGTCGTGTCCTATATTTTTTTAAAATTCCTAGTTGGCTAGTTTGTGTCATGTCACGTGTTCGTGCCCACACTTCTTAGGCTCCAAGCATTGTGCTGCTTTAAGGCTTGCATCATTAGTGCATTGTGTTTGATGAACATCCGCTGCTATTTATCAAGCTAGAACCAATTTTTGTTTTGTACTTGGCAGTTAATCTTTAACTGCCAATACAATTGGTTACATACAAAGCAAACCTAAAATTTCTCCTTGTATTCAAAAGACAACTATTTTTTCTCAACATCATAGACCTAAGTCACAATTAGTATAACAGCATATAAATCCTACCAACAATTAAAATATTGTTCTCACAAGCAAAAATAAAAGATAATACAAAATGAACAAATTAAAATGCATGCGTCTAGTATCCTATAAATTGAATCATAATCCATAAGTCCATGTAAAAAATCACATCATGATTGGATGATATTTTCACTATATAAGAATAACTTCTTTTTTTTATACATAAAAAATGAAAAAAGAAGTGAAACATATATTTTAAAAAACAGATGGACAAGGTGATTAGAGAGAAGCATACAAATTGTCAACCACTAAACTATGGTGCAAAATCCCACATATAGAAAAGAGCAGATATAAACCAATGAGTTTACATATTTAACAAGTGTACCAAACATGTTTTTGGTTTGTTTTTACCAAAAATAAACATAAACATACTCTCGTTTGTTAACATTTTTAGTTTACAAAAAACAAAAAAATAGGTTTTCATTTATTTTTGTTAAAAAAAAGAAAATAAATTGTTTGGTGTACAAAAATATTTTGAAAACAAACAAAATAAAAATAGAGAAATATATTTGATGAGTTGCCGGATTTGGTGGCCGGAGATGACAAATGTGGTGACCGGTAGTGGTGGGTAGCCGAAAGTGTCTACCAGAGTTAGTGGTCGGATATTGTTGGCGAATACAAGGTAGCCGGAAGGATGCCACAAGGTGGACTAGGATCACAACGGTGACCGCCCACCCGCCGGAGAGTCGTCGGAGGTTGGCCGGAGCTCACCACCCACCAGCGGTGATGGGTGGTGGTGGTCAGTGGCTGGTGGTGGCGGTCAGTGGCTGGTGGTGGCGACAATGGATGGTGGCTGAAGGTAGTGGGTGAGAGGAGAAATTGAAGACTTGTTTTTAAAAACAAGTGAAAACAACTTTTTTTTGGTTTCAAAAATTTTGAAAACTTTAAAATCAATTTCATTTTTTTGAAAACAAAAACAATATATCAAACAAGTTTTCGTTTTCAGTTTTCAAAAAAAATGAAAACGAAAACAGAAAATAAGAAACAAAAACGTTAACAAACAACCCCTTAATGTTTGTAAACTGAAAATGCTGCCAAACAGCACCTTAAAGATTACCAAATGGGCAGTTGAGAGAAGTTAAGATGAATTGCACATGTGAGATTTGTGGAAGTCCAAAGAAGAACCTCCTTGTCGATTTAAATTCAAACATTTCATAAGGGAAGACGAAAGACATGAGTCAGAGATCATGGGTTGTTTAGAGTAGTTATTAATAGTTGAGAATTGTGCCTATAAATACAAAGGCCAATCGAAGAAGAAGAGCGTTTAGACTCAATACTTAGGAGTAGTTCTCAGTAAGTAGGAGTAGATTCCAGTACTTGTAATTATAGGAGTAGCAAGGGAATGCAAACATCTTTGTAATTGTATGTTAAGTGTTGTCAAATCGGGATACGTGTGGTGTATCGTTGTACCAATTTTATGTATTGTGTATCGTATTATATTGTGCATCGTAAGATACATTAACATAGATGAATATAAGTTGAGGAAATAGATATGTTAATATAAAATACAAATATATTGCAAAAACGAAAAATATTAAGCAATATAATATATCTTGTTTTGATTGAAGATAAAATAAAATAAAATAAATTAGAAACAAGGATTCAAAGGAAATAATAAAGTTGATTTCTAATTGTCCAATTAAAAAGAGTCTCCAAAGCCTCAACAAAATAATATAAATTTTTAGCTCTAAATTATCATATTGTTATTTTTTAAGAGAAGTTAAAGGGCCCCATACATTTTTTCCGGGTTATCTAAGTTAAATGGGTTTGTTCATTCATGTTCTTGTTCAATATGGTATACGGAATACGATTCGTATCTATTTGCCTGCGATACGTGTTTCTTTCAGTAAATGTATTGTTCAATCATCTAATTATTTCTCTCTTACACTTTTTGTTAATCTTTACTTTGATTTTCATTTACTCATCCTTGTATTAAGAATTTGCTAACTGTATTTAACACATTCACCTGGTATTGCTTGGCCTGAGTTTTAATCTGAAATGGTTATTTAGCCTTTTCTGGAATGCCTAAATTACATTTCTATCAAGGAAAAATATGCCAACACTATTCCATTTTAATAATCCATTAAATATTTTTTGGGTTTAGCATTCGCAAATTGGATAAAAATTTGCTTCATTTTCTCAGCAGATTGATGCATGATTTTGCTTCTATTCAACACAAACTCAAAACATACATATATAGAGACAAAACGATTCACAGATCAGCACAAAATACAACAGAGCTCAATATATGAATCAATTGGCCAGCCAAAACACATGTAAATACATATATACACATAATTTTTAAAAAAAAAAAAAAAACTGTGTGGGGAGAGAGAGAAAGAGGACGAACCAGAGGGTTTTGGATGTCTCTGAGGAAACTTGATGCGAGGAATCCTCTTCATCGCCTGCGCTCCACCCATCTTCTCTCTCGCTCTCTCGCTCTTCTCTCTTCCCTCTTCTCTCTTCTCTCTCTCTAGATCTCTCTTGAGCTGCTCAATTGGGTTTATGGGCGAAATACCGAGGAGAGCTTACCATACACAAATCTACAATTAGTTATTAGTTATAAATCGATTTTACCAGTTTTGGTCAAAGCAATTAAGGCCTTGTTTGGGTAGTGTAAAATAATTCAAAAAGTCAAAAAGTTACTCAAAAAGTTAAAAAGTTAACACTATTCACCAAAAGTCAACAATTACGGCTGCACAACTCCCAATTCAAATTTTTCTCTAAAAACCAATTTTCACAATTTTTTATTACACACTTTTCCATAAAAAGTCAAAAAGTTAACCCAAACATCCATATTTTCAACCTCAATTTTTTAGTCAAAAAAGACAAAAAGTGCACTTATTTAGTCTTCCCAAACAAGGCCTAATTATAAAATCAACGAAATATATAGAATATTTATATTGGGAAACTTACGATTAGGTTACAAATTTTAAAATAAAATATTTGTACCAATTAATCTTACATATTTTTAATTGTTACTAATTTTTTTTAAAAAATTTAAAGACGTTATATCCTACCATCGGTGGACTTCCGTCAGCCGGTCACAGGAGACTCGCCAGAATGTTCAACATCACTGGAAAATCGCCGGAGTATCATTGCAGTGTTCTGAACGTCACCGAAAGTCGCTAGAATGTCTAGAATGTTCGTTGTACGTCAAGAATATCGCCGAAGACTCATCAGGATGTCCAGAGTATTGTCAAGAAAAAATAAATAAATTGAGAAATTAGAGCGAAAAAAAGAGCTAAATGTATTAAATATTGATAAACTGAAAGGGAAAAAAAACGTAACAACAACAAACAACAATAATAGAGAAAAAAAATATATGTTATTTTCAATTTTTGTAGAGTTTAAGCAAATAATTTTCAATATTGATCAAACTGAAAAAACAAGTTTTGAAACTGTAAAATGTTACAATTTCAAAGTATGATTCTATTAAGTATTTATCTTTGTTAATCAAACTAAAAAACATGTTATGAAACTGTAAAATTTTACAGTTCTAAAAATTGATTCATTTCAACATAAAAAAAAAATGAACTGTAAAATTTTACAGTTTTCACCGCCCATGACTAAAACTCGAAAATAATTTGTTTAGAACTTGAAAATTTTCTCTATTAAAACAAAAAAATAGAAGTGCGCAGTATAGAAAATGTAAAAAAACTGAGAGATCGAAAGAAAGAGACAAATATAGAGAGAGGCTCGTACTCCGACAATTATTTTTGATTAGATCTAGCTGGATTTGGCGTAGATTTACTCAGATCTGATGTAGATCTACTTACCTTCTTTGTCGGAAACTCATCTTATTCGTCGTCAGTGAGCAGGAAGAAAGTAGTTAGTACTCGGTGGTTGCCGGTAAACTCCAATCAATGGTGGCCGCTAATAAACCCCAATCAATGGTGGTCACCGGTCGCTGGTAACTGTAGATTAGAAAGAGAAAGAAAAGAAAGAAAGCATGGTCGTGATCATCGTCGGATATCAAAAAAAGAGAGATAAAAAAAAGAAGTAAGGTGTAGAGAAAGATGAGAAAATAAATGGGTACAGAACTTTTGAGTCTATCTAAACGATTTTGGAATTAAATAGAATATACACTTTTCAAAAAGGGCTTGTAGATAATTTGCCCATTTTTATTTAAAATTAAGTTTTGAAAAAATATGTTAAGGTGAAACAGACAGGACCTTGAGCTAGGACAAGTGGCCAAACATCAAACTAGGTTGAATTCGGGTTGGGCTAACATTATATAATAAAAGTATGCGTGTCATTTCAAATCAACCCAGCATGACATTAGATTTAGTATAGTCATCCCAAGCTTGATTCTAAAACAATGTTTAAATTCCAAATCTATCCACTTAATGCAATAGATAAAAAACCAAACCAAACCCTAAGTCACATCTTTTCATAAAGGATTTGAATTATTTTTTACGTATTAATTGTTGGTTACTTAACACACAACCCTCCTCATTTACTCAAATTCGGGATTGGCGAAGTTTTTCTTTTTGAAAGACTATTAAATTATTTAAACCATTTTAAAAATTATTTAAATTTAAAATATCAATAAAATTCAATTATAAAATAAAAATAATCTTTTAAGAAGTGTTTTAGTTTAAGCTATAAAAGAAATATATATATATATATATATTTCTTTATCTTTTATTATTTTTCTAATTTATTTTGTAACTAAATAATATAAAAATTAAAATTAATATTAATATTTTTTAAATGGGTGGCCCAATTGAGCTGGGCTAAAACCCAAGCCCAATCCAAAAATTAAATGAACTCAAAATTTTTGTCCAATTAGACCTTATGGGCTAATTGGTTTTCCTAAGCCCTAAAAATATTAGGCTTGGGCTGGACAGGTTGGGCGGGCTCTTGGGCCGATGACCACCCCTACCTGGAGCCCCTCCATTCCGTGATCTAAACCGGAGGATGCTATTTGGACCCATGGGTCCACACGTGTTCTGTTTTGATAATTTGAGTGGTTCATTTTGTTGGACCATGCATATATATTATACACACAAAAAAATTAGGTTGGTATGTCAATTGTAACTTATTCAATTTATTATAGGGGAACTGACCCAAAGGTCCAAGCCCAACATATCATACCCCGTTTAGACCCAAAACAAATTTGGGGAATTGACCCAAAGGTCTAAGCCCAACATATCATACTCCGTTTAGACCCAAAACAAATTTAATACTCTATTAAGTCCTCAAATTAACAATAGGACGAAAATACCCACAATATATCATCTAATTTACACGCGCGCAACCATCACCCACGTCCCGATCATCTCAGTCTGATCAGTACACTGTCACGTCTCCGCCGCTCGAAATCGACTCCTCAGTCCTCCATCTCTCTTCTGTTCAACTCCATCCCTTCTGAAACCCTAACCCTAACCAGAAAACGTAACCGTTCATCTTCATCACCCACAATCATCTCAGTCTGATCAGTACACTGTTACATCTCCGCCGTTCGAAATCGCATTCTCAATCCTCCATCTCTCCTCCGTTCGACTCCATTCCCTCTGAAACCCTACCCTAACCACAAAACCAAACCGTTCATCTTCAACACAACACCAAGCCGTTCATATTCTCCAATCGGCGACTCTCAACAACACGAAGAACCATCACCACTCTGAAGAGATTTCATAGTTCCTGACTTCCGATTCACAAAAATGGGGGAAAAAAAGTAACATCTCTCTTCACCTATTCATTATTTTTCATTCACATTTGTACATCATTCTTTCATATTTCGTATATACACATTTTACATACTTCCAAATGTATAAACCCTCTTTTATATATAATCCCCTGTTTTCAAACATTCTAGTCCCCTGTTTTTCAACATTCTAAACACTGTTTTTACACATTCAACACCTTATTCTTATTTTTGAATTTTTAATCTTCTCATTGTTATTGTTGCTTTTTACAAAATACAATGGGCTGTTCCTATTGTTCATACTGTTTCCTTATAAAAACTGCAACATCATAGTGTTTCATTTCATCACTATACAAGTAACATATCTAAATTTATTCAAACTGCAAATGAAACTGCAAAATTACACAGTTTAACCACTACTCAAAACAAATAGCTAACTTATTATAAAGTGCAAATCAAATTGTCAAATTATACAGTTTCGTAACTGTTACCAACAAAATACATATAACTTCATATTAAACTGCATATAAAACTTCAAAATTATACAGTTTTGTCACTATATTACTCATACCCTGCTGTCGCTTTCATTTTTTCAGAAATAGCTGTTGGAAGATATTGGAAGAAACAAACCCATATGCCCACAAATCCAATCAGGGATTTAACCATCTCCCCTTTTGAAAGTCCATCTTCTGTATCCACTAAAATGCCACCACCATCTCCCCATCCACAAAAAACCAAACCACCACACCCAAAAACAACCAGATCCCAACAGACCACACCACCTACAAGAAAAAGCCCAAGAACTACACCACAGACCCCACCCACACAACAAACACCAACCACACCTCCAACCACAATAAAAACAAACCAAAGAAAGCCAACAAAAAAACAAGAAGCTCCTCCAACCAAAAAAAGAAAGCTCCAAGAAAGCCAATCAACTCCCAAAACAAAAACCAAGGCATCAAAAGAAAAAAAAAGCAACAGTCCCTCCAAAGAGAGTCCTACAATTTAATTATCGTTCCAACATTGGAACAGTAATCAAACTGTTGAAGGGGGTCAAATTCACAAAAGCCCAACAGATAGAGCTGCAAAAAACCCCTTTTTGGCCCCTTATAAATGCTCTCTCCTCAACACAACTGAAGGCCTCTTGGTGCAGATGCTACAATTCTATTGTAGCAGAAATAACAACACTCTACAACAAAAGAAAAAGATCATTTGTACTTGGCAAAAAGGAAATAAAACTCAGAAGCAGTGATGTCAAGCTCATTTTTGGTATCGATTGTGGAGAAGACAGCATCACCACCAAATCCTATGCAAGACCAAAGGATTTTGAGCTTCCATTTTACAAACGAAGATGCAAATCAATCAAGAGATTGGATGGCAAGTCTTTGACCAAAATGTTTCAACAAACAAAAAAAGGAAAATCAACCAATGATCGTCAAGATCTTGCAAGGGTAATCACCCTTTACTTGTGCTTGAAACTTCTCATGCCCACAACAGGCCATACACTCAGTTGGAGTTTCCTCAACTATGTTGACAATCTCAACCATATCAAGAAGTACAATTGGGTTGAGGCAATAAAAGGCACACTGATGAATTCAATGGCAAATGCAAACAACAACCCAAGGCATGTCACTGGATGCGTCATGATACTTTTGGTAAACACATTACTCAACTACTTCCCACAAAAATATCAGACATCCACCTATTTCTAACTATCTAACATATTTCAAATTTTTTTTTTTTTTTACAGTACTGGTACTGTGAGCACAGCAAACTCCTCCGACCATCCAACAAAGAAGGTTTCCCAAGGTTCATGAAATGGAACCTTGGCAAAATGTACTCCAAGTGGAAACACATCAACCTTGCTCACTTTGAAAAGGTATTCAAACTCTTCTATACTATCATAGCACAAATCTATTCAACACTCCTTTCACATTCATTGTAGTACAAATCATATTATGAAACTGTGAAAATTTTCAGTTTCAAAGCACACACTTATTTAACATCACTCATGTTATGAAACTGTAACATTTTTCAGTTTCAAAAAATATATTTCGACACTTAACCCACATTACTCACAGTACAACTCATCTTATGAAACTGACCAAATTTACAGTATTACTGATATATGCCACATTGTTCCAATGCAGGTTAACCAAAGTGCTTTAACCCCAACTGAACAAGAAATACAGTTATTGCATATCAATCAAAGCACATCAACACACTCTTCAGCAAAGAAACATGACCACAAAAAGGACAACAAGCAAAACAAGAAAACAAAAGCAACAAAAAAAAAAAAAGACTTCTAGACAGTGATGAGGATGACTTTCTCGAAGAAGAACATCATTTAGAATCAGAATCAGAATCAGAACAAGAAGAACAACAAAAAAAAGAAAAGAAAAGAAAGCAAAAACCACAAGAAGAACCAGAAAGTGATGAACAAGAAGAAAAGAGTGATGATGAAAAAAAATCAAGTGACTGATGAAGAAGAAACTGACGAAGAAGAAGAAACTGAAACTGAAGAAGAAGAAGAAGAACAACAACAACAACAAGAAGAAGAAGAAAAAGAAGAAGAACCTGATGAACAACAAGACAATGATAAAGCAGAAGAAACACAACAAACAAAAGGTGATCAACAAGAAGACCTTGATGAAGAAGAAGACCAACAAGAAGAAGTCAATGAATAAGAACTGACAAACCAACAAGAAGAACTGCAAGAGAAATCTAACATATTTCATGCACAAGGTAAACTATTGTCTAATACTAAAGCATACTGCAAAATTTCATTAAACTAACCGAAACACAATCCAACATTTTTATAGGTCATGACCAACCACAAACACCAACCAAAAAGGACGACAAGGACAAGCTCATATCAGCCATGAGAGCACAAATACAAGAAATGGAACAAAAATTCATGGCTGAATTGCGTAAAAAAGAAGATCAATTGAAGGAAATGTCCACCAAAAAAACTGGCAGTCCCCAACAAAGATCCATGGTCAAGAGAATCAAACAAAAATCAAGAAAACAAGCACATGACCCAGATTTTGAATACCAACCAATGACCAAACCCAAAGAAGATGCAAGAAACAAGACACAAATTGCTGCTAATGTACCCAAACCAACACAGGGTACCGATGAAGAAAAAGAGAAGAAGAATGACAACAAAAAAGAGGGTGCTCATGAAGCAAAACAACAGCAGAAAGAAAAGATGCAAGAACATATTAGCCAAGACAAAGCAGTTGCTGCTGAAACAAACCCAAAAGACCGTGCCAATCAAGAGAAGACAAAACTTCAAGTATTGGAAAGTGATGATGATTTCCAGGAAGATCAATCCCAAACAAGCCACTCGCCATTTCATGCCGCAAAACAAACAAGGTTTGGCATAGCCTATCCAAAAAAGACCAAGACCAAATTCAACTCATCAACAACACACAATCAAGTGCTTGTGTCTGGTTTGGCAGCGAAGATGAAAACTGCATATACTTTTCAGATATATGCAGATTGACCAACAAGGAACCCTTATATGGGAATGTAGGTCTCCAACTGCACAATTTTACAGTTTCTCTACATATTCAATAACCTATTCCACAAACCTAACACATTCTCATATCTAACATGTTTCAGGTCATCGATGCCTTCTCAGAAAAGCAATTGGCACTCCAACCAACCATTGAAGAATTTGAGAAAAACGATCTACTCTTTGCAAGCAATCCATATGCGGGAAGATCTTACGTTTTCTCAACACTCATCAATGTAAGCAAAACTTAACATACCTTACAACTGCAAAATTTTCTACTTTCTCAACATGTATTACTACATAGTTTTATGACATATTTCAAACATATATATAACTTACAGACTCCACTACAAAACCAAGATCAAGCACTGAGAGAAAAACTGATGGACAGCCATTTTCTAGAAGCAATGAAAAACAGATATATCCATTTCCCAATCAACCACGACAACCATTGGACAATTGTGGTCTTTGACAATGCTGATGGAATATGGAGACACTATGACTCTTTGAGACCTGCAAAAGATTGCCACAACAAGCACTTTGAAATTGCAAAGCAAATTGTAAGTTAAAATAAAATTTCATACTTAGTTCCATTCCTTTACAAACATCTCAACTCATCACTATAACTAACAAAAACACCCACTAACTATTTTGTAGCAACAACATCAACTGAGATGGAATAAAGCATTACTCAGCAAACAGGGAAAGATGTTATCATCTCAAGAGTGCGAGACAGAAATTGCATCAATTGAGGAATGCCCACAACAAACCCTACACTCGTAAGATACAAAATCCATAAACTAATCTTCCAATATGCTAAATTTTGCAGTTTCACCTAACTAATTAACTTCATCTCAAACACTGCAGGAATGATTGTGCAATCGCCGTCTGCAATGTTATCAACCAATATGTCAACTGACAACCTGTGCAGAAAAAACTTCGTCCAACTGAGTGGGTCAAATTTCGAGCACAAATCATCAATCAATTCCTTAATGATGAGAACCGATCCTGGAAACTCGAGCACTACCAAATGTTGACAAAACATACCAAACCATAGAAACAATGAACAAACTTCTTAACAATACAAATATTCAAGGAAACATATCTTTGTACCTTTTTTTTTCTGTTTCTTTTTTAACGTGTGACAAGTACTTTATATACTTTTAGGAATGATCTTTTTCTGGTTATTATGGTTATGGTGAAAATGATTGATGTTGTTGTTGCTCTTCTTCTTGTTAATATTATTGTGGTTGTTCTTCTGATTGTTCGTCTACTTGTTTCTGGTTGCATATATTTTCATACAGAAAAGGTTGTTTCTAATAATTCTTCAAACTGAAAAATTTTGCAGTTTCATCAACTTCTTTCTAATAATTTTTAAAACTGCCAAATTATGCGGTTTCATCACGTTGTTTCTAATAATTCTTAAAACTGCAAAATTATACAGTTTTGTCGCTATGAAATATGAACTGCATTTCCATATTGTACTGTTTCAATAAGAAATTTTCAACAACCTTCTCTGCATTCCATAAAAATAAAAAACAAAACCAGACTGTTACAAAACAACTTCAATAAGTAAAGAACACATCAACAAACAAAAAACAATTCAACCAACTTTATTCATTACCTCCATAATACCAAGTATCACATTTTTTATTATCATAATTCCTCAAATTCAAATACAAATCCAAAAGAATAGATTATGGCCTCAAATAGCAGCCTTGCACGTCTTCTTATTGTGATTCCCATATTTCAAGCACCTCCCACACTTGATTTGCCTCACATTCTCACCCCTAGAAGGTATCCTCTTCTTCTTGTTCCGCCCAAGCTGCTTCTTCGTTATAGGAGGTTTGATAACCGAACTACTGGCACCATCAAAGTCAAATCTCTCACTTGAAGGCACTGGATAAACAGATTCCTTGTATGACTCTCTAAAACAATCTACATGAAAAAAAGGATCAATGAAACCATACACATCTCTACCACTACTACGCAAAGCATGCACAGCATGACAACAAGGAAAACCATTCAATTGCCATTCATGGCAAGAACAAGTCTGTCTACCAATATCAACATAAAAAGAAATAGAAGAATGAACCTCAAGCACAGTATCACTAGCAACAATCACAACCCAAGACTTAGCTAGCTCCAAAGAGTCCACCAACTTCTTTTCCATAACTGGATACAATTTCGTAGTCCATCTTCTAGATTCAGCTCTTCTATCCGACAATTGAGTCATGATTTGAGCCCTAATCATATCAACCATACAAGTAATAGGCAACTCACGGGCCCCACCAATCCAATTATTGTAAGACTCAGCAGTATTAGATGACATCTCACCATATCGTTTCCCTCTAAAAAATACATTGGCCCACTTATCATTTTGCAAACCATCCAACATACTATCAGCTCTACCATTCCCAGCAATACGTCTCAATTTCTCCATATAATGTTGGAAAGAAGCAACCGTTGGCGCATAAGCACATTTAACTAATATTTTCATCAAACACAGCTTATAGTTAGTACGAAGTCCCACCAATTTGTCAATCAAATTTCTCTTCAAATGATTCAAGCAATAAGCGTGATGTGCATTGGGGAAAACCACTGAAAGAGCATCTAGCAATCCATGTTGACGGTCTGACACAAAAGTCAATCTCCGGCCTGAACCAACAGCCTTTAACAACTGACTTAAGAACCACATCCAATTATCTTGATTTTCAGCGTCAACAATCGCAAAAGCTAAAGGAAACAGACCTGCAAACAAAATCACATGAAACTGCAAAAATTAGCAGACTCACAACACAATAACACACTGGCAAACCAAACCTATACTAACTGCAAATAAATACATACCTTGATTACCATCCTTTGATGTTGCTGCAAGCAAATGCCCCTTGTAACGCCCCTTCAAAAATGTACCATCAACAAACAACAACGGACGACAAAATTGAAAGCCATACAAACATCCATGAAATGCCACAAACAACCTCCGAAAACACCCACTACTTTCATCCACATCTAATTCAAACACACTTCCCGGATTCGTTCTCATAGCCGTCTCAAGGTACCATCGAAGCTGGTCAAAAGAAGTTGCAAAATCACCAAACAACCCACCTCTTGCCTTATCAACTCCTAACCATGCAACCCGATAAGAAACATCTATACCATATTGCTTCTTCAACTTTTTTTTAACTTCAATAGGACGAGTCAAAGGATTATCACTAATATCATTTTGCACAATATCAGACACAAGTCTAGAACCAACCATTTTGCTACAAGATCTACGAGCAACAACCCCACAAGTATGCACATTATCCAACTTCATTATAAAAAAAACACCGGAATCCATCAACACCCTTCCATGCACAAACCATTTACAACCCGTAGACGATTTCATCATACATTCAGCGGTTACTCTTGTTGCATCGTTCTTCAAATAATTCACTGCAAAACCACACTCAACTGCATACTTAGCCAATGCAATGCGAAACGCCGGCACTCCACCTTCAAATTCTTGACCAACACTATGTATAATCCCCTTCCAACTAGCAGACAACAAAACTCTCTCTGGTTCTGGATAAAAACTACGCAACAAACCACCAACATCATCACAATCATTCACAAAAGAACTCTCACAAGTTACAGAATCAATCCTACAAGAATTACCATCATCAACCTCCACAACTCTCTTATCCCCCACGATAACATCAACAACATGACAACCACTACCACCTACCATTGACAGCATATTCCCCAAATCATCATCACATTCAACAATACAATTAGAATATCCAGGAACAGAGAAAAACAAACAAAAGTTACCAACACTCAACTCCTTGAACTTCGCACATATTTTCTCAACAACTTCATCATAACTACATCCCTCACTAATCTTAATAGCAGCACAACAATTACTGTATTTGCACATTAACATGAAACACCCCTCCATACTACAAAATCACAAACCAACAAACAATTGTTCACAGATTCCAAACTGCAAAATTATACAGTTACAACATATCAATACCAACAGTGCACAATTCACAATTCCAAACTGCAAAATTATACACTTACAACATATCAGTATCAAAACACCAGAATTCACAATTCCAAAATACAACTTCAAAACACATTACACTATACGACAAACAAAATCAACAAAATCAAAATCAAACAAACAAAATTTTCCAAACACAAACCACATATCATGCAAATTTGCTTATCTATATATACATACATATATGTATCGACAAATACAAACCACATACACACACAGACATATATATATACATATATATCTATATCTATGTACCGACAGATACATACATACACATACATATATCTATCACCAGATACACGGAGAGAGAGAGAGAGAGAGAGAGAGAGGGAGAGAGAGAGACAACGTACGCAGATATCGCTTGTACACAGAGATTCAGATCGCACAACCAGATCCACCTCACAGCACAATGAGATCGACCACATAGCACAATGAGATCGCCACAACGAAGAGAAATCGAGATCGCAGAGACGAAGATTTGATTTCCTTTTTTCAAACGGAGCAAAAATTTGATTTTTCACGTATATATAGATCTCAAAACAAAGGGTAATACAGTCATTTAAAAATACGAAAATAAAAAACGAGACCTCTGGGTATAAAATTTAAAAAACTGTGGACCTATTAATCTATTAAAAATAAATTGGGATTAGAAGGGAAATAGTTCCCCTACATAGGACTACATGGTAATTTTCCTTATTATATATTTGTCTCAAAAAATTGAATGACAAATATATTTTAAAAAATATACTATTCATTTTTTGGTGACAAACACGATAAATTAAATAGGTTACGATTATTAAATTAACCTAATTTTTTTGTGAGGATAATATACATGAAGGGTCCGACAAAATAAACAATTTAAATCATCAAAACGAAATCCGTAATGAGTCCCACAGTCCAGACATCACCCTTGAGTCCAAATCACATATTAGAGAACATCCAGGTCCAAACACAAGGGATAGGTATTAAGGTTAAATTCAAATTCATTGATCAAATTACAATATTGACATAATTTTGTCTAAATCATTAAATTATTGCCTAAGGTCTATAAAATTTTATTAATAAATTCTTATTACTTAAAGAATAATGCTTGGGACCCCCTTTTGGGGGTCACCCCCTCACCCCCTTTGCCACGTGGCGGGGGGTGATTGGAGGAGCAGGAAAAAAAAGAAAAAGAAAAAGAAAAAGTAACCAATGAGAGAGAGAGGGGGTCAAAGGGGGTGGGGGGGAAAAGGGGGGATGAATCATTGTTGATTACTGAAAATCTTAACTTTTCAAAAGTTTAATTAGATAAGACATCATTATAATAAAGATTTTGTCAAACTTTTATCATAATCTTAGTCAATTCAAACATAGAATATATCATATTTTAAAAAGATTGATAATCTTAATTATAATCTCTTTATTTGGTTTTGTTTTTTCGAAAATAATTTTTTCAGTTTTCAATATATATATATATATATTTATTTTTAGTAATTTTTTTCTAATATGTTAATCATTTTTTTCCAGATCCACTTAATATAGATAAACTTAAAAAGTAAAATATTTATAAAAATATTAACAAATAAAAAAAATATGAAAATGTATTGAATTTTTATATATTTTTTTATATTTAATGAATTTTTTAAAAGATTTGAGAATGATTTTTTTAGTTGTATAAAAAATCGTGAGTGAACGTTTGACATTTTTTAGTGATTTTTTGGTCTTTATAATCTTTTTTTGACTTATTTTAGTTAAAAATTAAGGCCTCGTTTGGGAATAAGCTTTTTAAATAATTTTTTGACTTTTTAGCTAAAATATGATTAAAAAAACTAGTATGTTTGGAATGATTTTTTGATTTTTTTACGGAAAAATGTGCAAAAAGTAGAGAGAAAATGGAATCTTTGATTTTTTGGTATAAGTTGTTGGCTTTTTGATTTTTTTAGTGATTTTTTTTTTTTTAATTTTTTGGCTAAAATCACCACTTGCCAAACGAGGCCTTAAAATTACCAAATGAGACCTTAGTTATGTATCGTTTAATGTTACCAATTTTGATAAAAAGCACTCGATGGAATTAATAATTTAATAAGATGTTGGGGTCTGGTCTAATAGTCTAGTAACCATACCTTAGGGTGTGGTGAGTGAGAAGTCAAGGGCTTGAACTGATGGAGCAGCGGCAAACCTTTCAGTTGTAATCTAATTATATTAACTATACTAATGTTATCTTTGACAATGAATAATAATAATAATAATTTATTAATAAAATATATAATTTTTATTTTATATTATTTAATTAAGAAAATTAACAGTTGTTTTTGGTAATTGACTATTTTAGTTATTATTTATTTTTATTTTTTTTTTGTCTTTTTACAAAAAGACATGATAAAAAATAGATATAAGAGTTGACTTTTTCTATAGTGATTTTTTTTGATTATTTTAGCCAATTGCTAAAACAAACCTAATATTCAAAATACTAGTCTATATGGTAGAAAACCCTACTCTCTCTAAAGAACCTTAGTTGTTCTTTATTTTTCTACTCTGTAGAGGGGAGATGGTGCTTTCTTTCCCCTCTATTTCTTCTCCTGTGGTTTCGATCACCATGTTTAGTCACCATTGCTTCTCTTGTCTCCATCATCGGCTTGCCATCGAGAAAACTTTCAAATCTAGACTCAAATTCAATTCATAACCACACTGCTAAACACTTTGTTATATGCTAGGCGACCACTTTAGATACATAATATATATATATATATATATTTGTAACGTAGAGGCGATGATTAAGGTATCAAAGCTATTGGTTGCGACGACGAACGGATCATGAAGGTGATTGGTATTGTTTGTTTAGTGGTAATCGTTTTATTTTTTTGTGTTTTATTTATTTTTGTAATAATATCTGTAACGCCCTCAAAAATAAACCCATAATACATAATATTAACGTGCGGAATTATAAGGAAATAAAGTATCTTATTTCATTCATCAGAGTACCGTAAAATAAAAACATCATAATAAATGCCCTATGGGCTTACATCTTGCCAAGCCAACACTTGGACACAATTCCATGAGTTCTAACTCAAAAACGAATAAAGCCCTAGGCTTGAAAGTTTACAAGTTATTCAAATAAAACAAATAAAATAAAGTAAGTCTTCGAGTCCAAATCCTCACAAGCTAAGTCCTTGGAGGTAGTGAACCACCTGAACCTGAAAATGAAGTTCCCATATAGGGTGAGCCACAGCCCAGTAGAAAAATACTAAACCAAGCATAAGAATTAACTAAAGCATTAGCATTCGATACGTAGTTAACACAAGATAATCAATTTCCAGTTTCATGACACTAATGTCTACGTTGTCTATGACGTATCGTCTATGACACAATACACTTTCCATTTATACAGACATGGCTCAGAACCTGGCCAAACAACTCAACAAGGATAACAAATCAGGTTAAACCTTTCTTATAACAAAATAAACACACAGGCTGGTGTTATAACAATCTCAATCAAATCCACTTCCATACTTTCCAACTGATACACATGGTGGTGATGTATCATATCAACAACAAATAGCAATATTGCTATTATCAATAAGCACACATATGAGTGATGCTATTGGAGTCCATCCCCTATCTCCTCCCAACAAATCCGGTTTAGAGGTACATCCCCTATCTTCCCCTAAACCGTGGAGTTCATCCCCTATCTTCTCCAAACAACATGCATATGCAATGAAACACACAATTGCCATATACAATACATAATCAATACAAGTAATGTTCTGTATTAATTTAACAGTCAACATACGTGACTTAATTCCAGTTATACCTAAGCCACATGCAAGGTCTACAACAATCACGACTATCCTCCACCGATAGCCCAAAACAGTTATTTCTAAACAAGAAATAAATACAACAATGAATGTAAAATCCACATTCGCATAGGTAAGCATTTAAACTACCCAACTATATCATTAATCTCATAATTTTCCCAACTTCATGAATTTAACCCAATTCCACATTTTTCCCTTAAATTAATTATACAAATTAATCTAAGCCAAAACCCTAAGGTTTCTCCCAAAATTACCAAATTACCCCCACATACCAAAATACCAACACTTAGGATTAAAACGTATAAATGGAGTAGGAAATCCCTACCTCGAAGCAAGAACCCGAAAAGAAGAAGATGGAGATGATAGCCCAAACTCCAAAGTGCTCCAAATCAACAACCGTTCAGATTAAATGGAAGCCCTCGACCCACTCTACCTTTTTAATGAAGGAACTAGGTTAGATACTCACTCTAAATAGATGAAACCTAGGAGAGAAGATGAGTTGGGAGAGAGAAAACTCGTAACCTAGGGTTTTATAAACTGAAAGGGGCTGAAAAACTGATCTGAAACACGCTGCTGCGTATTTAAACTTGACAGGCCCGCTCGAGCGTACAACACACCGCTCGAGCGTAAACAACAAAAACAAGGTCCGCTCGAGCGCAATTATAACCGCTCGAGCGTAGATTCCCCCATTCCAGAACCCACGCGAAGAACACACTACCCGCTCGAGCGTCAACAATACCGCTCGAGCTCAACCCGCTCGAGCTCAGAAATCCCGCTCGATCGTAGATATCACACCTGCAGAAGTTTTGCAGGGTTCAAAAATACTGGAAGTGTGCAATCTCCGCTCGAGCGCAAGAAGGTCCGCTCGAGCGGAACAGCCGAAACTTCAAAAATCTGGGGTTTGATCCCAGACTCAAACCACCCACTCGAAACAAGTCTAACACACCCTAAGACTCAAACAATGACGTTAAAGGATGACAACAACAATAATATGACAACGGAATCCACGGAACATAAGTCCAGATACAATAATCAAATGGGAAAAGACCGGGGTCGCTATAACCTCCCCCCCTTAAAAGAATTTCGTCCCCGAAATTAAGCATAAGTTTTCAAAAACAAGTTTTCTCAATTCCCAAAGATATTATAAAACAATAAACAATAACTTGACTCAATCCCGGTCACTTCATCTCTTATCAAGAGGCATCTCACAATATGTATAAATCAACATATATTTCAACCTGCATCATTATTATGCATTATTCCTTTCAATGTTAACAATTTCCATATCATATTCAATCTCATGATATAAACAACACATTCCATGTATAAATGTTATATTCCACTTCCAAAAAGGCAAGTTCAAAATGCTAACATTAAATCCAAAACATTCTCAATGTTTTCCAACTTAAGACATATATAAAATTCTCAAGTTCGACAATACTATAAAATCTAAATACAAGATTACAAATCCACAAACAAGTCCGGATATTTCCCGCGAACTTCCAATTCACGTTCCCAAGTGGCCTCCTCCACTCCGTGATGCTTCCACAAAACCTTTACTAAAGGGATGGTCTTGCCACGCAGGACTTGATCCCGCCTATCCAAGACTCGAATCGGTCTCTCCTCATACGAAATATCCTCGTCAACAACTAAGTCGGTCCAATCCAACACATGTGATGGATCCGGCTCATACTTCCGAAGCATACTCACATGAAACACATCATGAACTCCGGATAACTGCGGTGGCAAAGCTAAACGATAAGCAGCCTCGCCAATCCTCTCAAGGATCTCAAAAGGCCCAATAAACCGAGGGGACAACTTCCCGCTCTTTCCAAACCTCATCAAGCCTCGTTTGGGTGATATCTTCAGAAAGACATGATCACCCGCCTCGAATACCAAAGGTCTCCTCCTACGATCGGCATAAGATTTCTGACGACTCTGGGCTGTAACAAGCCTCCTACGGATAAGCTCAACCTTCTCCGTCGTTTCCCTCACTAACTCCGGACCCAACAAAGGTGCATCACCCACCTCGGCCCAACAAACTGGAGACCTACACGGTCGGCCATACAAGGCCTCAAACGGTGCCATACCGATACTAGACTGAAAACTGTTGTTGTAGGCAAACTCCACTAAAGGCAAGTGCCTCTCCCACGACCCACTAAAGTCGAGAACACAACCCCGAAGCATATCCTCAAGGATCTGAATAGTACGTTCGGACTGCCCGTCAGTCTGGGGATGATAAGCTGTGCTAAAGGTCAATTTGGTGCCTAAAGCACTCTGCAAACTCTGCCATAACCTGGCAGTGAAACGAGGATCTCTATCTGAGACGATCGTCACTGGGACCCCGTGCAACCTCACTATGTCCCGAATGTACAAATCGGCAAGATGATCTACTGAATCTCTAACGCGCATAGGAATGAAGTGCGCCGACTTAGTCAACCGGTCTATAACCACCCAAATAGCATCACTACTCCGCTGAGTTCTCGGAAGACCCACAACGAAGTCCATAGTGACATGTTCCCACTTCCACTCGGCAATAGGCAAGGGTTGCAACAAACCCGCTGGCCTCTGATGCTCAGCCTTCACTTGCTGACAAGTAAGGCACTTAGACACGAAAGCTGCCACATCTCTCTTCATACCTCGCCACCAAAATTGGCGACCCAAATCCCGATACATTTTAGTGCCTCCCGGATGCACCGCTAGGCGCGAATGATGAAACTCTCGAAGTACCTCCTCTCGGCAAGACTCCGGCACAAACAAACGGTCTCGGTATCTCACACTCAAGTCGGGATACACCGTCAAACCCTTCTCAACCTTCCCACTGGAAATCTTTTCTCGGAGCGATTCTACCTCAAGATCACCCCTCTGAGCCTCTAACACTCGAGTCACAAGTGTAGGCTGCGCAACAACAGAAAACAGGGCCGCAGCCTCAACGGATTCACCCAAAAGCAAATCAAACTCCCCAAGTGCACCCAACATCTCCCACTCTCGGATGGCTATACTAGCTATGTCACCAACAGATTTCCTGCTAAGGGCATCGGCCACAACATTGGCCTTCCCCGGATGATAGTGCAACTCGAAGTCATAATCCTCAATAAATTCCATCCACCTCCTCTGCCTCAAATTCAAGTCTTTCTGTGTAAACATATATTTCAGACTCTTATGATCGGAGAATACTTCAAATTTCTCACCATACAGATAATGCCTCCAAATCTTCAAGGCAAAAATCACAGCTGCTAATTCTAAATCATGCGTAGGGTAATTCTTCTCATGAATTTTCAACTGACGTGAGCCATAGGCAACCACTTTCCCCTCTTGCATCAACACACAACCCAGACCCTCTCGTGAGGTGTCACAATAGACTGCATAACCCAACCCTCTCTCCGGAATAATCAAGACCGGAGCGGTGGTCAATCTAACCTTCAGCTCCTGAAACGACTTTTCACAAGTCTCACTCCAAACAAAATTGACTCCCTTCCGAGTCAGTCTAGTCAAAGGTGAAGCTAATCTAGAGAAATCTTTCACAAACCGACGGTAATACCCAGCTAATCCCAGAAAACTGCGGATCTCAAACACACTCTTAGGCTGTGCCCAATCTTGCACTGCCTCTGTCTTGGGCGCATCAACAGACACCCCTTCCCCAGAAACTACATGGCCTAAGAACTTCACCTCTTTTAGCCAGAACTCACACTTCCCAAACTTAGCATAAAGCTTATGGGCTCTAAGTAACTCTAGCACTACTCTCAAGTGTTCCTCGTGCTCCTCCTCTGAAGGTGAGTAGATAAGAATGTCGTCCACAAAGACGACCACAAAACGATCTAAGAATTCCCGGAAGATCCGGTTCATCAAATCCATAAACACTGCCGGTGCATTGGTGAGCCCAAACGGCATCACCAGGAACTCATAGTGGCCATACCGCGTACGGAATGCCGTCTTCGGAATATCCTCCTCCCTGACTCTCAACTGGCGGTAACCCGATCTCAAGTCTATTTTAGAGAAACAACGGGAACCCTTCAACTGGTCAAACAGATCATCTATACGAGGCATAGGGTACTTATTCTTAACCGTAGCCCGATTCAATTTTCGATAATCGATACACAGTCTCAACGCACCACCTTTCTTCTTAGCAAAGAGGGCCGGTGTTCCCCACGGCGAAACACTAGGACGAATATAGCCCTTATCTAGCAACTCCTGGAGCTGAACTTTCAACTCAACTAACTCGGCTGGGGCAAAACGATAAGGTGCCATAGAAATCGGCGCTGTGCCGGGCACTAGATCAATAGAGAACTCAATCTCTCGATGAGGTGGCAAACTAACAAGATCCTCGGGAAACACGTCCGAGTACTCACATACCACTCTCGGCAACACAGTCTGAGTCTCATCACACTCACTACTCTCAAGGCTAGCAAGTAGACCACTCAACTCACTCCGCCCTCGCGGATCATACCCCGGTGGTAACACACTACCAACCCGGTCCCCCAGAAAATGAAAACGTTCTCCGCTAACGGTACAACAAGTGACCCTCTGACGGTAGCAATCAATAAATGCCCGGTATGACGATAACCAGTCCATACCCAAAATAACATCGAAGCCCTTCATGGGCATAACCACAAAAGAAAAAGGGATTCTATGATCATCGACCTCTATATCACAACCCCTAACACCTTGTTTCAAGATCAATTCACCCCCAAGAGGTGACACTACACAAATAGGAGATGCTAACTGTGCCAACTCCAACTCCAAAATAGATGCAAATGCAGCAGACACAAAGGAATGAGATGTACCCGTATCAATCAAAACACTAGCAACTGAATTGCAAAACAAGAAGGTACCTCTCACAACCGACGGGGCCGGTACAAGATCCTGCGCGGTAACAGCATACACGCGCCCAGACGACCTCTGATCAACCTGCTCACCCCTCGGAGCATAAGATTGCTGCACAGACTGGGACGATGAAGCCCCCTGATTGGCTCTCGAGGCCTGAACGGACTGAGTTGGCTGACTACTCTGAGTCTGCCTCAAACCCGATGCACCAGGTGTGCCACTCAACTGCGGGCAAAACCTCTTCAGGTGCCCCGGCTGACCGCACTGAAAACAAGAGAGTGGGCCTTTGCCCTGACTCTGGCTCTGAGATCGAGCCGAAGAAGATGCTGCTCTCTGAACTCCTCCCCTCTGAGGACAAACTGGAGACTTGTGACCCAGCTGGCCACACTTGAAACAGGTAATGTCTCCCTGACTGCCTTTCCTAGAACTAGCACTCGGCACTGGAAAAGTGGATCTAGAAAAACTACTCTGAGGCTGCTGAGGAGCGAAACCTCTCTGCCTCCTGCCATCACTCTGGCCATCCTGACTCCTCTTGGAGCCTTTCTGCTTTTCCCCCTCTTCCTGCATCATAATCTCAGTATGGGCTGCTGCATCGACCAAACGCCCAAAATCCCGAATCATAGACCCAACAACTCTCAGCATGAGGCCACGCCTCAACTTCTTCTCAAACTCAATGCAACGGCGTTCCTCAGTCGCCACCAACTCAAGTGCAAACCTGGACAAACTAGTGAATGCAGCCTCAAACTCGGCCACCGATAAACTGTTCTGCTCAAGATGGCGGAACTGATCTCTCAACTTCTCCTGAACAGCTGGAGACAAGTACTTCTCCTGAAAAGCATCAACAAAAGCCTTCCAGGTACCCCCAATACGACCCTTGATGAACTTCCACCACTGACCCGCATCCCCCTTCAGCTGGAAGGATGCCAAGGTCACCTTCAGTGCCTCGTCTTCGATGCCTAGCATCTCAAACGTTTTCGTTGTCTGTTCGAGCCATTCGTCTGCCTTAAGCGGCTCGCTAGGATCACCTAAAAATTCGTCCGGGTGAGACCGGAAGAATTCCCTCTTCAGAAAAGAAGGTCCTGTATCTGCAGCAACAACAGCCTGGGCTGGATTCGCAGCCCTGAGAATGTCAACTGACGCCTGAAATGCCCCCGCTATCCCTTGGGCCAAAGCGCCCATAAACTGCTGTCCTACTGGCTCGGCCACATTGGCCTGGCCAACACCCTCCTGAACTGCCGGAATTTCCTCCGGTATAGGCACTTCCTGCCTGGCCTGCCTACCACGCCTACCACGACCTCGTTCTCGTCCTGACATCCTAATAAAGGAAATAAAGACGTTAGCACTCTAAATAATGTGCCAAAATTATAACACTCACGTCCTAATACATTGGACAACAATAAATCACACCATGTAAGCACATAATCACATAAGCACCTACGAATTTCATTCCTGGATAATGATAGTCCCGAGGCGCCACTAAAGTTCCGGTTGGAAACAACATTGATCAAGTGCCTTTCCAACAAGACTTTCAGAGACTCAAGGGTCCAGTCAACATCCTAGAAACTACATTCCATACCCACATAGTCACATAAACATGTTATCACATACGCATATAACATTACACTAGGTCTCTATCAAGCGAGACGAACCCATTGTGATTCTAATCACTTCCCACGTACTCCAAAGTATTCGAACCCGGTACGCTCTGATACTAAGTTGTAACGCCCTCAAAAATAAACCCATAATACATAATATTAACGTGCGGAATTATAAGGAAATAAAGTATCTTATTTCATTCATCAGAGTACCGTAAAATAAAAGCATCATAATAAATGCCCTATGGGCTTACATCTTGCCAAGCCAACACTTGGACACAATTCCATGAGTTCTAACTCAAAAACGAATAAAGCCCTAGGCTTGAAAGTTTACAAGTTATTCAAATAAAACAAATAAAATAAAGTAAGTCTTCGAGTCCAAATCCTCACAAGCTAAGTCCTTGGAGGTAGTGAACCACCTGAACCTGAAAATGAAGTTCCCATATAGGGTGAGCCACAGCCCAGTAGAAAAATACTAAACCAAGCATAAGAATTAACTAAAGCATTAGCATTCGATACGTAGTTAACACAAGATAATCAATTTCCAGTTTCATGACACTAATGTCTACGTTGTCTATGACGTATCGTCTATGACACAATACACTTTCCATTTATACAGACATGGCTCAGAACCTGGCCAAACAACTCAACAAGGATAACAAATCAGGTTAAACCTTTCTTATAACAAAATAAACACACAGGCTGGTGTTATAACAATCTCAATCAAATCCACTTCCATACTTCCCAACTGATACACATGGTGGTGATGTATCATATCAACAACAAATAGCAATATTGCTATTATCAATAAGCACACATATGAGTGATGCTACTGGAGTCCATCCCCTATCTCCTCCCAACAAATCCGGTTTAGAGGTACATCCCCTATCTTCCCCTAAACCGTGGAGTTCATCCCCTATCTTCTCCAAACAACATGCATATGCAATGAAACACACAATTGCCATATACAACACATAATCAATACAAGTAATGTTCTGTATTAATTTAACAGTCAACATACGTGACTTAATTCTAGTTATACCTAAGCCACATGCAAGGTCTACAACAATCACGACTATCCTCCACCGATAGCCCAAAACAGTTATTTCTAAACAAGAAATAAATACAACAATGAATGTAAAATCCACATTCTCATAGGTAAGCATTTAAACTACCCAACTATATCATTAATCTCATAATTTTCCCAACTTCATGAATTTAACCCAATTCCACATTTTTCCCTTAAATTAATTATACAAATTAATCTAAGCCAAAACCCTAAGGTTTCTCCCAAAATTACCAAACTACCCCCACATACCAAAATACCAACACTTAGGATTAAAACGTATAAATGGAGTAGGAAATCCCTACCTCGAAGCAAGAACCCGAAAAGAAGAAGACGGAGATGATAGCCCAAACTCCAAAGTGCTCCAAATCAACAACCGTTCAGATCAAATGGAAGCCCTCGACCCACTCTACCTTTTTAATGAAGGAACTAGGTTAGATACTCACTCTAAATAGATGAAACCTAGGAGAGAAGATGAGTTGGGAGAGAGAAAACTCGTAACCTAGGGTTTTATAAACTGAAAGGGGCTGAAAAACTGATCTGAAACACGCTGCTGCGTATTTAAACTTGACAGGCCCGCTCGAGCGTACAACACACCGCTCGAGCGTAAAGAACAAAAACAAGGTCCGCTCGAGCGCAATTATAACCGCTCGAGCGTAGATTCCCCCATTCCAGAACCCATGCGAAGAACACACTACCCGCTCGAGCGTCAACAATACCGCTCGAGCTCAACCCGCTCGAGCTCAGAAATCCCGCTCGATCGTAGATATCACACCTGCAGAAGTTTTGTAGGGTTCAAAAATACTGGAAGTGTGCAATCTCCGCTTGAGCGCAAGAAGGTCCGCTCGAGCGGAACAGCCGAAACTTCAAAAATCTGGGGTTTGATCCCAGACTCAAACCACCCACTCGAAACAAGTCTAACACACCCTAAGACTCAAACAATGACGTTAAAGGATGACAACAACAATAATATGACAACGGAATCCACGGAACATAAGTCCAGATACAATAATCAAATGGGAAAAGACCGGGGTCGCTATAATATCTCTCTATGTAGAGGTTTTGTCATGACCCAAACTTGTCCCTAAAAGTTTGGACATGACCGGCCTGTGTTTAAGTCTCAAAACAAAATAGTCAATAAATATTTATACAAAATTAGGGCCTAAAACGGAAGCAATTACAATGACAAAGAGAAAACTTCCATTGAGCGGTGTCTAGATGCCAGGATTTGAGTACACATATCATATACATCCAAATTTATATATATATTGTTCATAAAACAACAAAACCACGACATGCCATACGAAATAAAAAAGGCAATGATCCATAATTTACATATTAGTATATGTATCTATATCCGTAGCAAAAAAAGGAATATCCAAAAGAAACCCCAAAATAGAACAAAAGGGTTTAACTTGGGAGGTTTGACAGACTAGACTATCAAAAGACTCCTGAAACTGCCTTAGGGCTGACCTCTGGGCTGATCACCTACAAAACATACAAGAATACGAAATGAGTTTAGTTTAGTGAATAATAATAATGTACTAAAGCATGTAAACGAGCGTGTGCCTTGCACAATGTAAAGCGTGTACGTAACTCATGTATGTCCTTTTTGACTAACAAAATGGCCTCATGTCCAAATATAGCAGAACGGCCTCGGGCCCAATAATAACACCATAAATAAATCCCATCTCATATCTGCATTCTATATTCCATTTCTTTTAACTCGATCATTCAAATAACATAACGTTAGAAAACCATGCATTAACGTATCAAAAGAAACATAAGTGTTTTACACTACTATTACTCACAGTGATCCGATCGTGTAGTGGTCCCTTCTGGTGAGCGATCTACACATCCCACACAAAAACTGATAAGTAATGCATCTCTTTTCTTAGTTTCTTACCTTTTATCTTTATTTCTTGTTGTTCACTTCCCTTTTATTTTTTTATAGGTGTTTCGAAGGCATAAAATATACAGATTAGCGGGTTTAGAAGGTCAAAAGGGGCATCAAAAGATAGAAGAAATTTTCTCTCATTCTCGCACGTGCGGAGGGTGTGCCACACGTGTGGCCCGCACGTGCTTTTATTTCAGAAAGCTAACTTCTGCCTTCCCTGTTTTCCGCACGTGCGGCTGTGAGCCCCGCACATACGGCTATGTTCCCACATGTGTAGCCATGAGCCTCGCACGTGCGGTTTTGGCTCTGTTTTGAGCAGTCCGAAAGTCATCAAAAATCCAACTTTTCAAAGGCATCTTAAGGCTTAATTACAAGCAAAATTCCTTTCAATAACACAACATAGGAACATAATAAACATGATTCTCAAACTTAAATAGATCATAACTCCTTTTTAGTGAAACAAGTATAATTCAAATAATCATATTTCTTCCAATCCTTCATCTTCTCATGGTTAAGCTAATAGATACAAAAACATATATATATATATGTAAGTATGTATATAGGAGTTCAAACATGCAAGGATTAAAGATTAGAAGATAAGTCCTTTAAAGCTAATTCAAGACACCCTTAAGATACAAGAATCAACTCTCAATTAGATCAAAAAATGAATCTTGATAATTTTGATGGATATTTTCCCAAATAAGTGATTATTTCCATAACCCTAAGCTAGATGAGTGGAAAACTTCATTTCACAACCTGATGCTAAACAATTAGAGTGAGATTTAGAGTATTTTAGTTGATTGACACATACCTTACAGCCTACTCTTTGAATCTCATACTAATCTCCTCAATCTTCAAGCCTTGGTTGATCTTTTATCTTTCTCTCTCTTTTCTCTTGTTTCTTTTCTCTTGAGCTGTCCTAGGGGATATCTTTTTATTTTTATTTTTATTTTATGTCTTGGGTGACTAAGTCTCATAAGGCTCATATATGTTATTAAGCCTAAGTAATTCCAATTAATTCGTTACGAATCAAATTTTTACGAAAATTTATATTATCTCCTAAAAATCACGTTGATCATAACTGTAAAATCAATTTCAGTTTATTGCGCCTCTAAGGCTTCCAATTTGTAGACCAAATGTCTCAATTTCAACAAATTTTTCTCATAACTGACAGATATGATTTCATAACTATATAATTCACATAATTAAACACAATTTCACATGGAATTTCACATCGAGCATATAATTATACATAAAATTAAGAACTTAAAGCACATGAGAGGGTTGAGTTATTACACTCTCCCCCCCTTAAATAAGTTTGGTCCCTCAAACTTGTTTTACCTCAAGTTGGAAATAGTTCCGGATACCGTTGTCTCATTTCCTACTCTCTCCCCCAAGTGGCTTCCTTCCCGTAATGTTCTTGCCATTCAATTTTTACCATCGGAATTGTTTTGTTTCGCAACTGTTTTACTTGACGCTCTAGAATCTAAATTGGTTTCTCTTTATAAATCAAGTTGTCGTCTAGAGCAATTTGATAGTAATCTATAATGTGGGACGGATCTTGGAGGTAGCCCTATAACATAGATACATGAAAAACATTATGTATTTGTCCCATACTCGGTGGTAGAGTAACACGATAAGCCATTGGACCCACTCTTTCCAGAATTTGAAACGGACCTACATATCGGGATGCTAATTTTCCCTTCTTACCAAATCTTGTTTGTCCTTTCATCGGGGTGACTTTAACAAAGACATAACCACCAATCTCAAACTCCAAATCTCTTCGTCGGTGATCCGCATAACTCTTTTGCCTGCTTTGGACAGTTTTTAATCTTTGCTAAATGGTTTGAATTTTCTCCATCATCAATTGTACAAGTTCCAGCCCAAGCAATGCTCTATCGCCGACTTCAGTCCAACACACTGGGGAGCGACATTTCTTTTCGTACAAAGCTTCATACGGTGCCATTCCTATGCTAGAGTGGAAACTATTATTATATGCAAACTCCACCAACGGTAGGTACGTCTCTCAACTCCCTTGGAAGTCCAAGGCACACATCCGAAGCATATCTTCTAATGTTTGTATTGTTCTCTGTGATTGGCCATCAGTTTATGGGTGAAAAGCCGTACTAAATTTCAACTCTGTTCTCACAGCATTCTGTAAACTCTACCAAAATCTGGATATAAATTTCGGATCTCTATCTGATACAATTGAAATTGGAACGCCATGTAGCCGTACAATCTCATTCATATATACAGTAGCAAGTCTATTCGCATTATATTGAGTTTTCACAGGCAGGAAATGAGTAGATTTCAGTAACCTATCAACAATAACCCATATGGAATTCATACCTCGAGGTGCTCGAGGCAAGCCAACAACAAAGTCCATAGTCAAATGTTCTCATTTCCACTCCGGAATTGGGAGAGGTTGAAGTAGTCCCGCTAGTCTTTGATGCTCCGCTTTTACCTGTTGACATTGTAAACATTTTGATACAAACTCTGCAATTTCCTTCTTCATACTTGGCCACCAAAAATTTTGCTTCAAATCTTGATACATTTTAGTGTTACCGGGATGTAGAGAAAATTTGGACTTATGCACTTCCTCCATAATTCTTTTCTTAATTTCTGGGACATTCGGGACACACAGTCTATCTTTAAATTTCATCATCGACTTTTCAAATGTAAACCCAGGCTTTGTCCTTGTTTCCATCTCCTCATGAATGCACTTTAAAAGATCATCTTCCATTTGATTTTGTTTAACCTCCTCAATAACTGCCGGCTGAGCTGCTATTGCTGCTAACACTGCACCTTGTTCACGTAACACAATTTCCATGTCCATTCTTTCCAACTCAATAAGTAATTCTTTTTGTCTTGTGAGTAAACTAGCTAGATTCCCTCTAACTTTCCTGCTAAGAGCATCTGTAACTGTATTAGCTTTACCGGGGTGATAATGGATCTGTAGGTCATAATCCTTGATAAGTTCTAACCACCGTCTTTGACGCATATTTAACTCTTTTTGGGTAAAGAAGTATTTAAGGCTCTTATGATCGGTGTAGACTTCATACATAGCACCATACAGATAATGCCGCCATATTTTCAAAGTAAAGACCACTGCGGCTAGCTCTAAGTCATGTGTGGAATAATTGTTTTGATGAGGCTTGAGTTGGTGAGAAGCATAGGCAATCCCTTTCATTCTGCATGAGTACACAACCCAATCCCTTGTAAGAAGCATCACTATAGATCACAAATGCCTCGGTACTAGTTGATAGGGTAAGAACTGGTGTTGTAGTTAATCTTGTTTTCAACTCTTGGAAAACATATTCTCTTTGGTCAATCCACTCAAATGGAACCCCCTTTTGGGTCAATTGGGTAAGCAGTATTTCAATCTTAGAAAAGTCTTGCACAAATCTACGGTAGTACCTTGTTAAACCCAAGAAGCTACTTACCTCCATCACATTCGTAGGAGTTAGCCAGTTCACAATGGCTTCTACCTTATGTGGATCCACAGAAATACCCTCCTTATTAATTACATGTCCCAAGAACACCACCTCATGTAACCAAAACTCACATTTCTTCAATTTCACATATAATTTCTTATCTTTAAGGGTTTAAAGAATTACCCGTAAATGATTCTCATGAGCTTCAGTGCTTTTAGAATAGATGAGTATATCATCAATGAATACTACCACAAAGTCATCCAGATACGGTTTAAAAATATAGTTCATTAAATCCATGAAGGTCGTCGGTGCATTAGTAACCCCAAACGGCATAACTAGAAATTCATAATGCCTATATCGGGTTCGGAAAGCAGTCTTCTCAATATCTTCAGCTTTTATCTTTAACTGATGGTACCCAGACTGTAAATCTATTTTCGAGAAGATTTGTGCACCTTGAAGTTGATCGAATAGATCGTCGATCTTAGGCAAGGCATATTTGTTCTTCACAGTCACTTTATTGAGCTCCTTGTAGTCAACACATAGCCGGAGTGTTCCATCTTTCTTCTTAACAAAAAGAATCGGTGCGCCCCAAGGAGAAGTACTCGAACGAATGAATCCTTTATCAAGTAGGTCTTGTAGCTGTATCTTCAACTCTTTTATTTCTGTCGGTGACATTCGCTAAGGGGCTTTTGAAATGGGTTGGGTTCCCAGTACTACATTAATCACAAATTCAATCTCACGGTCCACTAACTCTCCTAGCAACTTCTCTGGAAAAACATCCGAGAATTCATGTACCACTGGGATGTTATCAACACACACCTCTGCGGGTTGTCCATTTAAAATGCTATATAAATACCCCCAGCACCCTTTTTGTAATAGTTTATACGCTTTCATGGCGGAGATTAAGTACGGCGCTGGGATCACCCCTTGTCCCAGAATCATAAATTCAGATTGCCCTAGCGGTCGAAAGGTGACTTGTTTAGACATACACTCAATAGTCACATGATATCTACTTAGCCAATCCATCCCCAAAATTATATCAAAATAAGCCATGTCGAGTGGCAACAAATTAGCAGTTAACTGAACATCCCCAATAACGATCTCACAGGCAGGATAAATGGATGTACACAACATGGAGCCCCCCAATGGTGAAGAAACACATAATGTAACGATTCATTAGGTCTATTCAATTTACTAGCAAAGGTTTCTGACATAAAAGAATGGGTAGAACTCGAATCGAATAAGACATGAGCAAGGTGACCATCGATAAGAAATGTACCTAACACTACAGCCTCCGTATTCTGCATATCGCCGGGAATAAGAGCAAATACTCTCCCCTGTCTAGCATTGTCTTTGGTATTTGTGGATTTTGCAGCAGTCTTTGTAGTTGGAGCTGGAGTTGAGCTAGCTGAACTTGTAGTAGGCCTATTCCCATTTTGCCAGTCCCTCTGAGGGTAATCTCGTGCTAAATGTCCCGTCTTTCCATACTTGAAGCAAGCTGCAGTTACCCGATAACAAGTCCCGTGGTGCCTTTTCCCACAATCTGGGCAGGTTGGCACTGATTCACGAGTAGAGGCGGAAGTACTAGAAGTTCCCAAGTTCGGTTTCTTGTTCCGTGCTGCTGCTGATCCCCTCGATGCTTGTGTATTCTGTCTCTTTCCCCTCCACTTAGAAACCCAGTTTTTAGCAGCTATGTTACCTTTAGCCACTATCGCCCTTTCCAACACATCAACGTGGGTAGGCAATTTCAACACATTAATCTTATCCAGAATCGAGTACCAGAGTCCTCCTTCGAACTTTCTTGCTTTCTTGTGGTCCGTATCCACCATGTGTGGTGCGTAACGGGCTAACTTTGAAAATTGTGCTTCATACTCTGCCACCATCTTGTTTCCTTGTCTCAATGTCTCAAATTCTGTCACCTATCCCGCATGTACTGTGGGAAATACTTATCATAAAAGAGCTCCAAGAATCGAGCCCCAGTCAAACCTTGATGTTTATTTCGAGTGAGCATCCACCATCTTCGTGCCTCGTCCTCGAGGGTAAGAGCCGCAAGCTGTACCTTTTGTGTTTCTGTGCACGGAAAGACCTCAAATAACTTCTTTATACCCAATACCCACGGCTCAATTTTCATTGGTTCAATGCCCCCTTTAAAAGACGGTGGCTTCATATTCTTAAACTCTTTTGTCAGTGCAATAGTTCGATCCTCGGCTTGATAGTCTTGCACCACTGGTGGTGGTGTAGGCACTGGTGGCGGTGGTGGTTGCTGTTGTTGTTGTTCCTGTTGCTGTCTCATAGTTTCTGCGATATCCGCAATCATTCTTTCCAACCGATAAAGCCATGCGGAGGTATAGTCTGTCATATCGTCCATTCTCGTCCTCACCATGATCTACATATCAAAAGATTATAATACACACACAAAGAGAGACACAAGTGCATATAGCCATTAATTATGAGTCAGTAACGACATGGAAGAACATCATGCGTGTAGCCTAAGTCTTTTCTAGACTCCTTATAGCTCAATGGACGCGTGTGTGAGATATTGACGTGTGCTCTGATACCAACTGTCACGACACAAACCAGCCTCTAAAAGTTTGGACATGACCAGCCTGTGTTTAAGTCTCAAAACCAAATAGTCAATAAATATTTATACAAAATCGGGGCCTAAAACGGAAGCAATAACAATGACAAAGAGAAAACTTCCATAAAGTAGTGTCTAGATGCCAAGATTTGAGTACACATATCATATACATCCAAATATATATATATATATATATATTGTTCATAAAACAACAAACCACGACATGCCATACGAAATAAAAGGGCAATGATCCATAATTTACATATTAGTATATGTATATATATCTGTAGCACAAAAAGAAATATCCAAAAGAAACCTCAAAATAGAACAAAAGGGTTTAACTTGGGAGGTTTGACAAACTGGACTATCAAAATACTCCTGGAACTGCCTTAGGGCTGTCCTCTAGGATGATCACCTACAAAACATACATGAATACGAAATGAGTCAAGTTTAGTGAATAATAATAATGTACTAAAGCATGTAAACGAGCGTGTGCCTTGCACAATGTAAAGCGTGTACGTAACTCATGTATGTCCTTTTTGACTAACAAAACGGCCTCAGGCCCAAATATAGCAGAAGGAACGGCCTCAGGCCCAATAATAACACCATAAATAAATCCCATCTCATATCTACATTCTATATTCCATTTCTTTTAACTCGATCATTCAAATAACATAACGTTAGAAAACCATGTATTAACGTATCAAAAGAAACATAAGTGTTTTACACTACTATTACTCACAATGATCCGATTGTGCAGTGGTCCCTTCTGGTGAGCGATCTACACATCCCACACAAAAACTAATAAGTAATGCATCTCTTTTCTTAGTTTCTTACTTTTTATCTTTATTTCTTGTTGTTCACTTCCCTTTTATTTTTTTATAGGTGTTTGGGAGGCATAAAATATATAGATTAGTGGGTTTATTCAAAAGGGACATCCAAAGATAGAAGAAATTTTCTCCCATCCCGTACGTGCAGAGGTTCCTTACCGCATGTGTGGAGGGTGTGCCGCACGTGCTTCTATTTCAGAAAGCTAACTTTTGTCTCCCCTGTTTTCCGCACGTGCGACTGTGAGCCCCTTACGTGCGACTGTGTTCCCGCACGTGTGGTACTGGCTCTGTTTTGAGCAGTTCGAAAGTCATCAAAAATCCAACTTTTCAAAGGCATCTTAAGGCTCAATTACAAGCAAAATTCCTTTCAATAACACAACATAGGAACATAATAAACATGATTCTCAAACTTAAATAGATCATAACTCCTTTTTAGTGAAACAAGTATAATTCAAATAATCATATTTCTTCTAATCCTTCATCTTCTCATGGTTAAGCTAATAGATACAAAAACATATATATATATATATATAGGAGTTCAAACATGCAAGGATTAAAGATTAGAAGATAAGTCCTTTAAAGCTAATTCAAGACACCCTTAAGATACAAGAATCAACTCTCAATTAGATCAAAAAATGAATCTTGATAATTTTGATGGATACTTTCCCAAACAAGTGATTATTTCCATAACCCTAAGCTAGATAAGTGGAAAACTTCATTTCACAACTTGATGCTAAACAATTAGAGTGAGATTTAGAGTATTTTAGTTGATTTACACATACCTTAAACCCTACTCTTTGAATCTCCCACTAATCTCCTCAATCTTCAAGCCTTGGTTGATCTTCTTTCTCTCTCTTTTCTCTTCTTTCTTTTCTCTAGAGCTTTCCCAGAAGATATCTTTTTTATTTTTATTTTATGTCTTGGGTGACTAAGTCTCATAAGGCTCATATATGTTATTAAGCCTAAATAATTCCAATTAATTCGTTACGAATCAAATTTTTTACAAAAATTTATATTATGTCCTACAAATCATGTTGATCATAACTGTAAAGTCATTTTCAGTTTATCGCGCCTCTAAGGCTTCCAATTTTTAGTCCAAAGGTCTCAATTTCAACATATTTTTCTCATAACCGATAGATATGATTTTATAACCATATAATTCACATAACTAAACACAATTTCACATGGAATTTCACATCAAACATATAATTATTCATAAAATTAAGAACTTAAAGCACATGAGAGGGTTGGGTTATTACAAGTTTTCTCTTCCTTACGTAAATGTTTGTTTTTATTCCTATGTAGAGACTCGTATCCTCCTTGCATGGAGTTCTCTCTAGCCCTTTTGAGATCTATTTTGTATTATGATATACTTTATTAGACAACTTCTTATCAAATATGCAATATATTAAGTTTTGTATTTTTCTATAAAATAAAAAAAAAATCACTACAAAAAAAAGCACTTTTAGCGACCTTTTTTTTAGTCACCAAAAGTGTAATTTTAGTTGCTGAAAGTATCTGCGACATCAATAAAATCGGTTGTTGAAACCCTATCACTAAATGAATTGGTTGTTGAATGTTAAAACTTTTGACGACCAGTCAAGTTTTGGGTCGCTAAAAAAATTATTCACACAGACTTTCAGCAATAAAAACAAAGTGTCACCAAAAGTAAATATACAACTAAAAAACTTGTAACCAAAAATTTATTATTTATAAAAAAAATTTACAATTTCCCTGTTCAGTATATAATTCATAAACCTATAAACATAAGCAAAATGTAATTCAATTTAACACACTTGTGCAAAGCATTCAAAATATAAACTTAATTCAAAAGTAGTAGCATATTAACTATAAGCAAAATATCAAATCCAAAACATCCAACATAAGTACAAAGCCCTTACAATCCCAAACTTCAAACATGTAATTCCAAAGAAACTTCCAAGCTTGAAAATTCATAACAAAAACCTATGACAAAATATATCCAAAAATTCAAAATATAATCCTTTGATACTCCACAAGCTATGTTCCATCCATTGCCAATCTGTCAAACATATGTAAAAAATTACAATATTAAATGTTACTAATAAAGTTCTTGGTCTCAAAACATTGGTTTCACATTATAGATGAACAAATTAGGAGCAAATTTTCCTACAATAAATTATAAGATTTCAATATACCAAAATCAAAAAGTAACATATGATTCACCAGTTAAAACTTGGCATATATGAACTAATGACAAGCAATATCACTACAAGTTTGTAAATCAGTCTCATATTGTCCAACCAAAATCTAACTCAAATTCTGTCATAATGGAGTACTGATCAAATCCAATTTCAAGGTTCCAAAACAAGAGCAAATATCAACTGAGTAAGAGCTACCAATGGAATGAGATTTCATCCAAAGTACTACCCTTACTTGCATGACTAAATTGAAATCATTTAGCCCTAACTCTTAAACTTGAGGTTGTTTTCACTTACATTAAGGTCAAAAAGTTGCTCAAATAAAAATTAAAATGAATATGAATAGTTTGATAGCATTGTGCCCACAAATGATGATATGTGCCAATTGGGGCTAGTGTCAACCACATACATGAAAATACTATTTTATACACAATCTAATATGATGTATTGATATCCTAAAGACTAGAGCAAAGCTTGTTATAGACAAAGAGAGCACCATGGAATAGAAGATGAAATTGAAGATCTATACACAACTCATAATATCCAAGTCAGCATCTAAATTGATTTCAAGTTCAAATGACATTCCATTTATCACAAAAGCAATAACTAATTCCTTATCCCAAACTTGATCCATACAACTTAGATGCAAATCTGTATTAGAAACGGGTTGTTTTTTATTTTTATTTTTTATAAACAAATGAAAATCATGGCCAATTAAGTGCCAATACTAGTATAGTGTGTCACAATAGGTGAATAATACTTGGATTCATCTAACTCACAAATTTCAATTTTCGAAAATATAATCAACCAGCAATAATTAAGAGGAAGGATTAACCAATAACAATCAAGAAGAATAATACATCAACAAACAGAGCAAACCAGCCAACTGAAGAGCATCACAGCAGCAATTTGTTTCAACAACTATATTAAGTGAAGTGTTTTTAATGATCTGAAAATTAAATTCTGAAAAGTATACTTACAGAGCAAGCTGTCAATAAAATTCCTCTGATGAACAATCATCTTCATCAACCTGCATGTTTGCTTGATCCTTGAAAATCCTCATAAACTTCTCAATATCTTCAAACCTTTTGTTTTGCATTTCAATCTTTCTAGCTTGCTCTTGTGTTACCAGGTTTTGGGCTGCAATTTGTTCTTGTTGGACCTCAGCCAAATTCTTCAATGACTCTATTTGTTTTTGTAGGCTTGAAACCACCTCAACATGTGCTTGTGGACTAACATAAGATTTGGATGAGGATGGTTTTTGACCAACTCCTAGATCCTTTATGTATTCCGATTTACTCGTTCCAAGAACCTCAATTGATAGCTGCTCTTGAGTTAAAGGTACTGCCCCAGGCTCCAAAGACTCTTTACGTCGCTTTTTCAAAGCTTCCTATCAATTTGTAAACAATTTTAACAAATATAACCAATTACATAAATATGTAACTATATTAATTGACATACTTACATGTAATTCATCACATATTAGGGCTATCTAATCCGCCTTTCTCTTTCTCCAATGGGAATCTTTGTAGAAGTCTACAATGTCAACCTTTGCTAGGGGTATACGTGGTGCGGTTCGGGCAGTTTGAGAGTAAAATTACAAACCGAATGGCGGGTTGGCGGATTAGCAGATTGACAAAATGTGGTTTGGGTGGTTTTTGGCGGATTGGCGGATTTAAGAATATTCTAAATAATTATCATACATTTGCATAATATATAACACTAATTTGTATAATATTTTTTAGATATATAACACAAAGTAATTTTACATAATATGTTTCATATATATAACTACTAATTTGTAATAAATTTCATATCTTAAATATCTCGCACACTCATTTTTACATTGATATTTCATTGGAGGTTAAAAAATATATATGTATTAACTATAGCGGAGCAGAGCGGTTCGGTTGGCAAATTATAAATTTTAAAGTTTAAACGGCGGTTAGCGGTTAGCGGTTAGAGCGGTGCTGATTGATGCAGATCGATGTGGTTTTAGCGGATTGGGCGGCATTTTGCACAGCCTTGACCTTCGTAGTACCCTAATTCCATAAATTAAAAAGTAAACATACATAATTAATTTTAACTTAATCACACTTTTAAATATATTAAATGCATCACCTCTCTATACATTGTAGCTTGAAATGACTTAGAGCCCATTGTATGATTATATGGTAACTTAAAAAACTCACAGAAACCATGTCTTTCATCTGAGGACAAAGTGTAGAATGCTGGGGGCTTTTCAAATGATCCATTGGCACACCTCTTCAAGTGCAACTCCTTCCTTATTTTCATATCTTCTGAATCTATGCGTGTTTTTTTTCTGTGTCTTTGTTCTTTCTATCTATACTCAATAATGTTCCAAGCAAACTATCACATATATTCTTCTCCATGTAAATAACATTGAGGTTGTGTCGGAGTTTAAGTGTTTTCCAATATGGCAACTCAAAAAAGATGTTTTTTTTGGTCCAATTCAATACTGAATTTCCCCTTTTTCTTTTCTTATTGGTTGGATGCTTTCCAAATGGTCTGTATGTCCCTGAGTCCAATTGTTCTAAAATTCATTCCCCTGATAACTCCAAAGGTCTTGACACAAACTTAGTCTTACCATTATAAAGTCAACTCCTACGCCAAGGGTGGTCATCAGGCAAGTAACAACGAGCGCATGTGTACCCTATCTTACCTCTCAACCGTTGTAAGGATGCATTCTTGTTACATGTGGGACAAGCCAAATAACCTTTCGTGCTCCACCAAGATAAGTTTCCATATGCAGGAAAGTTATTAATTGTCCACATAACAGCTACATGCATTCGAAAAGTTTATTCAATTGAGGCATCATATGTAAGCACCCTATCTTCCCACAACTCCTTCAACTAATCAATTAATGGCTGCATGTAAACATCGATATCTCTACCTGGTTCTTATGGTCCAGGGATAAGTAATGACAACATATTAAATGATTGTTTCGTACATTTCCAAGGAGGCAAGTTGTAAGGCATAATAATCACAAGCCACATACTGTACGAGTTGCTCATGTTCCCAAAAGGATTAAAACCATTAGTGGCCAACCCTAACCTTACATTTCGAGCCTCTTAAGAAAACATAGGATATTGCTTATCAAAATCCTTCCATGTTTCACCATCAGCCAAGTGTCTCAATATTCCATCATCTACTCACTTTTCTTTGTGCCATCTCATATCTATAGCTGTTTTTCTTCTCGACATATGTAATCTCTGCAACCTTGGTGTCAACGGGAAGTATCTTAAGATCTTATAAGGAATTTTCTTACCTTTTTCATTATTCAACTTGTATCTGGACTCTTGACAAATCAGACAATTTTCCAAATTTGCATTCTCCTTCCAAAAAAGTGCACAATCATACTTACATGCATGAATCGTCACATATCCTAAGCCTAAGTCATGTAAGAATTTTTTATCTTCATAAAGGGTCCATGGAATCACTTGATCACTTACTGGTAGAAAGTCCTTTAATATCCCCAACAACATGTTGAATGACTTATTGCTCCACTTGTTCAACACCTTCACATGAAGCATCTTAATAACAAATGATAAAAGAGACAACTTATGACACCTAAGGAACAACTCTCTTTGAGCATCATTCAACAATTTATCAAAGTTGCGCGCATCCTCTTCTTCAACATTATTAGCCACATCATCATCATTGTCCTCCTCCCCCTCTCCCCTTTATTTTCATTATCATTTATGATAGTCCCCATGTAAACATCTTCTAACAAATTTAAGAATTCATTTTGATCTCCGTCTGTATCTTCTTCTATTCTATCCCCAACACTTCCAAAGTCATTGTGGTTGTCATCATTCAATGCATGAGATTGATTCATGGGAACAGATTCCCCGTGATACACCAAAGTCTTATAAGAAGGGGACATCCCTTTCACGACCAAATGATACTCCACAATTTTACTAGTGTGTTGTTCACAATTCGAATAGTCTATACAAGGGCAAGGAATCTTATCACTTGGCCCTACATTTGACATTGCGAAGTGAACAAAAGCCTTTACCCCATCTCGATACTGGGAACTCATCCTATTCTTAAGTAACATCTAACTCGTGTCCATATTTGGTCACCTACAAAGCCAATGTTATGTGAAATTCCTTTGTTATTATATACACTAATATTCAATATGTAAGTGGTCTTATCCCATTTATGAATGCACAATGAAAACATATACTAAAATGGGATTGGGGTGGGTGCTGTCACAGCCCTTTGTTGTGACAGCAAAAAGCCCACTGTTTAGGTAGTTGCTTTGTTTTATTAAAAAAAAAAGAAAAAAAAAAAAAAGAAGGAAAGTTGGAAACAAGTGTTGCTACAACCTAACCATATATCAATATTTTGTTGTGAAAGTGAAACTATGTCGTTTCACGTTTAAAAAACAGAAAAAGCAATCCTCCATTGTGAAAAAGTATTGATTAGTTGAATGGATTAGGTAGGAAAAAATTGAATGGAAATCACATATTTCCATTCATTTTTTTTTTTCATCTAATCCATTCAATTAATCATGGGAAAAAATTGAATGGAAATCACATATTTCCATTCATTTTTTTTTTTTCATCTAATCCATTCAATTAATCAAAACTTTAAATGTGAAATGACATAGTCTCACTTTTACAACAAAGTATTGATGTTTGGCTAGGTTGTATTGTAGCAGCACTTGTTTTCCTCTTTTTTTTTTTTTTTTTTTTTCCTTCACCAAATCAACTACCCAAACAGTGGGTCTATTACTGTCACAGTTGGATGCTATGACAGCACCCACCCCAACCCTTACTAAAATATACCTTTAACTCAATTACACATATGTAATTTATTGACAAGTTGTATTAACAACAATAACTGATAAATAAAAATTACTATTCAAGTAGAGCATGCAATGTAGAGTAAAGGGTGAAAAAGAATCATATAGTAAGTGATGACATTGACATATAAATTAGAATTGCTTAATAAATTACGGTCTTCAAATTGTTATATATTAGTTTAGTTATTTTTGTAAAAGCATATTCATCTATTTTAGCAATTTGGCTTATTTATTTGTTGAGTTAGACATGGAATTCAGATTTTTGAAGTAAAACACAACAGCAACCCTTTAATCAGCATATTTGGTCATATCTTATTTACATATCAAATAGTTCCTTGGGTCATCTAATTGTTTGTCACGTCATGAATGCTCAAAACATTACGATTCTATCTTTTTATGTATGTAGGTGTTGTGATTCATTCACAATAGTAAAAAAGAAACTAAGAATACAATAAGTGAATCCTTGAACAGCCACAAATTTAATAAAAAAGTGCCAAAATTCTCTAAATAAATTAAAAATGCCTTAACAAATAGTCAAAGATTACCTGATGTAGTAATTGCCCCCAACGAACGAGTGCAACTTTTTTATCTCTCTACATTAACCGATAACCTATAACCTTAGCAATTGTAAATCAAAGTTTAAATTAAAATCGCACTATACATGAAATTAATGGAGAGTTATGGGCATGAAATGAATGTCAAATAACACGTAAAGATACTCATGTCTTGTCTTCAATTTTTTTAATTGTCTACATTACTTGTCATACTTACTCGCCATAGATATGTGCAAAATAAATGATTCGATTATATTACTATATATCGAATCAAAATGTGATCTACACATCTAAATAAATTATTGTACTTCTAATTTAGACAACAATTGAATCAAGTATTCCCAACCTAAGCGCCAAAAGCATGTTTCTAATTTCGTCAGTTCAGTGTCATATGCATAGATTGGAAACTTGGATTGAAGCAAAAATAAATATCAATTAAAGCAATGGCATGGCATGGCATCATACAAGTCAAAACCTACAAGAAAAAATTATAAGCCAAAAAAAAAAAAAAAAAAAAAACTCTATTTGTATATAAAAAGCACTACTTCTATGAATTTAAACATTAATTTTAAACTCTTATATGACCAATTTCAAACTGCTTACGAATTCCTCATAGGGAAGAGAAAAGAAGAGGTTGGTGTATTCGTGTGTTTTGCCATCCACTATTTTGGGGTTTTTTTTTTATTATTTATTTTCTTTGGTGTGGTGGTTTACACATGATGTTGGTATAAAATAAAAATAAAAAAAGTCATGGATGGCAAAACACGTGAATACACCAACCTTAACTCCAAAATAAAAACAAACAATGGAGTATTTGGCCAACGCAACACTTCAATTCAAATATACAAAAACTCTAAATACAAGATATAAGTCTCTCGCGTCTTCCTCTCTCCCTTCATTTTGTTCTCTTGTTATGTCTATTTCTCTTTCCCTCTTTGTTCTTCTTTTCTCTCTGTTCTTCTTTCTCTTCTCTATTTCATTTTTATTAGAAAAAAAGAAAAAGAAAAAGAAAAAGGTTTTCACTGAGAAAACAAGATCATCTTGTTGTCTGTATTTTTTATTTTTTATTTTTAGGTAAAGTTTTGCTTAGTGGGTAGTTGGTCTCCTTTGTGATTTTGAATGACTTAGAAAAACAACAACTCTCTTCCTAGGAGGGAGAGAGAGAGAGAGAGAGAGAGAGAGAGAGAGAGAGAGAGAGAGAGAATTTAAAGGCATATATTCTCTTTTACGAATTAAAAGAGTTGGGATTGGTAGACAATGAGAAGATATATTTGCGTTGTTGTGGGTTTCAGTTGGGGTTGAGAAAGTGAAGATGAAAATTTTGTAAAATCAGAGACAGAGAAGAGAAGAGGGCAACGACCCAAAGAAAGGGTCGCGATCGACGTCACCCAGCGTTGTTGTGCCGTTTGCATTTGGCGGCGCCAGAGAGCAAGAGGGAGAGAGAGAGAGAGAGAGAGAGAGAGAGAGAGAGAGGGAGATGGAATACATTCAGAATATCAAAGACAAAGAATAGAAGAAGGCAGTGACCCAAAGAGAGGGTCACGATCTGTTGTCGTTCAGCACTACTGTGCCATTTGCATTCGGTGGCGCGAGAAAGCAAGAGGGAGAGGGAGAGGGAGAGGGAGAGGAAATACATTCAGAATATCAGAGACATAGAAGAGAAGAGGGCAACGACCTATAAAGAAGGTCACAATCGGCGCCACCCAGCGCTGCTGTGCCTTTTGCATTTAGCGGCGCGAGAGAGCAAAATGGAGAGGGAGAGGGAGAGAGAGAGAGAGAGAAAGAAGAAGAATAAGAAGAGAAGAAGAAGAGCATACCTGTGATGTGCCGTTTCTAATGGAGTGAGAAAATGAGATGGTGAAGTGATGGTCAATTGTTTCTTTATTCACTCAAAATGTTCAGTCAACTATTTTTGGCAATAAAAAATTAGGGCAAAGACAAATAATTTATTAGTGACCAACTTAATTCAGTTGCCATAAATATCATTCAGATTTTCAGCGACTAAATAATGTTTGTCGCCAAACAAACACAATTGGTGATTAAAATTTCCATCGCAATAAATTAATTTGGTTGTCAAAAATTTTTTAGTGCTCTCGCGCAGAATTTTCACTTGGCGCCAAACTCAACAGCGACCAAAAATTCAAATTCATCTTCAAAATTTTATTTTTTAGAGACCATAAATATTCTGTCGCCAATTATATATCTTTGGCAACTAAATTTTTGTTTGGTTGCTAAAAAATGTTGTCAAAAATGCTTTTTGTTATTGTAAATATATATATATATATATAGTAGTCCATCACATATATATCTCCATGGGAAGCACTTCGTATGTATCAAGATCTTGATATAAGTTGGTTTTAGTACTTCTAGACTTGATATGCAAAGTTGGTTTAGTGAATATGATATGTTAAGAAAGTTGAAGCACAAAATAGAGATTCAAACATAGAATACAACACATTTTAAAAGGATTAATATTCCTAATAATAATATTTTAAAAAATATTAATTTGAACTAATAAATTAGTCTGCAAAACAAACATGACCAATGACTATGGAAAGTTGATTGATCCTTACGATAAATAGATGTAAGTTTATAAACTGATGTGATTTAAGTATTGTAATTTTCACAATTCGAAACGGATCTAAGATTTGTGCTTTGAGAAGATCAAAAGCACATCTAATTTTTTAACAAAAAAATTATTATAAAATTTTAAATTTTGATTTATACTATCACAAAAAAAAAAAAAAAAAAAAAAAAATTCCAGGGGTGGGTGGCATTGTGGTTAAGGCTTGGGGTTTAAGCCCCAAGGTCACAGGTTCAATTCCCTCCCCCCTGAGCCAATCTCCTGAGCGAAGTACAGTTGGTTACGAGGTTGGACCTCAAGTTATCTAATCAGCACTTGGTGTGGGTTCAATGCTCCCCCGCTGTGCGAGTCTCGACTTAAGCGGAACTTGTCTTGGGAGGTCGGGGTAAGTTCCCAGGTTATAGTCTCCTCGCTTGGAACGGCTAACAGAGGTGATCTCGGCAAGGGACGTTGCCTTGGACCTGCGGGAGGGTAAGGAGGACTTTCCTATAACAAAAAAAAAAAAAAAAATCACAAAAAAATGAATATTATTATTAATCAGATATTTTTTATCAATATTATTAAGAATAAAAATAAAATTAAACATATTTTTTTTATCTACATTAAATAAACAAAAATATTAACTATTATATGTCTCCGTCTACTAAAGTTAAATATTTTAATCACCACTTTTGATAATATATATAAACATTTATGATATGCTCGACATAAAAAACTTAAGTAATATCTTTCTTAATAAATATGATTAAGTAACTTGTTACAAAATCATCTTCTATCTTATTACACATCGTAGTTTTGAAAATTTTTTATAATTGAAAATGTATGTTGTTATAAGTATAATGATAGAGTTATGTTAGGGATCATGAAAAATGTGCTGATCAGTACGTAATTCGCCTCGTCCCTCTTTAAGTTATGCTAGGTACATTGTTGTTGAAAACTCTTTCTCAAAATTTTTGTTTGTATTTAATTCAATCTCGAGTACTTCACTTGTTCCGGAGGGTGCGAGTTGGGTTCGGAGTGTCGGGAGTTGAGCTGAGAATTCTTCGGGCTGGAGGACCAGAGCCGTACGTGCGGGGGCTTGGGCCGCACGTGCAGAAAACAGGGGGTGTCCTGGGTGCATACTGAAATAAATGAACGTGAAGCAGCAGGTGCAGGAGAGAGAGGGCCGCACGTACGGGGATGAACCGTGCATGCGGGAGGCACGCTCTGCACGTGTGGGCATGGGTGCCGCACGTGCGGTGGTAGTTGAGTCCAAAAATTTTTGCTTTTCTTCTCTTTGGGCTGAGTGTATCTCACTTTTGTTGTATCTCTCTCTCTCTAAAAACTCTTTTCTCTCCATTCTCTCTACATTTCATACACCAAACAAGATCAATCTTTGATCTCTTTAAATTCATTAGAGTTTTTCCCATAGTTTCTTTATCAAAGTTGGATAACTTCTCGAGGGTTTCGTTGTGTGCGGTGGAGATCATGTTCCAACACCTTGGATTTTGGGGGTTTTATCTCCTTTCTTCTCCAAACTTTAGGTAGGGATTTTCTTAGAGTTATATGTATGTTTTTGCAAGATTTGGTTAAATTTTGAAACCCTTTTTGGTAGCTTGAAATTTGGTTGTTGGGTCAAGAAGATGAGTGATTTTGAAAGTGGGTTTATCTTTTATTCCTTTTTAAATAATCACTTGAGGAATTTGAATTATATTGATAGAAGAAAGATATTTTTGGTGAGATTCTTTCAAATGTTTTGGAGGTGTAAAGTTGTGGTGAGAAAACCTAGAAATTTGGGGATTTTTAAAAGATGTTGAGGATTCATGGATAAAATGGCCATATTTTCTTCGGGTGCCAAAATGAATGAATGTTTTTTTTTGAAAATTTCTTATTTATATTTATATAAATGATGAGTTTCATGAAATATGAGAATTATGATTTTGGAAGTTGTTGTTCAAAATATTGATATAGTCTTGAAATGACTAAATTGTCGAGAACGCTCGAAATGTGGGAAATGTGTTATTCCTTGGATGAATTGGGATAAAAGCATATATATTCATCTTGTGAAATTGCATTGAAAAGAGGATTGGGAATTTTAATCACAATGGTAATATTGAGTGGAAGGATGGAAAATGGAAGGAATGTTGCATTGCATTATTAATTGACACATTGACATATCGATTCATTTGATTATGTTAAGCTTTGAATTTAAATTTGAAAACTTTTGCATTGAGAAATGAATGTTATGAAACAAGTTTTCATGGAATGGTTTTGGGGTAAATATGTTGGTAAGTTCAGATAGGAGGTGTAGATGAAATTGATTAAGTTGGCTTGAGTGTCTGGAGTGAAAGACCGAAAACACGCGCAGAGGAGGTACCACTTCCCTTCCGGTTAGCAACCGGTAAAGTGGGGTTTTGGTAGTGCTAATTATGCCTACTTGCAGTCACCAACCTAGGGATTACCTGAGTCGTATTTACCACCCTTGAATTAAATTGATGATTTTTGAATTGTTGAGATCTCAAGTTATCATTTAGCATGATGGTTTTCAAAGGATGAAAAATGTGACTTTCTTTCAAAAGGCATAGCATGGCATGTGCATTTCATTGAAGAAACTTGTATAAAATGTATATACTTTGTTAAGAATTTCCTACTGGACGTTATGCTCACCCCTATGGGATTTTGGTGCAGGAAATGATGTGGCAATTCCGCCGAATTAGGGCATGGACATAGTTGTTGAAAGCATATGGCTTCCCTTTTTGTTGTGATGTATTTTTGCTAGCTAAGGGCTATAACTGTATGGGTCTAAGAGACCATTTTTGTGTTACCGGGCTTAAGCCTTGGAAATTGTAAGCCTTTGAGGGCATTTATTTATTTTTGGATTGTGATGACTGGGTGTGCTACTCGTTCATTTTCCCTCGTTTAACTTTGGCTTTGTCTTGTTGGAGTGTCGGTTTAACTTAGAACTTTGTTAATCATTTGAGTTTGTTGTGTTCGGGAGTTTTTCTCAAAATTTTGTTCTTGTTTATTCCGGTGTTGAATTTCACTTGTTTCGGAGGTGTGAAGTCGGGTCCGGAATATCTGGAGTTGAGCAGAGAAAATTCTGGGTTTGAGGACTAGGGCCGCACGTGCGGGATATAGGGGAACACCTGGGTGCTTACTGAAAGAAAAACACATGAACTAGCAGGTGCGGGAGGGAGAGGGCTGCATGTGCGGGGATGAAGGCCACAAGTACAAGAGGCACGCTCCGCACGTATGGGGATGGGTGCCGCATGTGCGGGAAATGCTGAGTCTAAAAATTTCAACTTTTTTTTTCTTTTTCGGCTGTGTGTATCATTTTTTACACATCTCTCTCTCTCTAAAAATCATTTCCTCATCTTTCTCTCTACATTTCCTATACCTAAACACTTAGAACTCTTGATCTCTTTAGATCTATTGCATTCTAACCCAAGCTTCTTCATCAAAGTTAAAGAGCTCCTCAAAAGCTACATTGTGTGCAGTGAAGATCGGGATTCGTCACTGTTGATTTTTGGGGATTTCATCTCTTTTCTCTCCAAAAACTTGAGGTAGGGACTTCTTTGAGTTATATATATGTTTTTGCGAGGTTGATGTTAAATTTGGAGCTTCTTGATGATAATAAGAAAGTTTTGATTTTGCCTTAAGAATGTTATGTTTTTTTTTAAAAAAAGGCGGGTTTAACCTTGTTTCTTTTAAATAAATCTCTTGAGGGTTTGAATCACCTTGGGTAAAGGATGATGTTCTTTTTTTAGAAATTCTTTCAACTATTTCGGTGTGTGTGTTGTTATGGTGAGAAAAACCTAAAATTTGGGGTTTTTATTGTAAAGAAGGAAGTTGAGGATACATGGTTAATGATGAAGCTGCTAGCCCCTGATGGAATAGGTCGGGTTGATCCACGCCTCCCAAACCGTGGTCCAATTGTTAGGCCTACGGAGAAACCTGCATAAGAGTTCAACGGGGAACAGGAGTCCCCCAGCGAACCCTCCGACAAGCAAGTTAGAGAAGAGACTGATGGAATGTAGAGATAGGAGGATGATAAAGAACTTAACCTTCTCTTTGTCTTAGAAACCTGCTTATATCCTTTGTTCATCAGTTCCTTGTCCATTCCGACCTGTCATGTTGGTCGAAAGTCTATGTTCTAGCCTGCCTTGTTCATGGTGAGGCTGTTCTATTCCGACGTGAAGGGGTTATCGCATTAAATGCTGCAGGGAACCTCATTAATGGCCGATGTGTGGCATAATAACTCTGCAGGATCTTTGTCTACTTATGTGGCTGGTTCTTCTCTTGACACGTGTTTAGATGTCATTGGTACTTGGTGCAACGTTGGGCTCCAACAACGTTGGGCTTTGGTGTTTGAATTATGTATTAGGCTCTAAGTGGTGGGCCAAAAGCCCCTATAGGCCCACCTACGTCAGTAGTCCCCCATTCCCAAGTGCAGCTTCAGTCCAATGAAGGGAATAAGGAAGAAGACAAGGGTTGTGAGAGGTCGACGGAGAGAGGACAGACTGGGAGGTGGGCCGACCGCGAAGGGTGACCAAGTGAGAAGGCCAACTGCGAGGAGGGCCAACCGTGGAGGGTGATTGAGTGGGAAGGTCAACTGCGAGGAGGGCCGACCGCGAAGGGTGACTGAGTGGGAAGGCCGACTGCGAGTAGGGCCAACCGCGGAGGGTGACTGAGTGGGAAGGCCGACTGCGAGGAGGGCCGACCGCGGAGGGTGACCGAATGAGAAGGCCGATGGCGAGGAGGGCCGACAGCGGAGGGTGACTGAATGGGAAAGCCGACTGCGAGGAGGGCCGACCACAAAGGGTGACCGAGTGCCGACTGCGAGGAGGGCTGACCGCGGAGGGTGACCGAGTGGGAAGGCCGACTGCGAGGAGGGCCGACCGCGAAGGGTGACCGAGTGGGAAGACCGACTGCGAGTAGGGCCGACCGCAGAGAGTGACCGAGTGAGAAGGTTGACTGCGAGTAGGGCCGACTGTGGAGGGTGACCGAGTGAGAAGGCCGACTACGAGGAGGGCCGACTGTGGAGGGTGACCGAGTGGGAAGGCCGACTGCGAGTAGGGTCGACCGTGGAGGGTGACCGAGTGAGAAGGCCGACTACGAAGAGGGCCGACCGCAGAGGGTGACCGAGTGAGAAGGGAAAATGGCGACGCGCGGAGCTCGAGGCGCGGTGTGGCACGTGATGATGTAAAGTGGAATTGACAGGGAAGAGGAAGAGAGCAGTGGATCGTGGTCGTACACATGGCACAATCCCGTAAGAAAGGAAGTGATGCGTTAGTAGGAAATGAAGGGATAGACTAATATAGGGCGTTGAAGAGGCGGGGGCGAAAATTTTTGAAAATTTTCAAACTGGCGAAATTTAATCTTGACCCTTGGAATATAGGCAAATCGTGGGCATTTGGAGTTATTTGCTTTACCTATCTTTTTGCAAAAAACCAACACGTCCCAGAAGTGAACGCATTTGTTTCGTGTGACACACCTCTGCAACACTTTGCGAACTTCCTTGTGCCAGCGTTCGAAGCTATACACAGACACATAGGAGGGATGGCTCGAGATGAAGTGCCAACCGTGAGACTAGACCCTTTAGGGGAAGACGACGCAGTGGAGTTGGCGGAACAGTATTAAGCGGAGCGGAGAGAGGAGAGGGGAGCGAGGCAAGTGGTGCAGGCTCGTCCGACGATGATGATCGCCGTCACTAGACCAATTAGCCAAGTGGAGCCGGACCATTGGCACACCAAGGCCGACAGGTCTACATTTACGGTGGAGGAGTTGGAGGAGGTACGACGGAAGTACCAAATTTCAGCAGAGATAGAGCTGAGAGTGCCTACATTTAAGGAGAGGGCCTCGGATGCACAGCCATCAGAGTTCTTGTTGTACGAGGAAGCATTGCGAGGAGGCCTAAGGTTGTCGATCTCCCAAGTGGTGGTACATATACTGAACCGACTAGAGGCTGCGCCAGGGCAGTTGATGCCCAACGCATGGAAAATTATAATGGCCTACGCAATTGCATGGCCACGGGCGACTGATGGAGCGGTGATGACAGTAGAAGAATTCTTTTCTTGTTACAAACCGTTCGGTCAACAAGAGACGTAGGTGACTTTGCAGGCGGTGGCGGGCAGGGGGTTAATAGAAGGGTTGCCCTCGTCGGTAAAGGAGTGGAGGCCGAGGTGGTTCTTTGTGTCAACAAATAGTGGGGGGGGAGTGCGTACGACATGGAAAGTCCCTACGAAGTCGGTGGAGTCGAAGTTGGGGGTGGAGGCAGAAGGTAGGGTGAAAAAGGTGAAGGAGTAGAGGGAGAAGAAGGGTGTGAGGTAGGACGAGCTGATCCTTCCTTCAACCCTGTTTGCCCTAAGACTGGGACCACAGCTGACGGAGGAGGATCTGGTGAGGAAGGAGCTGGAGGCGCGGAGGAAGGCGGAGGAAGCGGAAGACAGGAGAGCGTTTGCCAAAGCGAACAAGTATAAGGAGGCACAGTTGGAGCCTGCCCCCAAACTGGTGATGAGGGAGCGGGTCCGACCGCGTCCCAAACCGTTGGGAGACAAAGTTTTAACTGACTTTGCCCCACTGTCGCCCCCAGTAGACTCGCTGAATGAGAGGGGCAAGCAGGAGGTGGACGCTGTGTTGAAGAAGACAAGGAAAAAGAGGGCAACTGTAGAGGGGGGAAAAGACGCCCCCGTCTCGAAAAAGACGAAGGTTGGGAGCGAGGACTCCCTTAAGGTGGAGAAGATACTGGAGATGAGGGTGGAGGCAGCTCCAGAAGGGGAGACCACCCAAGTGGTGAAGGAAGACAAGGGTCTAAGTGCCCAAGTACTAAAAGAACACTTGGGGCCAAGTGCCCATATGGCGGTGACGATGGTTCCTGCACCAGAAGCAACCCCCAGTCCTAGTGAAGGGAAGACTGGGATCAGCAAACTAAAGACGAGTGTCGCGCTGGCGACCACATTGTACCATGCGCGTACACTGGCAGGTCGCTCGACAGAAGGGGAGGACGCCAGGGTCGCAGCCGACCGCCTTGTTGGAGTGGTGGAGGATGCAGCCGTACGATCAATGGCACAACTAACAGAGGCCGACCTCCTGAGGGGGTTTTGTTCAGCCCAGATAAAGGCAGCGACCCTGGCGACTGCCTTGATGAACAAAGCAGTGCACTCGAAAATGGAGGTAGAGCCGCTAAAGGTTCAACTGGAGGAGGTGAAGTCGCAGCTGCAGAACCTAAGGGTTAAAACAGCGGGCTGGAGGAGAGCCGCTCGGAGCGCATGCGTAAAGAATGAAGAACATGGAAGTGTTGGTGTTGGTGCAGAGCTACTCAGCCGAGTGAGCTAGTGCCGAGCTCCTCGCAACCCAATCAGAGCTTGAAGCAAAGCGCCACAAGGCGGTATCGCTAGAGTTTGAGTTGGCGGGTGAGAAGAGGAAACTAGAGCAAGTCTAGCAAGCCTGCACCACTGCCAATGAGAGGTGGAAGGAGGCCATGACCAACAATGAAGAACTACGTAACCAAGCGGTCAAGGACAAGGAAGAGGCCAATGGTCGGATTGCAGAATTGGAGAAGGCCCTGGCGGAGGAGAGGGCCAAATTGGCATCTGAGAGGGCGGCGTACCCCGATTTATGTATGGCGGCCGTAAAGCAATTCAAGGGGTCCGCCGACTTCCAGATGGCCATTGATGCCGCTGTCGCCAGTAGCTTGGCGAAGGAGGGGGATGGGCCGTCGGGAGCAGCCGCTGGAGGTAGGAGTGGAGAGGAAATGATCCAGAGCTTCTAGCGGTCGGACTTCTACAAGCACGAAATGAGCGAGTTCTGGGACAGCGGGTGGATGACCTTCAAGCATAAGGCGCAGGAGCTGTTTCCAGATGTGGACTTCAGCCTCGTGAAGGTAGGCGAAGACGACGTCGCCCAGACCCCCCTAGACGAGGGCATTGAAGAGGAAGATCTTGCCTCCAGTGAGGAAGAGTGATTTGTGTAAAAATTTTCTGTTTATGTGTTTTGTTTTTGTTGTTTTTTTTTTGTGTTTTCATGTAATTTTGTGCAACGATTTGTATGAAAGCGTAAGGTTATGAATAAAACAACAAATTTTCTTGTGCATGATTGTTGTCATTATTCTGAGTTGTAAATTTGTGATGGTAAAAATGACTGAGCGGTACTTACCAAAAAGTAGGTGTAAAAAATGAAACTTGTGCGTAAATTATGAAACTTGTGAGTAAATTGTGATGTAAAATGATCAAAATGGGCAATCAGCGAGAAGTAAAAATGTGAAACTATGTTAAAAATGAACAAACCATGTTGTAATATGAAAGTTTGTAACAACTAAGTAATATGAAATTTCATAAGTAAACCATGATGGGAAGAATGTTAAAAATGGACAGACAGGCTAACTTGTACAACTATTGAAAATGGATGGTCATGAACTTGGATTTTGACTAAGTATGGCAACCATGTCGTAATATTAAATTGTGAAAATGGATCAGCCGAATTTTTCATTCGAGTTCTGACTAAGACTTAGAGGACTCTGTTGCACTGAAGGTTAAGTTAACTCGGTCTTGCTAAGCTCCGCGTGTTCAGTCTGGCTGAGACTTTAGCTAACTCAGCATGGCTGAGCTCTTCGTGCTCAGTCTGGCTGAGGCTTTAGCTAACTCAGTCTGGCTGAGCTCTTCGTGCTTAGTCTGGCTGAGGCTTTAGCTAACTCGATCTAACTGAGCTCTTCGTGCTCAATTTAACTGAGGCTTTAATTAACTCAGCATGGCTGAACCCTAGTTAACAAGTTGTTATTGAAACACAACGCAGATAATGGAGATATAAAGTCATTGTCATTTAAGGCGTAGCCTATTGATCACAAGTTTACACCATGTATGGAAAGAACAAAAATGAACAAGTGTGTAGATTGCCAAAAAGAACAAACAACAATTAATCAATACAAAAATAAGAGACGACATTTTACTGGAAATAACGCTTCAAGTGCTTGGCGTTCCATGGATGGGGGAGGTCTCTGCCTATCATGTCTTGGAGTCGGTAAGTGCCCGGGCGAGATCTGGCCTTAACTACGTAAGGTTCTTCCCATTTGGCTGCTAGCTTTCCCTCGGCGGGATTTTTGATGGCAAGAGTCGCTTCGCGCAAGACAAGGTCCCCCACTGCGAACTCCCTCGGTCGGACTTTGCGGTTATAGTGTGCTGTCATTTTCTGTTGATATGAGGCCCATCTGACAGCAGTGGTCTTTTGGAGCTCTTCAATCAAGTCTAAGTCAGCCCGACGCAATTCTTCGGTTAGTTCTGGATCCGGATACAAAACCCTCGGGGTCGGCAGGCCAATTTCCACTAGGATGACCGCTTCAGCGCCGTATGTTAAATGAAATGGGGTCTCCCCAGTAGGGGTTCGGGCAGTAGTGCGATAGGCCCAGAGTATGTTTGGTAATTCCTTAGCCCAGAGTCCCTTAGTGGCTTCCAACTTAGTTTTGATGATCTTCAAGAGAGAGCAGTTGGTGACCTCGACTTGCCCATTGGCTTGGGCATGACCTGCGGAAAAGAAACATGGTTGAATGTGGAGCTCTGCACAAAATTTCCTGAACTTGGCATTGTCGAATTGCTTGCCGTTGTCTGAAATGATGGCTTGAGGGATTCCAAATCGGCATACGATCGACTGCTAAATAAATCTAGTTGTGTTCCGTTCAGTGATTGTGGCGAGGGGTTCCGCTTCCATCCATTTGGTGAAGTAATCAATGGCAATCACAGCGAACTTGGTTTGGCCCCTCCCAGTGGACAATGGACCAACTAAGTCTATGCCCCACTTGGCGAATGAGTAGAGACTGCTGAGTGTAATCAGTTCTGTAGGTGGAGTATGGGGGATGTTGGCAAAGCGCTGGCATTTATCATACTTAAGCACAAATTCAGTGGCATCTTGGTTAAGAGTAGGCTAGAAGTAACCGGTGCGAAGCATTTTATAGGCCAGCGATCTGGCACCCGAATGATTACGATATACATCCTCGTGGACTTCCCTCATCACATAGGTCACTTGAGCAGGACTGAGGCACTTGAGGTATGGATGTGAAAATCCACGTTTGTACAGTAGGCCGCTGATGAGGATGTAATTGGACGACTAGGCTCTGACTTTGGCGGCCTACTGTTTGTCGTTTGGCAACTCCACACTTGTCAAAAACAGAAGGATGTCCGCCGCCCATGGGATAGGTTCATTTTGGAGGAAATGGACCTTCTACTGGGTTGGCGAAGTAGCCGGGTGGGCCAGGTATTTGAGACAGATACCATGGCTGAGGTCTGACTGGTCGGCCGAGGCTAATCGGGCCATTTCATCTGCCTTGGAGTTTTCTAATCGAGGGATATGTTTGATGTGGAAAGTATTAAAAAGGCGAACAAGGGGGAGTGCAATATCCTTGTAGGCTCGCTTTGTGTCTTCCTTTGCGTCGAATTCCCCCGTAATCTGCCCGACGATCAGTTAGGAATCACTAAACACTTGGATATGGCTCACACCAATGTCTCTGGCTAGGCGAAGACCTGCTATCAAGGCCTCATACTCGGCCTCATTATTGCTCGCGTCAAACAGGAAGCGGAGAGTACACTTAAAATAACCGCCCTCGGGGGCGGTGAGGATGAGACCAGCCCCACTGCCTTCTTTGCGGGATGATCCATCGACATTAAGGGTCCAGGAGTGGGGATCTTCTGCCTCAATGTTGAATTGCCGGGACGTAGGGAGCGTGGTTGGGGTGGGATTGGTGAATTCCAAGATAAAGTCAGCGACAGCCTGTCCTTTGATCGTTGTTCGAGGTCGGTAAGAGATTTCAAATTGGTTGAGTTCGACAAACCATTGCATAAGTCTGCTGGACAACTCTGGTTGTTGCATTACCTTCTTCAAAGGTTGGTCAGTGAGGACCACTATGGAGTGAGCTTGGAAATAAGGTCGGAGTCGTCTTGAGGCTATGACCAAGGTATGGGCCATTTTTTCCAACAGAGGGTAGTTCTGTTCTGCCCCCCCTGAGAGCTCGGCTAATGTAATAAACCGAACATTGTACTGAGTTGTCCTCCCTGATAAGGGCCGCATTGACTGCGATGTTCGACACGGCTAAGTAGAGAAAGAGGGTCTCGCCCGAGAGCACCTGGGAGAGTAAGGGGGGGTTGGCTATGCATTGTTTTAATTGTTGAAAGGCCTCTTCGGATTTGGTGGTCCACTCAAAGGCTTGTCGAAGGACTTTGAAAAAGGAGAGGCACTTGTCTGTTGCACGGGAGATAAAACGGTTGAGGGTGGCGACTCTGCCGATAAGCTATTGAACTTCTTTGACAGTTCTGGGAGACTGCATTTCTATCAGGGCCTTGATTTTTTTGAGGTTGGCCTCGATACCCCCCTGACTGACCATAAAACCCAAGAATTTCCCAAATCTTACGCCGAAGGCGCACTTCTCTAGATTTAGCTTCATTTGATACTTGCGTAGGGTGTCGAAAGTCTCCCGCAGGTCTGTCAGATGATCAGAGGAGAGTTTGCTCTTGACAAGCATGTCATTGACGTACACTTCCATGTTCCGACCTATCTGGTGACGAAATACGGCATTGACTAACTGTTGGTAAGTTGCTCCGGCATTTTTCAACCCAAATGGCATAACACGATAGTGGTAAGTTCCTCGGTCAGTGATGAAGGAGGTGTATTCCTGGTCAGTCGGGTGCATCAGAATTTGATTGTAGCCAGAGAAGGTGTCCATGAAACTGAGCATCTAATGGCCGGCAGTGGTGTCGACAAGCAGATCTATGCGAGGGAGAGAATAACTATCTTTGGGGCAAGCTTGGTTAAAGTCGGAGTAGTCGACGCAGAGTCGCCATTTTTTGTTGTTTTTACGGACCAGGACCACATTCGACAGCCATCTAGGGTAGTCCACGTTCTTGACAAACCGTGCCTTCAGTAGTTTGTCTACTTCAGAGGCGATAAGGGCGTTGTGTTCTGGGTGAAAGACACGCTGCTTCTGGCGGAAGGGTCGGAAGTGGGGCTCGATACTAAGATGATGTGTAATGAAGGAGGGATCGATACCCGGCATGTCGGAATGGGTCCAGGCGAATATATCATTGTGCTCGGTTAGGAGGGCTGTGAGGTCGGCCTTGGCTTGAGAGGATAGTTGGTTGCCGATCTTGGCTGTTTTTGTTGGGTTGGTGTGGTCGATAGGGACTTCAACAAGTTCTTCCACTGGTTCCCCTCTGACTAATTCATCTTCGTCTCGGACGTCAAGTGCCTCGATGATCATAGCCTCCTTCAGCTTGACCTCTTTGAGTAAAGCGATGTAGCATTCCCTGGTCACAGTTTGCTCTCCCCTCATGGTGCCGACCCTGAGGTCAGTAAGAAACTTAATGGCCAGATGATACGTGGACGTAATAGCTTGAAAAGCGTTAAGGGCTGTGTGGCCGAGGATGATGTTATAAGTGGAAGGACAGTCGACAACAAGGAAAGTGAGTAACTTGGTAGTCTACCGTAGATACTCTCTGATGGTAATGGGAAGATCGATGGAGCCTATGGAGGTCACCCGATCTCCTATGAAGCCGACTAACGGGGTTTGGAGAGGGGACAATCTTTCCTCCCTGACCTTGAACTGGCGATAGGTGTTCAGGAAGATGATATCTGAAGAGCTGCCGTTGTCGACAAGCACTCGTCTGACTTTGTAATTAGACAAGAGAGCAGAGATGACGAAGGGGTCATCATGAGGGTAGCGGATGCCTGTGCAATCGGCCTCCGTAAAGGTGATGGGTTCCATCTACTGCTTGGGATGTTTGAAGGGGCGGTCCAATGTTGCGACTTCTTTATCAGAGCCCTGCCTAATTTTTCTGAGTTCTGCTTGTTGGGCCGACCGGGATGGTCCTCCGCATGCAAGCCCATCAGCAATGACTCTGATCTCTCCAACTGGGGGGGCAGGGTTGCCTTGTGCTCGGGGGTTGTAGTGGGGGATGATCATTGTCTTGGTTAGGTTGTGCGGGTTGTTGGGGAGAGGCGTGTCGGTAGTTGCCTCTGGTAGGTTCGGTCCTTGGCTGTTGCTAGGGGCGGGCTGCCGTGAACCGACTGAGACACCCCTGGCATATCAGGCTCTCGACTTGGTCTTTGAGGTTAACACACTCCTCGATATTGTGGCCGTGGTCCTGATGGAAACGGTAGTATTTGGACTGGTCTTGCCGGTTGAAAGGAGACCGCGATGGTTGTGGCCATTTAAGAGGATAATCTCGTTGGATCTGGTTCAAGACTTGTTCCATGGGGGAATTGAGGGGAGTGTACTGTTCGAACCGGCCGAGGGGTCAGGTAGGTGCCGACCGGTCGACTCGAGCAGGTCGGTCGGTATACTGAGGTGTTTGCTGTGTGTACTGGGTGGTTCTGGTTTCAGATTCCTTTCTCTTTTCTCTGAGGGTTGGGTTTTTGGTTGTGGAATCTTGTCGGGCAGTTAGAGAATCTTCGGCGTTTATGTATTTTTGGGCTTTGGAAATGAGGGTTACCATGGAGGTTTGAGGGTTTTTGGAGAGGGAAAAAAGGAAATCGGATGATTGTAAACCGGCCATAAAAGCCGTGATAATGACCTTGTCATCGTTTTTTGCCACCTGCAAGGCTTCAATGTTGAAGCGGGTGACGAAGCTGCACAGCGACTCCCCCTCCGTCTGACGGATGTTGAGGAGTTGGGTTGCCGGACGTTGTTGGCGCTGGGCACCAATGAAGTGGCTGAGAAAGGAGTCACTTAGGTGTTGGAAAGTAGAGACAGAGTCGGTCGACAACTGACTAAACCACAGTCAGGCCGACCCCTTAAGTGTTACGGGGAAAGCCCGACACATGATCTCATTAGGGAATGCATAGAGGACCATCAGGGTCCTGTAAGTCTCCAAGTGGTCGACTAGGTCCGTTGTACCGTCGAAAGAGTCGATCGAAGGCATTTTAAACTTAGGAGGTAAGGGTTTGTCCTTGATGGAGGTGACAAATTGTGAGTTAGCTGTGATGAAGGGTTTATTCTGCATGTTCTGCATGACTCCTTGAAGCTGGAATGTCATGGCTCGGAGCTCCACATCCCAAATAGGAATGTTGTCAACACCAGAATGGAATAAAGGCTGGACACTACTGACCTCTCTCTCGGGCGCAGGTGCTTGGACTGGTGGATGTGGAGCCCGAGGTAGCGGGTTCATATCTTGGGGCGGGGGTCGCAAACCCTCCAAGTTGGAGGGATGGGAGTGTTAGAAGGGATGGCTCGGGGTTTGTTCTCGATTAGGTGGGATATCTTGAGGTGGTGGAGGCATATGAAGGTCTCGTTGAAGCAAAGCATTGATCAGGGCTTGGTTTTGTTTGGCTAGGCGGTTAATGCTGTTAGTGAGTTCTGTGAAATACTACGTTGGGTTGTTTGGGTTAGAAGGATCGGCTTGGGGGTCGGCAACGTTGTGTTAAGAAGCCATGGATCTAGTTGTGACCATCTACCTTGGTGGGTGGCAGGTAAGGATTATCGGGAATGGGTCTCTGACGACAATGAGCACAGTTGCCACACAAAGTGAAAGTTTTCCACAGACGGCGCCAACTGATGAAGCTACTAGCTCCTGATGGAACGGGTCGGGTTGATCCACGCCTCCCAAACCGTGGTCCGATTACTGGGCCCACGGAGAAACCTGCACAAGAGTTCAACGGGAACGGGAGTCCCCCAGCAAACCCTCCGACGAGCAAGTTAGAGAAGGGAGTGATGGAATGTAGAGATAGGAGGATGATAAAGAACTTAACCTTCTCTTTATCTTAGAAACCTGCTTATATCCTTTGTTCATCAATTCCTTGTCCACTTCAACCTGTCATGTTGGCCGAAAGTCTATGTTCTAGCCTGCCTTGTTCATAGTGAGGCCGTTCTGTTCCGACATAAAGGGGTTATAATGGCTGATGTGTGGCATAATAACTCTACAGGATCTTTGTCTGCTTATGTAGCTGGTTCTTCTCTTGACGCGTGTTTAGATGTTATTGGTCCTTGGTGCAATGTTGGGCTCGGTGTTTGAATTATGTATTGGGCTCCAAGTGGTGGGCCAAAAGCCCCTATAGGCCCACCTATGTCAGTTAATATTGTATAAATATATGTATGTGTATTTTTTTATGTGCCCAGATGAGTAAAGAAAATGGTAGATTTTCTTGATTTTATACAAATACATATATAGATGATGGGTTTCATAGCATATGAAAATTGTTGAGATTGGGAATTGTTGCGTAAATATTGTTGTGGTTTTGAAATGACTAAGAGGTTAAGAATGTATGTATTTTTGAAGCATTGTTATATATATATTGATGAATTGTAGCAAATATTTGGTTATTGTGTGAAATGGCATTAAAAGGAGAAATAGGCATTTGATCATTTCGGTATATTTGTTAGAGATCTTTTTTTGAAAACGGAGGAATATAATGTGGCATAGATGATTATTGCATTAGCATTTCAAAGCCTTGCATGTTATGAATGTTAGATTGAGATTTGAAACCTTGCATTAAGAAAGAAATATTGTGGATTGGGAACTATCAAAATGTTTTGGGGTAAATACGTTGGTAAGTCCAGGTAGGAGGTGTAGATGAAATTGATTAAGTTGGCCTGGGTGTCCGGGGTGAAAGACCGAAAACACGCGTGGAGGAGGTACCACTTCCTTTTCGGTTAGCAACTGGTAAAGTGGGGTATTGGTAGTACTAGTTATGCCTACTTGCAGACACCAACCTAGGGATTACCTGAGTCGTATTTACCGCCCCTTGAATTAAATTGATAAATTTTAAATTTGTTGAAGATATCATAACGTCATTGAGCATGATGGTTTTCAAAAGAGGAAAACAAATGTGATTTTCTTTCAAAAGAGCATGACATGGCATATGCATTTCATTCATTTGGGCTTGTATAAAATGTATATACTTTATTAAGAATTTTCTACTGGGTTTTGCTCACCTTATGAGATTTTGGTGCAGAAAAAGATGTGGTGATCCTGCCGAAGGGCGTGGGGGTATTTTGTGGAGAGCAAATGGCTCTTATTTTGTTGTGGTTTATTTTGCTAGCCAAGGACTATAGACGTATGGGTTCGTGAAACCATTTTTGTGTAACTGGGCTTAAGTCTTGGAATTTGTAAGCCCTTGAGGGCATTTTATTTACTTTTGAAATTTGATATTCTACATGCTATAGATTCATGTATTTGATATCATTGAATGTATAATTCGCATGTGGGACTATTTTGTACAAATCCTATTAATCAATGATGTAAAGGTTGAGGGGTTGCATCTTTCTTATTATGAACGTTGATTGTTGTATTCATAAGATGTTATGTATTTTGGGGTGTTACAGGATTCAATGTTCTACATGCTATAAATTCATCTATTTGATATCACTGAATGTATAATTCGCATGTGGGACTATTTTGTACAAACCTTATTGATCAATGATGTAAAGGTTGAGGGATTGCACCATTTCTTATAATGAATGTTGATTGTTGTACTTATGTGATGTTATCATATTATATTATTGTTGGGACGTTACAAAAAAAAATATCATAAAAATGATCATGAAAGATTCTTCACTCTTAGATTATAAATACAATAAAACACCTCACACTTATGATCCCTAATATAATTCATATTTCTATTTCTAAAAAATTAATAAACAAGAATGAATATAAAATAAGATGCATAAGCAAATTAAAGTGTGATTTATAAAAGAAAAAAAAAAACATGAATGACATATAAATAGAAAACAAGAATGGTAACAAATAAAAGAATACAAGTAATTCTAAACAGCATAGAAATATAATAAATAATACAAATAACAAATAAAATAGATCAATATTTAATAAAACTCGATTTAGAAATTATTTTTAAAAGTTTGTAATATAAATAATTTGAAAAGTGTGAACTACTGAAATTTTAAAAATACATAGTTTTCTAGTTTAAAATTATCTTATTAATTATTAATATAATATACATAATTTTTAAAAATTTTAGGTGATTGCATCTGCCGGCACCCCCTAAAGCCGTCATTGGATTCGATGCTAATATGTAATTACTTTTCATAACTCAACGCTTATATATACTTTTTGACTATGTTCGATTTACAAGATTAATAGTGAGGTATTAATAATCTTATTAAATTAGTGTGGTATTCACTATCCAATAGGATAAATTATTCATTGGATTAATAATCTCACCCCTACCCCATTACTAATAATCCTACAAATTTGTTGGATTAATTATCCATTGGATTAATAATCTTAAACCACAATGTTAAAACAAACATAGAATAATTAGACCTACAAATTAATAATCCCAATCCCATATTATAATCCATCCAATCAAACATGCTCATTAGGTTTACCGATTAATTTAAATACTTTTCATAACTCAACGCTCATCTATAATACTTACTTAGGTTTACCATTTAATCTTAGATGTGAAAAATATTGGCATGAAAAGATGGTATGACATTTATTTATTGGGGAATTTTAATATACCCTTTTAAAAAGGGTATAACGTATATATTCTTAGTTATGTTATTTTTTTTAATTATGACTAATTTTTTTTTAATAATGATATTATTTTAGTTATAACTCATAAGTTAATTAGTTATTCCTCAAACTGTGTTTAATTATGACATTTTTTTCATAGTTATAATTCAAAAAATTAAAATTATACAATTTTTTTTTAGTTATAAAGTACATATGATGCAAACTCTTTAAATGGTATGCACCATAGTGTTTCCCTTATTTATTATAGGAAGAGGATCCCCTCCAATCCAGATTTTAGACTGAAGGGTGCTATTTGGGCCGTGAGGCCCACCACAGGCGCCGTTTTAATGATCCAAATCATTCATTTTGTCGGGCGCGTTATGTATTTCGTTCACAAAAAATTAGGTTTATCCGATAATTATAACTTATTTAATTTATTACGTTTATGAACATAAAAATATATGATTTATTTTTAAAAACATAATTGTTGTCTATTTTTTTAGTAAAAAATTGAACAAATTATAATTATCGGATCGATCAAGTTTTTTTTTGTGTGGATGAACTATACAAAATATCCTATAAATTTAACAGTTTAGATTATTAAAACGAGACATGTGATAAAACTCACAAGTCCAACCAATACCATCAGTCCAAAATCTGGAGAGAATCCTACTCCTTTATTATATACTAAAATATATACTTTTGCGAGAGTGAATACGTGAGATTCACTTAGATTCACTCTGTCATAGGCTATACTAATAAATATGTCTGTAAAATTATTATTGAGATATAAATTGGGATGAAATTAGGAAGGATCAAGATATTTATTGTTGAATGAGTCATTTATAATGAATAATTCTTTTTTTTTTAGTGTAATTAATATGTATGCTGGAGAGAAAATTTGCTCATACAGAGTAAACAATACACACCATTTTATTGGTTGAATCAATAAAGTGGTTGTTAGTCTAGTAAATTAATTAACACAAATATTATAATAACAATGATAATAAATAATATATAGACAAAAACAATATTAGAGAAAAATATATGTGAAGTTCTAAGAGTTGCGTTACCACTATTTTAAAATTATTTTTTCTCTTATTATAAAGGTACAATCGGAGTGAAATAGTTTGAAAATAAAACTCAGCTTATTTATAGGCCTCGTTTGTTTGGCAGAGTAGGTTGGATGAGAATATGAGTACGGTGTGATTGAGTGAGAAGATTATTAGTATGGTAGTATTAATTTAGAGATGTAAGATAAAATATATTTGTTTGTGCACGGATGGTATTGGTTAGTTAGAATTAAATGTACAAATTACGTAAAAACCTTTATTACACAAAGTTTAACTTTATTAATTTTATAAAATGAGAGGTAAAATGGTCTTTTAGTCATTAATTCATGGGAGTCGACTAACAATTCCACCTCTCCCGTGGATATGCTAATCCCGCCATGGGAGGGAATTGATAGACCCGTAAAATTAGTAATCCTGTACATGATATAGGTAGAGTCCACAAATTACTAATCCAATTCTCCTCCCTAAACCTCCAAACAAGTATGACCATAGCATCTTTTACCTAGTGGTCACGACCTTCAAAAAAAACTTGAATTATGTCACAAATCAGAGTTGCTCAACTTGCGGAGTGCAAATTTGTTGATGAATATATGTATATATAAAGTATTTTGTCAAACCATGTGACATCCCACCGCAACTTGCGGAATACAAATTTGTTCATACATACACACCATCTCATTAGTTCATTTTGTACTTTTGATGGAATTATTTATTTTATACTTTTAGGTCATGTTTGATTCACAAAATTAATAGTGAAGTATTAATAATCCTATTAAATTAGTGTGGTATTCACTATCCAATTGGATTAATATCCATTGGATTAATAATCCCACCCCTACCCCATTATTAATAATCCTACAAATTTGTTGGAATTGGATTAATAATCCTAAACCAAAATGTTAAAACAAACATAAGTTAATTGGGCCCACGGATTAATAATCCCAATTTCATGCTCTAATCCACCTAATCAAACATGTCCTTAATGGACTACAGTTAGGATATTTTAATAAAAATAATATTATGTCTAATTCATTCAAATGTATGTTACAAATTCAATTGGTCAAATATTTTCCAAGTTTTCTAGTACATTCAATAAGGATTTAATTTAGACTTAAAACTTTTAATTTTAACAAGGTATTAATCCATTGTTGCACTTTTGCACTATATATATGTTGGCCTGTTTGATAAGGCTTATTTTCAACTTATTTCAGTTTTTAGCTTAATTTAAACTATTTTAATGTGTTTAGTTCAGCTTAACAATACAGCTTATACCTTTTTGTAAGTCAAAAATCAATTTATTCTTTGAGTGGGGGAGGAGAAGCTTAATTTATAAGTCAAAAATCAGCTTATGTTCACAGCTATAAGCTATAAACTATAAACTATTAGGCTATAAGTTATAATCACTTTCCTACAGCTCTACCAAACGGGGCCGTTGTGTCATTCTTACCCTCCCAATCTTTGGTTTTAATTTTCTATTATTTATGTCAGTTTTGGTCTTTGGTTTTAACAAGGTATTAAATCCATTGTTGCACTCTTGCACTATATTATATATATAGAATAATACTATATATATATCAATTAGTATACTAATTATTAATTAGTATATCAATTGATGATGTGACATAATTTAAGAGGTTTTTAGTATTTGTAATTTGTGTAATGAGTAAGGTCAATAATAATATTATAACTAGTGTTGATACAATAATTAGTATACCAATCAGTATATGTAATACCACCGATATATATATATATATGTTGGTTAGGTATGTACCCAATTAATATGTACTAATTAAGCGTGGTTTATTCTTACCAGTTATAAGGTAGAACATTGAAAAGAAAAGATAACAATTAATGGTGGTGGGAAAATCCACCAGATGTAATTAGAAGCCAAATTGCAGCGAATATGGTGAGGATGACATACAGAGGATCTAGTCTCTAGTTTGTCTTTGTCCATTTTCTTTTGTTTCCGTTGTACAAAAAAAAATAATGATAATAAAAAAAAAATTCAGCAAAAAGGGAAAAAAAATGATGGATGCAACATGCAAGAAGTACTGCAACTAATAAATTATTATGGTGTTTAGTTATAGAACATTATAATGGTGGGAGAAATTATCAAATAAAAAATAGTTTTGATTTGTTATGTCCATAGTTTTGGTTACAATCAATATAGTCTTTAGTTATGTCTTAAAATTGTATTAATTACGACTTAATATTTCAAGATTGTATTTGAATAATCGATTTACAAAGAATAAGGACAAAAAATGAAAAAAAGAAAAGAAATGTTAATAAAATATAAATTAATTATTTTTCTATTTTCTTTTGTCATTTCAAATTTCTTTTCAAATTTATGATTAAAAAAAGAAAAAAAATATTACAATGTAATAAAATTTGTATAGACTTTGTCAACCCAAATCTCACGTTGTAATTAAGGCTTGAGAACTCAAGCAAATTTGTTTTATTTGTGGAAATGGGTGGACGTCATTCCTTGTTTGGGCTATTTTAAATTGATTGTGGATATGGTTGACCCCAACCATGGCCATGCACATGAAAAGATATATAAAAAATGAAAAATCAAATTTGGTGTCTATATACAGAGGGGGATTTACCCGTTGGTAGTTGTCAGGAAAACAAATTATAAAAAAATGATAAATTTTATAAATATTATAAATTTTTAGAGTATTTTTTATAAATTTCTTTTCATCTATTTATATTTCATTTAATCTAAATTATTTTCTTATTTTTCAATAAGTCTTATGAGTTATATAGTTATTAAAACGCACATTAATTTTCACATTATCAGTGTGAATATATCATGATGTGAACGTTTATACTGTCAAATTTATTTAATATGAATGTTTACATCATCAAGTGTTAAAAGTTTAAAAAATATTTATAAGAATAAAATTGTCCATAAAATACCTTAACTATGAGAATTAAGATTTAGTAGATCAAATATCTAAAATAATAAGATTTATTAAAAAATAAGAATATTTTATAAATTAATTAAAATATAAATAATTGAAAGAGAATTTTTTAATAAAATTTTCAATATTTTTTCACTAGTCTTTAATAATATTTTACCAGTCCTCTTAACTAGATCATCATCAGAAAAGTTATTTTACAATTCCTAATATCCCCCCATCCAAAAATCATCACAGAAAAGTCTATCACGCCCTCGTAGTATACGAGAAGTAATTGATTGGTCTTGCGTGTTTGATAGTGTTTTTAATAGTATAATAATTAGTAAAAAGGATGAGATTTATAATTTTATGTTGAGTGATTAAAAAATATAAAGTGATATGATAATTTGTGATTGGTAAGGAATACCATTATGTGGCGCTTTGGACTAACTAATAATTTTTCCTAGGATACACACAATTAAAAGATAATAAAATCAAAAAAAAATTATGGTACACACTCCTTTAAGGTAGTGTTTGATTCACTTGAATGAATTAGAATAGAATGTGAAAAATCTAAAATCTCGGAGATATTAATTTGTGATTATGTATAAATTTTGAACAGTAAATAACAATCACAATTAAACAATCAAAGACAAATCAAAATAACAATTTTACGTGAAAAAACTACAATTGGAGCACCTCCAATTGTGATAAAAAAATCACGAGCAAAAGTCATAAAACAATTCACTAAGAAGACAAAAAAGAATTACACAAGTGTACCCTCAATTACCTAACGAATCTACGCCCGAATCGAATCGAACTGACCCCAATTTGTCTCTTCCACCACCGCTTTCACCTCGGAATTGTCTTGCTCAACGTTGAATCCACAACGCCGATGTTGAATCACGACGATGAGCCACTTCGGAATCCACCAAAGTTTCAGGCCCAAATTCTCCGGAACTCTTTTTCTTTTGTATTGAATAAAACAAACAATCCTTTAATATATACTTCTCAAACCATGAGTTAAACTCAAACAAACATTAAAAAAACTAGCAAAGAAACTCCAAATAAAAACCCTAATACCCAAGAAGAAGATCTGGAAGCCGTAACTCTAAAATCTGATAGAACTAAATATTTATAGAAAACAGTGCCGCGATGGTCGCTCGAGCGAAGGAATGCTCGCTCGAGCGAAGGAGACTAAAACACGTGTTTTTCCAAGAGTTTTCGCTCGAGCCACCAAAGTGTTGCTCGAGCGAGAAATGTATCTTCTCTGTATTTTTACAGTCAGTGACAACTTCTGAGACCAAAAATTCTTCGCTTGAGAGCACATTCCTTCGCTTGAGCGAACAAACAACTTTGACTACATAATCCCTTTAAACTGTCCCAACATTGATTCTAGTCAATTCCTACAACGGTCTGGCATGACCATAAACTGTTTCCCAGCATTAGCTCCGGCTTCTGATGTATCCCAAGCACCCTTGCGCTCTCATTCAGACTTTGCAATCTATTTGCTTTCTATTTTATTTAGTTTTATTTTATATTTTAGTTTCTCTGTCCAAACGAAAGATGTTTATCCTCAGTGAATTTGAGAGAGATGTTAATGTATGTGTGGTATATATTCCTAGATATATTAGATATTGATTTTTTAGATATATTTGTATTGCCATAGTTAGGTTTCTTATAGGATACTCTTTCTCGTAATTAGGTTTTTAGTAGGATACTCTTTCTCAGCCTATATATATAACCCTTCTATTTATTTCTTAGATATATTTGTATTGTCATAGTTAGGTTTCTTATAGAATACTCTTTCTCATAATTAGGTTTCTAGTAGGATACTCTTTCTCAACCTATATATACAAGCCTTCTATTCATTTAATACAATACATATTATTTCCTCTCTTTCTACTATTATAACAATTCTTAAAAAAATATTTAATATTTACCACAAAAATACATAACATATTACAAAAATATGTAATAAAGTACACATGTACCATCGGATTTCCTAACAAAATCATATTTAGTCATGACATAGTGATATTGGATTATAAACCATTCAAAATAAACAATTATGCAATCATAACAAAATCACGTTGTAAGTCACAATTTCACACAAAGAATTCAAATCTTCTAAAGGGGTGTAGCATGAAATTTCTCATCTTGCTTAATCAAAATTTAATATGATGATTCTGAAGACTGAACAACTTGTAATGGAGATTCTGTTAGACAATCTTCATTATATTTGAAAAATAAATTATGTTGTGTATTTAACAACAAACAGAATATATAAGAAATAACAGAAAATGAGAGAATTGTTTGATTACAAAAATCAAACCAGAAAAATAAAATAAAATAAATAAAAATAGATTTTTATTTTGTTACAAAAACAAAATAAAAAATCTGATTTAAATAAATAAATAAAACAGAAAAATAAATAACCAACTTACTTGATTAATTTCTTGAATAATATTCTGATCAAGTCCAGTGTTCGATACTGTGTCCTTAAGACAGATTCGTCCTCTTCACGGTGCTTTTAGAATGTGGACGTCTATCTCCCAGGATGAAATGATCAACAACGAATAAATGCAGCACTACAATTTATTCGTACAACGAACACACTAAGTGTTTACACTCTTTCTCACAAAAATTAAATGCAGCAAAATGTAGAATATATTAGCAGAAGGGAAGTACGAATTTTCTTAATGAAAATATCAAATGAGGGTTGCTTATTTATAGATACAGTGGTGGCTATTGGTTTTGAATTAAACAGGTGCAGACTTGTTTTGAACAGGTATGAAACCTGTTCGGTTTTGAATGAACATATTTAAATCTGTTGGGTTCAAAATTGAAATAGATAAAAACTGTAGGGACCTGTTTGGGTGTAGAGAAAAACCGGACCAGATTAATTCTGGAATTAATTTCAATTCTGGACAGTTGGACAGATTTTATTTCAAAAAATAAAATTAAATCCAAATGTTTTAGGCCCAAAAAGATTAGTATTGGACCGAACATGCCCAACCCAACCACACACCTATCACGACCCGAACTCGCCCTTATGGGTTTAGCATCGTAACCGGCCAGTAATCCGTGATTACCGAAGGCCTGCTTAACAGTAATGATAGTAGTACAGAGTAAGGGGCTGGCGGAAGTCAATCAGTAATAAAAAGATGTCCAATGAGCTGTGAAAATCTGTATGGAAAAAGACTTTTACGTGTAAAGCCACATTCACAACCAAAACATATATACATTCAGTTATGCTTAACAACCAGGTTAGGGACCTAATCTCTTCACCATAACTGTACAGTCAAGTCTTAAACATTTATTACAAAACAGAGACAAAAGGGTGAAACTAAGACACCCCAAAAACAGCCTTGGCTGGAACGGACTTGGAACCTCGAAGTGAGGCACAATAGTTGGCTTGACAAAACAAGAGCTTAACTTGACGCTCCTAGCTTCGGTCTGGTGCCTGGACACCTATATATAAATATAAATAGTGAGCTAAAGCCCAATGAATAACAAATGCGTAAAGGGGTTAAGAATGAATGTCCTTTCATTAATTGAAACAGTCGTTTGCATCAGTAAATTAGTTATTCACTTTATGGCTCATATTTCATGCCATATCAGTCATTTAGAAATCGTAACAGTCATACATGGTACGTCCAATAGCAAAACAATGCAGTAGGTCTTAATAGACCGAACAGTCAGTTGATGGCCATCAAAATAGTAAACAGCGGTGGTTCCAGACATTGGAACTGACAGAGATCTCTATAACAGTAGCAGTAACAATACAGTAACAGTAAGTTGCTATGGATGCCACGAATACAGTTTACAAATAGGACAAACATTCATTCAGTAAACAATGTCATTTCAGAAAGCAATATAATCAATCGTTTAGAAATAATTGTAATTGAACATATCTTTGCAACATTGTTACTCACAGAGTACTGGGCTATAGACAGGCTAGTCAGCGTCCTCGGGTGCCAACCCTACACAGTTACAGAACGAACACATACTAAGTTACACACTGGGATTAATAACTTAGCCTCTATCTTAACTTGGTATGGTTCTATAACATTATCCTCATTAAGATGCCTTAAACATATCCTAGGAATGCCTAGGATGGAAATGAGGATGCAAAAATGCACTTTAAAACACTTTTCAAAATTTGCTGAAAACAGGGGTTTCGCTCGAGCGTGGCTTTCTATGCTCGAGCGGACATGCAGATAAGGAAGCTCTGCTCGAGCGTGACTTCCCTCGCTCGAGCGGACTGCAAACTCATGAAAAAGTATTGGTTGCACGTTTTTCATGCTCAATGAACGCTCGACCCACGATCGAGCGTGAGACTTAGACCCTCGCTTGAGCGTAGATTACCTCGCTCGAGCGGACTGCAAAACACATGAACTTCTGGGCATATGCATTTCACGCTCGCGCGTGACTCTCAACGCTCGAACGGAAGTGCATGTACTCAGAGTGTACACTCGAGCGTGAAGTCCTCCACTCGAGCGTGGATAAAAAATCTGGAATTTCCAGATTGATCCTCAAGTACAAAACTCAACCTCAAAAGCTTCAAATTCGATTTTTCTGGGCTAATTTTCTGGAAAACACTTGGAAACTCATACTACAACATGTTTTGAAGATCATTTTGTAAAATCAAGCCCAAAGGTAAGCCAATTGAACACCAATTTCAAAGAAACTTAAAGAACAATGCAAGAACATAAGATGCATGAGTTCTTATGAATTCCAATGCTCCAAAACAAGATCAAATGCAAGATTGAGCTCAAAATTATGGTGAACTCATGGACTACAACCAAAATGTGAACATACATGTAGAAATTCACATGAAAATGATCTCAAAACTTAATGATATGGACATGCATGCGCACATAGCTACTCAACTCAACTCTTTAAGCCATATCTTGACTCTAATCTCCAATCTTCCCATGAACCATGCAAGAAACAACTTAAATTCATAATTAAGGGAATGAATTTCCTACCTTAAGCTTGAATTCCAAATGTGGTAGCTCAAATATGCAATTTCTCCTTCAATCTCCTCTAAGTCTCAAGCAATTCCAGATGAATTCAATCTTCTACCAAGTCACTCTCTCTCTCTCTCTCTCTCTCTCACGTTTGGTCTCTTGAGGATGAAAGATGATAGTGCCAAACTTATGAATCAAGACTAAACAAATGGTCTAGAATTAGCCCACTCAATGGCAATTGTGTGATAAATTTGACTAATGTAATTTAACATTCAAAATTCTAATTTAATCGTTCCAAATCAAATTTTAATTAAACCTATCATAAAATTATATAAATCCTAATTAGCATTTAACACTAATCAATTTCTGAATCGGTCACTGACAAGGCTTTTAATTTGCAATTCAAAGTCAAAATATGAACAGATCATTTAATGACAAAACAGATAGAAGTGCAATTAAAGCAACATACTCATGCAATCAGTTCAAGATTTCATCTTAATCGATTACTTATCATGCTCAATCACAGTTTAACACTAATCAGAGGTAAGGGTTGGTACAACACTCGCGCCCAAGCCCAGGCCCAGCCCGCCCGATCAGACAGATGACGGTGGCGGCGCGGGCGCGCGGGTGGTGATTTTTGGGTCCAATGGGTCTAGCCCATTTTGCCTATAACCTCCATCTCTACAAAACTTGGGTACCCCTTGGGGCACACCCCAAGTTCCAATCCCATGCCTTATAATCCACTCAAAACTTCCCACCAAATCAATATGGGACAAGCCATTTTCTAACCCTTTAAGGATTTTCCACCAAAGCTCCATTTCCATGGAGCCCACTTTGGTTTCAATTTCCCATTCACCCAATAATGGTTTTGAGCAACCAAATATATCACGTGATTCACAACGCGGCATAGAACGCGCTACCACTTAGACCCGCCAATTTTGGCGTACGGGTCCCACCTAAATAATAGCCAAAGTTAGGAAAAAATTCTGTTTTTACCCAGAATTTTCAAACCATTTCTAGCAATCCCCCACATGAATGGAATTTGATGACAATGGAAATGCAACAATATGCAGACTTTATCGAAAGAGTATAAGTCGAAAATATCTTGCATCAGGATAGGTAGCTTTCGGCCTTGAACCTTCCCTAGTGATAACCTATCGGACTTACTAGCTAACCAATAGACGCGATGCCTTGAATTGTTCAGCCGTTTGTGTAAGCCAAGACAATAGATTTCACACAAAATATCTTCTAACACATCGTGGTTCTCACTATTGTGTTCATTTTGGCCTTGAACACTTCTAGTTTTCATGAGTGCTTATAGAGAATGTAGCCTCTTCATTCTCATAGAACCGGCCCTAGTTCGACACTCATATAGGTGATTCTTATTGTGAGTATCTCCTTATACTCGTCTTGATTTTTATGCCTAAATCAAGATATAAGTAATCATTAAAAGTTAAGCTTATCCTTAGACCTCTGTAAACAACACATGTTGCAGATATTACTCTCACCATAGGAATGGGTAGGGAATTTTAATCCCTTGGTGATTTCTGGCGAGCCACACATAACTTAGTTGTCCCTTTGAACTTAGTTCTTGGGATCTCCAGTCATATAAGTAGGGTTACCATTATGATGACTCTTATGTAATAGGCTTTAATCTCATCCCCTTCGATGAACTATACACTTGCTCTTTAGTCAAACATTTTGTTAACGGATCAACAATATTCTTTTTAGATTTTATATAATCTATTGATTATTCCATTCGAGAGTAATTGCCTTACGGTATTATGTCGATGACGAATGTGTCGTGACTTACCATTATACATATGATTCTGTGCCTTGCCTATTGTAGATTGACTATCACAATGAATGCAAATAGCTAGCACATGTTTTGGCTACGTTGGAATGTCTTCTCAGAAGTGACGAAGCCATTCTGTTTCTTCTCCTGCTTTGTCTAAAGCAATGAACTCGGATTCCATTGTGGATTGTGCAATGCATGTTTGTTTCGTGGATTTCCACGAAACAGCAGCGCCTCCCAGAGTAAAGACATATCCACTAGTGGATTTTGAATCTTTAGTATTCGATATCCAATTAGTATCACAATAACCTTCGAGTACTGCTGGATATCGAGTAAAGTTCAAACCATGATCACGGGTAAATCTTAGATATCTAAGAACCCGAATGATCGCCTTCTAATGGTCTTCTCTGGGGTTACCAGTGTATATACTCAATTTACTAACTGCATAAGCTATGTCAAGACGAGTACAATTCATTAGGTACATTAGGCTTCCAATGATTTGAGAGTATTTAAACTGAGACACTGCATCACCTTTATTTTTCGATAAATAAAGACTGATGTTTATAGGTGTTCTAACTACATTCAAATCATCCTCGATAAATTTATCAAGAATTTTCTCAATATAATAAGATTGAGATAATACATATCCGTCAGATGTTTTAGTAATTTTCATTCCTAATATAACATCTGTGATCCCCATATCTTTCATATCAAATCTTTTATTAAGCATTTGCTTAGTTGATTTGATCATGTTTTGACTGCTTCCAATGATAAGCATATCATCCACATAAAGACAAACAATGACATATCGTTGGTTAGTGTTTTTAACATAGATGCACTTGTCACATTTGTTTATCTTAAACCCATTAGTAAGCATAGCATGATCAAATTTTTCATGCCATTGCTTAGGTGCTTGTTTTAATCCATGAAGTGATTTTACAAACCGACAAACTTTCTTTTCTTGCCCCGGTATTACAAACCCTTCGGGTTGCTCCATATAGATCTTTTCAGTTAGATCACCGTTTAAGAAAGTTGTCTTAACATCCATTTGATGTATTTCTAAATTAAATAACTCTGCTATCGCAATAAGCACGCGAATGGATGTTATTCTTGTCATAGGGGAATATGTGTCAAAATAGTCCAGACTTTTCTTTTGTCTATAACTTTTAACTACAAGTCTTGCTTTATACTTGTCAATTGAACTATCTGCTTTCATTTTTCTCTTGAATATCCATTTATATCCAAGAGGTTTAGAACCTGGTGGAAGATCCACCAATTCCCAAGTATGATTTTGCATAATGGATTCAATTTCATTATTAACAGCTTCTTTCCACAAAGGTGCTTCAGAACCTATCATTACTGCCTTAAAGCTTTGAGGTTCATTTTCTAACAGGTATGTTAGGAAATCTGGACCAAAGGATTTTGATGTTCTCGCTCTTTTACTTCATCTTGGTTCATCATCAGTTAAATCCTGTTGGTCGAGACCATTACTAATTTCTTGTGTTTGATTGTCATTAGTCTCTTGACTTTGTGTACAATCATAAGTTTTTTTCTGTGAACTTAATTCATGTCCTTTCTTGTAAGGAAAGACATGTTCAAAAAATACAGCATTCCTTGACTTTATAATAGTGTTTACATTTATATCAGGTATTTCTGATTTATAAGTCAGAAACCGATATGCACTACTATTCTGAGCATAACCAATAAAAACACAATATACTGTTTTTGGTCCAATCTTAGTCTGTTTAGGAACAGGAACTTCAACTTTTGCCAAACACCCCCACATTTTTAAGTATTTGTAGGAAGGTGATCGACCTTTCCATAATTCATAAGGAGTGCTGTTGGTTTTCTTGTGGGGTATTTTGTTAAGAACATAATTAGCAGACAATATTGCTTCCCCCCACAAGTTCTGTGGTAAGCCTGAACTTAGTAACATGGCATTCATCATTTCTTTTAGGGTTCTATTCTTTCTTTCAGCAATTCCATTTTGCTGAGGAGAATAGGGTGCTGTAGTTTGGTGAATAATGTCATGTTGTGCACAAAATTCATTTAATGGTGCATCATATTCACCACCCCTATCACTTCTAACCATTTTAATGGTTTTAATAAGTTGATTTTCAACTTCTGTTTTGTAGAGTTTAAACATTTCTAAGGTTTCATCTTTACTTCTAAGTAACTAAACATAACAATATCTTGTGCAATCATCGATAAATGTTATGAAATACTTTTTGCCTCCTCTAGTTTGAACAAATTTAAGATCACATACATCTGTATGAATTAATTCTAGAGGTTCGGTTTTCCTTTCAACCGATTTAAATTGAGCTTTAGTTAGTTTTGCTTCTACACAAATTTCACATTTATGATTAGGATCAATTTCAAACTTTGGTATATAATCCAAACCAATTAATCCACACAAAATATCAAAATTTACATGTCTTAATCTACCATGCCATAAATTTGACTCAAGAATATAAGCAAAAGATGTGTTATTCTTATTCATAGCAACTTTTGGTACAACTGTCATTACATTTAATTTGAAGAGACCATCACTCATGTATCCTTTTCCAACATACATACCACTCTTTGATAACATAAATTTATCAGACTTAAATACAAGCCTAAAACCATTTTTACTTAACAAAGAGCCAGAAACCAAATTCTTCCAGATGTCAAGCACATGCAGTACTTTGTTAAGGATCAGTTCTTTCCCTGATGTCATCTTCAAGATCACTTTTCCTTGTCCAGCCACAGTAGAAGTAGAAGAATTTCCCGTGAAAAGTTGTTTACCATTTGCAGCCTCATTATAGGTAGTGAATATCTTCTTGTCCGCACATATGTGACGAGTTGCTCCAGTGTCAACCCACCACTCCTTGGGATTTTCAACCAAATTAGCCTTAGACACCACAGCAGAGAGGTTGATGTCATTCACCCCATCAGAGATGTAATCTAGTTCAGTTACATTGGCTTGATTGATAGTCTTCTTGCTTGTACTTCTGCTATCCTTCTTAGGGCGGCCGCAATCAGAAGCTCGATGTCCAATCTTGCCACAGTTATAGCATTTACCTTTGAACTTCTTGTCGCCATTGTTGTCGCCTTGTTTAGGACCATCTCCAGTAAACTTCCTCTTTTTATTATGTGGTTTGAGAACTTATTCAACCACATTAGCCTTGGAGTCAATGGGATTTTTTTCATTCCTCTTTTCAGCCTTTTGGTTATCTTCCTCAATTCTCAATTTTACAATCAATTCATCCATGGTCATCTCCTTGCGTTTATATTTTAAATAATTTTTGAAATATTTCCAAACCGGTGGTAACTTTTCCACTAGAGCAGCGATTTGGAAAGACTCGCTAAGAGACATACCTTCTGAATGAATATCATGCAAAATTATTTGAAAATTTTGAACTTGAGAAATTACCATTTGGGAGTCTACCATAACAAAGTCCATAAATCTACTGGCAACAAATTGCTTTATGCCAGCATCCTTTGTCTTGTACTTCTTCTCCAAAGAATCCCACAATTCTTTAGCTGACTTTAGAGGGTTATAAACATTATACAGCATGTTGTCAAGGCCATTAAGGATGTAGTTTCTGCATAGGAAATCTGAATGTTTCCAAGCATCTATAGCGGCAACAACTTGCCGATCGCTTTCACCCTCTTTAAGTGCTGGAGCCTCTTCATGGAGAAATCGGGCTAAATTTAGAGTTGTAAGATAGAACAGTATCTTCTGTTGCCATTTCTTAAACTCAGTATCGTTAAATTTTTCCTGTTTTTCTTCATGATTTATTGGTACTTGAACATGCTTCTGGATAAGGACCGGTGTTGGTGTAACAATTGGAGTACCACTTCCAATTGCAGATTCAGTTGTAGTAGCCATAATATCTGATTACAAAAATCAGAAAAAAAACCACAAATTAATTTTCTAGTTAGTAAAATTAGAAAATAAATTATAACACAAAATAATTTTATTTTTCTTGTTACTAAAACCATAAAAATAAAATACCACAATAATTTTCTGTAACACCAAATAATATTCTGCAATTGTTAATGATACCAGTATATTACTACTAGTTGTCAAAGAAAATAGACAGTATATTACTACTATCTGTCAAATAGTTTATAAATACTATTTGTATTTTCTAACCAGAATATCACTTTGTGAAAATACAGAAAATTAAATACAATAAAGATATAAAAAAATTTTGTCTTAAGATTGTTGGACAATCTTCATTGTATTTGAAAAATAAATTATATTGTGTACTTAACAACAAACAGAATATATAAGAAATAAAAGAAAATGAGAGAATTGTTTAATTACAAAAATCAAACAAGAAAAATAAAATAAAATAAATAAAAACAGATTTTTATTTTTTTACAAAAACAAAATCACAAATCTGATTTAAATAAATAAATAAAACAGAAAAATAAATAACCAACTTACTTGATTAATTTTTTGAATAATATTATGATCAAGTCCAGTGTTCGACACTGTGTCCTTAAGATAGATTCGTCCTCTCCATGGTGCTTTCAGAATGTGGACGTCTATCTCCCAAGATGAAATGATCAACAACGAATAAATGCAGCACTACAATTTATTCGTACAACGAACACATTAAGCGTTTACACTCTTTCTCACAAAAATTAAATGTAGCAAAATGCAGAATATATTAGCAGAAGGGAAGTACGAATTTTCTTAATGAAAATATCAAATGAGGGCTGCCTATTTATAGATGCAGTGGTGACTATTGGTTTTGAATTAAATAGGTGCAAACCTATTTTGAACAAATATGAAACCTGTTCGGTTTTGAATGAACATATTTAAATCTGTTGGGTTCAAAATTGAAATAGATAAAAATCGTAGGGACCTATTTGGATGTAGAGAAAAACCAGAACAGATTAATGTCGGAATTAATTTCAATTCTGGACAGTTGGACAGATTTTATTTCAAAAAATAAAATTAAATCCAAATGTTTTAGGCCCAAAAAGATTAGTATTGGGCCGAACAAGCCAAATTCAACCACACACCCGCACCCAAGCCCAGACTGCCCGACCGAATGGCGCGCGTAATGATTTTTGGATCCAATGGATCTAGCCCATTTTGCCCATAACCTCTCTCTCTACAAAACTTGGGTACCCCTTGGGGCACACCCTAAGTTATAATCCTATGCCTTATAAACCCACTCAAAACTTCCTACCAAATCAATATGGGACAAGTCATTTTCCAACCCTTTAAGGATTTTCTACAAAAACTCCATTTCTATGAAGCACACTTTAGCTTCAATTTCCCATTCACCCGATAATGGTTTTGAGCAACCAAATATATAACGTCATTCACAACGCGGCATAGAACGCGTTACCACTTAGACCCACCAATTTTGACGTACGAGTCCTACCTAAATAATAGACCAAAGTTATGAAAAAATTCTATTTTTATCCATAATTTCCAAACCATTTCTAACATATTCCAAGTCATGATTTTTGGCCTTGATCTAGTGCTTCTCAATGTTTGATTGATGAAATTAACGGTTTGAATTCTTCATACGTGGACAAAGTTTATCTTCTTTATAAGTTACTCAAACTTAATTAATACTATATTTCATAATTTCCCATTTATTATTAATTGGTTGATATAATGATTCTCAAAACTGAACAACTTGTAATGGAGATTCCAAGTCATGATTTTTGGCCTTGATCTGGTGCTTGTCAATGCTTGATTGATGAAATTAACAGTTTAAATTCTTTGTAGTTGGACAAGGTTTATCTTCTTTATAAGTTACTTAAATATTGGGATGTGACCTAATAGTCTAATAGCCATACTTTAAGGTGTGGTGAGTGGGAGGTCCATGGCTCAAGTTGATGGAGTGGCGGTGAACCCTTCAATTATAATGTAACCATACTAACAAATTAATGTTATCTTTGACCCCCAAAAACAGTAATTCAAACTTAATTAATACTATATTTCTTAATTTTCCATTTATTATTAAATAATTTTGAATTAGATGTTTTATCTATTGAGATAGTGTGAATCTTAATAAATATTAATTATCCAACTTATGTCCTTTTGCTTCAACTCCTGATTAGGTATATTAATTTCTAAATTATCATATATCAAAGTTGGATATTCTAATGTCTTCAATTAACTTGGACCTTTTTGAGAAGTGCTAAAAAAGTTAGCTTGTTGATTTATTACCTCTTTATTTGTTGAATAAAGGTTGAGAACTCCTTTGGGGGTCACCCCCTTCACCCCCTTTAGTTTTGATTGGTCAACTTTTTTTTTTTTTTTCTTCTCACCCAATCCCCAACCTCCATGTGTGTGAGGGGGTTATGGGGATGTGTGTTTTAAGGAGGTCCAAATCAATGCCCTTATTTGTTTTGTACCATTCAAAACAATCTTAAGGAGGTCTTGAAAACTTGTCCTATATCTTTCATAAATTCCCCTACTCAATGTGTTTGGGAATTCGTTTGGGAAGTTCAAACTTGGATTTTTTTTGATTATTTTAGTCATAAAAAATAAATTAAACTTTTTAACTTAATAAGACAAAATATCACATGTAATTTATAATCATTACATTTTTTTTCTTATAAAAAAGTTGAAAAAATCAAAAAAATCAAAAGTCATTCCCAAACTAAACTTTTTAATCCCAGGTTAAAATAGTTAAAAAAGTCAACTCATTTTCTAAACAAAGGCTAAATAATTTTTTGACTTTTTATCAAAAAATATATAAAAAAATAAAAAAAAATAATGTGATAACTTATACCAAATAAACAAATAAATTACTTATTTTGTCCCCAAATCACGCGTCATTGCTGATTGAATTTGAGTTGAATGTTCTGGGAACCAGTTTCGCGTGTCATAGCGTAAGATGGGCGGAAAATTCTACAAAATGTGACAACTACAGAAAGCTAGCGATTGGAAAGCATTTAAAGTACTAAAATGATTGTTTTGGCAGTGAATAAGACTTAGGTCAAGTTTGAATATACTAAATAATATAAAAAATTAAAAAGTTACTATTCTATTTAAGTCACATCATCTTATTTAAATTATATCACCTCTCTAATACATCACATCAAACCCAACCCATATAAGCTAATAAATCAAAAAGTGCACTTTTTTAGAACATTCCAAACCAACCCTTAACTTCTATAGACCAAGTCGTGATTCCAATTTCGGATTATTCTAGGAAGTGATTTTTTTAATAATGGGTGTGTTTGGTTTGTGTTTGTAAAGTAATTTTTGAGATAAAAAGTATAAAAATTTGTTTGGTTTACATTTTTTCAGAAATGGTTTTGGAAAATTGTTTTAGGGAGAGAATTTTAAAAAAAGTGATTGATTTGATGTGTATGAGAGAGAGAGTGATTTTGGAAAGTAAGTAACCAAACAAAATTTTGAAATTTTTTTTGAAAAAATTTGTTTGGTTTAATTACTCTTACAAATTTATTTGTAAAGAATTTTTCCCAAAATTTTTTCTGAAATACAAACCAAACAAGTGTTTGATCAACTGTTTCAAAATAATTTTTTAATTTTTTATTAAAAATATATAAAAACTAAAGAGAACGTGAAAGAATTTTTACATTTTTGCATTTTTAATTTTTATAATTAATTTAATCAATTTCCAAACGAATCTCAGATTAGCAAGCAATTGCATAAATTTTAACTACGGAATTGTATGTAATATCCTTTCCCTAGTAATCCTAATAAAGTTCTAAAGACAGGTATTTTTGAAAAGAAAAATGTTTTGTGGCCCTAAAAACTGTGGCCCCTAATGGCCCTAATTTCCTTTTTGGGTAAGTTTTTTTTTTTTCTTTTTTTTTTTACCTGATATGGAAATTAGGGCCATTAGGGCCACAGTTTTTTGAGCTACCAACCAAAGCCCTTTTGAAAATAAAAGAGAGGTAGCACTTTTCAAAAGGGAGGAGTACATACAAACATACAAATAATAATAATAAATAAATAAATAAACAAAAAATGTAAGGGTCCTCGATGGTCTCCAGTCTCAAATCGGATTGGACAATTTAGTTTGGCCTAGTAGGCCAACTTTTGGGTTCTGTTTCGATGATCTTAACCGTTTATGTAGTGTTCATTGAGTACATTATCTCTACAAAAAATCAACTCGATCGGATAACGACAACCACGTGTTTGGATCAGTTTTGTATAAACCGTTTATTTTCTCACAATCCATTTTTTTAAGACAAAATTGATCCGAATACATGATTACTGTTATCCGATCGACTTATTTTTTGTAAGAATGATGTATTAGACGGATTCTAAAATGTGAATGATTCGAATTATTGAAACATGACCGAAAAGTGAGTCTAATAGACCAGACAACACCTCTCCTGTCCCACTTGGAATTGGAGAGAAGCCAATCCCAAATGTAAAAATGTAGTGTGGTCATCATTGCATTATCTTAATCAATTATTGTGGAAGTGAAAATTGAGGATTTGTCTCTTATTAAAAGCAATTTTTTTTTGGGGGAAGATAATCGTCAATTTGATACAACGATATCATAAGATCTCAAAAAGAGATAAACAATTTATGTAAAATGATGAATCCAAGCCTCTATATAGGAGAAAAGACCTTCACAAAGGAGGGAAACAAATCTCCACACATAAAGTATTATTGTATCAACAAACTAAAAATTAAGAACATCAAATAGGAAAAAAATCAGATTTACGTTGCCACCGAGCTCATTTAAAACTCCACTATTCCGCAGCTTTCAATTTAGAATTTAAAGTCATCACCTCAACTGGTCAAGACAGAATATTAAAATTAAAGTGGTCGTTTACCATGAAACAAACGCATTATTCAACCTTGGTTTGAAGAACACTTTTTGTTGAGTCCGGATATCCTCTAGCCTTTCCTCCTGTCAAGGGCCAGGATTTGGCCACGTCACAAGGGCCAAAACCTGTGGCTCAGATCAAGTTTGGTTTAAAAGAAAGAAAAAATTGAATTGTTTTTCATTCAACACAGCAGCAGAATCCTCCAACATTTAACTATATCCAATTTCATGAATAAAAAAACCATTACAAACTACAAAGGGAGCAAATTTCAGACCAAATTTCAGACTACAAAGGGAGCCAATTTAATGAATAAAAAAACAATTTCAGACCAAATTTCATGATTTTTGGTTTGCCTGGTGTTACTCTCTACTCTGCAAAATTTTTTTTTTTTGGACCTATTAAACAATGAAAATGGCAGAAAAACAACTGGGAGCAACTCTTTACCAAATGATCTTGCAGAACCACATTATAGATTAGACTATATGTATATATATATGACATGGGAGCAACTCTTAGACAGAGGGAGAGAGGAAGAGACAAGCGGCTCAAATCGCGGCTCAAATCTTCGAAGTAAGACAGAGGGAGAGAGGGAGAGACCGTTGATGTTTGTTGCTGACTTGGATTCGTCGCCGATCGTCATTAACCAGAGCTTCGAAGCAATCGTCGTTCACCAGAGCTTCGAAAATGGAGGGAAAAAGTGAAAGGGAGAGAAGTTCTGCTGCTGTGTTGAATGAAAAACAATTCAATTTTTTTTTTTTTTAAAACCAAACTTGATCTGAGCCGTAGGTTTTGGCCCTGGTGACGTGGCCAAATCCTGGCCCTTGACAGGAGGAAAGGCTGGAGGGTTTGGCTGGAGAGGATCCAGACTCCTTTTTATTTTGTTGAATTCATTTATCTCATAATGAACCATTTAATTATTATATTTATTCTATTAAAAAATGTGCTTGTCCTTTGTTGATTGTTTTCCTTGTAGATATCATGAAACAAATGCATTATTCAACCTTGGTTTGAAGAACATTTTTTGTTATGTTGAATTCATTTATCTCATAATGAACCATTTAATTATTATATTTATTCTATTCAAAAATGTGTTTGTCCTTTGTTGATTGTTTTCCTTGTAGATATAATTATCCAGTTTGATAATTGTATTAGATTATGGGGGTGTTTGGCAAGTTGTTTTTTTGGTTAAAATAGTTAATAAAAAAAAATAGGTTAAAATAGTCAATAAAATAAAATATCACATTCAAACCATAATAATTTAATTTTTCTGTCACAATCATCAAATCAACTATTAAAAAAAAAACTAACTTTCTAAACATAATTTTTTTAACCAAACTAAAATAGTCAAAAATAAAAAAATTAATTAAAATAACCAACTTCCTAAATGAGTTCTATAATTATTTAGTTTGATAACATGCTCATAATATTTGTAAATAACTTCTTACAGTTTGACAAAACATTTAATACATTCATTTTGGTGAAGCGTTGGTCCCATTCGTGATACTTGATTTGGTACACTTTCTAGATAGATATATATAGGGTAAACTACCAATAGGTCCTAACTTTGAGACTTATTATTCATTAAGTCCTGCTGATAAATTTATTAAGTGATAAAGATAAATTTATCAGTCTTTTATTTTTATGAAAACCATAGAGATTCTCGCTAGATAATTTTCTTATTTTCTTATTTTTTTATTTTTATTTTTTACTTCAACACGTAAGAATGTTGTCTTATAAAAGTGTGGAATCAATATTTAAATGTGCAGTTGGTATAGAAATTAATAATTTAATAAAAATATGTAACAAAATGATTTTATTATTTTGGATGTTAGTTTTGTCTGCCTTTTAAGACTGGGTAATTATTTGGTAACATGAGAGTGTACTTGCGTGACACTCTGCAATATAATTAGTGAAAAAATAATTTAATTACTTATATTAAAAGATTGAAAAATATGAAAAAATATAATAAATAATAATTAATAAAGGAATATAATCACAGCTAATCCGAGACTATTGTTAAATTTTCCTTGGGGACTGGGTCGCTCATGTTTGACAGGTGGCTATACTTTTCACATCCACTTTCCACTTGAGTCAATAATAAATTCATGATAGGTGGTGCCTCAGAATATAGAGGCAGAATCACCATCTTTGATTTTAACTGATTTTTAAAAAAATAAATTTTTTATTTTTAGTTATTTTTTTTAATATTTTAAGTAATTTTTTTATTTTTTAGTTGCACATAATTTAAATGTACTTAAAAAATAAAATATTTGTAAAATTCAATAAATATACAATAATACGAAAATATACCGAATTTTTATATTTTTTATATTTGATGAATTTTAAAAAACTTTTTCTATAAATATTATACTTTTTAAATGTACAAAATATATATATTTTTTAAATATTAAAATTTTTGATTAAAAACAAAAAATAAATAAAATAAACAACAATGATTCATCCCCCTTTTTAGGACCCCCTTTGGACCCCCTCTCTCTCTCATTGGTCACCTTTTCTTTTTCTTTTTCTTTTTTTTCCTGCTCCTCCAATCACCTCTTGCCACGTGGCAAAGGGGGGTAAAGGGGTGACCCCCAAAGGGGGTCCCAACCTTTATTCTAAAACAAAATAGGCTCAATTTTGTGAAACCAATGAATAGTGTCCTAGCCAATAGTTATATGCCTTGCGCTCTCAGCAACAGTCCCCACTCAGCTTATCCGCATATATACAAATTACAATCCTCAGCCTTGACGCTTCATCATCTTCCCTTTCTCTCTCTCTCTCTCTCCCTAAAAATGTTGAGTTTTTTGCACTCCTACTTCACTCATATACATATTAGCTTTGATGCAGTGTTTAACTACATATATAGAGATGTGTTGGACAAGAAGTCATCACCAACACCAAGCAAGCTCAAGGAAATAGCCAAGGGTGAAGCGAAAATAGAAGGAGATGGGAAAAAGTTTGAGAGACAGAGTAGTCATGGCCGCGGTGTTGAGGAGAGAGAAGGGATTAAGGTTAAAATTTTGATGACAAAAAAGGAAGCGACACAATTTCTATCAAAGTGTAAAGATGGAGGTGTACTCGAATTCAAGGACGTGGCTCATCAGCTCGTACAGATCCCCACAAGCCGTGTTAGTATCGTTTCCTCTAGCACCTGCAGTGATCGCGGACTTGAGAGCATCACTGAAGAATTTTAGACTAAAGTACTTTACAGTGTATGCTAAAAAAAAAAAAAAAGAAAAAAAAGAAAAAAAAAAAGAGAAGAAGAAGAAGATTGTATGCTGCTAATTAGATATTGTGTTGGTTTACTTTTAAATGTAAAATTGTCTGGTCGTTGTAAAATATGAAAAATGAGCTGATTTGAGCAGAATAGATTAGTTGTACAACTAATCAGATTGTATTTGTTTCTCAATGCTCCTCTTTGCGTGCATATGCATTACAATAGCAGTATACTAGTATGTGATCTTGAAGATGCTTTTACTATGTGTTGGGATTTAGACACTAAAAATATTTTAACTTGTATTAATTTTCTCAAGAACGTATAAGAAGCAGTAGCAAGCAATCAATTTGAAAAATCTAGAAATCCCCTAGATGTTGATTTGTGATTATGTATCAATTTTAAGCAGTATATAACAATCCCAATCAAATAATTAAAGACAAATCGACACAACGATTTTACGTGAAAAAACCACAATTGGACATCTCCAACTGTGATTAAAAAATCACAGGGAACAGCCACAAAACAATCCACTAAGAAGATTTAAAGGAATTACACAGGTATACTCTCAATTACCTAGCGAATCCACGCCTAATTGAACCAACCTCTATGTGCCTCTTCCAACCCCGTCTTCACCTCGGAATTGTCTTCACGATGAGCCACTCCAGAATCTACCGAAGTTTCAAGCTCGAATTCTTCAGAATCCACCGAAGAACAACTCTCTCTCTCTTGTATATAACAAACAAAACCTTTGATGTACTCTCTTTAAATCATGAGTTGAATACTCAATAAAACATCAAAGAAAACTAACAAAATATCCCCAGATATAAACCTTAAGAACCAAAAAGAAGATCTGGAGGAATTCAGGAGTAGTCTAGTTTTGGGAGAAAACCAACTACTTATAGAAAACCAAAAGTAATCCTAGATTTGGAAGAAAACCCAATCCTTATTGAAATCCGGAAAACTGTGTTCGCGCGGTCCGCTCGAGCGTGGGAATTCCCCCTCGAGCGGAGACTTCATATTTTGTGATTTCATATAGGCTCCACGCTCGAGCGTCAGTTTCCATGCTCGAGCGTCGAATCACATCATCCAGTACTTTTTCAAGTGAAGCAGAGATGCTGTGAGCTTGCAAACCCCGCTCGAGCGTCACTTTCCCCGCTCGAGCAGGGAGACCAAAATTGAATGCATTTTTGCATTTTGCTTCGGCCGCGAGTTGACCGGGCAGCTCGACCCCTGTCATAATTAGCGAAGTGGCAATCTTGAAAGCATTAACATTACAAACTTCTCTGAACGGCACAATTCGGGTTGTATTCGCATCTAATAAACTCATAGCCTTACTGAAATAAAAGCGCAAAAACAAATACAACTGAAAGGAGTTTTGTCAAACGAGGTTGCCAAAAATAAAACCTAACACAATTAACAGTAAATAATAATAAAACATTGAAAGAAGAATTTTAGTCGCCAAATGTGACTTTTCTTGTAGTTTTAGAGGCATAATAAGTTGGTGTCTTAAAGTCATGTTCACTTTCCTTTTGAACATGTTCTAGTGGATGAATTAAGATTCCAAAATATACACTAGAACTCACAAAGGGCGTGTTTGATTCGCCGGATTAGGGGGGGACTATCCACTATTTGGATTGTAATCCAAATAGTGCTCCTTATCCGCCGTTTGATTTTTTTTTAGTCCGTCGGACTCTATGTCCGGCCGGGCTCCTTATCCCCCATATGGGAGACTATTGCGTCCTAGGGAGGGTATGGGATAGTTTTTGGGGGACTATCCACTGTTGGGATTAGGTGGTCAAAATAACCATTTTGACCCTCTACTATTTAATTATGTATTATATTTAATAAAATTCAATAAAATTTAAATGTCTCAATTTAAAAATAAAATAATTTTATTTAACTTTTTATTGATGTTTTATTTTAAAATTTTGTTTATATTTTATTTAATTTCATTATTTAAATTTAATAGATGTTTTATTTAATTTCATTGTTTGATTATTATTATTTTTAAAAACAAATTTATTTAAAATTTTAATTAAAAAAATAATATATATTTTTATTGATATTTTATTTATTTATTTATTTATTTTAAAAAAAATAAATTTATTTAATTGTGTAAAAAATAAAATAAAATAAATTTTTATTTAATCTAGCTAAAAATAACTAAAATATTAAAGATATGTTTAATATTGTTATTACTTAGTAAACAATTGAAAAATGGTAAAATAGTCTTTTGTTTATTTATCCTATCCAGTCTGTCCAACCAAACGTTGGATTCACTAAAAATAGTTTTTTCCAGACATCTAATCCCATAAAAAAAAAAACACAGGATACATATCCAATCCAACCAAATAGTCCGGGAGATTCACAGTCCCAGGACTCAAGTGCGATAGATTCTAATCCCCCCTTATCCAGTCCGTCCAATCAAACACACCCAAAGAGTTTCACATCGCACAATTAGTTATAAGATGGGAGTGTGCCAAGTCTATCTCAGATTGCACAGAATATATAAAAATAATAGAATTCTTTATGTTTAATATGGAGAGGTGGTGGAGAGGCTTTAAATGGAGGAAATTTGAAAACATAATCTGGAATGCCATCCCATTGGCAATTTTATGGTCTACTTGGAAGATGAGGAATGAGTGTGTGTTCAATGGGAAGCAAGCCATGATGGAGGAGTTTTGTGAACTGATAAAATTAAGAGTTGCCTTGTGGATTAAAGCAAGTTCCAGTGAATTTATGTACTCAATGCAAGATATTGTTCTCAATTTGCAACAAATTAGGCATCCATAACTCCAAGGATCAGGCATGGGACCAGTTACTGGTTTAGATGTCCTGTTTAGCAGCTGCTCTGTTTGCTTCTTTTTGCTTGTTGGTTACTCACCAACTCTTGACGCTTGTGCTAGCAGATGATTGCGTAGGCTTTTTGGTGCCAACCTAGTTGGGATTGAGAAGTTCTACTTTGATACTTTTTGCACTCTCTCCTCTTTATTGATGTATTTTCATATGTATGTATGCAAATGTCATCAATAAAATTTCATTTCTTTTGCTGATGAAAATTAAGAGAAACAAATATGATATTTGTCATAAGTAGGAAAAACGACTAGGGTTTGTTGAAAACTAGCTCTAATACCATATAAAGTGAGAAGAAGGAAAAATGTATTGATCAATTGTGCATCTATTCCCTTTACAATGAGAGGTTATATATACAAACCATTACATAATAGGAGAAAAGCCGAGTTAGGGGATACAAAAAAATTAAATTAATACAAAAATATACTCTCTTTATTTATTTATTTATATTTAGTAAATTTTATTAAGTGCATCTAAAAAATTAAAATATTAATTAAAATATTGAAAATTTTTACTAAAAACACACAAATACGAAAAATAAAAAATAAAAAACTCAAAAACTGTATTCCAAAACTCAAAACTGATGGCTTTTCAAAGGATCACCCTCAATGAAAGTTTGAACACATTGTTTCATTTAGATTAGGCTATTTGTTTTTTCTTTGATTGGTTATGTATTTATAGAATCATTAATTTTCCTTTCCTCAAAGCTAAGATCCCAGCTCCTAGTTCCATTGCCTTTGAATCTCATTAGTGTCACAATTCTTATAATCAACATGACACTAGTGTATTCATGAATGAAAAGAAAATGTTATACCAATGGAAATGAATACTGTGACCATTATAGCAATAGTATTTTGACACGTAAAATGGTATATTAAAAGTGGTATAAAAAATAACATTAATCCATCTAAGAAAAGCACAAAAAAGCAAAAAAAGCAGAGGTAAACTACCAATAGGTCCTAATAGTTGGACTTAATTCCCATAAAGTCCTATTGAAAATAAGTCTTGCTAAAATTGTAGCTAAAAATAATTTTTTTTGGGACAATTTTTTATATATGTCACTAAATATTGACAATTAGTGACTTTTTTTATCATGATTTTTATAAATTGTCGTTAAAACTTGCAATTAATGACATTTTTTTATGACAAATTTTTCCCATAGGACCTATTAAACAATAAGTCTATTTATTCGGACCTACACGTAAGTACCCCTAATAAATACTCGTTGCACAGTACTTCTCTGTTTAATAAGCATGACTATCTATCTATACTAACAATAATGATATGGCACCTTCCTTATAGTTCATACATTCAATAAGTTCAGTAGGAAGCATCTTCTTGAGGGGAAATTAAAAAAGTGGGAAGATGAAAAATTATTAATCAAAAGGTGAGGGTGCAACTTTTGCTATGATTTCTTTGTAGTTATAATATTTTTGATCAAGAAATAAAACTAAGAACACGAAAACAGTGTTAGTCAACGACATACATACCTCGAGGAACATACAATAGCAGTGAGCCACAAGTGTGCAATCTCTTTCCAAACAGAGGTCACCAGGAAAATGGGGATGTCTTTCTTTATGGCAATGGTTACAGATAAACTCATCACAATTTTCTTCTTTGGCATGAGAATAGCTAAGTTGGAGAAGATGCCTATGGTTAAACTTTTAAAACTAGGCTGCAACACACAATGAACATGGAAATAGAATGTGAACTTGAAGCAATCAAAACAGGTTCAATCGCTGATTTCTTCACGGCAAGCAAGGCAATCTTTATCTCTTGTCCTGCCATCATCTGACTCTTTGCGGATACTGAGAATGTGTCCCATTTGTTGACCAGATCTTTTGATTCTTGAAAAAGATGCAGACAATGCTCAAAGAGAAGTCACACTTCCGAAGGTTTTTTTTTTTTTTTTTCTTTTTTTTTTTTCTTTTTTTTGAGCAGCAAGCAAAAAAGAGAAATTTTATTGATAAGAAAAAGGAGATGAAACCCCCAAAAAGAGTTGGTGAGAAACCAACTCACAGAACAAATACTCCACCAAAACAGAACAAACACTACAAGAGAACATCACAACCAACCACCTATACACTTTCTAATCTGATAAAGATTGAACAGGAAATCATCAATAGAATAACGGAAATCACTAGATGAGGCTTTCAACCAAATAACTAATCTGATATAATTGATTCCTGTAGCTCTCCCAACTTTGGTTGGACCCCTTTGAAACAGCAATCATTTCTATACTTCAAAATAGACCAAAGAGCAACAAGAGGCATGGCTTTCCAAATTCTCCTCTCTGCTTTGTTAAAGCAACTAACAGCCCACCATTGCAACAAACATTCAACTGATCTAGGCACTACCCAAAGAATACCCCACCACTGTGACAGTGGTAGTTAAGGTTTATGAAGCACAGATGCTTCAAATAGGGAGATGTATCTGTATCGTATTCGTATCGGATACCGATACTCCTTGGATACTTATGGATACATGTCAGATACTTATAATGTATCGGATATTTCTTAATTAATTTTTCATTAATTTTGAAGTATCGGATACTTTTTAGTTTTGAAGTATCGGATGCTTCAAGTCACATATTATTAGATACTTCTTAATTAATTTTGAAGTATCAAATGTTCTAAGTCACGTATTACTCCTTTTACGAAATTAGAATTATATCATTTCTTGCATAACATCATAATATAATATAATATAATTGTAAGAATAAATAGAATATTTTTACAATACTTTGCTTAATTTTTTTTATAAAAATAACATAGTAAACTAAAGTAATAGAATTCATCAAATTGACATATCTTCATTGTATCATGCGTGTCCCCTATAACTACATAGAAATAAGGATTGCTAAGATAATATAACAATAGTAAAATTAAATATCAATAAATAAATAAGCAAATAAACTTGTATAGAATATTTTTGACTAGTGCAAAAGGAAAAAACATAGGGTCAAGTTGTGGATTCTTTTGATATTATAATATCAACATATTAGACTTGATATTGAAATGAAATATTTGCCAGACCTATTGAAAATTTAAAAACTAAACTAGTTACTGGCTTAAATTAATATCTAATTCTTAAAGATTAGTATTTTACATTATAAAGTTACTGTGATTTTTCAACATTTTTAAGCTTATGTGTAACTCACTGTTAATAATTTATTTATTTTTTATTTTTTACAAACATATCCTAGCCGTACCCGTATCTTACTTTTTTAGGTTTTGTCGTATCGTCGTATTCGTATCGTATCATATCTGTATCCGTGCTTTCTAGGTTAAGGTATACCAATATGTCTTAATAGTTTGATATAATTCTCATCAAATTCTTATTGAAAATAAGTCTTATTAAAATCGTTGCTAAAAATAATTTTTGTGACGATTTTTTGCATGTCACTAAGAATTAACAATTAGTAACTTTTTTTGTCACAATTTTTATAAATTGTCACTAAAACTTACAATTATTGACTTTTTTTGTGATGAATTTTTCAAGTTATTGTTAAAAGTTAAAAATTAATGACTTTTTTTGTGATAAATTTTTTAAACTGCCGTTAAAACTTATAATTTGTGATATTTTTTGTGATAATTTTTAAACTGTATCTGAAAATTAACAATTAGTGACATTATTTAATAGTGTTGGAGGAAAAACGTTATTAATTATCATAAGATCTATTAAAAAATAAGTCTACCTATTAAGACGTACATGTTAGTCACTCAGTAATTAAAGAAAAGGAAAATACTTGGAAGCACTAAAAAATGATCACTAGAAGGAGCACTAATGATGTGGCAGTGGGCCCCGCCCACTTTCTATGCCTTGTTTTTATTTATTTATTTATTTTTTTACTATTCCTAATGTATTAGTACTATTAGTGACGTATTTTTTAGTGATTTAAATCATTTGTGGTAATTAAAACCAGTGTGATCCTTGGAACAGCCTCTGCACGCGGTGACACCGTCCCAATCGAGGTCACAGTTGTCACATTAGCTTTCATAACAGGTTCTGAAATTGCTCGAGTTGTTGACTGACTCAGAGTCGAGAATCAGTGTTTGTGGATCTAGTGTTTGAGCTCTCGCAGCAACTCCGAACAGAACTTATGAAAAATGTCACTACAGTCGATGCAGCCGTAGATCGGGCCCCACAATGGTAGAGCCATATGTAACCACATTCTTTTAGTTTCCTTATTCATTTTATCCGTTTGTTTGAGTGGAAAATATTTTTTAAAAATATATTTTTAATATTTTTTGATATTTGATAAAACAGAAAATGAAAATAAATAGAAAATATTTTTTATAATTAATAAAAAATGTTCACTTTTAAAAGGCAGAAAAATGTTTTCTAAATTAAAATTTTATCAACATAGTCATACTACCACTGTCACTTTCACCTCCGCCACCATCACCATGACCACTGGCACACCATCACCATTAGTGGCGGAGGCACATAGGGCCAGGGGGGCCATGTGCCCTATTAGGTTTTGGGATTTTTTTTTTTTTAAACATAAAGAAAATATTTTAAATAAAAAAATTTATAAAAATATTATTTAAAGTGAAATGTCAATGACATTTTTAAAATTATGACAATAATAATGGTTATTTTGATTAAAAATAAAGAGATTATAATAAGTCATATTATTATCTATGAAAATTTGAATATAATGGTGATGTCTATCATTATTAACATGTAAACATAATTAATTTTAATGAAGATATGAAATTTATTAGATTAGTAGTTATATTTGACATGTGGAGTTTATCTTCTATGTAGAGTTCATCCTCCATGTGTTTCTTTCCATTCTTAATTAAAATAACCACTATATAAATTATAATCAAGCAACACATCTTCAATTATAAAAAAAAAAAAAAAAAAAATTTCAATAAGTCATAACTAATATCAGAATGAGTCATAACTAACTATTACCTGATATATAGTCATAACCAAAATAACAACCACAACAAGTTATAACTAAATTATATCTAACACTATAATGTATTATAATTAAAAACCACAAAGATCATAATTGCGACATATGATAGACATTTTTTTTGCGATATGTTTTTATAGAATTTCTCTATTAAGATATATAATTTCTATCTCAACTTATCTTCTTTTTTGATTTTCCAATCTACCTATAAAATAGTTACTCCCCAATATTTGTATAAAATTTAATCTCAAATCCTTTAATTTAAAATTCACATTTATCCGAATGAACTCTTAATAATTAAGTTTGATAATATCTCATTATTGTTTATTATGAAAAAAATAAATTAATATTATCATTAATTTGTGCCTCTCTTCACTGAATTCGTGACTACGCCATTGATCACATCACTATCACCTCCACTACCGCCCCACCACCATGCCACCACCTCTACCTCCATCTTCATTTCACCACCGCCGAACATAGAAAATTATTATCTCTAAAAAATATTTTCAAGAAAAAAAATTTCGTAGCCACAGTAAAATAATCATGTATCGCTCTATTATTAAGTGATACGTGGTATGTGGAACCTAGTTGTGAAAAGGGTGGTGATTTAGACCCCCTTTTTTTCACCCCCTTTTGACCCCCTCTCTTCTCTCATTGGTCCCCCTTTCCTGCACATCCAATCACCCCCTGACACATGGCAAAGGGGGTGAGGGGGTGCCCCCAAAAGGGGGTCTCAAGTATTATCCTTTGTGAAAATTGCAAGGATGGCCCATTATTCCTCCTTTTGGGCTATGTTAAAAACTCAATGTGGATGTTGTTCACCACAACCATGGCCCATGCACAAAGGCCCACCATTTCATCAAAAGCTGTATAAAAAGTCAATTTTGATAGCCCTATATATATCTTCGTCAATCAAAAAATTTTTTAAAAAAAATGATATACAGGCCAACATTTTAGACCCATTTCTAAAATCTAATTATATGTAAGCGGTCATGCTACATCCCCCTAAAAATATCCCCCCTAATCCCCCTAATTTCCATATCAAGTAAGAAAAAAAAAAAAAAAAAAGGAAACAGTTGCCAAAACAGGAAATTAGGGGGATTAGGGGGCCTCTTTTTAGGGCTCCAAATCATTTTATAATTTGTTGATGATAGAAAGGACATGAAAGAGAATGTTGTCTTTAATATTTTGATCGATTGTCACATCACCAGACTTGAAAATTAGGTTTAATTTTTTTTATTTCCAATAGCAATGCTCAAAATTTAATTAGATGCATTTGACAACAGAACAACTTGCAGTAAAGATCCCAAATGAATTTTTGCCCTGATCTTCTTTTTCTCAATGCTTGGTGAAGCTAGCAGTTTGTCTTCATCGTAAATGGGTTAAGTCCACCTGAAGATATGCCGTGCAAAAAAGGCCAGTTAATACAAAATCTAAGATAGATAGTATTGGAAATTTTCATATGACAATTTGGGTATGAGAAATATCTTGTAATGGGATTTTATACACTACATAGATGTCGCTATGCTATGTTATACCTTCATGGGTCTATTTCCAGTCATGTAAAATATTTTCTTAGGACACTTGTGATTTCAAAGTGCATTAATTTTGAATTTTTTATTTTTTTATGACATTAAAGGAGTTTCACATTGGTCATAGGATGTTTTTCTAGTGAAATTGGGTGAGTTTGCACATATCTAGAGTCAAGAATTGATAAGGCATCTACTAACTGATCGATCCCTAATAAGAAATTACTAGGAGATCAAACACCGCGGTAAGGGATTGATCTCTAGCGTGCATTAAAACACCAATTTTTTATTTCAAAAAGTAGCGATTACTAATAAATTGCGAGGTGATCAAATGTTGTGGTTCCAAAGTGTAAGGATTACTTAAGGATCAATTGCCGAAGTGGGAATAAGCGTAATTAGATTTGTTTTAGGTTTCAAATTGTCTCTTTTATATATATATATATATATATATATAAAACCTAATACGTTTTCAACGTCTTGAGCCTTTTACTTGAACCAGCCCTAAAAGTTTTGAGTGGTTTATAATCCTTGTATCTATAGATTTTTTTTTTTTTTATTTTTGCAATAAATTTAAAAAAAAAAAAACTCTCATTGTCACGGTATGTATGGAGAGAAGAGTATTGCCTTCTTCCTTCGAATTTCATTTTGTTCAACCCAAGGGCATTTTTTGAGGCCAATGATAGTTTTTGGCACTCAATTTGACTCAAAAATTTATAAGGCAAATTAAACTAACAGTCTCTGTACTTTACCTCTTGTGTCATTTTGGTTCTTGTGTTTTCTATTTGCTTGATTTTGACCCTCAATTTTTGATTTTGTATCATTTTAGTCCAATTGTTAACACCGGTTAAAATTGTTGATGGAAAACAAACATATGAGACGCACATGACCCCTTTTCAAGGGTAATATAGACATTTCATTACCCTTTCCTTGTTTCACCATCTTCTTCCTTTTGGACTCTCTACACCACAATCATCTACCACCGTTGCCTTCCTCCACCACCAAAATCATCCATAGCCAATCCCAACATCAACACCATCCACCTCCACCGCACCAAAAACCCACTTAATTTCTCTTTCACAACCTTAACACATAGAGAGACAAAGACAGAGACAGAGGGAGAGGGAGAGGGAGAGAGAAATTAAGATCTTAGTGTTTGTTGAAATGGGTGATGAGATTGACAAGAATCTAGAAGCCAGACTAAACAATGTTATCGAAGAAGCAACCTCAACCAAACTCCCTCTACCAGCAAAAATAGCTGGCCTCGACCTCTTTACCAAGTTTCAAAAATTGAAGGAATTGCTCCAACCCCCCACCACCACCACCACAGTAACACCACCTTCAACAGCCGTCAAACTCAGCCAAGAAAAGTTCTACAACCTCAACAATCTCTTAATTGAGTGGCACATGCAATCAAAGAATGTAATTTCCACTTTCAAGTTTGCTTCCAACTTAGATCGAATCAACCTTCAAGACAAAGACAATGGCGTGGCTTCGAATCGGGTACAACAAAGGGAAATTCAAGGGTTTGTTGATGGAAACACCAATATGGGTTCATCAAATGATAAAATTTCTCAACAATCGACCCATGAATCGATCTCATTGGATTCCAAAACAGAGGCTTTTCGGTGGAGTGATCGATCTGTTGATGAAACCAAGGTTCATGGACTTGATGATAAAGTCAAGTCTTTGCAGAGATTGTTTGTTCCAAACAATGATGATTATGAGTTCACTGTTATTGGTAAGAAAGAGGGAATGAGGCGAAAAGTTGTTGATGGAGGTTAGGAAAACAAGACGGTGGAGGGCTAGGTGATGAAAAGAAAAGGAAAGAGAGAGAAAGAGAAAGAGATCGGTTAGATTGAAAAGGGAAAATAATGTGAGCGACTATCATGGCTGGACTAGAAAAGGGAAACAGATGGTGTCAGGCTTGGGATAGAAGAAGGTGTTGTTTGGTGGAGGATGGTGGTGGTGGTAGTGTTTAGCAGTGACGGTGGTGGAGTGAGATTGATGATTGGTGCTAGAGGAGAGGGGAAAATAAAGGGTGTTGCAAAGATGGAATAGGGAAGGGTTAGGATTGAAATGTCTGTTTTGCTTCTCAAAGTTGATCACATATTGTGCATATGACTATTTTCTGTTAAATTTTTAACAAAGGTTATTGATTGGATCAAAATGAAACGAAATTAGAAATAAAATGTTAAAATCGAGCAAATTGAAAAAACAAGAACTAAAGTGACACAAGAGGTAAAGTACATGAACTATTAGTATAATTTGCTCAAAATTATATTATAGTCCAGGAGCAAGCTCATATGGTGTTATAGGAAGTTTATTATTGGTTGAAACAATAAAACTTACTATTTTTGTATTGACTTTTGTAAGACAAGTAAACAAATGACACACACACACACATATATATATATATATATATGGCTTGGAGAATTACATCAAAACCACCAAATAACACACTTATTTTACTGACTCTTCTGGTTTAGTCATGCTCTAGAATGATTTGCAAATCGAAACATTCACTCTGTTTGATTTAGTTTTTAAAAATTATTTTAAAATTTTTTAGTTTTTGTGTTTTTTCATCTTTAGTAAAAAAAAATTTCTTCATATTTTCATCATTTTTAAAAAAAAAACTTTTTAGATGTATTCAATCTAAAGATTTAGTTAAAAAGTAAAATATTTGTAAAAAATCTATAAAAATATATATATATATATATTATTTATTGTATTTTCTGTAGTTAATAATTTTTTAAAAAAATTTCTTCACAAATGTGTTACTTCTTAAGTGTATCTAAATTAAGTAAATATAAAAAGTTAAAAAAAAAAAAAAAAGAGTAAAATATATAAAGAAAAAATTATTCAAGACAAAAAAAATATGAAAGAAAAAATATTGAAAACAGAGTTTTTTTTAAACTAGCTGAGGGGGTCTCCATGAATAGATTAATAGATGAGAGATAAAGTGATATTCATTAATAGTTGAAGGGATTTTAGTGTAATTAACCCATCTTTTCTTATAGAAAAATTATAATGCAATTATATTAAAATAAAAGTAAACAACATATGGAGAAAAAAAATAAATAAATAAAAAACAATAGCAGCAGCAGCAGCAACAACAACAACAAATTCAAAAAGAGGCAAAACAAAAAAACTTAACAACTACAAATAACCACATGTAAAGCCATCAAAAAGATAGTTACGGCTATGAAAAAATCACCAATCTTCTCATTGATATGATTTGAAAAAATAAGATCTCCTATACAAAGTCTAAACCCGTCGTCGCCGTCATTCCTACCGTTGCTACCTAACTCTGCTGCTACCGCTGCTAAACTTCGATCATCATTGAAAGTCAAAATTGAAGAAGAAGAGTACTCACAACAATAAATGATGAGGATTAGAAGAATGAGTAATGCTACGTCGCTCGAAATCTGCCCCCCCCGAATCCCCCTAATTGGAAAAACGATGTCGTTTTCCCTTTTCTTTTCTTTTCTTTTTTTTGGTTGAATCAGAAACGAAGAAGAAGAAGGGAGAAGAAGAAGAAGAAGAAGAAGAAGAAGAGAAGGGAGAAGAAGAAGAAGAAGAAGAGGAAGAAGGGAAGGGAGAAGAGAGAAGGGAGAACTGGATAGGAGGGGGCATAAACCAGGGGCGGAGGCGCGGTGGAGGCGAGGCGAGGCGGAGGCTGAGCTGCTGCGACGATCGGCGATCGGCCGAGCTGCTACGACGGCCGAGCTTCTCTCCCTCTCTCTCTCTCTCTCTCTCTCTGTTTCCCTCTCTCCTCTCCTCTCTCTTTCTCCCTCTCCCTCTCCCTCTCCCTCTCCCTCTGTTTCCCTCTGTTTTTCCATTTTCGGGGGATTTGGGGGGAGCTCATTCGAGCTCCCAAGCTTTATCCTAGAAGAATAGAGAATTGTAAGTGTCAAAAATTTAAAAATTTATATAAAAAATCAGAGGAGAAACACCCACATTCTTCTTCTTAGACATAAAAAATCTAATCTACATAAAAATATTTTTAAAACTCACTAAAAATATGCTAAAAAATCACCAAAAAAAGGCCTAAAAAGAGAGGTTTTCCAACCACCGCTGCTCTGCTCGGTAGTTAAACCCAATTATTAATGTGACATTGACTATCTGAGAGAGTAATTAATCGGTCATGCCAACGAAAGGTGGGAAGCATTAAATAAAATGGCCTTCCAGTGACTAGGGGAAAAAAAAAAATTTATGCACTCTATTTTGGATGTGTATCTTATGAATTTTTAATTATGACTTTTATGGTTATTAGTTATTATTTATTATTATGTTATTTATAATTGATTGTGATATTAGTTACGATATTATTTTAATTATAACTCAATAGTATTTAGTTATCTTTTATTTAGTATTTGATTATAACCCACTTTTTCTATGTTGCGACTCTCATAAAATTAAGTTATGATATTTATGGTAATAAAACACACAAATATTATAACTTGCATATCTAAGGGTGTGAAGAATAGTATTTTCCAAATACTTTTCTAATACAAGTAAACAAATGACACACACACACATATATGGCTGGAGAATTACATCAAAACCACCAAATAACACATTTATTTTACTGACTCTTCTGGGCTAGTCATGCTCTAGAATGACTTGTAAATCGAAACATTCACTTTGTTTGATTTAGTTTTTAAAAATTATTTTAAAATTTTGTAGTTTTTGTGTTTTTTCATCTTTAGTAAAAAAAAATTTCTTCATATTTTCATCATTGTTTTTTTAAAAAAACTTTTTAGATGTATTCAATCTAAAGATTTAGTTAAAAAGTAAAATATTTGTGAAAAATCTATAAAAAAAAATGTATTATTTACTGTATTTTCTGTAGTTAATAATTTTAAAAAAAAATTTCTTCACAAATGTGTTACTTCTTAAGTGTATCTAAATTAAGTAAATATAAAAAGTTTAAAAAAAAAAAAAAGAGTAAAATATATAAAGAAAAAATTATTCAAGACAAAAAAATATGAAAGAAAAAATATTGAAAACAGAGTTTTTTTTTAAAACTAATTGAGGGGGTCTCCGTGGATAGATTAATAGATGAGGGATAAAGTGATATTCATTAATAGTTGAAAGATTTGAGTGTAATTAACCCATCTTTTCTTATAGAAAAGTTATAATGCAATTATATTAAAATAAAAGTAAACAATATATGGAGAAAAAAATAAAATAAAAAACGATAGCAGCAGCAACAATAACAACAATAAATTCAAAAAGAGCCAAAACAAAAAAACTTGACAACAACCACAAACAATCACCTGCAAAGCCATCAAAAAGATAGTTACGGTTATGAAAAAATCTCCAATCTTCTCATTGGCATGATTTGAAAAAATAAGATCTCCTATATAAAGTCTAAACCCGCCGTCGCCGTCATTCCTACTGCTGCTACCCAACTCTGCTGCTGCTGCCGCTAAACTTCGATCATCGTTGAAAGTCAAAATTGAAGAAGAAGAGTACTCACAACAGTAAATGATGAGGATTAACAGAATAGAGAATTGTAAGGTGCTGTTTGGTAACACTTACGTTTTCAGTTTTCTGTTTATATTTACAAAAATTTTAAAAACTCAAATAAAAACTTGTTTGGTAAAATTTTTGATTTATAAATCAGTAGTCTCAGTTTATAAATTTGGCCAAAAAATGTGTTTCTGTTTTGAGTTCTCAATTTTATTTTTTTTTTTACCACCCAACACTAGCCACCACCCGCCACAATTTTCCACCACCGTCTTCCGCCACCCACCACTCGCCCCTACCACTACTCACCACCTACCTGCCACCACCACCCACCACCCACCACCCACCACCACCACCCACCATCCGCCACTAGCCACCACCCACCTGCCACCACCACCCAACCCTCGCCACCGCCGCCACTACCACCACCACCACCACCAGCCACTACCATCCACCACCCACCACCACCACCCACCATCTACTTGCCACCACCACTCACCACCCACCTGCTACCACCGTCCACCTGCCACCCACCCGCCACCACCACCTACCATCACCACCACCACCATCACCCAGTCGCCACCCACCTGCCACCACCACCCACCACTCACCACCACCACCACCACCACCCACCACCCGCCACCGCCATCACCACCCACCATCCGCCACCCACCTGCCACCACCACCCGCCACCACCACCACCACCGCCACCCACTCGCTACCATCCACCACCCGCCATTGTCACCACCCACCACCCGCCACTACCATCCACCGCCCGCCATCACCACCCCCACCACCTACTTGCCATCACCACTCACCACCCACCTGCCACCACCATCCACCACTTGCCACCACCAGCCATCTGCCACCCACTCACCACCACCACCCACCACCCATCACCATTACCACCACCACCATCACCCACCATCCACCCGCCACCCACCTGCCACCACCACCCACCACCCACTCGCTACCACCCGCTACCGTCACCCACCCACCCACCCACCACCACCACCACCACCACCCTGCTATCCGCCACCCACCTGCCACCGCCACCCACCACCACCACCCACTCGCTACTACCCACCACCCACCACCCACCACCCGCCACCGCCACCGCCACCGCCACCCACCCACCAACCATCACCACCTACCACCCACCACCCACCCGCCACCCACCCACCAACCATCACCACCTACCACCCACCACCCACCACCCACCCGCCACCCGCCACCCACCTACCACCACCACCCGCCACCACTACCACCACCACCCACTCGCTACCACCCACCACCGTCACCCACCCACCCGCCACCACTTTCCACCACCGTCTTCTGCCGTCACTTGCCATTTCTCACTCTTTTTTATATTTTTAAATTTTTTAAAACATTTTGTCAATTACCAAACGCATTTGTACTTTATGTTTTTCGAAAAATAAACAAAAAATAAACAAAATTCAGTTTATAAAATTTTTGTAAATATAAACTGAAAACGTAAATGTTACCAAACACAAAGTGTCGAAAATTTAAAAATTTATATAAAAAATCGGAGGAGAAACACTCTCACACTCTTCTTCTTAGACATAAAAAATCTAATCTACATAAAAATATTTTTAAAACTCACTAAAAATATGCTAAAAAATCACTAAAAAAAGGCCTAAAAAGAGAGGTTTTCCAACCACCCGCTGCTCTGCTGGGTAGTTAAACCCAATTATTAAATGTAACATCTATTTGCCCTGTTGGTGTGAAATTGACTATCTGAGAGAGTAATTAATCGGTCATGCCAACGACAGGTGGGAAGCATTAAATAAAATGGTGGAAAAAAAAAATTTATGCACCCTATTTTGGATGTGTATCTTATGAATTTTTAATTATGACTTTTGTGGTTATTAGTTATCATTATGTTATTTATAATTGATTGTGATATTAGTTATGATATTATTTTAATTATAACTCAATAGCATTTTAGTTATCTTTCATTTGGTGTTTGATTATAACCCACTTTTTTTTAGTTGCGACTTTCATAAAATTAAGTTATGATATTTATGGTAATAAAACATACAAATATTATAACTTGTATATCTAAGGGTGCGAAGAATAGTATTTTCCAAATACACATGAAGTTTTGTTATTTGTCCATGTCTCATTGTATTCTTTATTTTGAAGATGTTTGAAATTGTGCAGACATTTAAGCTAGGTCTGGCAAATGTTTAAAAGCTGCAGTAAAATAAAAATTAAAAAATTAAAAAAAATGAAAAATTGCCTAAATTTTTTCGTGTGCCAAACAGGGCCTTGGTTTGATGCAAAGCTAATAATGCTGTTTTGTTGGAGGAATTTTTGTTATGACTGAACAATTTGTATGCAAAAGTAGATCTCACAAACAAACTGATGAGAATTTCATCGACTAGTTAGTCAAAGGATTGGATATCAATACTGATGGCAATTACAATAAGATGTGCACTAGATTTAGAAGCATTATTAGTGTTTCCAGATATGAATGAATCACAAAACTGGTCTTAATTAAAATCCTACTATTTTCAGAGCAACCACAAACTTTTAATGAGTATTTTCTTAATATGATCGGCCATAAATTATTAGCCTAGTTTTGGGAGAGGAAACATATGGTTGATCTGATCTTCCCACTTATGTAGTAGCAGTAGAAAGAGATTTTAAAACCATACTCACACACTCTTGTTTCTTCATAATGAGACTCTAATTGCTTCTTATCCACCATATCAGTGCATATGTTTTAAATTGCAGTCATACACTCATACCCATGGACATAACAATAAAATAAAGATAGCAATAACAGCAATATATATATATATATTTGAAAAACAAGAATGAGATGAAGAATAACTAGGAACTCCACTACAAATTTCAGTCATCAACCACATCAAAAACCCGAAAAGCAGAGGGAAGGTTGCAGTTGAAGAACTGTGTCGTTTAATCACAAGTAGTTTAAGATTGGCCAGAGATCCTTTGTCTCCAAATCACCTGTCCATTTGTTCCAGTAAAGTGTCAACTACAAGATTATGTGAAAATCTCAGTACATAATCCTGTGAGTGAGATTTCATATTGGGACAAAGAAATTTAGAGACACAGCATCCCGTGAGCGGGTGCCCTAAAAGTAAAACATAATTACAATGTTGGGTCATCACCAAACACAAAAAGCCCCTCCTACACTAGAAAAATTGGATGGCAATTGAAGTAGAAAAATTCTACGTGCACACAATCCGATTGCAGAACCAGACACAACCATAACAACGGGAAAGTTTTGTGCAGTTGTGTGATCGGATTCTATGCACGTAGAAGAACTGATTGAAATGGATTATTTGTCCATTTCAAGAACTTCAGGGCTCTCCATGATACTCTCTAGGGAAGGTTTCCACCCTTCAACTTTCCCTCTCCCTCTCTCTATCTCTTCCAACACATCTTCTAGCCTCTTATTCCCTCTTCTCTCATCCTTGAGCTGAAACACCAGCCACTCCAACTCCTCCTTTGTCAACACCATCTTAATCCTCACACCACTTGTCTCAAGACCACCATCATCCTTGACAAACCCACCTCCATTTTCTTCATTTTCTTGCTTCTCATGCTCTCTCATCTCCACTTCTTGGCTATCTCTGCATGTTTCCATGAAATTTCCCATGATGTATGATCACCTTATGATTTGGTGCTCCTGTGAACTACTTGTTGGATCCAGAGATCAAGTTAATAATTTACTAGTTGTTGGATAGAGATATTTATCAACTGGTGCATGTGAGGGTAGGTGTAAGGGTATTTATAGGTGTTAAATGCTCTCAAGGGTATTTGTAAGTGTTGAAATTTATTGTGTTTTTTGTGAATTTTTTTTTTTGTTGGGGTTTCATGATGGCACACCCATTTTAAAGAAGTGTATAATAGAATTTCCTATAAATACATAACCCTACTTATTTTTATACACGTGTTTCATATTTGTTACTAAACAGAATGTCTAGCAATACACTTTCGTTTACAAATCACAACAAATTTTATAATTATTTCTAAACTTAACCCATTTTTATACATTAAAAAAATAAAAATTTTAGTGTTATTAATATAAAATATGTTTATATTTGATTTGTTGGATAGTCTTTTTTTTTTTTTTTTAATTTTATTTGATGACGATTAGATATAACTGTAGTATAAAATTGAAATTTTTTAAAAATTTGAGGCCTTCGAAAATTTTGAAGCCTAAAGCACTTGCTTTAGCTGCTTCATGCTTGGGCCGGCACTCTCCTTCACTTTTTTGGGCACACTTTGAAGAAGGACAATGTTAAATTCTATTGATTAATTTGTACCAGGCTGGCCCTGAGACTTTAACAAAATTTAAGCACTATTAATTAATTTTAATTCTCATAATATTTGTAAGTTAAAAAAATAAAGATACACTTAAATTAATATAAACTTACAATCTAAATTAATGAGTACTTATAAATTATGTAAGTTCAATTAGTAATTTTAATGTAAAAATATAAAAAGAGTAATATTTAAATGATATTCTACTTTAATTAGTTTAGTTTTTATTTGGTATTATAATTATAAATTTTATTTAATTTTTTTTAGATTGGGTATTTTTTGTTGTTGTATATTGATTTTTGTTGAATTATAAAGCAACAAGACAATATTTTTAAAAATTTTGTAATAATTTTTCATATCTTGATTTATGCAAGTAAATTCAATATATAATTTAGTGACTATATATAAGCATAGGTAATGTGGATATTACTATTATATATATATAAATACTTATCATCCTATCCATATATGTATATATATATAATTAGAGAAATGTTTGGGACCCATTTTTTTGGGAGTTTCATGACTCTTAATTTGATCTTGGCCCTTGATGTTTGTGTGGGATCCACTCTGTATGTGTGCGCCTCACATTATGAGTGGTTAGGATGAGAGTGAGGGTTGTAAGGGTCATGTATGTGTGGAGTCTTTATCACAATTGATATAATTATTTATAGTGGCCCAATGTCAAAGAATTTTTCAACCAATTAACTCAGTTGGTCATTTCTATATGGTTCTAATTGAGAGATAATAGTGTCAATCACTGTCAAAAATAAAAATAAATTATTTATTCTCATCGCGGGGTAGAAGTAAAGGTGTAAAAATGATCCGCAGCATGTGAAAAGTCCGAAATCCACTCACAACCCTGGGTGGGCCGGGTCTGAGTCCAGTCCGGAACCCTAGACTTGGGCCTGAGCTATCATTTTGAAATCCAGCCCAGCCCATGAGCTCAACCCGTCTGGCCCGGCCCATCGGCCCTTTCAAGGCCTACTCAAAACCTAGCCCGCCTGAGACCCAATGCCATTTTTAGTGAAAAAAATATAAAAAAATGTTTAGACCAGCCCAGGCTCGGCCCACGTCCGAGCCCATGCCTGCCAACCAGGATGCCGAAGGCCCAAATACCCCATGCACTTGGGTCTGGACCTAATTTTTTAGCCTGTTGGCCGATTCGGCCTGGCCCGAATTTCGGCAAGAGCTTGGACTCGAGGGCCTGGCCAAATTTACACCCCCTTAAGTAGAAGATGCTAGACACACATAAACGGAACACAAAGCTTGACAGTCATCTCATTTATGTGTGCATAGCAGTGCTACTAAAATTTGTTTCAGAATTTGCAATATAGTTTATAGTAATTATCTATTATGAATTAACTCTTTTTAATAAGGATCGATGAGATATGAAATAACAAATAAGAAAGATAAAACGAATTGAAAAAATCACACAGACACAAGAACATAATAATTTACATAGTTCATTTCAAAATATGATTAAATTCACGATTATTGTAATCTTCACTGTGATTAAAAAAAACAATACAAATCTCAACAATACAAAAGACACCCCCTTCATCTTTTTATAAACATATAATTAAGACAATACAAAAATAACAAAAAATTACTAAAATATTCAAAATTCGGGAGAGAACCCCCATTGTATCCAAGCTCAGTAAATCATACTTACCGAGTCCACAAAACCCAACATTATCTTTTTCTTCAAACATGAAACATAATAGCCAAATCTTTCTTGATTGCCTTTAAACTCCATCAGTTGGCGCAAACACCTAAGTTATTAAAATAAAATAAAAATTAAAGTTCAAAATTTAAAAAAAAAAAAAAAAAAAAAAAACTCTATATTACTCCTTCAGATCTGCAAACAATCCAACATCTAACTACTAAGATTGTTTAAAGATTGCAAGCGTATTAGAAAACAAAAGTTATACTTAAAATAGCGGATGATAACTATGTGGGGACAGCGCAATTTGTTTTCTAGTTCAATCAGGACAAGTATAGCATGGCCTAAACCATGACATCAATAGGCACGTCTGTCCTTGGTGGTTGATTTTGTCACCACGTACATAGAAAAATCAATTAGATGCCCTCAAGCTCAAGTTATAGATTTTGTTTTAATTTTTTTTTTTAATTATATCTCATATCATATTTAGTTATGAATTTTTTTAAATTATGATTCAAAAAATTAAAATTATGACTCTTGAAGAGTGTATCATAGTATTTCCCATGTGCTCATTTTTAAATATGAAAAATAAATTACACTTTGAGTAAAACACAAGAGGTAATGTCTTTTAACTTCCAAAAAACTGATGAAAATAGGTGTAGTTTATAATGAGGCTACTTACAAGAGTATTTTATGTTTGGTTATGTGTTCTAAACACATTTCGACCTATTCATTTGAGTGTGTGGTGCTTGTTTTGAGTTTTCAAATTATAATTTCACACATACTTTTGAAAACTCCTTTCTAGACAAGAAAATTTGGCTAACCTGGTCATCTTCCCGGACGTCTGGCCAGTTGACCGAAACAGTGTTCCCTTTTTTCTTTTTTTTTTTCTTGGACACTTGTTATTTTTATATTGTAAATAAAAAATATTTTCGAAATTTTTTAAATTTTTATATGAGTTTTAAATAGAATTTTGAATTGTGTGTTTAGTTATGAGTTGTGAATTTTTGAATCAAATAACTTTTCTAATTTCAAAAACTTAAAACTCTCTCCAAAACTCAATTTAAAACTCATAACCAAACAAAATTTTCACACTCAAATCATAATTTCAAAATTCACAAACTCAAAATATAACTCTATTCTCAAATTATATTTAAAAAACGCTACCTTAATTTTTTCGCTTGAGCCGTAAATGGTATAGAAGTTGCACTTTAATCTACAAATCACAATCTAAAAATTCATTAACAACCTCAAAAATATAATCATGGCCTAGAAAATAATGGTAGTACCAAATTTTTTTGTTCTAGCTTTAAATTTTTTTTAAAAAAATTATGACTAATTTTACAATTTTATTTTTTAGTTAGATTTCATATAATATATTTAATGATCAAAAAGTAAACAGAAGATAACAAAAGCCTGTTTAGAATTAATTTGGAAAGTTAAAAGTAAAACTTTTAGTGTAGAGCAAAATAAAAAATTAAAAAAAAAGATAATAAATCCAGGAATTTTGGCATAATTTATTCACAAAAATTTTAATTATTTATTTATAAAACTAAATATAAAAGCCTAGTTTGAAATTAGGATTTTTTTGATAAATTTTCTTTTTAAGTGTTTTATTTCATCTAACTCATAGTCTTTTTGAGTATTCCATTAAGTTCTATTTAATGTAGTATAACCAAATCATCATTTCTAATTTTTTGCACATAATATTATTTCAGTCCCATGTGTAAATTAGAGTTTTTAAATCCTACCAAATATAGAGTTTCGAGACCTTAGCACAATAAAACAATATCACAAATGTGAATGAAATTGATTAAAAAGAAAAACGTGAATAGTGGTAACTACCAAAATAGAGGTAGTAACAAAAAAGAAATGTGTATATCATTTTTTTATATAATATATATTAACAATAGACATAAGGGTATAATAGTCTAACAAACAATATAAATTAGGAAAAAAAGGACCTCATAGAATAAAAGTATAAATACTTGCGACTAATTAGGTTATAATTTTCTTTGGTGGACTTGTTGGGTTAGAACACCTCCAAATGGGATTTATCAATAAATTTTTTTTTGAATAAATTCTCTTTCTACGTGTTTTATTCCATTTAACTCATATTCTTTTTTAGTATTTCATTAAGTCCAATTTAATGTAATATGACCAAATACTCATTTATAATTTTTTGCACATGTTTTTATTTTGAAATTAATACATAACAATAGTCCCTCATTTTATGGATAAAATCTCTCCCTCATTCTAAAGAGAAAATATTTCCCTTATTCCATGGATAAAATATCTCCTTTATTCTAAGGAGAAAATCTTTCTTGCATTCTATGGAGAAATATTAAATTATGAATTTTGAACTTTTTATAATTTGAAAATTCTAAAAATAACGCAATAAAAAATCTGAATAAAATCAAAATACAATGTGAATGTTTACAGTAAACAATAAACATACAACTAACTTTTGAAAAGACAATACTTATACTAAAGTATAATGTGAATGTTCAATAAACAACAAACATACAATTAACCTTCGAAAAATAAAATGCATACTAAAATACAATGTGAATGTTTATAATTATAATTAACATATAATTAGCCTTAAAAAAATAACTCATACCAATGTAAACATTTATACTGCAATGTAAAAACAGAAAACAAAATTAAAAAAAGTAAAAATTAACTATTTTAATTGTTCAACGGTAATAAGAATGATTATTCAACTAATAAGTAGTAACAAAAACAACAAATATACAATTAACTTTTAAAAAAATAAAACTTATACCAAAATACAATGTAAATATTCACAATTTACAATTAATATATAACTAGTTTAAAAAAAAAAAAACTCATACAAATGTAAACGTTCACACTGTAACGTGAAAATATAAAATAAAATTAAAAAAAAGTGAAATCGACTATTTCGATTTTTCAATAGTAACAAAAATGATTATTCAACCAATAAGCATAGTAAGAAAAAAACAACAAAATACAACTAACTTTCGAAAAAATTTCAAAAAAAAACTCATACCAAAATACAATCTGAATGTTTACAATTTATAATTAACATACAACTAACCTTAGAAAAACTAAATTCATACCAATGTAAACATTCACACTGTAACATGAAACAAAATTGAAAGAAAAAAAAAAAAAAAAAAAAGAAGACTAATTCCATTGTTTAATGATAACAAAAAATGATTGTTTAAATAACAAGTACAGTAACAAATAACTAATGATATGTGAACATTTACATCCTGCAAAATATATAATTATGTCCATATCTATATTCCAACACTTATTTCTCAGACTTTCAAATAATGTGAAATGTAAACATTTGTACTGATTGACAAAAAAATAAAAACAATGACAGCAATAGAATTAAAAATCCAAAAAAAAAAAACCTCAATCACTCTAAAACCAATATATATATATATATATATGTCACTCACATTCTCATCTTTATCATTATCACTATCATTAACAATCTATGCAATTTCACCATTCTACCAATGTAAATCAAACCAAACCCACCTTTAAATAATATGTTTGTAACAAAATTGACTGGATATAAATAGAGCTTTGACTTATAATAATGGAGAAACATAGAGTTTTGAACACAGAGTAATAATGGACAAATACAGAATTTCGAACACAAAGTGACAATAAAGGAATACAAAGTTTCACTGCAACAATGGAGGAACAAAATATTATTTCATTACCATGTGTAAACTAGAGTTTCTAAACCCTACCAAATATAGAGTTTTAAGATCCTAGTACAATGAAATAATATCACAAATATGAATGAAACTGATTAAAAAAACACGTGTAATGGTAACTACCAAATAGAAGTAGTAACAAAAAGGAAATATGTATATCATTTTTCTATATAATATATATCAACAATAGACATAAATGTATAATAATCTAACAAATAATATAAATAAAAAAAAATGATCTCATAAAACAAAAATATAAATATGTGAAACTAATTAGATTATAATTTTTTTTAATAGACTTGTTAGGTTAAAATACCTCCAAATAAAATTTATCAATAAAAAAAAAAACCTTAAAATTATGGTTTCAGGCCTGAAAGTTGCCTGAGCCGGCCCTGGAGATTCATTGCACCAACCTGATTTTCAACACATCACGTGTTATTTATTACTTGTCCTAACATCTTCATTTATGCATGATGTGCTAAAAATGGAAGGGACACTATACGGAGGTAGGAGAAAAAAAAAAAATTATCACTATATGGAGGGGTGAGAGGGTGCAAGTCACACTTGTATTCTTATATTCTTTTATTTACATTTCATTACAGATACATTTGTATCACTATGTGTTTGTAAATTTTTTCTCTTCTCCTACTTGTTTATATTGTAGAATTTATCGAGTATATATATTATTCATAAGAAAATTCAGGTTAATCGGATATACGTAACCCCGTGATCAGTCATAATTATTTTTTAAAAAAAATATTAAAGTTAAACAAACTGTTTATTTTTATTTAAAACAAATATGGTCTTGTTATGGGATTACAAATGTCCGATTGATCCGATTTTTTTTTATATATAATCTATTCGACGAACGTTATAATATGAACAGTTTGAATCATAAAAATAGACTCAAGACACGCTCCGAAAGGCCTCCCAACACACGTGCTATATCATAAGACACAACCTAAATCCGCTAATTAAAAATGAAGGTTGTTTAAATTAGGATTTTAGGTAAAATCATTAAGAGGGATTCGTGAATCAAATTTTAAGTTTGTATTTTTAATGTAAAATTAAAAAAAAATATATCGATAATAACATATATTAAATAATTTTAAAATAATTATAGAAAAAAGTAAATGTAATATAATACATATTTTATGGTAACAAAAATTAGAGGAAAGTTTTTAAATATAAATATACACATGTATAAGAATTAAATAGTAAGAAGAAGAAAAATTAGTAGAATCGGAATTGTAGGGTGAGTGTTGGTCGCCAGTGAGCTCCTACCAACTTCAAACAGCTATCTAGCGGCCAGCCAATCACGTCGTGACCTTTAGTAGTTATCTTTTGGTGCTCCTCTAATCACCTTATGACCGTAAGGGTGTGTTTGATTGGACGGATTGAATAAGAGAGGATTAGAATTTATCATACTTGAATTCTGGGACTGTGAATCCCTCGGACTATTTGGTTAGATTAGATATGTATGTTGTGTTTTCTTTTTCATGGAATTAGATGTATTATTTTTAGTGAATCCAATGTTTGGTTGGACGGACTGAATAGGATAAATGAATAAAGAATTATTTTATCATTTTTTAATTATTTAATAAGTAATAGCAATATTAAACATATCTTTAATATTTTAATTTTTTAACTAGATTAAATTTTATTTTATTTTATTTTATTTTATTTTTTACACAATTAAATAAATTTATTTTTTTAAATTTAAATAAATAAAATATCAATAAAAATATATGTTATTTTTTTAATTAAAATTTTAAATAAATTTATTTTTAAAAATAATAATAATTAAATAATGAAATTAAATAAAACATCTATTAAAATTTAAATAATGAAATCAAATAAATTATAAACAAAATTTTAAAATAAAACATCAATAAAATATCTATAAAAAATTATTTTAAAAAATTAAATAAATAAAACATCAATAAAAAGTTAAATAAAATTATTTTGTTTTAAAATTGAGACATTTAAATTTTATTGAATTTTACTAAATATAATTCATAATTAAATAGTAGAGGGTCAAAATGGTCATTTTATCACCTAATCTCAACAGTAAATAATCCTTCCAAAACTGTCCCGCACCCCCCCGAGATAGTATAATCCCCCATATAGGGGATAAGGAGTCCGGCCGGACTCCATGTTCGGCGAACTTAAAAAAAAAAAATGATGGACTACTCACTCTTTCGGATAAACAATCCGAATATTGAATAGTTCTCCCCCTAATCTCTCCAATCAAACACACCTTAAGTGATATCTAGTCACTTCTCACCGTCAGTCACCACATCCGTTCATTTTTCATCGTGGATCACCATTTTCGATAACTCATCAAATAATTTTTTTTATATTTATTTTTAAAATAATTTTATATATCAAACAAAAACATGTTTTAACATCATACCCAAAAAAAAAAAAAAATGACGATGTTAACAGATGAATCCTTAGCGTTTCTCGTTTAGTTAATCATGCTTGACTTCTAATCAAAGCAGGTAAGTCATGTTTACAAAGATTATCATACAAAAAGCATTCAAAATCAACTAGCCACGTTCCAACATATCGTAGAGGACAAACACCACCTTATCACTATCAGCTAATCACGACAAGAAAAAGCACTATTCTTGCCAAGAAAAGTCTGCGAAAAGTACAGTAAACAATGAATTATCACCATCACAGATTGTTAATTTTTTATTGTAAAAGCAACAACATTAAACAATGTATTATCATCATGAAAAATATTTCAGACGTCTAATTTGGGAGTGTGAATTTTATTATGTGATTTAATATTTTGATTTTAATTTTTTTTAGAGGTTGTCATATCAATAGAGTTCTGATTAGAGCACTGCTATTAGAGCTCTTAATCATTATTGTTATTATCATCCCATTTTGTTAATTTTTTTAGTTAACCATATTGAAATTTCATGGAATGTGAAGGGTCTTAAAGCAAATAAACTTTAATCATTCCTGGCACACAGTGTCCATCACGGGAAATTATTAAAGAGGTTCCCAGCTCTCACCATCCCAACTGCCCCTAAGATATAATAAATAGATTAATGTATTTACTTATCAACTACCTTTATGAAGAAAAGTTATGTTGAAGGAGGGATAATTATATGGTACATTTCTTGTGTATCACATGTAAGTTATGATATTTGTAAATTTAATTATCACAAATATTATAACTTAATCTTACAGGATTTTTAATTAAAAAAAATTGAGAAAGAATTTTTGAATTATAATTAAAATAATGTCATAATTAATATCGCAATGAATCATAACTAATATTACAATAGATCATAGCCAAAAGCGACAAAGATCGTAACTAGGGTGCATATGTGTGTATCATAAAATTTCCCAAAGACAAGTTGCATGAAATATAAATATTGCAGTCTAAATAATAAATAATATTGGGGAAATTGACAAGAAATTATATATGTATAAATTATATCTGTTGTCTCCTTGATATGTCTCTTGTATGAATTTATTTCCAGTAGTTTCAATTTTATCAATCATGATTTTTAAGTTTTTTATATGGTATTAATTTAGTTTAATTGATAAAATTTATTAAAAAATTAGATAGAAATTAAGGATAAAATAATTTATTAGAAGGGAATTGACCATTTTGAATTTGAAACCAACCCTCAACCACTTTGAAAAGAGTAAATAGACTATTTTACGACTTGATTTCATTCTAATTTATAAAAGGGCATTATAAATTATTAGAATGTGAAAATTGAAGAGTAAAACTGATAAAATTAAAACTACAATAATCAAATTAACACAAAAGTCAAATTATAAAGATTACGGGTATGATTTGCCCTACCATTATTATTGGGGTGTTTATCATCAGTAACATGTTATGTGTTTCTTGGTACATGTTACATAGTTTTGTAGCCAATATTACATAAGTTTTTAGTAGAGTTATAATAATTTGTTATTCAGAAATAAAGTTACGTGTTATTATTGTAATGTTACATACTTTGTGGTGAAAAATATTTTGATAAAAAGATATATAACATTATTATAATAACATGTACTAAAAAAATGTATATGGTAGTAGCGCAGGGATTTCCATAAATTTATTGAAAAATCCATTAATTTATTTTACAACTTATTGAAAATATCTTTATTGATATATTAACATATGTGATGTATAATTTTTTTCATTAATAAAGACCTATTTTTGGAAGTAGGTTAAAAGTTAAATTTTTGATTTTTTTATTTTTTGAAAAAATGTGTAAAAAAGTAGAAAATTGATGTGATTAAAAAAGTCAAAAAATTAACTTTTTAACTTTTAACCTAATTACCAAAATAGGCCAAAATTCTCTTTTTTGGCTGATAAAAAAAAACTTATTTATAAATTATATAAGGAAAAAATTACGTTTCTAACCCACAAGTCTTGTGGAAGCTCCAAATTCTCAATCTAAAATTTATAATTTTTTGTTTTTTTAAAATTTTAAAAAATCTTCTATTGACTTACTCTTATTCAAGCAAAATAAATAAATAAAAATTAATATCCTATGATTTATGACTTTCAAATGGAAAGTAAATCAAATCTAAAAAAATGAAAAGTATACTAATCCGTTTCAAAATTCAAATTTGAGGGTCATTAAATATGAAAAGCAATCTATTAATTCAAATTAAAATTGGCACAATATAAATTTAAAATTATAATGATCTATCTCATGATTTATAAGTTTTGAATACAAATTTAAAATTATCATAATTAGCTCACAATTTTTGTATTTAGGAGCAATAAGAATGGCGTTGAAAATGCTTTTAATTTTCAAAATCTCATACAAAATCTATATACTATTATAACTGAAAAACGTTGTCATTCTATTAAAGTTTAAAGTTGTATTTTTTTAATTTTTTTTTTAGGTTTAATTTTTGTTAATATGTGTCACAATATAATTGGTTTATAAATTAATTTTATATTCTTAAAATAAAATTTTAAATTTAGATTCTTCCTTAAATTATGTTACCATAATAAGATCAATATTTATTCCTTAATTTATGCATCTTTTATTAAATTAAAAAATAAATTTTAAATTTAAATTCTTTTTTAAAATTATGTTATTACAATTAGAATGAGATCAATATTCACATGTGTCATAATATTATTAGTCTAAACTTAATATGTTGTTAAATACATGTATTCAAATGATTAATCACTATTAAAAGTTTATATTTTTATTTTTTGTCATTTTTGATTTTAAATTTTATAAAAAAAATTTATGTCCTTCTAAACTATAAGGATTTAAACAATAAATTTTTTTAATACAAATATTATTTTTAACAAAATACAAAAACATTAAGAAAATAAATGACTTTTTTAACAATTGCCAAACATAATGGATTGTATTAATTTTTTTTATTTAGTTATCTCAATTGTCAATTAAACAAATTAAAATAAAAAATAAATTTTTTTGGTTTAAATAGTTAAGAAGTGATTTTTGTTAAAATCAAATAGAAATAAACATGCTTTTTTAATTAAAAGTGATAGTTAGTGAAACTTTTTTTTTTATATATATAATAAAAAAATGGGAGTTACATGTGATAATTTATTATTCCAGCAATGGTACGGACCCACACTTTCACCTACAATGTGACAAGGGAGTTGGGCTCTATGTCATTGAATGTTTAGCAAATCAAGATTTGACACATATGATACCGCATCATTGTGGATGTTTTAGCAAATAGAAATAAACATTTAAAAAAAAAATTAAAAGTGATAGTTGGTGAAATTTATTTTTTATATATACATAATAAAAAAATAAAGAAAATGAGAGTTACATATGATAATTTATTGTTCCAGCAATGGTACTGTAACAACCCTCGTACTGATTACCGATAACCCACTGAATTAGCTATTAGTTACTGCTAAACCGAACTGATAGTGACTGATAATTGAATGAACTGAAGTACTGAATGGACTGATTGAAATCGAAACTGAAATTGAATAAGTATATCTCTTGTATTACATATTGCATCTGTTTGATTGAATGATTATCTGTTAGAATTCATGTGTTTAAACTGTTAATTGGAGGCCTTATCGGCGGCCGAATTAGGAACCGATTAGTGTTTTGCAATCAGTAGAATATTTGTGATTTAATGGTATATTTATCTGAAAATTGATTAGGAATGATTAAACTAGATTACAATGAGTTAATTACAAACTTGGACTTAATTACCATATTGCCACTCCTAGTGGGCCACTTAGAATAATATATTAGGCCTTATTACATGTTGATCAAAGCTTCTCCTCAGCCATTTCCTTAGTCCCCACCGAAATTAGAAGAGAGCTAGAGTGAGAGAGTGATTTCATCTTGTGTATTGACTTACTCTTGAAGAATTGGCTTGAGAATTGAAGTGTAGATTGTCAAATTGGACTCTCAAACTTTGAATACAAGACTAGGGTATGTATTTCAACCCCTCATTGTTGTCCTTAAGGTTGTTTCTTGCTAGATTCTTGGCGAATTATAGAGTTGAGTCTTGATTTTGTTCATAATTGTTGAATTGGAGTTCCATTCATGCATGCATGGCCATTTTAATGTATTTTGAGGTTAAATTCTTGGAGAGTTATACATGCATGTCCATGTTTATATTATAGCCCATGTTTTCAAAATGTTTTCCAACTATTGAGCTCTTTAGAGCAAGGATTGAAGCTTGAATTTGGTTTAAAACTCATGCATTGCATGTTTACATATTGTTCTTGAAAATGGGTTTGAATTTTGTATTTAATTGACTCACCTTTGGGGCTTGAATTCATAAATTGGCTTTTGAAACTTGTTATACATTGTTTTAGGATGTATTTTCCAGAATTTAGGCCCAAGAGGTCGAGTATTGAGTTGGGAATGCTTGGTTTGAGCTTGGAAGGCAAATCTGGAAATTCCAGATTTGGCTTCTTCGCTCGAGTGAAGGATTCCTCGCTCGAGCGACCAACGTTTCCTCTGAGCCACGCTCGAGCGAAGGATTGGTGGCTCGAGCGTAAAAATCGAGCATCCAGTACTTTTACTGTTTCTGCAGACCGCTTGAGCGAAGGATTTCTCGCTCGAGCGAAGCCTTTGATTTTGGAAGCTCGCTCGAGCGAAGGAAGGCTCGCTCGAGCGAGGCTCCTATTTTCAGCAACTTTTGAAAAATGCCTTCCAAGTGTATTTTTGCATCCTCATCCCATCCTAGGCATTCCTAGGCCTAGTTTAAGGCATCTTAATGAGGATTTAGACATAGAACCACACCGAGGAAATTTAGGGATTTAATTATTATCCTTCCCGATTGTGAACTTAGTGTGTGTTCTCTATTTGTTAACTGTTTAGGGTTGGCTTCGGGGACGCGCTCTAGCTGCTATTAGCCCAATCTCTGTGAGTAACAGATTGTGTAAAGATATGTTCAAAATGGTTATCTTTTGAATACTGAACAGAACTGTTTACTGAACTGATATTGTTATTGAATGAATGTATGTCCTGTATTGTGAACTGTACTGTGGCATCCTTAGCACTTATTACTTACTGTTATTGTTACAGAGCTCTGTCGGTTTCCTTGGGGAACCATACTGTTTATTGATTGATGGCCATCACTACTGTTGGGTCTGTTGAGGCCCGGTCCTTTTGGACCCACTGTTTATAGGCTAATGGATGTACCACATGTGACTGATTGACTGAAATACTGAAAGACTGAAATACTGTTTAATGAACTGTTTTCATTACTGTAAGGACATTCATTCATAACCTCTTTACGCATTATGTTATTCACTGGGCTTTAGCTCACTATTTATATATATATGTAGGTTCTCAGCAGCCAGACCGGAGCTAGGAGCGTGGGTTAGTCCCCAGTTTTGTCAAGCCAGCCTATGTGCCTCACTGCGAGGTTCTGAGACGCCATACTATGGCTTGGGGTGTTTTTGTGTTCCCCACCCGTCTCTTGACTGTTTTGTATTATTGTATAAACTGTTTACTGTTTGACCGTACTGTTATCGAGGGATCAGGTCCCCGTACTGAATGTTTGTATATGATTGTATAGACTGTACTGTTTTGAACCGTTTGAATGCATGAAAAATGTTTTTGGCATACAGATTGTCACAGCTCAATGGACACTAGTTACTTACTGTTTTGGCTTCCGCCAGGCCCTGTACTCTGTTTTAACTGTATTACTGTTCAGCAGGCCTTCGGTAATCTCGGATTACTGGCCAGTTACGGTGCTAAACCCATAGGGCCGGGTTTGGGTCATGACAGAGTGGTATCAGAGCGATACGTAACCACGAGTTATACCGCACACACGTGTCCAAATGAGCTATAGGGTGTCCTAGAAAAGCAGTTAGGGCATCTCATGAACTTGAAAAGTGTGTGCTTATGACTGACTGATTATATGTTAAAATGTTAAACTGTTTAATTATACAACCGCTTATAATGATAACTGTTATAACTGCTTATAGTGAAATGGATAATGCAAGCACTGCAAATGAAACTGAATCATCATCCTCTGAGGCCAGAATGGCCAGGCTTGAACAAATGATGGGACTGGTAATTGAAAGACTAGATCAACAACAGAACCAACAGCCCCCACCTCCTCCTCCTCCGGTACAACCGGAACAGAATGTACAGAATGTGAACGTTAATGAGGTGGACATTATTGCACTGACTCATAAATTCAGCAAGATGAAACCGCCGTCCTTTCAGGGAGGCTTAGAACCGCTAAAGGCTGAAGCTTGGGTTTTGGAGACTGAAAAATTGTTTGAAGTTTTTCCGTGCTCGGAAGCACATAAGGTATTGTTAGCCACCTTTACATTGCAGGAAGAAGCTAGAAGGTGGTGGATGTTGATCCGTGACACCAACACTGTGGTGACTTGGGCTCAGTTCAAGGAGTCCTTCTTTGAAAAATACTTCCCTCAATGTGTCAGGGATAGAAAGGTAACTGAATTTGAACAACTGAAACAGGGCACAACATCTGTTGCCGAATATGAGAAGAAGTTCACCGAGCTTGCTAGATATGCACCGCATATGGTGGACACCGATTACAAAAAGGCCAGGAAGTTTGAAGGCGGCCTGAATGTTGCTATCCTTGACAGAGTTAACATGTTGAAATTGCCAACTTATGTGGGTGTACTTGATCGAGCCTTGATGGCTGAATCAAACATTGAAGCACTGAAACAAACCGAACCACCAACAACTGAATGGCGCAGTAAAAGGCAGGGTTTCAAATTCAAGAAAGGCAAACATAACTCTGCAAACAAGAAACAAAACACGGGGTCAACAACTAGCCCCAGCCAAGGGAGTGGATTCATTCCACCCTGCTCCGTATGTGGCAATAAGCACAAAGGGGTTTGCTATCAGATTTCCGGAGCTTGTTTCAGATGTGGCAAGGTGGGCCACAGAATTAAAGACTGTCCCTCTGCCCCACCAGCTAGTAGTAAAGCTACACCGAACACCGCAGCATCAAATGTAGCACCAAAGCCTAACCCCAAAGCTACCGGGAAAGAGCCTATGAGGCAGGGTCGAGTGTTCGCCCTAGTACCGGGAGACGTGCAAAACACTGAGACTGTTGTGTCAGGTATCCTCTCTATCTGTGCTCAAAATGCTTATGTATTGATTGATTCGGGGTCTACACATTCGTATGTATCGCATGCTTTTTCGCGCAAATTGAATAGACCCTTAGAACCCATGAATTATCTGCTAGCTGTATCATCACCTGTTGGGGGATCCATGACATGTGCATATATGTATCCTGCTTGTGAGATTATTGTTGGGGACATGCATCTGTTTATTGATTTACTACCGTTGAACATAGATCATTTTGATGTAATATTGGGGATGGATTGGTTACAAAAATATCATGCTACTATCGATTGTGTGACCAAGCGAGTTGTTTTCCGTCCACCGGGTTTATCTGAATTTGTATTTAGTGGGGTTGGAGTAGTACCTCCACCGTATCTGATTTCTTCTGTAAAAGCTGTCAAATTGATTAGAAAGGGATGTAAAGGATATCTGTGTTCTGTACTGACTGTATCTGCTAATGATAATGTTAAAACTGATGTGAATTGCATTCCTATAGTCAGAGAATTCCCAGATGTATTTCCAGATGATTTGCCAGGGGATTTGATTGATAGGGAAGTTGAATTTACTGTTGATGTGATTCCGGGTACACAGCCAATGTCTAAAGCTCCCTACAGAATGGCTCCAACTGAACTGAAAGAATTGAAAGTACAATTGCAGGAACTGTTAGACAAGAAGTTTATCAGACCCAGTACTTCACCGTGGGGTGCACCTGTTTTGTTTGTAAAGAAAAAAGATGGCTCACTGAGACTGTGCATTGATTACCGTGAATTGAACAAGGTAACTGTAAAGAACAAATATCCATTACCGCGTATTGATGATTTGTTTGACCAGTTACAGGGTGCACAAGTGTTTTCCAAGATCGACCTCAGATCAGGGTATCACCAACTGAAAGTTAAACCAGAAGACATTGATAAAACTGCTTTTAGAACGAGGTATGGCCACTATGAATTTTTAGTTATGCCGTTCGGAGTTACCAATGCCCCAGCTGCATTTATGGACCTCATGAATAGAATCTTCAAACCGTACCTTGATGATTTTATTGTAGTATTTATTGATGACATACTGATTTATTCTAAGACTGGTGAAGAACATGAACACCATCTGAGACTTGCCCTGCAAACCCTAAGAGAACAGAAACTGTATGGTAAACTGTCTAAATGTGAGTTTTGGCTTGATCATGTTATGTTTTTGGGGCATGTTGTTAGCAAAGATGGAATTTCTGTTGATCCGCAGAAAATTGAAGCTGTAGTAAACTGGCCTAGACCAACAAATGTGACTGAAGTCCGAAGCTTTTTGGGACTAGCCGAGTATTACAGGAGATTTGTCAAAGATTTCTCCAAAATTGCCTTACCACTGACTCAGTTGACACAGAAGGGGATATCATTTGACTGGACTGACCAAAGAGAATCAGCATTCCAGGAGTTGAAAACTAGACTCGTGACTGCACCAATTCTTACCTTGCCTACAGGTACGGATGGTTATACTATTTTTAGTGATGCTTCTCATAAGGGTTTGGGATGTGTTTTAATGCAGAATGAGACAGTTATTGCTTATGCTTCCCGACAGTTGAGACCACATGAAAAGAATTACCCAACCCATGACCTGGAACTTGCTGCAGTGGTGTTTGCACTGAAAATTTGGCGTCACTATTTGTATGGAGCAACATGTGAAGTGTATACTGACCACAAGAGCCTGAAATACTTTTTCACTCAGAAAGAACTGAATATGAGACAGCGGAGATGGCTAGAACTGATTAAAGACTATGACCTACAGATTCTGTACCATCCGGGAAAAGCCAACACCGTTGCCGATGCATTGAGCCGAAAGTCAATTGCCAACCTAGCTTGTTTGCTGACTGGACAGAAGGAGTTGCTTTGTGACCTTGAAAAGTCTGAGATTGAAATTGTTTTGAAGGAACAAGGTGGAACCTTAGCTGCTATTTCTGCTCAACCAGCATTGATTGAAGAAATTAAGGAGAAACAACAATTGGATGATTACTTGAAGAAGGTTATTGAAGAAAGAGATTCTAAACCGAGACCGGGGTTCAAAGTTGAGAACAATGTACTGAAATTTCAAGAAAGACTGTGTGTACCGAATGACACTGGACTGAAAAGAAGAGTACTGCAAGAAGGCCACAATTCAAAATTTTCTATCCACCCAGGGAATACGAAAATGTATCAAGATTTGAAATTGAATTTCTGGTGGCCGGGAATGAAGAAGGAAATTGCCGACTTTGTGTCCAAATGCCTTCATTGCCAACAAGTCAAAGCGGAACATCAACGACCTGCTGGATTATTGCAACCCTTACCCATACCAGAGTGGAAATGGGAGCATATCACGATGGACTTTATCGTTGGATTGCCTCGCTCTAGGAAATGTATGGACTCTATTTGGGTTATTGTTGATAGACTGACTAAAACTGCTCACTTCTTACCTGTCAAGACAATTTATAATGCGGACAAATTGGCTGTTATCTATATTGATGAAATTGTGAGACTGCACGGAGTGCCTGTGTCTATTGTTTCTGACAGGGATTCGAAGTTTACGTCGAGGTTCTGGCAAAGCCTACAGACTGCATTGGGCACTGAATTGAGGCTGAGTAGTGCCTATCATCCTCAGACAGATGGCCAGTCAGAAACGACCATCCAGACTCTAGAGGATCTACTGAGAATGTGTGTCCTGGATTTTCAGGGAAACTGGGAAAGTCATTTGCCGTTGGCTGAATTCGCCTACAACAACAGCTATCATTCGAGTATTGGCATGGCGTCTTTCGAGGCATTGTATGGCAGAAAATGTAAATCTCCAATTTGCTGGGCAGAAGTTGGAGATGGGCCTTTGCTTGGGCCCGAGATTGTGTATGAAACAACTAAAAAGATAAAACTGATACAGCAAAGACTGAAAACTGCACAGAGTAGACAGAAGAGTTATGCAGATGTTAGAAGACGAGACCGAGAATATGAAGTGGGTGATCACGTTTTTGTGAAAGTGACACCAATGAAAGGCCAGACTTGTTTTGGAGTCAAAGGCAAGTTAGCGCCGCGGTATGTCGGACCGTATCAGATTGTTGAGAAAATCAATCCGGTGGCGTATCAAGTTGCACTTCCTCCTGAAATGGAGCATATGCATAACGTCTTCCACATCTCTATGTTGAGAGATTATCTTCGGGATCCATTCCATGTGATTGAGCCTACTCGGATAGTGTTGAGTGATGACTACACTTACGAGGAGAGGCCTATACAGATTGTAAACCGACGGATCAAGAAGCTGAGAAACAAAGAGATCCCGCTAGTGAAAGTTGATTGGCAGAACCATGGTGGTGTGTATGCCACTTGGGAAAGGGAAGATGACATGGCTAAAAAAATATCCGGAACTGTTTCCACTGAACCCTGTTTTCTTCCAAACTGAAGGTAACTCGAGTTTAGAGGACTAAACTCCTTATAAGGAGGGGAGACTGTAACAACCCTCGTACTGATTACCGATAACCCACTGAATTAGCTATTAGTTACTGCTAAACCGAACTGATAGTGACTGATAATTGAATGAACTGAAGTACTGAATGGACTGATTGAAATCGAAACTGAAATTGAATAAGTATATCTCTTGTATTACATATTGCATCTGTTTGATTGAATGATTATCTGTTAGAATTCATGTGTTTAAACTGTTAATTGGAGGCCTTATCGGCGGCCGAATTAGGAACCGATTAGTGTTTTGCAATCAGTAGAATATTTGTGATTTAATGGTATATTTATCTGAAAATTGATTAGGAATGATTAAATTAGATTACAATGAGTTAATTGCAAACTTGGACTTAATTACCATATTGCCACTCCTAGTGGGCCACTTAGAATAATATATTAGGCCTTATTACATGTTGATCAAAGCTTCTCCTCAGCCATTTCCTTAGTCCCCACCGAAATTAGAAGAGAGCTAGAGTGAGAGAGTGATTTCATCTTGTGTATTGACTTACTCTTGAAGAATTGACTTGAGAATTGAAGTGTAGATTGTCAAATTGGACTCTCAAACTTTGAATACAAGACTAGGGTATGTATTTCAACCCCTCATTGTTGTCCTTAAGGTTGTTTCTTGCTAGATTCTTGGCGAATTATAGAGTTGAGTCTTGATTTTGTTCATAATTGTTGAATTGGAGTTCCATTCATGCATGCATGGCCATTTTAGTGTATTTTGAGGTTAAATTCTTGGAGAGTTATACATGCATGTCCATGTTTATATTATAGCCCATGTTTTCAAAATGTTTTCCAACTATTGAGCTCTTTAGAGCAAGGATTGAAGCTTGAATTTGGTTTAAAACTCATGCATTGCATGTTTACATATTGTTCTTGAAAATGGGTTTGAATTTTGTATTTAATTGACTCACCTTTGGGGCTTGAATTCATAAATTGGCTTTTGAAACTTGTTATACATTGTTTTAGGATGTATTTTTCCAGAATTTGGGCCCAAGAGGTCGAGTATTGAGTTGGGAATGCTTGGTTTGAGCTTGGAAGGCAAATCTGGAAATTCCAGATTTGGCTTCTTCGCTCGAGCGAAGGATTCCTCGCTCGAGCGACCAACGTTTCCTCTGAGCCACGCTCGAGCGAAGGATTGGTGGCTCGAGCGTAAAAATCGAGCATCCAGTACTTTTACTGTTTCTGCAGACCGCTCGAGCGAAGGATTTCTCGCTCTAGCGAAGCCTTTGATTTTGGAAGCTCGCTCGAGCAAAGGAAGGCTCGCTCGAGCGAGGCTCCTATTTTCAGCAACTTTTGAAAAATGCCTTCCAAGTGTATTTTTGCATCCTCATCCCATCCTAGGCATTCCTAGGCCTAGTTTAAGGCATCTTAATGAGGATTTAGACATAGAACCACACCGAGGAAATTTAGGGATTTAATTATTATCCTTCCCGATTGTGAACTTAGTGTGTGTTCTCTATTTGTTAACTGTTTAGGGTTGGCTTCGGGGACGCGCTCTAGCTGCTATTAGCCCAATCTCTGTGAGTAACAGATTGTGTAAAGATATGTTCAAAATGGTTATCTTTTGAATACTGAACAGAACTGTTTACTGAACTGATATTGTTATTGAATGAATGTATGTCCTGTATTGTGAACTGTACTGTGGCATCCTTAGCACTTATTACTTACTGTTATTGTTACAGAGCTCTGTCGGTTTCCTTGGGGAACCATACTGTTTATTGATTGATGGCCATCACTACTGTTGGGTCTGTTGAGGCCCGGTCCTTTTGGACCCACTGTTTATAGGCTAATGGATGTACCACATATGACTGATTGACTGAAATACTGAAAGACTGAAATACTGTTTAATGAACTGTTTTCATTACTGTAAGGACATTCATTCATAACCTCTTTACGCATTATGTTATTCACTGGGCTTTAGCTCACTGTTTATATATATATATGTAGGTTCTCAGCAGCCAGACCGGAGCTAGGAGCGTGGGTTAGTCCCCAGTTTTGTCAAGCCAGCCTATGTGCCTCACTGCGAGGTTCCGAGACGCCATGCTATGGCTTGGGGTGTTTTTGTGTTCCCCACCCGTCTCTTGACTGTTTTGTATTATTGTATAAACTGTTTACTGTTTGACCGTACTGTTATCGAGGGATCAGGTCCCCGTACTGAATGTTTGTATATGATTGTATAGACTGTACTGTTTTGAACCGTTTGAATGCATGAAAAATGTTTTTGGCATACAGATTGTCACAGCTCAATGGACACTAGTTACTTACTGTTTTGGCTTCCGCCAGGCCCTGTACTTTGTTTTAACTGTATTACTGTTCAGCAGGCTTTCGGTAATCTCGGATTACTGGCCAGTTACGGTGCTAAACCCATAGGGCCAGGTTTGGGTCGTGACAGGTACAGACCCACACTTTCATCTACAATGATGTGACAAGAGAGTTGGGTTCCATGTCATTGCATGTCTAGCAAATCAAGAGTTGACACATATAATACCATAACATTATGGATACAATTGTGAATTTATTTTATTTTTTATTTTTTATTTTTTTGTGGGTCTCAAACATTTTTGTTATTGTTCATCTAGATTTTTCTAGCACTTGCAAAACATGATGGATCCTGTTAATTTTTTTTTTTTTTAATTTCAGTTGTCAATTAAACAAACTAAAATAAAAAATGAAAATATTTTGGCTCAAATTGTTAAACAGTGAGTTTTGCTAAAATAAATAGAAATATATGTTATTTTTCTAATAAAAGTGATGGTTTGTGGAATATCTTTTTTTTATTTAAAAAGAAATGAGAGTTATAGGTAATAATTTATTGGTCATTTATAATTATTTTTAGATCAAATGAGAATATCATTCTAAATTTTCTTTTTATCCTTTTTTATTTTATTTTTATACAGATACTTTTATTTTGTAAAAATTTAATTTTATTATATTTAAATATTTTATTGTAAATTTTAAATTAAAAATATTTTTTGAAATATCATATTTAAATTATTTTATGCCATTATAAAATATAATTTTTTAATATTAACTTATTCGATAATCCCTTTCTAAAAAGTGTATTTGTTTTTGTTCATTAATATTAAAATTTTAATTAATCTTATTTACTATTAAAAATAAATTAGCAAATAATTTTATATATTTATATATATAATTTTGCTTTAATTGCTCAAGTTATTTGGTGTCTTCTGATATTTGAATTTCACATAGATTCTCACCAAATTAAAAATTATATTGCACAATCTTTAAAAATTGACAGGCTTGACTCGAGTTGCGTGAATTCAACTCGTTTAAATTTACAACTTTAGTAAGAGGTTGAAAGTTACATTATTAAAATTGTAACAAATTAAAAATTAATATATAAATTATGGTAAAATTATAAAACTTAAATTGTAAATTTTAATATTTTTTATTTTCATAATTTACATAAAAAAAATTAATTATTTATATTATTTCATATAAATATATTTTATTAATTTTTTTACATCCCGCATAGCATTGATTTGATTTTCATTAATTAATGTATGTCCTTTGTTTGCATCCATGAAAGTGCGAGACACGAGGTGGACTATGAAAGTGCAAGGCACGAGGTGGACTATCTGTGTGGGATTTGCTTACTCTTTCTTTCCGTTGAGGTCTTTCTTAAATGAAATGTGTGGCACACTTTCTTTTAACCTTGCCTTGCAAGTTTTGACTACGTAGACTGATTTTCATAGTAATTCACCCTTTTGAAATTAAAGTTTGACAAATTGCCACAAGCAATAAGTTCAATTTAACACACTCCTTTCAAATCCTTGAAATTGTCAAACTATCGTTTTAGTGCTATTTTGGGAAGAGATAAAAACGCATATTTTATCAAAAAATTTGATTTTTCATCTTTGTTCATTTGGCAAGAGCCAAAAAGTTAGTGGCAAAATTACGTAATTACCCTTAGTATTTATATTTTGTGAGTTTGGGTTAAAAGTAATTTTTTAAGTTGGGTGAGGCTATTTTAGTCATTTTAGTGTACTAAAAATCAACTTTTTACCAACTTCCCAAACTACTATAAAAAATCTTGATTAAAAGCAAAAAAGTTACCATCTTCCCAAAACACGTAACATCTGCTTTTAGATGTATTTTGGATATTACATTTGAGAAAAATGCTATGGTATGCATCCTTTAGGGTGCATATATCCATCTTATTATAAAATATATAATTTTATTATAAAATTTTGTAATATCAATTATAAAATACGTAATTTCGTCATAAATTAACATAATAAAATATTCTCAATTTTGTAGTTGATATTATAAAAATTTGTGAATTAATTATGATTTTTTTTATTATACCAACTTATTACGAGATTACGTATTTTGTAATTAATGTTACAAAATTTTATAGTAAAATTATACATTTTGTGATAAGGGTGCATATGCACCATAAGCGAACCCTAGATTTGAATAGGAATTTAAAAATAAAAATAAAATAAAATAGTGAGAGTTATGAATGAAATATAAGTTGAACTTTTTTTTTTTTATTTTCAATTTTTTTTATAAAAATTTCTATCTAAATTTACCACTAGGTCTTGTTTGGCATAACCTATATAATCCATCTTTTTATCTTTTTATCTTTTTTCCATCACATCACTTCTCTAATTTTCTACATTTCTTTTCGTAAAAAGACAAAAAGTACACTTTTTTTAGGACGCATGGTTGTGAGCGTAAATGCAGGGCTGCAACGCTATTGGGTAGCCGATGGCATACTTGCCCATCAACCAATGAATAAGATTATACAAATTAAAGTAATGCTAAATTAAGATAATAATAATTATTACAAATTGATGTGGTAATCAGTTGTACTTATTATTTAATTCTAGTGGACTCATTTTAAATACAAAAGTTTTCTTATTTTTTATTTATTACAATTGATGAGAGGAGAGGAGGAGAAGAAAAATTGCTTAGATATCACGCCGCATAAGGAAACACTTTATTCACTAGGTTAATTCTTTAGTTTTGAGGTTTTACTATTTCACACCACATATTTGTAAAAATATATATATATATATTATTTGTATTATATTTTCCTACAAATTAATAAGAAAATCTAAATCGAAGGCCAACTATTATGCAGATTTATGCGATTCATTTTTCCCTATTTTCACTGCTTAATATAATTATAACGCATGATGCATAGTATAAGATATGGGATTCTCTATCTCAAATCATTTTGTTCTGTGTCTCAATTATAATATTACATTTCCAAATTTACTTGTCTCCAAGTCTTCACATAATCAAATGCTTAGAAATAAATTAAATCAAGGAGACAGAGAAAATAAGTTATATAAGATCCTTGGTCATAGAATAAAATGATTCTGCAATGTGGACTTTTGTTGTGTCTCTCCAAGTTTGAACAATTCAAGGTAATTTTTTCTTCCAATGTGTGGAAATTAATACCTTTGTCATTAGTGTGAACTGTCAGAGGGTAGTAAAGCCTAGTTTGATCTTTGAAGTCTAAGGTCTTATTGTGCCTGTTTGGCAGAGTTTAATTACAGCTTATTTCAGTTTTCAGCTTAATTTAAGTTATTTTGATGTGTTTGGTTTAGCTTATAGATTATAACTTATAACTTTTTGGAAGTCAGAAATCAGCTTATTCTTTGAGTGGGGCAAGAGATGCTTTAAGAATAAGTTGAAAATCAGCTTATGGTCATAGTTATAAGCTATAAGCTGTTTAGACATAAGCTATAAGCACTTTTCCACAGCCCTACCAAACAGGGCCATTATGTATATAATAATAGCTGCAGAGGACTGTTATTGTGCACTGAAACTTCTATTTGTGAAAGCAATTGTTTTTGCTTCTTGATTTTCTTTGGTAAACAATGAAACAAGAGAAAAAGGAATATTATTAAAAAGGCAAAAAACACTGACAGGGATAGGCCCACAGGGACCACGGCCCACCATGAGTAAACCCAAGCCCACCAATTAAACCCCATTGCACAACCCGGGCGGTAAAACCCAGCATCACTGGGAGCCAACTGGACAGGGAAGACCAATGACATTCGGACACGCGGCGGATGCAGGACAGGCCACGTCAGTAGACAAAGATCTGCAGAGTTATTGCCACAGCACATCACCATTAATGCAATCCATCAGAACATTTATTGCGACAACACTTCTCAGCCGGCACGGCACCCCCTCACCCTGAACAAGGCAAATCACGACACAAGCTTTCGGCGGGGAAAATCCCAGAATAGCAGAGGTAACGAAATGATTACAAAAGGATATAAGCAAGGAAAAAGGAAAGAAGAAGGTTAAGTTTTCTACCTCTCTCTCTCTCTCTCTCTCTCCCTCTCTCTACGTTTTGTCTATTACCCTTTCTAATTCACACACCGGAGGGTTCGCCGGGGGACTACCCCGTCTCCCGATTGAACTTGCTTGCAGGTTTTCCAGTGGACCTGAGGAGCTAGGATCGGTCCAGCCCATACACGACGACACCCAGTATCATCAGTGGCGCCGTCTGTGGGAACCCGGTTTGTCCGTGCGCCAGTTGTGTTCATTGCCGCCGGAGACCCTGTTCAGTAACCTTCTCACCTCATCCGTCAAGTGTATGGTCACGACTAGATCCATGGCTTCCCACCATAATGCTACCGACCACCAAACCGACCCTCCCAACCCAAACAATCCACCACAGTACTTCACCGAGCTCACCAACAGCATCAACCGTATGGCCGAACAAAACCAAGCCCTAATCAATGCTCTGCTACAAAGAAACCTCCCTATACCTCCACCTCCGGATATTCCACCCCACCCAGAACAAGTTCCAGGCCATACTGTCCCACAACCCGACCCTCTCAACTCGGGAGGTTTGCAGCCTCCTCACCCACATATGCACCCGCCTCCTCCACCCCCACGTCCATCAGTCATAGCTCCAGCTCCAGAGGGAGAAGCTAGCAGTGTCCAACATCTGTCTCCCTCTGGCGGCGACAACATTCCCCTCTGGGACGCCGAACTCCGAGCCATGAAACTCCAGCTCCAGGGGGTTATGCAGAATATCCAACATAAGCCCTCCACCACAGCAAACTCCCCATTTGTCGCCTCCATCCGAGACAAACCCCTACCCGCCAAGTTCAAAATGCCTACCATCGACCCCTTTGACGGCACGACCGACCCCGTCGACCACCTGGAGACCTACCGTACCCTCATGATCCTCCATGCTTTCCCTGACGAGATCATGTGCCGAGCCTTTCCCGTGACACTGAAGGGGTCAGCTCGGCTATGGTTCAGCCAGTTGCCACCGGATTCGGTCTCCACATTCCAACACCTCAGTGATTCCTTCCTGAACCACTTCATCGGGGCCCAACGCCAGCGACGTCCGGCGACCCAACTCCTCAACATCCGTCAGACCGAGGGGGAGTCACTGCGCAGCTTTGTCACTCGCTTCAACACCGAGGCCTTACAAGTTGCTGAAAATGACGATAAAGTCATCCTCACGGCCTTCATGGCTGGTCTGCGGTCATCCGATTTCCTCTTCTCCCTCTCCAAGAACCCTCCGACATCCATGGCAGCCTTGCTCTCCAAAGCCCAAAAGTACATGAACGCCGAGGATTCTCTAGCCGCTCGGCAAGACTCCACGACTAAATATCTGGCCCCTAGAGAAAAGAGAAAAGACCAAGAACCCAGTAATGCCCGGCATCATAACCAAACATCCCGCTACGCCGACCGACCTCCTCGCCCCGACCGATCAGGCCCAACCAGACCCCCCGGTCGGTTCGAGCAATACACCCCCCTCAATACTCCCATAGAACAAGTTCTTCACCAGATTCAACGCGACTACCCCCTCAAATGGCCCCTTCCTCCACGGAACCCTTCCAACCGTAAAGACCAGTCCAAATACTGCCGTTTCCACCAGGATCATGGCCATAACACCGACGACTGCATCAGCCTCAAAGACCAAGTGGAGACCCTCATTCGCCAGGGACGCCTGAGCCGATTCACAGATACCCGCCCTCAGCAGAGGCAAAGGACCGAACCCCGCAGAGACAATCCCAGGCATACCCCTCCACGGCGACCAGCCCAACCAGACCAAGGGCATGACCGACCCCGCCAACAACCCCGGCCCCAAGGTAATCCGCCTCCGCCAGTTGGTGAAATCAGAGTTATTTCAGGTGGCCTTGCCTGTGGTGGACCGTCTCGCTCAGCTCAGAGGGCGGAGCTCAGAAAGATACGGCAGGGCTCAGACAAGACAGTGGCCACGGTCGACCGACCCCCCAAACAACCCAAACAGTGGACAGAGCCCATTACCTTCACGGACGCCGACTGCACAGGCATCCGTTATCCCCACGATGATCCCCTTGTCATCTCCGCTGTCCTCTCCAATTATAAGGTCAGAAGAGTCCTCATCGATAATGGCAGTTCCTCGGACATCATTTTTCTCAACTGCTTCCGCCAGCTGAAGATCGGGGAAGAGAGCCTGTCCCCACTCCAAACTCCTCTGGTCGGCTTCACCGGCGACCGGGTGACCTCTGTCGGTTCCATTGATCTCCCCATCACCATTGGAGAGTACCCACGACAGACCACGAAGTTGCTTACTTTCCTTGTTGTTGACTGCCCCTCTGCTTACAACATCATCCTCGGCCGCACCGCCCTTAATGCCTTCCAAGCCATCACATCCACCTACCACCTTGCCCTCAAGTTCCCTACCGATCTCGGGGTCGGAACGGTGAGAGGGGAACAGACCGTCGCTAGAGAATGTTATGTGGCCTCGCTTAAAGAGATCAAACTGAAGGAGGCAATGGTCATTGAAGGACTTGACGTCCGAGATGAGGAGGAACTGATCAGAGGCGAACCTGTGGAGGAACTCGTCGAAGTTAACATCGATCCCACCAACCCGATCAAAACAGCTAAAATCGGCAGCCAACTGCCCCCCCAAGCAAAGGCCGACCTCACTGCCCTCCTGACCGAACACAGGGACGTCTTCGCTTGGACTCATGCAGACATGCCAGGCATCGACCCCTCTTTCATCACCCACCGCCTCAGCATCGAGCCTCATTTCCGACCCTACCGACAAAGGCAGCGTATTTTCCATCCAGAGCGCAACAACCTCATAGCTGCAGAGGTTGACAAACTTCTAGAGGCCCACTTTATCCGGAATGTGGACTATCCCAAGTGGCTGTCCAACGTGGTCCTGGTACGCAAACACAATGGCAAGTGGCGTCTCTGCGTCGACTACTCCGACTTGAACCGAGCTTGTCCCAAAGATAGCTATCCTCTCCCCCGCATTGATCTGCTGGTTGACGCCACGGCCGGTCATCAAATGCTCAGCTTCATGGATGCTTTTTCAGGGTACAACCAAATCGTGATGCACTCATCCGACCAGGAACACACATCTTTCATCACTGACCGGGGCACCTACCACTACCGTGTCATGCCGTTCGGACTAAAGAATGCTGGGGCCACCTACCAACGTTTAGTCAATACAGTCTTCCACCATCAGATCGGACGGAACATGGAAGTGTATGTGGATGACATGCTGGTCAAGAGTAAACTCTCCACTGACCACCTCACCGACCTACGGGAGACTTTTGCCACCCTCCGCAAATATCAAATGAAGCTCAACCCAGAGAAGTGCGCCTTTGGCGTGGGCTCTGGCAAATTCCTGGGTTTCATGGTCAGTCAGCGCGGCATCGAGGCCAACCCAGAGAAGATCAAGGCCTTGATCGAAATGCAGTCACCCAAAACCGTTAAAGAGGTCCAAAGACTCACTGGCAGAGTGGCAGCCCTCAACCGTTTCATCTCCCGCGCAACGGATAAGTGCCTGCCATTTTTCAAAGTCCTGCGGCAGACTTTTGAGTGGACAACTGAATCAGAAGAAGCCTTTCAACAGTTAAAACAGTGCATGGCCAATCCTCCCCTCCTTTCACAGGCAATTACCGGCGAGCCCCTCTTCCTCTACCTAGCAGTATCAAGCACTGCAATCAGCGCAGCACTCATCAGAGAGGACGGCTCAGTTCAACGGCCGGTCTACTACATCAGTCGGGCTCTCAGGGGAGCAGAGCAGAACTACCCCTTATTAGAAAAGCTGTCCCTGGCCCTGGTCACCGCCTCCAGGCGACTCCGCCCCTACTTCCAAGCCCATTCCATAGTGCTTCTCACCGACCAGCCACTGAAGAAGGTCATGCAGCAACCAGAGCTCTCAGGAAGACTTATGCAGTGGTCAGTAGAACTAAGCCAGTACGACATCTCTTATCGCCCCCGGACTGCAATCAAGGGGCAAGCCGTAGCCGACTTCATCTTGGAATTCACCAACCCGGCCCCAACCACTAACCCTCCAGCCCCACCAACCCCGCCCGAGCCCGAAGACCCTCATTGTTGGACACTCAATGTCGACGGCTCGTCTCGCAGGGAAGGAAGTGGAGCTGGTCTCATCCTAACATCCCCCGAAGGGGGTTACTTCAAATGTGCCCTCCGCCTCCTGTTTTCGGCCAGCAACAATGAGGCCGAATACGAAGCATTGATAGCAGGACTTCGTCTAGCCAAAGACATTGGTGTTAGCCACATTCGCGTGTTCAGTGACTCCCAACTTATCGTCGGCTAGATCACGGGTGAATTCGATGCCAGGGACACCACAATGCGGACTTACAGGGACATGGCGCTCACACTTGTCCGTCTCTTCAACACTTTCCAGATTAGACACATACCTCGGGCGGAGAACTCCAAAGCAGATGAGATGGCCCAGCTGGCCTCCGCCGATCAATCCGACCTCAGCCATGGAGTTCGCCTCGAATACCTGACACACCCGGCCATCTCACCCGACCTGCAAGAAGTGCACTTTCTCCAGACGGAACCCATTCCTTGGGCATCCGACATCTTCCTCTTCTTGACCACTGGTGAACTCCCAGATGACCAACACCAGGCTGCCAAGGTCAGAGCCCGGTCAGCTAATTACATTCTGGTCGACGGCCTCCTTTACAAGCGCGGTTTTTCACGACCGTACCTGCGGTGCCTCAGCCCCGCCCAAGCAACCTATGTAATGCAAGAGATCCATGAAGGAATTTGTGGCAATCATTCGGGCGGCAGGTCTCTTGCACACAAAGTACTCCGCACAGGCTACTTCTGGCCGACCCTCCACAAAGATGCCTCTGATTTCGTGCTGAAATGCGACAAGTGTCAGCGTTTCGCCAACATCCCCCACGCTCCTCCCTCTGAGCTGATCAATCTCTGCAGCCCTTACCCGTTCGCCAAATGGGGTATCGACCTGGTTGGTCCACTTCCCACCGGGCGAGGCCAGACCAAGTTCGCAATTGTCGCCATTGATTACTTCACCAAGTGGGTCGAGGCAGAACCCCTCGCCACGATCACCGAGCGGAATACCACCAAGTTTATCTGGCAATCGATTGTCTGCAGATTTGGCATCCCTCAGGCCATCGTCTCCGACAATGGCAAACAGTTCGACAATGCTAAATACAGGAAATTTTGTGCAGATCTCCAGATTCAACCATGCTTCTCTTCCCCCGGTCACCCCCAAGCAAATGGCCAGGTGGAGGTCACCAACCGCTCTCTCCTGAAGATCATCAAAACTAAACTCGAAGCTGCTAAAGGCCTCTGGGCTGAGGAACTACCACATGTACTCTGGGCTTACCGAACTACTGCACGGACTCCCACGGGGGAAACCCCTTTTCGCTTAACATATGGCGCCGAGCCGGTCATTCCTGTGGAAGTCGGTCTGCCCACCCCCAGGACCTTACACCCGGATCTCGCCTCAGCCGAAGAACTCCGTCGGGCAGACCTGGACCTCATCGAGGAGCTCAGAGAGACTGCCGCCGTCAGGTTGGCTTCGTACCAGCAGAAAATGAGAGCCCATTATAACCGCAGAGTCCGACCACGGGAGTTCTTTCCAGGCGACCTTGTCCTGAGAGAAGCAACTCTTGCCACAAAGAATCCAACCGAGGGCAAGTTGGCAGCCAAATGGGAGGGGCCCTACGTGGTGAAGGCCCGCCCGCGGCCAGGCACTTATCGACTTCAAGACATGGATGGCCGAGACCTTCCCCATCCCTGGAATACTGAACATTTGAAGCGTTACTATCAATGAATCCTTACTTTTGTATTGATAGAATTGTTGTATTTTCCTTTCTCAATACATAATATAAATATCGACTGGAGTTCCCACTTTCTATAATTCAATTGTCTGAATGTAGCTTCTATTTGCAGCAGCACTTTCAAGAGCCTCAGTTCGACCTGAGCACCTCCAAAAGCCTCAGTCAGATCTGAGCACTTTCAAAAGCCTCAGTCCGACCTGAGCACCTCCAAAAGCCTCAGTCCGACCTGAGCACTTCCAAAAGCCTCAGTCCGACCTGAGCACCTCCAAAAGCCTCAGTCCGACCTGAGCACTTTCAAAAGCCTCAGTCCGACCTGAGCACTTTCAAAAGCCTCAGTCCGACCTGAGCACTTCCAAAAGCCTCAGTCCGACCTGAGCACCTCCAAAAGCCTCAGTCCGACCTGAGCACTTTCAAAAGCCTCAGTCCGACCTGAGCACTTTCAAAAGCCTCAGCCAGACCTGAGCACTTTCACAAGCCTCAGTCCGACCTGAGCACTTCCAAAAGCCTCAGTCCGACCTGAGCACTTTCAAAAGCCTCAGCCAGACCTGAGCACTTTCAAAAGCCTCAGTCCGACCTGAGCACTTCCAAAAGCCTCAGTCCGACCTGAGCACTTTCAAAAGCCTCAGCCAGACCTGAGCACTTTCAAAAGCCTCAGTCCGACCTGAGCACTTCCAAAAGCCTCAGCCAGACCTGAGCACTTTCAAAAGCCTCAGTCAGATCTGAGCACTTTCAAAAGCCTCAGTCCGACCTGAGCACCTCCAAAAGCCTCAGTCCGACCTGAGCACTTTCAAAAGCCTCAGTCCGACCTGAGCACTTTCAAAAGCCTCAGTCAGACCTGAGCACTTTCAAAAGCCTCAGTCCGACCTGAGCACTTTCAAAAGCCTCAGTCAGACCTGAGCACTTTCAAAAGCCTCAGTCCGACCTGAGCACTTCCAAAAGCCTCAGTCCGACCTGAGCACTTTCAAAAGCCTCAGCCAGACCTGAGCACCTCCAAAAGCCTCAGTCCGACCTGAGCACTTTCAAAAGCCTCAGTCCGATCTGAGCACTTTCAAAAGCCTCAGCCAGACCTGAGCACTTCCAAAAGCCTCAGTCCAACCTGAGCACTTTCACAAGCCTCAGTCCGACCTGAGTACTTTCAAAAGCCTCGGCCAGACCGAGCACTGAGCACTTTCGAAAGCCTCCACAGCCGCAGTCAGAACCATCTGAAAGCTCGTAAAGCACACCGATGATACCATAATTTCAAGATAATTTGACACTTAGTCATATTTTAAAGATGTCCTCCCATATTTCATTTGCCAATCACATCTTCAACGTTACATTTCAGTCTATTCTTTCAAGGTAATTTGACACTTAGCCAATATTTTAAAACCGTTCTCTCCTATTTTCATTCGACACTTTGTTTTACATCTTCAACCTTATGTGTCAGTGCACTTTCATGCCCATTCAACTTGAAACATTATTTTCCAGATCCCCCCCACACTTAAACAAATTTGCTATTTCACTCTGTATTAGAAAATTCCTCATCCTATTTTGGCCTGAATTTTGGCATGACTTTAGTCCCCTACTGCCTGGCACCAGCATTCGCTGAAAACATCAGTGCACCAAATAACAAAAAAAAAAAAAAAAAAAAAAAAAAAAAAAAAAAAAAAACAACACACAGGCCAAACCAACACAAGAGCAAATACACTGGAATCATCAATTAGAACCACAAGTGCCATTTTATTCATTCAAGAATGTGTGCACAAATTACTTACATCCCTTCAAAAAAAAAAAAAAAAAAACAAAAAAACAAAAAAATGTGTGTATACACAAAATACAAGCTTCTAATGATCACTCCTCCTCCTCGCTCGAGATAAGATCCGCTTCTTCTACACCCTCGTCCAGGGGGGTCTGGGCCACATCATCCTCCTCCACTGTCACCCTGCTAAAGTCAAGCTCTGGAAACAGCTCTTCAGCCTTGCGCCTGAACATTTGCCACCCGCTGTCCCAGTACTCTGCCATTTCATGCTTATAAAAGTCTGACCGTTGGAAGCTCTCTATGACTTCAGACTCAGGCCTTCCTTCAGCCGTTGTCCGCGATGGGCCAGCCCCCCCGGACTCCTCCCTCGCCAGGCTGCTCGCCACTGCAGCATCAATGGCAATCTGAAACTCAGGCGACCCTTTGAACTGCTCAATCGCTGCTGCGTATAGATCGGGGTAAGCAGCCCTCTCAGAGGCTGCCTTCGCCCTCTCCTCATCCAATTCTCTCTGAAGGGCCGCCTTCTCAGCAGAAGCTTTGGCCACCTCAGCTTCTAACTCCCTCTGCAAGACCTCCCTCTCAGCCACTGCCCTTCTTCGCTCCTCCTCTATCTCCTTCTTTAGGCTCACCCTTTCCGCCGTTGCCTTCTCCATCTCCGCTTCCAACTCCCTCACCAGCCTCCCCCTCTCCTCGTCTGCCTTGGCAAGCCCGTCTTCCAACTCCTTTTGCAGAGCCTTAACCTTAGCATCTGCCTCATCTTTTTGCCTCACCAGCTCTTCGTTGCTGTTCATGGCTTCTTCGTGCCGATCGTTGGCGATGGCACAGGCTTGTCGGGACTCTTCCAACCTCTTTTGCTCGCCGACCAGTTGGAACTCGAGTGACACAACCTTTCGACGTGCATCCTCCAGATCCAGCTTGACTGCTTGCAACTCAGCCTGAGCCTTCTCCCAACTTGTCTTCTCAACCTTCAGCTTGGCCAGCTGTGCCTCTGCTTTCTCTGTCTTGATCTTTGCAGCCCCAGCCTTCCTAAAGAGGGCCCCTGCCAAGGTCGTCACCTCCATCTGTGCAGAACACAACCCCCTGAAGAGGTCTGCCTCGTTAAACATTGAAGCTGAGCGCAGGCCTGACTCTTCTACGATCCTCACCAAACGCTCAGCCCCTGCCCTGGCTGGGCCTTCCTCCCCCTCCAGTCGTCCACCCACCGCGCGCGCATGATAAATAGCCGTCTTCAGGCCAACCCCTCCCTCCTGAGGTGCAGGACTCCTTGGCATCTGCTGCCCCCCACTTGGCTCAGAACTGGCCAATCCCCCTGCCACTTGAACCGCGGGGGCGACCCCTACCGCCTCTGGAGCATCCCTGACCACAGGGGTCTCCACCACAGCTGGAACCTCCTTCACCTTCTTGGGCTCAGTCTCCCCTGCGGCCTCCACAGGGGCACTTCTCTTCTTCCTTTTCCTCTTCGGAGCCCCACCATCATCCCTGGCCTTCTCTCTCACAGGATCCACAGGGAGCTTTCGTGGCTCAAACTTACTCAAGTCTTTCTCCCCCAACGGTTTCGGGCGAGGCCTGATCCTCTCCTTCGCGATCGGCTGTGGGGGTCGGTCGTCTTGTGCTTTCGCGAACATGGCGGCCTTGGCAAGGATTGCCTGATCCTCAGCCTCCTGAGTTTTTCTCCTTGCCTCCAATTCTGCTCGGTCAAGATCCCCACCGACCGGCTGAGGACCCAGCCCCGCCTCAAACAGTGCAGAAGGCTGCACGAGGTCATCCCATCTCGCTTTCTCTTTTTCCCTCCATCCCTTCACCCTCTTCACCCTCTCCCCAGCCTCCGCCCCCAGTCTTGCCTCTACCGTCTTGATTGGCACTTTCCAGATGGTGCGCACCCCAGGCCCCCCGTTGGCAGAAACATAGAACCACCGCGCCCGCCATCCCTTGATTGATGTGGGGAGCCCAGCCACCAACCCTTTCCCCGCCACCGCCTGCAAGGTGACCCACGTCTCTTGTTGCCCTGAGGCCTTGTAACAAGCGAAGAACTCCTCCACCGTCATCGACCCCCCCTCACTTGCCTTTGGCCAAGCACTTGCGCAGGATAGCACGATTTTCCAAGCATTGGGCATCAGCTGACCCGGAGCCACTTCTAGGTGGTTGAGCACGTCCACCACTATTCGAGGCAGTGGCAACCTCAACCCCCCCTTTAGAGCTTCTTCGTACAGGGAAAATGCTCCTGGCCTAACGTCCGATGGTCTCTCCGTTGACGTTGGCAACAACAACTCCACTTCCGCCGGAATTTGGTACTTCTCGCGGATAGCCCCCACCTCCGCCTCCGTTATCGTCGATTTGTCCGCCTTTGTGTGCCAATGGTCCGGCTCCGCCTGACTGATTGGCGTCGGCGCTGCAATCATGGTGGAGCCACCGAAACGTCTCGCTGGTTCCCCCACCCTCTCCGTTCTGTACTGGGCAGCTAATTCTTCAGCATCGTCGTCCCCCAGCGGATCCACTCTCACATTCACGTCTTCTTCTTGCGCCATTCCTACAGTGTGTCTGCGGATCGCTTCTGACGCAGGCCCTAAGAAGTTGAAGAAATGCTCCAATGGTGTATCGCGAGCAACAAACGGTGTAACACTTGGAATATTTTGGGTTCTTGAGAACAAGTAAGTAAAGCGAACAATACCAAAAGCCCACGGTTTACCCGTATTCCAAGGATCCAAATTAATTTTCGCCAGTTTGAAAAGTTTTCAAATCATCCGCCAAAACTGCCTCCTTAATGCCAATAATAATGCCTTGACGTTTCGCTTCTAATCTGACGCTTGACCCTTCCCCTCCCTCAAACTTCTGCCACGTGTATGGCCTGGATGCACTGACTTCTGCCCTCACTTGTCTTTTCCACTTCAACTCATCACGTGACACGCCGCCTCTTGAGCCCCGCGCCCTTCCACTCGTTCACCTGCTCGGCCACCCTCACGGTCGGCCTCTCCTGCTCGGCCACCCCCACGGTCGGCCTCACCTGCTCGGCCACCCTCACGGTCGGCCTCACCCGCTCGGCCACCCTCACGGTCGGCCTCACCCGCTCGGCCACCCTCACGGTCGGCCTCACCCGCTCGGCCACCCTCACGGACGGCCTCACCCGCTCGGCCACCCTCACGGTCGGCCTCACCCGCTCGGCCACCCCCACGGTCGGCCTCACCTGCTCGGCCACCCTCACGGTCGGCCTCACCTGCTCGGCCACCCTCACGGTCGGCCTCACCTGCTCGGCCACCCCCACGGTCGGCCTCACCTGCTCGGCCACCCTCACGGTCGGCCTCACCGGCTCGGCCACCCTCACGGTCGGCCTCACCTGCTCGGCCACCCTCACGGTCGGCCTCACCCGCTCGGCCACCCTCACGGTCGGCCCTACCCGCTCGGCCACCCTCACGGACGGCCTCACCCGCTCGGCCGCCCTCACGGTCGGCCTCACCCGCTCGGTCGGCCTCACGGTCGGCCTCGCCCGCCCGGTCGGCCTCACGGTCGCCCCTCCGGCACGGCCGCCCTCACGGTCGGCCTATGCTCTCCCCCCCCACCGATCCGATCCATCTTCCCTCTTATTATTCCCTTCGTTGGACTAAAGCTGCACTCGGGAATGGGGGACTACTGACAGGGATAGGCCCACAGGGACCACGGCCCACCATGAGTAAACCCAAGCCCACCAATTAAACCCCATTGCACAACCCGGGCGGTAAAACCCAGCATCACTGGGAGCCAACTGGACAGGGAAGACCAATGACATTCGGACACGCGGCGGATGCAGGACAGGCCACGTCAGCAGACAAAGATCTGCAGAGTTATTGCCACAGCACATCACCATTAATGCAATCCATCAGAACATTTATTGCGACAACACTTCTCAGCCGGCACGGCACCCCCTCACCCTGAACAAGGCAAATCACGACACAAGCTTTCGGCGGGGAAAATCCCAGAATAGCAGAGGTAACGAAATGATTACAAAAGGATATAAGCAAGGAAAAAGGAAAGAAGAAGGTTAAGTTTTCTACCTCTCTCTCTCTCTCTCCCTCTCTCTACGTTTTGTCTATTACCCTTTCTAATTCACACACCGGAGGGTTCGCCGGGGGACTACCCCGTCTCCCGATTGAACTTGCTTGCAGGTTTTCCAGTGGACCTGAGGAGCTAGGATCGGTCCAGCCCATACACGACGACACCCAGTATCATTAACTTGTAACTATACCCACATCATCAACAGCTTCTATTCTACAAATGTTTCATGCAATGTAATTTATGTTGGATATATCTGTTTTGGTTAATCTTGTCAAGAACACCACAAAACCACACAACAAACACAAATCTACGACAAACCTTAAAAAAAATTTGCATGGGGGAAATGCGTATACTGAAATATGATTGTAAACCAATTACATTTTGTCGAGTAATAAATTATTTAAGTTTAGTTTGAAAACTTAATCAGTGTGTCAAACTAAGTTTATTTATCTTTAGAGTCATTTTTAAACAACTTTTAATCAAATCAAACTCAAGTAATTTGGTTTTATATAGTTTATATAAATTTATTCAGCTAAACTCAGAAAATTAACAAATTTTAAAATATATTTAAGGTTAGCTCATTTTTATGACAAGTTAATTTCAAACGAATTTTTAACAAGTTAAATTAAATACACATTGAGTCTACGGAACATGATTCATTTAACTACCATCAAACCATGAGTCTATGAAGATATATTCTAAAGTTAAAATATCATTTTATATTAAGAAAAATTAAACACGCATTGAGTCAATGAGTTAATATTTATTCTAAAGTTAAAATATCATTTAAAAAAATTAAAGAATCCTTTAATGACGAAATGGGTATTATTGGCTAAGGCTAATCCGGTTGGTTTTTATTTTTTATTTCATTTTTATATATTAAGAAAATTATAAATCAGTGCACAATAAAAAATAAGTACAAATATATGAAGATATGGTAGTGTTTGGTTTAATTTTTAAATCGTGATTTGGATTAAAAAATTTTAATTTTTTTTTTCAAAACTCATAGCCAAACTCTTTTCAAAATTTTGTTTAAAAAAATTCAAAAAAAATATTTTTTTATTTCGTTCTTTAAAATTATTTTTTATTTTTTACTTTTTTCAAAAAATATTTTATTTTTATTTTTATTTTTAAAGAAAAATATTTTTTTATTTTTTTAAGTATTGGCCAACTAATTTGTAATGATTTAGATATAGATGGGCGATTCAATTTTCTTTTAAATTTTAAAATAATTTTAAAAAGTAAATAATTAAAATAAAAATAAAAAATATTTATAAAATAAAATAAAATATTTAAAATTTTTAAATATTTAAAATATTTTAAAAAAAATACTGTGTACAAATGTAGTAAATATAGCGCACATTAAAAAAAATAAATAAATATTTACAATAAAAAATACTTACTCTAAAAAAATAAAAATAATTTTTTTAAAAAATATTTAAAAAATAAATCCAAAACAATTTCAAATTACAACTCAAAAACTCAAAATTCGTTTCAAAATTTATAACCAAACAAGTTTTCTCTTTTCAAATCTTATTTCAAAAATTTATCTTTTAAAATACAATTTAAAATTCAAATCTCATTTCAAAAACTAAACCAAATGAAACCAAATTTTATTGTATGTATAAAAGCACAATAAAAAAAATACACCCTAGCAAGATTCTCATCGCCTCCGTTTGGAAAGTGGGTTGGCTTTTTGGCTTTTTAACTTTTTTGGCTATTTTAGTCTGGGCTAAAAAATTTGGTTTGGGAAAGACTTTTTGGATTTTTTGCTTTTTTGACTTTTTTTGTGAGAGAATAGTGTAATGATTATGGGTTGGATGTGATATTTTGTTTGTTATAACTAAAATAGCCTATTTTATCTTTTGTGACTAAAATAATCCGAAACCATCTTGCCAAATAATATTATCTTGCTTCTCACTTATGTTTCTCTTTTTATATTTTGTTAATTAATCATCTTTGGGTGCATATTCAAACATTTAAAAATAGAGGCCGCCTCTCATCATGTGTAATTTAACGCAAGGTAGCTTCTTATGACCATACAGTTATTGGGTGACCAAGACACACTTTCTTTATTGTTTATGTGAGACTTATGTGTTTGTGACGTTATCTATGGACTTAGAAAATTTATTTTAAAAAATACTTACAATAAATAATGAATTGTTGAGATTTATTTTATTAGCAGTGTTATATTTATACAAAATTTTCTCACAAATCCTCCCGGATGACATGGTAAAGTTGGCTAGGAGAGTTTGAGTGAAGAGAGGGGTGTAAGAGCATGGATCATTAATTTACCTTTTTCTTATAAAAAGTGTATTTTCTTTTGTTCATTAATATTAAATTTTTAATTAATCTTATTTACTATTAAAAATAAATTAGCAAATAATTTTATATATTTATATATATAATTTTGTTTTAATTGCTCAAGTTATTTGGTGTCTTCTGATTTTTGAATTTCACATAGATTCTCACTGAATTAAAAATTATATTGCACAATCTTTAAAAATTGACAGGCTTGACGCGAGTTGTTTGGGTTCAACTCGTTTAAATTTACAACTTTGACAAGAGGTTGAAAGTTACATTATTAAAATTGTGACAAATTAAAAATTGATACATAAATTATGATAAAATTATAAAGCTTAAATTGTAAATTTTAATATTTTTTAATTTCATAATTTACATAAAAAAATTAATTATTTATATTATTTCATATAAATATATTTTATTAATTTTTTTTACATTCTGCATAGCATTGATTTTGACTAGTTAATGTTGGGCTATTTTGAAAAGATGGTTATAATCAACTTTTTGATTAAAAATTACTTATAAATAACTGAGAGGGGAGATTTGCGCCAGATAGTACGGCCGAGCAAAGTTAACGTCAAACGTTACGGACTGCATGGCGCCGAGCTGACTGCTCCGTTGAAACGGCCTAGCGGCCTGACCTGCACGGTCGGAGACGTTGACCGGACAAGCACGAACTGGCCTAGCCGAGCTGTAGCTGGTGCATATTTGGCGGAGCTCAGAATGGCGAGTGGTAGCCGAGCTAAGGGTGATCCGGGCTAGGCTGAGGCTGCGGCGAGGCTGGCATGCCTCTGACCAGCCAGCCGAGATGAATGCCTTCGTGCGGTCGAGATCGAAGATAGCACGGGGGAGGTCGGCTTGTATCGCAGCCGGTTAGCTAAAGTTGACCGGTCGAAGTTACCTCGGCCATGGGAGTCTGATGTCGGCTCCTCTGCCGAGGGACAGGGCGACGGTGCATAGCCCGGTTAGGCATTTGTGATGGCGATTCTCCACAAGTTCTTAGCCGGTCATGGTACTCCGGTTGGGTGTGCCACCTGGGCCAATGGCACGAGGGAGAGGACATCTGCTCCACGCACGCCTCAATACCGTTGGACAGTTCTGTGTGTACTGGTGGGAGGATAAAACCTTTACACGCGTAAGGTGGTGAGAGGTGAGCGCTGCCACCTGTCCATGGAAGGACAGCAGAGGTAGTGCGCGCACAATCTTGAGGCTGCATGGCCAGCCTAGAAATATGGGGGAAGACAAGCGTTAGTGGTAAGCGAATTCAGCCCATCGAACATTCTCTCTCTGATAGTCTTCTTCTCCAAGTGATCTAACTTGATCGTCGGAGGGTCTTTCCAGCACACCACTGCCGGGCAGCTCACCATTTTCGTGTGTTGCAGAGATAGACGCCGTCACAAGAAGCTTGACGTCCAAGGAGTACGGGAAGCGAAGGATATTTAGCCCCCGTACAATTGGCGCCGTCTGTGGGAATCTTGATATTCAACCCTTGTTCTTCGAGCTTCATCGACCATTTCCATGGCCAACAACGACGAAGTTCCGCTGTCCGTCGTCGATGGTGTCACTCCGGAGTATGTCCGAAGGAGAGAAGGCCTCCCGAACGTTCCAGCCGTGGCGGGCCTGGAAACTTCTTCGCGATGAGCGCGAGACAAACGTGGGAGGAGTTCTGATCGCTCGCAGAGCCCAGAAGGCCGCCGACGCCGGGGGGAGTCCCGTACCCAACGCCTGGAGCACAAACTCATAGACCAGGACGCCCTCATTCGCAAGATGGCGGCGGAGATGGAGCTACTGAAGTGCCAGATTAAGGGGAAGGGTGTTGCTGGAGAGGGCAACCTCAGTGAGCGCACTCCCTCCCCCCGTTCTAGCAGTCGCCGCCAGAGGAGGACTCACTCTATCTCCATCACCAGGAATTATGGGGTGGAAGATTCCGACCAAAGAGAAGGCAGATCCCTCACTCGCGACAGCACTTACCATCTCTCGCGCCCGACGCCGACGTCACGATCTTCTTTCTCCACACGTTCCAGGGACTTGAGGGATGTGTTGGAGGAAAGGGCGCGCCGTCGGGAGGCTCAGAGAGTGCCAGCGTTGCAGAGGTTGAGCACTCCGATTTGTTGTAGTGAAGAGGTGATGATGCTAGCTCCCAAAGTGATAGCCCCTGCGTTGGAGGACAAAGAGCTGGTGCGACTTACAGCCACGCCGTTGTCCCCGGAGATCGAGAGCACACCGCTCCCTGCCGGATTCCACCAGCCAAAGTTCACTTTGTATGATGGCAAGACGGATCCGTACATGCATGTGAGTCATTACCAGCAGGTGATGGCTAGTCACCGGCGCAACGACGCCCTGATGTGCCTCATATTCCCAGCAAGCTTGGGAGAGCTGGGCTTGAAGTGGTTCGAAAGGCTCCCGGAGGGGAGTATAGAGGGGTGGCAGCAGCTAGCGGAAGCCTTCGTCACCAGATTCAAGACCAACACTCGAACGCCGAAGGAGGTCGACCATCTCCTGGGCGTCAAGATGGAGTCTGGGTGTTCGCTGAAGGCATACAACGCGAAGTACTGGGAAACATACAACGAGATCCTCGACTGCCCTACCAATCTGGCGATCACTCAATACAAGCGAGGTCTCCCAGTCGGACATAGGCTGCGGGATTCGCTCACGATGCGTCAGCCCACAACCATGGAGTCATTGATGCAGCGGATCAATGAACACATTCGTGTGGAGGAGGATGCCGTCTCTGCGACGGAGCAGACTAATCCAGTCGCGGCGGACAGAAAGGTGGCAGGAAAGGTTCACTCGGTCGGGTAGGAGGATAACCGCCCAAGCGACCGATCAAAAGATCAACGCCGTGGACCAAATTGCGATGACCGAAATAAGGGTCGCAGAAACGACCGAGCTGATGCACCCCGCGACGTAGCGGAAGATGCCAAGAGAAAACTGAAGGCGCGGACAGGAATTACCACGGTCTTCAAAATTCCCATCTACCGAATTCTAAGCGAGATTCGAGGTGAGCCTTTTGTCCGTTGGCCGGCCAAGTTAGGAAGCGCGCAGCGAGGCTTCAATCCAAAATACCGCTGCACCTTCCATGAAGAACGAGGGCACCGAACAGAGGACTGCTTGCCGCTCAAACAGCACTTGGAGGAATTAGTGGCGGCGGGGCATCTTGACCAATACATAGATGGGGGAGTCAAGGCCGCGCCAATTGGACAAACCGAGCCTAATGGAATGGCCGCCCTAGTGGCGCCCCCGCAAGGTGTAATCAACGTCATCCACGGCATCATTGAACCAGCAAGGGTCTGCGAGCTTAGAGGGATGATCAAGAAGGCCGAGCACATGAGGGAAGTGCTCTTTGTCCAGCCCGCCGTGAAGAAAGGGAAGACCGAGAAGAAGGACGTCCTTTCGTTCTCGAACAAAGACCTGGAAAGGGTTCAGATGCTGCACAATGATGCCTTGGTGGTGACTCTTCGCGTCAAAGGCTTTGACATCAAGAGAATTTTGATCGACCAAGGAAGTTCGGTCGAAATTATGTATTATGACGCGTTCAAACAGATGAAGTTAGAAGACAAGGACTTAGCCCCTGCAACGTCTCCTTTGGTCGACTTCACGGCCTTTTGCTTGTCCGCCTCAGCTCGGTCAACCTTCAGCTGCAATGCATCCCGCTCGGCCGCAGTCGCGTCTTGAGCGGCCCTGAGTTTCTCTATCTCGGCCCTTTGAGACTTATTCTCCGCGATAGCATCTCGAAGGCTCTGTCACACTTTGATCATGCGATCGTGGGCGAGGTAGGTCTTTTGCGTGGCCTGCAAACAAATAACAGATCGTTAGCATTCAAAAACCGAGCAAAAACCGAGCAGACAGTAAAAAAAAAAAAAAAAAAAAAAAATGGATGGACTTACCAGCACGATTGATTTCGACGCCGAGCGGAGGACCTTTAGGTCGGACAGTTCATCATGTTTTTTCATGTCCGCTGGAAGGATTAGTCCCTTGGTCATGTTGAAGCCAAGGGAATAATCCTTATCAGCGTAGACGGAATCCTCAGCCGAAACAGGATGGCCTTGGTAGACGAACTCAGGCACCCAGACCGGGGAGGTGGCCGGGCCCTTGCCCTTGGCTTTGCCGGTCTGTTGTTGCTCGGCCTGGTCGCCCAGCTCGTTGGATGCTAGCTCGGTAGAGTCTTCGTCGACGAGGCTCTGACCGGCTTTTTCCTTCCTCGGCCTTTTCTTTGGCCTGCCAGCCTGTTGCTTGCTGGCAAGGGCAAGCACAGCTCCTTCTGTTTGCCCGGCGGGGGTAGACGATGTTCCCCCGGTTGCCTCTGGAGGTTGGGACTTCCCTTCCTCTCCTGTGATCAGGGATTTGATCGCCCTTATCTTCGCCATTTCCTGCTCGGCGATAAGAGGAACGAGTCTGATCGGTGGCAAAGTTGGATCTGGTTCTGGGGATGGCGCACGCAGGAAGTCGGTAACCCGGCTCTTGCGCGGTGCGGTGTAGTGGTAGGTCTGCTCGAAACCAAGAAGTTTTGATGCCTCTCTTTTCTCGGTTGGGTGATGCAGCAGAGCTCGGATGGCTTCCTGATTGGCCTGGTGGTAGTCTGCTGCCAAGTGTTTATCTGCAGGAAAAAGACAAGTGTTAGACCGGTGGAAGATAATAGTAATGAAATGCAGAAAGAAAACAGCACGGTAAGCAGGGCTACTCACCAGCGCTACCAAAATCTTTCCTAATGTACCAGCCCGGTATGGGCGCCTCGGTGTCCTCGTAATTACCGGACACCCAGAGGAAGTCGTCGTCGTTGGTTTCTTTATCTGGGTTGCCTTCAATGAGTTTTGCTCGGCCCTTCTTGACTTTGAGGTACCAGCAAAGCCCACTCTTATTTCTACTTAGGCTGTATTGGTGGAAAATTTCTGCAAGACCGAGATTTAAACCGAGCCTCCGGTTCAGCTCGGCGACGCCGTTTATTATTTTGTATGTGTTATTTGAGACTTGGGTCGGGCAAAGCCTTGTCTGCCTCAAAAATTCGCAGATCAAGGGTTGGACCGAGAAACGAAGTCCACTTTCTACTATTGACACGACCGTAAAGGGGCACCGGTCTAAGTCTCCCCATGGCGTGTCTCCTTTTTTGGCGAGTTCTAAGATGACGTCGTCAGGAACGTTGTACTCCCTTCTAAATTCGGCCATCGCACCGGGCAAGCTGACCATGAACCGGTATTTTCCCATCTAACTCGGTTTTATTTGATATACTGTATCTCGGTCAAAAATGTTCTTGTGGTTGCTCGGACTTTGAGCTCTACCAATTATAATGCCGGTCTGGCTTGGTCGATCCTATTTGTTCTGCACGTTAAAAAATTAGCCAAAGGGTTAGCGCGGCATAAATTGCACGGCTACTATGGAGACTAACTCTCCACTTTCGGCAAGTTATAGCTCGGTTCATTCCTATCTAGGAACCTAATTGATCCTTCAGCTCGGTTAGAGCTCAGGGGGAGGATCTAATTTCAGCACGGTTCGCTCCTGTTTTGCAAAGTTTTTAGCTCGGTTGCAGCCTCGTTGAGAGGCCACAAACAGTTTTTTGCTCGGCGGTGTCGTCATTTATGGATCTAAATATCCTACTTAGCCCGGTCACGCCCAGACTCGAGCTGTTCATCCTAATTTCAAAGTTCATGCTGTAATGTCCGAAGGGGCAGGGCCCTGGAAGGAGCCCCATCCTCCTTTCCGATTCCAGTTTCCCTAGGGTGTTCTTCTATTGATCTAATGGGAAGGGGAACCGTCGTGATACCAACACCCCAAAGCAAAAACACAAAGAACACGATGGTACATGCTTGAAGAACTGGAAAATGAAGGTAGAAAAAACGAGGGAAGGGCACTGAAACTTACTAGAAACGAATGAGGAGGGCCTCGAGAGCTCGTATGCAGCGTCGGAAATGGGCACGGAAGCAAAAAACAGCAGAGACAGTGATGGCAGGAGGGGTGCAAAAGCTTGGGGAGCTAGGGTTCTTGGCTTGGAGACGAAAACAAGAAGTGAGGGTTTAGACCCTTCGTGTGGGGTTTAATGATGGGGGGAAAACCCAAACGGCGCAGCCGTTTGAAATTCGGGACGTGGGGAACAGCTGGATGCACGACCCAATGATATGGAGCCACGTGGCACTGAAACGCGGCTGTCAGTACGGCTGTACGACCCTTGACGTGACTGCCGAGGTGATGACCGGCCAAATTGGATAGCCCGGCGGTAGATATTTATCCAATCATGCTCGGCTCGGTGATGGTCAGCCAAATGGGATAACTTGGCGACAAAAATTTCCCCAATCATGCTCGGCTTGGTAATGGCACAACTCAACCGTGGCTCGGTCACGACGGTAACCCCAATCACGATAGCTCGGATGGGGTTAAGGGGCAATTGAGAGGGGAGATTTGCGCCAGATAGTACGGCCGAGCAAAGATAACATCAAACGTTACGGACTGCATGGCACCGAGCTGACTGCTCCGTTGAAACGGCCTAGCGGCCTGACCTGCACGGTCGGAGACGTTGACCGGACAGGCACGAACTGGCCTAGCCGAGCTGTAGCTGGTGCATATTTGGCGGAGCTCAGAGTGGCGAGTGGTAGCCGAGCTAAGGGTGATCCGGGCTAGGCTGAGGCTGCGGCGAGGCCGGCATGCCTCTGACCGGCCAGCCGAGATGAATGCCTTCGTGCGGCCGAGATCGAAGATAGCACGGGGGAGGTCGGCTTGTATCGCAGCCGGTTAGCTAGAGTTGACCGATCGAAGCTACCTCGGCCATGGGAGTCTGATGTCGGCTCTTCTGCCGAGGGACAGGGCGGCGGTGCATAGCCCGGTTAGGCATTTGTGATGGCGATTCTCCACAAGTTCTTGGCCGGTCATGGTACTCTGGTTGGGTGTGCCACCTGGGCCAATGGCACGAGGGAGAGGACATCTGCTCCACGTACGCCTCAATACCGTTAGACAGTTCTGTGTGTACTGGTGGGAGGATAAAACCTTTACACGCGTAAGGTGGTGAGAGGCGAGCGCTGCCACCTGTCCATGGAAGAACAGCAGAGGTAGTGCGCGCACAATCTTGAGGCTGCATGGCCAGCCTAGAAATATGGGAGAAGACGAGCGTTAGTGGTAAGCGAATTCAGCCCATCGAACATTCTCTCTCTGATAGTCTTCTTCTCCAAGTGATCTAACTTGATCGTCGGAGGGTCTTTCCGGCACACCACTGCCGGGCAGCTCACCATTTTCGTGTGTTGCAGAGATAGACGCCGTCACAAGAAGCTTGACGTTCAAGGAGTACGGGAAGCGGAGGATATTTAGCCCCCGTACAATAATCTTTTTGTAAGAGAAAAAATGACTTATAATCTGAGAAGTAGATTATAATCCACTTTCCAAAAAAGACTTTGTTTGCATCCATGAAAGTGCGAGACACGAGGTGGACTCTGAAAGTGCAAGGCACGAGGTGGACTATCGGTGTGGGATTTGCTTACTCTTTCTTTCCTTTGAGGTCTTTCTTAAATGAAATGTGCGGCACACTTTCTTTTAACCTTGCCTTGCAAGTTTTGACTACGTAGACTGATTTTCATAGTAATTCACCCTTTTGAAATTAAAGTTTGACAAATTGCCACAAGCAATAAGTTCAATTTAACACACTTCTTTCAAATCCTTGAAATTGTCAAACTATCGTTTTAGTCATAACATCTGCTTTTAGATGTATTTTGGATCTTACATTTGAGGAAAATGCCATGGTGTGCATCCTTTTAGGGTGCATAGATGTACTTTATTATAAAATATAAAATTTTATCATAAAATTTTATAATATCAATTATAAAATACGTAATCTCGTCATAAATTGACATAATAAAATATTCTTAAATTTGTAGTTGATATTATAAAAATTTGTGAATTAATTATGATTTTTTTTATTATGCCAACTTATTACGAGATTACGTATTTTGTAATTAATGTTACAAAATTTTACAGTAAAATTATATATTTTGTGATAAGGGTGCATATGCACCATAAGTGAACCCTAGATTTGAATAGGAATTTAAAAATAAAAATAAAATAAAATAATGAGAGTTATGAATAAAATATAAGTTGAACTTTTTTTTTTAATTTTCAATTTCTTTTATAAAAATTTCAATCTAAATTTGCCATTGAAATATAATATTAGTGCATGGTTGTGAGCGTAAATGCAGGGCTGCAACGCTATTGGGTAGCCGATGGCATACTTGCCCATCAACCAATGAATAAGATTATACAAATTAAAGTAATGCTAAATTAAAATAATAATAATTATTACAAATTGATGTGGTAACCAGTTGTACTTATTATTTAATTCTAGTGGACTCATTTTAAATACAAAAATTTTCTTATTTTTTATTTATTACAATTGATGAGAGGAGAGAAGGAGAAGAAAAATTGCTTAGATATCACGCCGTATAAGGAAACGCTTTATTCACTAGGTTAATTCTTTAGTTTTGAGGTTTTACTATTTCACACCACATATTTGTAAATATATATATATATTATTTGTATTATATTTTCCTACAAATTAATAGGAAAATCTAAATCTAAGGCCAACTATTATGCAGATTTATGTGATTCATTTTTCCCTATTTTCACTGCTTAATATAATTATAACGCATGATGCATAGTATAAGATATGTGATTCTCTATCTCAAATCATTTTGTTCTCTGTCTCAATTATAATATTACATATCCAAATTTACTTGTCTCCAAGTCTTCACATAATCAAATGCTTAGAAATAAATTAAATCAAGGAGACAGAGAAAATAAGTTATATAAGATCCTTGGTCATAGAACAAAATGATTCTGCAATGTGGACTTTTGTTGTGTCTCTCCAAGTTTGAACAATTCAAGGTAATTTTTTCTTCCAATGTGTGGAAATTAATACCTTTGTCATTAGTGTGAACTGTCAGAGGGTAGTAAAGCCTAGTTTGATCTTTGAAGTCTAAGGTCTTATTATATATATAATAATAGCTGCAGAGGACTGTTATTGTGCACTGAAACTTCTATTTGTGAAAGCAACAGTTTTTGTTTTTTGCTTCTTGATTTTCTTTGGTAAACAATGAAACAAGAGAAAAAGGAATATTATTAAAAAGGCAAAAAACACTAACTTGTAACTATTCCCACATCATCAACAGCTTCTATTCTACAAATGTTTTATGCAATGTAATTTATGTTGGATATATCTGTTTTGGTTAATCTTGTCAAGAACACCACAAAACCACACAACAAACACAAATCTAAGACAAACCTTAAAAAAAAATTTGCAGGGGGGAAATGCGCACACTTAAATATGACTGTAAACCAATTACGTCGTGTCGAGTAATAAATTATTTAAGTTTAGTTTGAAAACTTAATCAGCATCAAAAATAGTGTTAAAGGCCTCGTTTGGGACCATACTTTTTTAGTAACTTTTTAATCTTTTGGCTAAAATATGATGTAAAAAAAATTAGTATATTTGGGATGACTTTTTGGCTTTTTACGAAAAGATGTGCAAAAAATAGAGAGAAAAGGGAATCTTTGACTTTTTAATATAGATTGTTGACTTTTTGACTTTTCTAATAATTTTTTGACTAAAATAACCACTTGCCAAACAAGGCCTAAGTTTATTTATCTTTAGAGTCATTTTCGAACAACTTTTAATCAAATAGAACTCAAGTAATTTGGTTTTATATAGTTTATATAAATTTATTTAGCTAAACTCAGAAAATTAACAAATTTTAAAATATGTTTAAGGTTAGCTCATTTTTATGATAAGTTAATTTCAAATGAATTTTTAACAAGTTAAATTAAACAAACATTGAGTCTTTGTAACATGATTCATTTAACTACCCTCAAACCATGAGTCTATGGAGATATATTCTAAAGTTAAAATATCATTTTATATTAAGAAAAATTAAACACGCATTGAGTCTATGAGTTAATATATATTCTAAAGTTAAAATATCATTCAAAATAAGCCTCCGTTTGGGAAGTGGGTTGGCTTTTTGGCTTTTTGGCTTTTTTGGCTATTTTAGCCTGGGCTTAAAAGTTTGGTTTGGGAAGGGCTTTTTGGCTTTTTGGCTTTTTTGACTTTTTTTGTGAGAGGAGGAGTGTAATGATTATGGGTTGGATGTGATGTTTTGTTTTTTGTGGCTAAAAAAGCCTATTTTGTCTTATATGGCTAATTTAGCCAAAAAAAAGCCCAAAATCATGCTTGCCAAACGGAGGCTCCTTTAATGACGAAATGGGTATTATTGGCTAAGGCTAATACGGTTGGTTTTTATTTTTTATTTTATTTTTATATATTAAGAAAATTATAAATCAGTGCACAATAAAAAATAAGTACAAATATATGAAGATATGGTAGTGTTTGGTTTAATATTTAAATCGTGATTTGGATTAATTTTTTTTTTTTTTTTTTTTTTTAAACTCAAAACCAAACTCTTTCAAAATTTTGTTTTAAAAAAATTCAAAAAATTATTTTTTTATTTTGTTCTTTAAAATTATTTTTTATTTTTTTCAAAAAATATTTTATTTTTATTTTTATTTTTAAAGAAAAATATTTTTTTTATTTTTTTGAAAAAAATATTTTGTTTTTTTCTAAGTATTGGCCAAATAATTTGTAATGATTTAGATATATATGGACGATTCAATTTTTTTTTAAATTTTAAAAAAAAATTTAAAAAGCAAAAATTTAAAATAAAAATTAAAAATATTTAAAAAAATAAAAAAAAATTTAAAAATAAAATAAAAAACAAAATTTTTAAATATTTTAAATATTTTTAAAAAATACTGTGCACAAATGTAGTAAATATAGCGCACATTAAAAAAATAAATAAATATTTACAATAAAAAATACTTACTCTAAAAAAAATAAAAATAAGAAAAATTTTAAATATTTACAAAAATAAATCCAAAACAATTTCAAAATACAACTCAAAAACTCAAAATTCATTTCAAAATTTATAACCAAACAAGTTTTTTCTTTTCAAATCTTATTTCAAAAATTTATCTTTTAAAATACAATTCAAAATTCAAATCTCATTTCAAAAACTAAACTAAATGAAACCAAATTTTATTGTGTGTATAAAAGCACAATAAAAAAAAATACACCCTAGCAAGATTCTCATCCTTTAATAATATTATCTCGCTTCTCACTTATGTTTCTCTTTTTATATTTTGTTAATTAATCATCTTTGGGTGCATATTCAAACATTTTAAAATAAAGGCCGACACTCATCCTGTGTAATTTAACGCAAGGTAGCTTCTTATGACCATACAGTTAGGTGACGAAGACACACTTTCTTTATTGCTTATGTGAGACTTATGTGTTTGTGACGTTATCTATGGACTTAGAAAATTTAGTTTAAAAAATACTTACCATAAATAATGAATTGTTGAGATTTATTTTATTAGCAGTGTTATATTCATACAAATTTTGCTCACAAATCCTCCCGGATGACATGGTAAAGTTGGCTAGAAGAGTTTGAGAGCAGAGAGGGGTGTAAGAGCATGAATCATTAATTTACTTTTTTCTTACCACATCATTTGGGAGATTTTGTTGGGTGGGGGGGATGAAATATTTTTCTTATTTTAGTTTAAGATCCATGATACTAAAATTTTATAAGATAAAGAACATACAACGTTTTTATAGTAGTTGGAATCCCTCAAAATTTTCACAGAGAAATTTCGACATGGAAAAATTTTAGTATAGAGAAATTTGTCTTCACAGAGAAATTTTAGATATGAAATTTTTTTGTAACGAGTTGAAATTTTTCTAATAATATTATTGAGAGATCTTAACTAATAAAAAAACATATATTTGACCTCTCCTACTACCAAACATTAGAGAGATGTTTCACTAATTTTTCCTATTTGATATATGAGTTTTACTATATAATAATTACATTTAAACCATACATTTATTTTTTAGTTTTTTTTTTTGGGGATTATTTTTCTCCATTAGGGTTTCTCTTTTGACAAAAATCAATGGCAACGGCAATGCCATCTATTATTGTATCCCATAATAAGAAATGAAATGGTGAATTTTATTTAGAAAATTATAAATGGTGAATTTACGTTGATACTAAAAATTTATAAATTTTATTTAGAAAATTATATAAAATTATTAATATGTGATTCAAATTCATTCTCTACTTGAATCTTATAGTGCACTTTTTTTTTTTCAACCACATACTTCAATTCTTGGAAAAAAATTTAAATATAAATCTGAATTTCTAAATTTAATATTATTCTTATCAATAAAATTCAAGTTGATTCATCACTTCTCTTTGCCGCAGGGGGCAAAACCATTTCTTATAAGTAGAAGTCGCATCAAACAATTTGATACAAATTTTTAAATTAAAATAAGTTATAATCAATTTATTTAAACTACAAGACCGTTGGCCTATGGACGAAGAAGGCCATACATGTGTACATAGGCTTATCTCTAAATATAAATTTGATGTCACGTTAATTTTTAGTGCTACCACTAAATGAAAATTGAGTTATATTAAATTGTAATTGTTGCTAAAGTTTCAATTTATGTTACCCCTTAAACCAAAATCACTAAATGAAAATTGAGTTTTATTAAATTGTAATTATTGCCAAGGTTTCAATTTAATGTTCCCCCTTAACTAAAATCTTGTTGTACCACTGACATTTGCTTAACATAACACCAAAGAATTAAATGTAGGGTTTTGTTAACATGTGCCTTAAATGCACATGTTAAGAAAGTAATAAATAAATTTCAACTTCTTACACTTGCACGGGGAATGTAAGGGTACAGTAAAAAATAATTATGATGTTTTTTAAGAGTTAATTTTTTATTTATATGGGCATAAGAGCATCTCTAGCAATCCTCGCCAAATTAACTACCCAAAATTTCACTTTATTAATTTAGCCAACCATTTTTTCAAAACACATTCCAACAATACTCTTTACTTTAACTATCCCCTTTAAAATATTATTTCTTTCAACTTTACTCATATATACATATATATATATATATATATATTAATATATAAATTTGTAAATAGTTTGATCATCATTGACACATAGGAAAAAAGTAATAAAAAAATATATAGCACAAGAACAGTTCCTCGCTTCAGGTAGCTAGCAACTGTTGCTTGTATCAAATTGTTGAAGTATCTTATGAGGCTGCTGGAGGTCTCTTTTTATGCTTTGGCTTCCTACTTTGGTTGAAAATAGGATATAGCAAGGCTCTGGGAGATACTCTAACTACCCTTTAGTTTTGTAAGACAAAAATTCTTTAACTATTATGTATGTGTAATTAAAAAATATATATATATTCTATATATATATTTTAAATGGTTCTAATATGGTGAGAACCCGACCAATATTTATGAATGTACTGTTGAAAAAACTTTAGTTGCAAAATATTTTTATTTGATTAAATTTTAAGAATTTGTATTTAAAATTTATTTTTAAAAAGTTATAATTTTTTTTGACAAAACTAAATATAAATATATATTTGAATTTTTAAATATTGTTTTATGTTCCAAAAAAAATCATATGAAAATAAGTGTTTGATTTTTAAAAATTTTATTTTTCACCAAACTAAATATTATTTTTTTTAGAAGAAACATATTAAAAAAATTCAATCAAAAATAAAGAAAGAAAATGGTGCAAAGCAAAAAAGGTATTTTGATTTCATTATAAATATAAAAAAAATCTTAAATTAAGATAGCTTTTAATGTTGTGTTATTTTCTATATAAATAGGAGTAAATATACTCATTTAATGCTTTCTTAACATAAACCCCTAGAGCACATGTTAACAAAAGTTTTAAAGGTATGTTTGGTGCTGGATAACATGAGGTGATTTTAATCATATTTATGAAAGATTACAAGAAAATTCAATAGGTTTTCCAAGCCGTTTGTAATGAATTTAATCTGGGTTTGAGTTTAATTGTCTTTTGTAGATCATGCTGATATACATGATATAGAATGGAGTTCCTAATTGTAAACTAACGCTCGTGATTGAAAATTTTTTTTATGAAAAAAAAAATAGAAAATATTTTTTTTTAATGTTTGGTGGTGGTGATAGTAGGATGAAGATCATAGACATATTTGTTACTTATTTTGTGATAAATATTACGTATTTTTTTTGATAGAGTTACAATAATTTACATTCCAGAAATGAAGTAACACGTTTTGTGTAATGTTATATATTTTTTGGTTAAAAAATATTTAGATAAAAAATACGTAACATTATTACAAAAATACATAACATTACTTTTAAATCACAAATAATCATAATTTTATTAAAAACTTGTATAATTTTTACTATAAAATTATATAATATACACTAAAAAAATACATAACAAGATCCATATAACATTTCCCATAATAAAATGTTGTTCAATGTATACATTCATCTTGCCTTGTCTTGGCTTCAACAGGAAAGAAATAATATAAAATCAGAAAATGAGGACTACTTTGCTTTCACATAATTAAAAATATCTGGAACTCTTCACCGTTGGGAAGAGCGCACACATATGTAACAAATGTTATAATTAAATTATTTTTAATTATAATTTTAAAAAATCATAATCAAATACTATATAAGGTATAATTAAAAAAAATTAATCATAATTAAAATAATAATTACAATAAATCATAATTAATATTATAATAGGTCATAACAAAATTATAACTAATACTACAATAAGTCATAATCAAATATTACAATTGACATAACTGAAACTTAGAATAACAGTAAGGTGTGTATTATAGGATTTTCTTTAAAAAAAAAAAAAAAAATTAGAATAACAGTAACACCATCATACATAATATTATCATTTTAGTGTTATCAATTAGTAAAAAGTTCCCCCAAAAAAAAAATATTAATAAAAAGTTACAAATGGATTAGATAAAATATTGTGTTCAATTAATACAATATTATTGTAGTCCCTACTGCATAATGAAATCGCTCCACCACATGACGACTACATCCAATATTTATTTCCTGTCATCACCCTAACCTCATCTCCACGTATTAATTAAGTATTGAAAATTTTATTGTACTATAAAAATAAAATGAAATCGTCATTTTTTAATCTCTGTATTTCTTTATGAATTATGCTTTTTTTAAATTTAAATTTAAATTTGAGAGAATTTAAGGAGTACTATAAGACCCATCATAGATCTTATTTCGATTATTTGAATAATTCATTTTGTAAGACTTTCTGTATATATCATTCATGAAAAAAATTAAGTCAATCCATTAATCATAGTGTTTTCATTTTATTATGTTTGTCTCTAAAAAATGAATAGCCTATTTTAAAACATACTTGTTGTCTATTTTTTTTTTAGACAAACGCAATTAAATAAAAAGATTATAATTATCGGATCGACTTAATTTTTTTCATAGGTGATATACATTAAGGACTTTATAAAATGAACAGTTTGAATTTTAAAAACGAGACTCATGATGAATCTCACGTGCTCCTAAAGCTCTCTCAAGTAGACGAAATTCGTGATGAATTCCATGTGCTCCTTAAATTCTCTCAAGTTACTTAATCCTCTTTTTAATAATGAAAAATAATAATTCCAATTATAATAGATTTTCATTATATATTTAATATACTAAATGAAAGAATAAATATTATTTCTACTCTATTTCATTCCAATAAAATCGAAAGCTTAGAGCAACAAGCCCATATGAATCTACTAAAGTCTGCACCAATAATGGGGAACTACATACACACTACAACAAAAATATACTTTAGTGGTACTATATTAGTGGCATATTTTTAAAAAATACCACAAAAAATAATATTTAGTGGCACGTTTTTGAAAAATGCCACAAAACGACAAACATAAAAGGCTCTAGTGACATTTCAATGAACAAGTGTCACAAAACTACTACAAAAACATACTTTAGTTGCGGTACACTAGTAGCATATTTTTAGAAAATGCCACAAAAATGATATTTAGTGACATGTTTTTGAAAAATGCCACAAAACGACAAACATAAAAGGCTCTAGTGACATTTCAATGAACAAGTGTCACAAAATTACAACAAAAACGCACTTTAGTGACACTATACTAGTGGCATGTTTTTAGAAAATGCCACAAAAATAATATTTGGTGACACATTTAGATAAATGCCACAAAGTCACAAACATATAAGGCTCTAGTGGCATTTCAATAAAGAAATGTCACATCAATTTCATGGCATTTTATAAAATAATGACACAAAAAATTATGTTCGTGACATTTACCAACAGATGTCACTAAACTTTAGTAGCAATGGCATTTTTTAAAAAATGTCAGGACACGAGGTAGGTGCAAATTACTTTTTATGGCACTTAGGTGAAAAGTTTCATAAATAAATATTTTATAGCATTTTGAGAAATGCCATTAAGTCAAAAACTTTCCACGCTTATAATGGCATTTTTGAAAAAATAAAAAATGCCAATATATTTTTAAAATTTTTAGAATGCAGTAAATGATTAAAAATAAATAAATTAAACTCAATATAAATTACAGGAAAAAGTATATTCGGCGACTAAATTTCTTGACCAAAAAAAATTTGGTCGCTGAAAGTATAGCTTTCAGCAACCATAACAGTATTAGTAGCCAAAAGTAAAGTTTTTTGGCGACTAAACAATTTTAGTAGCCAAAGATCTATAATTGGCGACCAAAACTAAGTTTGGTCGCTGATTATATGGGTTTTAGTGACAAAAAAAATTTTAGTAGCCCAAAGTAAAGCTTTTTGGCGACTAAAAAAATTTAGTAGCCAAAATTCTACAATTGGCGACTAAAAATAAGTTTGGTCACTGATTATATGGGTTTTACCGACTAAAAAAATTTTAGTAGTCAAAAGTAAAGCTTTTTGGTGACTAAAAAAATTTTAGTAGCCAAAAGTCTACAATTGGCGACTAAAAAATAAGTTTAATCGCCAAAAGTGGTTATTTTTAGCGCGGGAGAACTAAAATCCTAAGGCAGGAATTAAATTTTTTGGCGACCAAAATTTTGGTAGCTGAAAGTGCATCTTCGGTGACCAAATCCGATTTTGATTGGCAAAAGTTAAGTTTTTTAGCAACTAAAAAACAATTAGTAACCAAAAGTATAAAATTGGCGACTAAAAAATATTTTTAGTCACCAAAAGTGGTCTTTTTTTTGTTTTACTAGTAAATAGTTTATTTTACATAAATTATGTTCAATAAAATAATTATGTTTATACATATACTTTTATATTAATATAGATGTATGTACTATATAAATAATATATGTTGCATATATAATCATATGGTGCTATAGAGGTGTAGTGGGAAGAGTGTGGTGTATAAGGTTTATGGTGCGGGAGGTTGGTGGTTCGAGTCTCTGCAAGAGCGGATTAAATTGTTCTACAACAAATTATTGTCACGAATGGCACTTGATAGCGTCACGAATAGTGCCTACCATGACATTAAAGTGTCACTGAAAGGTTTTAGTCTTGATGGTGTAATGACACTTATAAGTGTCACTAACTCTTTTTTTAATGGCGCTTGATAATGCCACAAATAATATCTACCATGACATTAAAATGTCATTGAAAGTTTTTAGCCATGATGGTGCAGTGGTACTTGCAAGTATCTACCGTGGCACCGATAGAAGTGGCACTTGTTCAAAATGCCACAAGACCAAAAAATGCCATTAGAATAATAATTTTGTGGCACTTTTAAATGTCACTAAACTAAGAAAATATTGTAGTGACAGAATATTGAATATGATCGATAAAGCAAAGTTCAGGGAAAAATCAATGGAAATTTATGGACTAGTTTTACCAATCAGATTTATTTATCATAATTTTTTTTATCTAGCAATATTCTCAAAAATTATGGAACGAAATAAGTATTTTATAATTCATTAATAAATTAAAAAAGAGTATAAGATTTATAGTTATTTAAATGGAAAAATTGGCCATAAGCCCTACACACTAACAACTTCCTTTTAAAAGTCCAAGTTTTAAATCTTTAATGTATAAAGTCCCTCTGGGCAATGTCTTTAATGCATAAAGTCCATATTCTAATAAGACTACAATTTTATGGGCTATTTTACCCTCCTTCTAGTATACATATATTTTTATATGCTACAACTCATATGACACTCTGGACAATGATTCAGTAACTGGGAATGATTTGTGAGAAGTAATAGAGAAATTTTCGAGATGGCGAAGATCGATTTTTGGTTTTTTCATTTAACAACAATTCATTTGAAATTCTTGCATTTCGTGATTGATTTTAAGGTACTAAACAGGTTCAAATATGTTCCATTTAAAACATTGTTTTTTTCATTAGTTTGCTTCTTCATGAAGACACTAATGGGTGGGAGATTGACTTCGTGTTGATGATTGATGAATGTAACGCCCCAAAATAATTCAACATGAACTGCCCACTTTAATGAACATTCACTAAACAATAACAATAATCCTTCCATCTTTACATATTTAATAAAATGAGTTTAATATAAAAGCTCTACATGCGGTATATATTCAATGAAACAAAAGAACACATGAATCTATAGCATGTGAAGTTTCTAATCTCAAAACAATAAAATGCCCTTAAGGGCTTACATCTTCCAAGGCAATAGTCCGGTTATACAAAACGGTCACACGGACCCTTACACATTTAGCCCTTGGCTTTACAAAATATACAACAAAAATAAGAGAGCTATTTACTCTTCACAAAAATATCCACGCCTTCAGTTCGGCAGGATCACCACATCTTTACCTGCACCAAATCCCATAGGGGTGAGCAATGAGTCCAGCAGAGAATTCTCACAAAGTATATACAGTTATGCAATTCTCAATGTAAATGCAAATGTTAATGCCATGCCATGCACCTTTTAAAGCAAAATCCATTTCATGCTCTTTTAAAGATTATTATCTTTCAACAAAATTTGCAATCTCAACTTATTTCAAAACTTCAAATTTTCAATCAATAGGGGCGGTAAATACGACACCGGTAATCCTTAGGGTGGTGTCTGCAAGTAGACTTTACAAGTACTACCAAATCGTCATTTTTACCGGTATTAACCGGAAGGCTCGACACTTAACCGCACGGGTTTCTGGTCTTTCACTATGGACACTCAGGCCAACTTATCAAGTTCAACTACACCCCTATCCGGACTTACCACGTATTTACCCCATACACATTATCATGATTCTCATTGCAATATAATCTTTCTCAAAATAAATGTTTTTCCAACACATGCCAAAATGTACAAAGTGATAATGATTCAATTGAAACATGATGCAATAATTACTATTTCGTAACATTTTTCTATTCTCAAGATATTTCTACAACAATATCAATTAATTCCATTTCTCTTTTTCAAAACTAATTCACAAGATGTCCATGTGCCATCCATTTAGCATCAACAACTCTCACCATGCACAAACCACAACAAATTAGCCTCTTCAAGGCAATATAAGATGCTTTCAACATAATCCCCATGGTGTACAATTTTAACATTTCATGGTACATAATCATTCATCACTTTCCAACAACACATATTCAAGTAATTTAACAAATATGTTGTAATAACTTCTCATTTCTCATACTTTTAATAGATTTCCATTTTTGCCAAACTTGTAATGAGATTACTCTCAATCATCTTCAAGACACAAAATAATAAAGGATTTCATGAATATTTTTTCTTATTTTCCAAAATCCCCAAATTCTAGGGTTTTCTTTGAAAACAACCTTCCTCATTTTCCATGAAAACTCCATCAAAATATTCTTCAAGAGTTTAATAGAGGTAAACCCTCAAGAAATATTAAAAAAAGATTGAGATACAAACCCTCTTTCAAAACTCTCTCTACATTTTGAATTAAAAATCTAAGAGCAACACAAAGTCTCAAAAACACTTTTAAATCAACATTAATATAGCAAAACTTGTATATATGACTCAAAAAATCCCTACCTTAAGCTTGATGAAGATAGAAAGTGAAACCCTAGCTTCAAGATGGAGTGTTCTTCAATTTCTACTACACCAAGGAAAGTCCAAGCTTGATCTTCACGATTTAGGAGAGGTGATGATGTTCTAGATCCAAAGATTTGCAAGGAATCAAAGTGTTTAAGTGCTTTGGTTAGGGTTTCGACAGAGAAGGAGGAGAGAAATGAAGTATAGAGTGAGACAAAAAGCCCCAAAATATGATACAACTTCGGCCAAAAGAGTTTAAAAAAAAACAGAGATCTAGGCTGCCCGTCTGCTACATGTACGGCGCCCTACCCCGCACGTCTGGGGTTCATCCCCGTACGTATGGGGCTCTTCTTCCGCACCACTTCCCGTTCGTGCCTTTTAAGTAGAAAGCAACTCAAGCAAACTCCTGAATTCTGTACGTGCAGCCTTACTCCCCGCATGTGCGGCCCCTCTCCCGCACGTGGGGCCCAAGGCCCCAGTACGTGCGGCCCCTGGCCTCCAGCCCAGAATTTTCTTCTGCTTCGTTCTCGAGCACTCCAAACCTAACCCCGCACCTCCCGGAACTAGTGAAGCTCAAAACCGACAAACAAAACAAGAACGAGAGCTTTAATTGGAAATAACTTCTGAATGTTTCAAATCCAACGAGAACAAAAGAAAACGAAACCAAAAAGAATGAAATAAAGGAGAGAAAAAGGACCCGATCATCACAATGAATGTGAGGGGCTTGTGGTTCTTGTATAGCATGCCGACTCAAGGCTTGGGTTCAAGTTCTCATAGATATACATTTCGATCATAGTAGTTGGGATCTCTCAAAATTTTCACAGAGAAATTTCGAGATAGAAAAATTTCAGTATAGAGAAATTTGTCTTCACCGAAAAATTTTAGGTATGAAATTTTTCTATAACAAGTTGAAATTTTTCTAATAAGATTATTGAAGGACCTTAACTAATAAGAAAACATATATTTGACCTCTCCTACTACCAAAAATTAGAAAGATGTTTCATTAATTTTTCCTATTTTATATATGAGTTTTACTATATAATAATTACATTTAAACCGTACATTTATTTTTTAGTTTGTTTTTTTTTTGGGGTTATTTTTCTCGATTAGTAGGGTTTCTCTTTTGACAAAAATCAATGGCAATGGCAATGCCATCTATTATTGTATCCCATAATAAGAAACAAAATGGTAAATTTTATTTAGAAAATTATACATGGTGAATTTGCGTTGATACTAAAAATTTATAAATTTTATTTAGAAAATTATATAAAATTATTAATATGTGATTTCAATTCATTCTCTACTTGAATCTTATAATGCACATTTTTTTTTTTCAACTGCATACTTCAATTGTTGAAAACATTTTAAATATAAATCTGAATTTCTAAATTTAATATTATTTTTATCAATAAAATTCAAGTTGATTCATCACTTCTCTTTGCCGCAGGGGGCAAAACCATTTCAAGCCTCACACGCGGTGTATGGTGGAACTTGTTATAAGTTAAAAGTTAACAATCAGGAAGTATAAGTTAAAAGCACTTATTCTTCAATTTTTAGATAATTAATTTTTTCAATTAATTCTATTATTAATAAATTATAAGTAGAAATCGCATCAAACAATTTTATACAAACTCCTAAATTAAAATAAATTATAATCAATTTATTTAAACTGCAGGACCATTGGCCTATGGACAAAGAAGGCCAAACATGTGTACACAGGCTTATCTCTAAATATAAATTTGATGTCACGTTAATTTTTAGTGCTACCACTAAATGAAAATTGAGTTCTATTAAATTGTAATTGTTGTTAAAGTTTCGATTCAATGTTACCCCTTAAACCAAAATCACTAAATGTAAATTGAGTTTTATTAAATTGTAATTATTGCTAAGGTTTCAATTTAATGTTCCCCCTTAACTAAAATCTTGTTGTGCCACTGACATTTGCTTAACATAACACCAAAGAATTAAATGTAGGGTTTTGTTACCATGTGCTTTAAATGCACATGTTAAGAAAGTAATAAATAAATTTCAACTTCTTCCATTTGCAAGGAGAATGTAAGGGTACAGTCAAAAATAATTATGATATTTTTGAAGAGTTAATTTTTTATTTATATGGGCATAACTACCGTTCGTATTTGTAAGACAAAATTTCTTTAACTACTATGTATGTGTAATTAAAAAAAAAAAAAAATTTCTATATGTATTTTAAATGGTTTTAATATGGTGAGAACCCGACCAATATTTATGAATGTACTGTTAAAAAAAAAATTTAGTCGCAAAATATTTTTATTTGATTGAATTTTAAGAATTTGTATTTAAAATTTATTTTAAAAAAATTATAATTTTTTTTTTCACAAAACTAAATATGAATATGTATTTGAATTTTTAAATATTATTTTATATTCCAAAAAAAAATCATATGAAAATTAGTGTTTGATTTTTGAAAGTTTTATTTTTCACCAAACTAAATTTTAATTTTTTTAGAAAAAACTATTAAAAAAATGCAATCAAAAATAAAGAAGGAAAATGGTGCAAAGCAAAAGTTTTAAAGGTATGTTTGGTGCTGGATAACATCAGGTGATTTTAATCATATTTATGAAAGATTACAAGAAAATTCAATAGGTTTACCAAGCCGTTTGTAATGAATTTAATCTGGGCTTGAGTTTAATTGTCTTTTGTAGATATGTTGATATACATGATATAGAATGGAGTTCCTAATGGTAAACTAACGCTCCGTCATTTGGATTTATGAAAAAAATTAGAAAATATTTTTCTGTATTTGGTGGTGGTAATAGTAGAATGAAGGTGTGTTCCATATGCATATTTGTTATATATTTTGTAATAAATGTTACGGATTTGTTTTTTTTTTTTGGTAGTTACAATAATTTATGTTTCAGTAATGAAATAACACATTATGTGTAATGTTATATATTTTTTGGTTTGAAAATATTTGGATAAAAAAATACATAACATTATCACAAAAATATATAACATCATTTTTAAATCATAAATTATCATAATTTTATCAAAAAATTATACAATATTTATTATAAAATTATATAATATACACAAAAAATATATAACAATATGCATATAGCATTTCCCTTAATTATGTTGTATGTGTTATTGTTCATATGTACTCATCTTGCCGTGTCTTGTCTTCAACAGGAAAGAAAGAATATAAAATCAGAAAATGAAGATTACTGGTCTGTTTGGTAACGTTTACGTTTTCAATTTATATTTACAAAAATTTTATAAATTGATTTTTGTTTATTTTTAGAAAAACATAAACTACAAACGCGTTTGGTAATTGACAAAATGTTTAAAAAAATTTTAAAATATAAAAAAGAGTGAGAAATGGCAAGTGGTGTTAAGTGGCGGCGGAAGACGGTGGTGAAAAGTGGTGACGGTGGGTGGTGGGTAGCGGGTAGTGGTGGGTGGTGGCGGGTGGGTGGTGGTGGTGGTAGCGAGTGGGTAGGTGGTAGCGAGTGGGTGGTAGATAGGTGGCGGATGACGGGTGGTGGTGGGTGGGTGGTGGTGGTGGCGGGTAGGTGACCGGTGGTAGTGGTGAGTGGGTGGGTGACGGTGGCGAGTGGTGGGTGGTAGCAAGTGGGTGGTGGTGGTAGTGGTGGTGGTGGTGGTGGTGGTGGCGGGTGGTGGTGGCAGGTGGGTAACGGATGGTGGGTGGGTGGTGGTGGCAGGTAGGTGGCGGGTGGTGATGGTAGGTGGGTGGGTGGGTGGGTGACGGTGGCGGGTGGCGGGTGGTGGGTGGTAGCGAGTGAGTAGTGGTGGTGGTGGTGGTGGCGGGTGGCGGGTGGTGATGACAGATGGGTGGCGGATGGTGGGTGATGGTGGGTGGTGGCGGGTAGGTGGCAGATGGTGGTGGTGGTGGTGGTGGTAGGTGGGTGGGTGACGGTGGCGGGTAGTGGGTGGTAGCAGGTGGGTGGTGGCGGTGGTGGTGGCGGCTAGTGGCTGGTAGTGGTGGGTGGCTGGTAGTGGTAGATAGCTGGTGGTAGCGGGTGGTGGATGGTGATGACAGATGGCTGGTGAGTGGTGGTGGCGGGTAGGTGGCGGATGGTAATGGCGGGCAGTGGATGGTAGTGGCGGGTGGTGGGTGGTGGCGGGTGGATGGTAGGTGGGTGGTGGCTGGTGGTGGTGGTGGTGGTGGTGGCCAGAGGTGGGTGGTGGTGGCGAGTGGGTGGTGGGTGGTGGGTGGCAGGTGGATGGTGGTGGCGGGTGGTGGCGGGTGAGTGGTGGTGGTGGTGGAGGGTGGGTGGTGGTGGCGGAAGACGGTGGTGGAAAATGGTGGCAGGTGGTGGCTAGTGTTGGATGGTAAAAAAAAAAAATTCAAAATTCAAAACGGAAACACATTTTTTGAGTTTATATTTTTTAGCCAAATTTATAAACTGAGACCACTGATTTATAAATCAAAAATTTACCAAACAAGTTTTTTTTTGAGTTTTTAAAATTTTTGTAAATATAAACAGAAAACTGAAAACGTAAGTGTTACCAAACGACACATTTGCTTTCACATAATTAAAAATATCTGGAAGACTCTTCACCGTTGGGAAGAGCGCACACATATGTAACAAATGTTATAATTAAATTATTTTTAATTATAATTAAAAAAATAAATTATAATCAAACACTATATAAGGTACATATGAACAACTGGTACGTTCAAGAATATTGCAACTGTATTACTCTAGTCTCTGATATTTGTTGAGAGTGTGTAGGACACGATGCTCTGTGGTGGTTCAGATGCTGCTATCATACCAACTGATAATTTTTTTTCTTCATCTATTAGCTTTGTTTGATTGGTCTTACTAACTTGAGGGTATTAACTTTTATATGACAACTGTGGGTGCAAAATATTTTTATTTGATTGAATTTTAAGAATTTGTATTTAAAATTTATTTTTAAAAAATTATATATTTTTTTTTTGACAAAACTAAATATAAATATGTATTTGAATTTTTAAATATTATTTTATATTCCAAAAAAAAATCATATGAAAATTAGTGTTTGATTTTTGAAAGTTTTATTTTTCACCAAACTAAATTTTAATTTTTTTAGAAACAACTATTAAAAAAATGCAATCAAAAATAAAGAAGGAAAATGGTGCAAAACAAAAAAAAGTATTTTGGTCTCGTTACAAATATAAAAAATCTTAAATTAAGATAGCTATAATGTTGTGTTATTTTCTATACAAATAGGAGTAAATGTACTTATTTAATGCTTTCGTAACATATATTTATGTTTGGTGCTTTTAGTCATGTTTATGAAAGATTACAAGAAAATTCATAGGTTTACCAAGCCGTTTGTAATGAATTTAGGTCAAGTTTGTCAAGTTGAAAAAAAGTTAAAAAATCAAAAAGTTATTCAAAAAGTTAAAAAATTATTACTATTCACTAAAAGCAAAAAGTACGGCTGCACAACTTCCAATCCTAATTTTTCCTTACACACTAATTTATACAATTTTTTAATACACATTTTTCCATAAAAAGTTAAAAAATTAACCCAAACATCTATATTTTTTCCCTCAACTTTTTAATCTAAAAAGATAAAAAATATACTTATTTAAGATACCCCAAACAACCCCTTAATCTGGGTTTGAGTTTAATTGTCTTTTGTAGATATGTTGATATACATGATATAGAATGGAGTTCCTAGTAATGGTAAACTAACGCTCCGTCATTTGGATTTATGAAAAAAATTAGAAAATATTTTTCTGTATTTTGTGGTGGTAATAGTAGAATGAAGGTGTGTTCCATATGCATATTTGTTATATATTTTGTAATAAATGTTACGTATTTTATTTTTTTTTGGTAGTTACAATAATTTATATTTCAGAAATGAAGTAACACATTATGTGTAATGTTATATATTTTTTGGTTTGAAAATATTTGGATAAAAAAATACGTAATATTATCACAAAAATATATAACATTATTTTTAAATCATAAATTATCATAATTTTATTAAAAAATTATGCAATTTTTATTATAAAATTATATAATATACACAAAAAATATATAACAATATGCATATAGCATTTCCCTTAATTATGTTGTATGTGTTCTTGTTCATATGTACTCATCTTGCCTTGTCTTGTCTTCAACAGGAAAGAAAGAATATAAAATCAGAAAATGAAGATTACTTTGCTTTCACATAATTAAAAATATCTGGAAGACTCTTCACCGTTGGGAAGAGCGCACACATATGTAACAAATGTTATAATTAAATTATTTTTAATTATAATTAAAAAAATAAATTATAATCAAATACTATATAAGATATAATTAAAAAAAATTGATCATAATTAAAATAATAATCACAATAAATCATAATTAATATTATAATAAGTCATAATTAAATATCACAATTGATATAACTGAAACTTATGGTACACACACGGCAAAATGAGGCGCGTATTATAAAATTTTCTTAAAAAAAAATTAGAATAACAGTGACACCATCCTACATAATATTATCATTTTAGTGTTATCAATTAGTAAAAAGTTCCCATCTAAAAAAAAAATATATAGTAAACAGTTACAAATGGATTAGATAAAATATTGTGTTCTATTAATACAATATTATTGTAATTCCTACTGAAAATCACTCCACCACATGGACCACTACATTCAATATTTACTTCCTGTCATCACCCTAACCTCATCTCCACGTATTAATTAGGTATTGAAAATTTTATTGTACTATAAAAATGAAATGGAATGGAATCGTCATTTTTTAGTCTTTGTATTTCTTTATGAATTATGATTTTTTAAAATTTAAATTTAAATTTGAGAAAATTTAAGGAGCTCAAAAGGCCCATTATAGATCTTATTTCGATTATCTAAATAGTTCATTTTGTTTGACTTTCTGTACATATCATCCATGAAAAAAATTAAATCGATCCATTAATCATAGTGTTTTCATTTTATTATATTTGCCTCTAAAAAATGAATGGCCTATTTTAAAACATACTTATTGTCTATTTTTTCAAGACAAACGCAATAAAATAAAAAGATTACAATTATCGGATTAACTTAATTTTTTTCATTGATAATATATACTGAAGGTCTTATAAAATGAACGGTTTGAATTTTAGAAATGAGACTCATGGTGAATCTCACGTGCTCCTGAAATTATCTCAAGTAGACGAGACTTGTGGTAAATTTCACGTCCTCCTTAAGTTCTCTCAAGTTGTCTAATCTTTTTTTTTTTATAATGAAAAATGATGGTTCCAATTATAATATATTTTCATTCTATTTTTAATATACTAAATGAAAGTATAAATATTATTTCTACTGTATTTCATTCCAATAAAATAGAAAGCTTCGCGAAACAAGCCCATGTGAATGGGAAATTCTATTTCCACACATTTAAATAACTCAGAATACATTTTTTCTCAATACACACTCCTATTAATTTATTTATTAATTAATTTTCTCAATCCACACACTAAAAATTATAATTATATCCTTCACTTAAATATTATTGTACACACACCACTTATCTGCAGATGGGTCTCATACAGGAAGATGAATCCTTTTTGTGTACCTTTTGCAACTACAAATATGGGATTTGCCATACTTGCAATGGATCTGATCAGCTTAACTTTGTCCTCTTTTGGGAAGTGGGTTGTAATCCACTTCTCAGATTATAACCCACTTCCCTCTCTCACAAAAAACTGATTATAAACATCTTCTCAAAATAGCCTAAAATGTAGCACGTTCAAGAATATTGCAGCTGTATTGCTCTAGTCTCTGATATTTGTTGAGAGTGTGTAGGACACGATGCTCTGTGGTGGTTCAGATGCTGCTATCATACCAACTAGTAATTTTTTTTCTTCATCTATTAGCTTTGTTTGATTGGTCTTACTAACTTGAGGTTATTAACTTTTATATGACAACTGTGGGTGCAGGATTGAGAGGTTTTGTGGCATGCAAAGTACTTTCTCAGAGAAACAGCGATCCTTCAAAAGCTTCACGCCCATGGGATATAGTAATATTTAATATCCCTTGCAGTTTTCTTTCTATCTCTTTCATTCAATCATTGTCTAGGTTTTACGAAACAATTTTCATAAGCTCTTATCTGAAACATGAATTAGCAAAAATGTTGAGAATCATAATTGAGGAAGAGATGCAATTATTTCTTCTTTTTCTTCTTTTTTGTTTTGTTTTTTTGTTTTTTTTTTTGTTTTAGATAAGTTAACTTGGAATAGAATGATACCTTAGGCTTGTCAATGGAAAAATTAAGGTTTAAAATTTTTAATTCAAAATGTGTATATTGAGATTTTTTTGTTCCTAAAAGATGTGTATAGAAATTTTTTTTATATAATATTATGGGTGTTGCTGGATGTTTATTATGATAATTTTTATTTATGATATAATTGTCATTAAATTAATATTTCATTAAATCTGTGTCCTAAACTAATCAGGTGTGTGGAAATAGAATTTTCCCATATAAATCTACCAAAGTTTCCACCAATAATGGGGAACTACGTACAGGAGAATATGATCAATAAAGCAAAGTTGAGGGAAAAATCAACGGAAATTTATGGACCGGTCTTACTAATTAGATTTATTTATCATAATTTTTTTTATCTATTAATATTCTAAAAAATTATGGAACAAAATAAGTATTTTATAATTTATTAATAAATTAAAAAAGAGTATAAGATTTATAATTATTTAAATCTTTCACATAAGATTGATTCGTAATTTACCCAAAACCATCGCCTCGTCATGGAAATTGGGCCAAGCATGGTCCAGCAATTATAATTTCGGAAAGAGAATTTCTTACAGGGAAACATGGATCTAATGGTGGGGGTGGATTCTGAACATGGATTATGACATAAACCCATCAAATTGATTCTTCGGCTCTATGGGCCTTGATAAATATATTGCGCATCCAGCACTTAAATATTAATAGGCCGAAAAATAAAGGTCCAATCCAATTAATCTAAGTTCATACTTCAAAGTTCAAACTAAAGTCCTTACAAATTATAGGTAAGGTTTTTTTTTTTTTTTAAATGGATAAAAGAATAATTATAAATATAAAAAATATTAGTATATCAAATAGACTACTAATCAATAATAGTTAGAAAGTCAACAATCACCAAACCTAGCAATCAATCACCAAGTCCAAACCTAAGCCTAACAACCACTAATTAGTACAAGAAAAATACTTGGTAGCTCGAATTTGTATAATTCGAATGATTCGAATGTATCAAAACGACGTCGTTTTAAGACATTTAAGCCATTCAGACTATGAAAATTTGAGTTATCAAGTATTGTTGTTAATACAAACGGCCCCCATAATGGGAAATAAATAGACACTACCACAAAGATTAACAATCAATAGTAAACTCAAGTTCAACCCTAACAACCACTAATTGCTACATACAATCTCAAAATAGAGGAGAAATAAACACTACTATACAATGTATCAAAATTTGTACTACACAATCACAAGGCCAAAGGCCCTAGTTAAATTATATGTATGTTTAATTAGTAATTTTACAATTAAAATTGTGAAAGAGTAATATTTAATTAATTTTTTATTGTAGTTAGTTTAATTTTTATTTGATATTATAATTTTAGATTGTGTTTGGTATTATTATTTATTTATTTATTTTAAGATTAGGTGATGTTTTTTCTTACTGTAAATTGAATTTTGCTAATTATAAAGTAATAAGTTTAGATTTTTATTTTTAAGTTTTGTAATGGCCTTTTTTATGTGTTAATCTATGTAAGTAAATTTTAGTGATTAACTATGCAAACATTCTCTATCCCTCCCCCCCCCCCCCCCCTCAAAAAAAAAAATTATGTAACATACTCAGAAAATTAGAAAAAAGAACTTTATTGATCATATTTATTTTGACTATAACTCTCATCAGAGCAATTTTGAATTTACAAATGTATAATCAAATTAAAATAATAAATAGATTCATACATAATTAAATTCAGATTATAGAATAAGAAATAGTAGAACTACTTATGCTGGAGATTACAATTTAATGAATACAAATTTATAACAGATATATATTGAAATAAAAAATAATATGAAGGAAACTGAAACCCGTGTAATATTACAGTTTCCTTAAAACAGATTCACAGCTTCACCATGGTTGTTGGAGGTATGCCTGCGTCTGTCTTCTAGGATACGACAGTTAGAACCAGCTAAGTTAGAAGCACTTTCTGTATAGTTCTGGTGAATTGACAATGGTAACACTCTCTTACACAATAAGAATATAATATGAGCAGACTAACTATAGCCTGAGAGCAAAAAATTATATACTCCAACTAAAGAAGATGGTCTCTTTTTATACACAAAAAGGGAGAGATGAGGAGCCTTCTAGCAACAAATGCAAAATTCATTTATGCAAAACTAATGGTGTAAATTGCCATCTTAAGTGTAGAGGTTGCACATGTAAACATAAATTTCAGAACATAAACCTTACACTTCGGATCATTTACCATGTGTATTATCAAGAAATCAAGACAAAATGACATACCTGAATCCATTGATGAACGGTTAAACGGAAGCGTGATTATCAATAAACTCTTTGTTATTGATTATGTTATTGCCTTTTAGTCCTTTCCCCTTTGGTGCCTTATGTTTCTCCTTTGAGAGGATTTAGAAAAATGGCAGTGTTCTTTTCTCCACTTGGGAAGGAATAGGGACCATAACCTTTTAAAGGTTATAATTGGTTTTCAAAACTGAAAGGTTGTGGAAGTTCAAAAGGAATGAAAACCAACTTTAACCATTATTGATTTTAATTTCTATTTATTGGTTTTCAAAACTGAAAGGTTGTGGAAGTTCAAAAGGAATGAAAACTAACTTTAACCAATATGTTTTAATTTCTATTTCTGCCCCTCATAGAAATAGAAATTATACAACTAGTATCTACACATTAGGTCCATAACACATATACCCTTAAGCCTATTAACTAAATTGAATCACTTAAATTGTAGGCTTCTTATAAATGATAACACCACATTTAATTATGTGATCCCATTGAGACATTATCTAACAATCTCCCACTGGACCACATATGTATCTTGAAAAATGTGCTTAACTTTAGTGAGCTCAGAAACTTGTTATCATAACTTGAGGGTATCCAAACAATCTTGTCCATTAACTATATTAATATAGGATCAAAGCGGTCTTCGTTACATCAATCGTAACTCGACCCACCAATGGTCACGTATACTAATACAGCTAAATGACATAGATCAATCATGGATGCGTAGCATGGAAATTACATGTGATGTGATCCATACATGCCTATTTTCAACTGGTCCTACTTAATTTTATTGAGATCAATACTGCACAATACGTAACAGAGCGTAATAAACTGAATATTTCATTTCTGCAGAAATTAATCTAATTACATAGATAAAACTCAAGGCTGACATAAAGCAGTAATATAAATACAAACTCCCACTAAACCAGAATGTTCTCAAATAGAACAACACCCATCTGAGCAGTGTGCTCATGAAAGACCTTGGGTGGTAGTCCCTTCGTAAGTGGATCCGCTATCATGGAGTTTATCCCAATGTGCTCTATGGAAATCTGTCCACTCTGCACTCTTTCTTTTACAACTAGGAACTTGATATCAATATGCTTTGATTTTGTCGAGCTCCTGTTGTTATTGGAATATAAAACTGCAGACTTATTGTCACAATATAACTTAAGTGGTCTTTCAGTGCCTTCCAAAATACGCAACCCAGTGACAAAATTCTGCAGCCATATCCCTTGGTTTGATGCCTCATAACATGCTACAAATTCTGCGGCCATGGTGGATGAAGCTATGAGCGTCTGCTTTGCAGATCTCCAAGAAATTGCTCCGCCAGCTAACAGATAAATATAGCCTGATGTGGATTTCCTACTGTCTTGGCATCCAGCAAAATCGGAGTCGGAATATCCAATGACCTCTAACTTATCCGATCTCCTATATGTGAGCATATATTCCTTTGTTCTCTGTAAATATCGCATAACACGCTTGACTGCTTTCCAATGATCCATGCCAGGATTACTTAAATATCTGCCTAACATGCCAACTATAAACACAATATCCGGACGCGTACATACTTGAGCATACATTAGACTCCCTACAGCCGAGGCATAAGGAATCTTCTGCATTTCTTGAATTTCAAGACTGTTCTTCGGGCATTGGCTGAGACTAAACTTGTCTTCCTTAGCAACCGGGGTTTCACCTGATTTACAATTTTGCATGCCAAATCTATTGAGTACTTTTTCGATATAGCTCCTTTGTGATAATCCCAGAATATCCCGAGAACGATCTCGGTGTATTTCGATTCCTAATACAAAGAAAGCATCACCAAGATCTTTCATTTCAAAATTCTTAGATAGAAATCTCTTGGTGTCATGCAATAAGTTTATATCGTTTGTGGCAAGCAATATGTCGTCAACATATAAAACCAAAAATATGTGTTTACTCCCACTGAACTTGTGATACACACATTCATCAACAACATTAGTTTCAAAACCATACGAAGTGAGAACTTGATGAAATTTGAAGTACCACTGACGAGAAGCTTGTTTGAGTCTATAGATGGATTTAGTCAATTTGCAAACCATATTCTTTGGGTCTCCTGACACAAAGTTTTCTGGCTGCACCATATAAATTGTTTCTTTAATGTCACCATTAAGAAAAGCTGTTTTGACATCCATCTGATGCAACTCAAGATCAAAATATGCAACAAGCGCCATAATTGTCCTAAAAGAATCTTTCGAAGAAACTGGAGAGAAAGTTTCTTTAAAGTCAATTCCTTCTTTTTGAGTAAAGCCTTTGGCTACAAGACGTGCCTTATACCTCTCCACATTACCATTTGAATCCCTTTTGGTTTTAAATATCCATTTACAACCTACGGGCTTCGCACCAACTGGTAATGAGACAAGTTCCCAAACTTTATTGTCTTGCATAGACTTATATTCTTCATTCATGGCTTCTATCCACTTATGAGAATTGGAACTTTCCATGGCTTGACGAAAGTTGATTGGATCATCTTTCGACATTCCATTTTCTACCTCATGTTCCTAGAGATATACAATATAATCATCTGAAAGTGCAAATCTCCTTTCTCTTGTGGATCGCCTTAATGGCACAGATTCTTGAGGTTGAGGTTGTAGAGTTTGTTCCTCAGAAACAATTACCTCATCTTGAATGGGGGTTTGAACTATATTATCTTGAACAACATTGTCTGGTTGAGGATCCGAAATTACTTCTCGAGCAATGACAGGTATAGGAACCTGTGATTGGTCAAAAGTAGTAGTAGGAAGTGGGATTACTCCTGCTTCCTCCTCAAAAACAATGTCTCTAACTGGATTTCTCCCCCCAAACTCGACATCCTCAAAAAATGTTGCAATTCCCGTCTCAAATATTGACCTATTTGTGGGATCATAAAACTTGTAACCCCGTGATCGTTCGACATAGCCAATAAAGTAGCTGCTAATGGTTTTAGAGTCCAATTTTCGTTCATGAGGTTTATAAGGCCTCGCCTCAGCAGGACACCCCCACACATGCAAATGTTTTAGACTAGGCTTTCGCCCAACCCAAAGCTCATAAGGTGTTTTTACAACTGCTTTAGTTGGCACCCGATTTAAGATATAAGTTGCTGTCTTTAGAGCCTCACCCCAGAGGGACTCTGGTAAAGTAGAATGACTGATCATACTTCTTACCATATCCTTAAGAGTCCGGTTTCGTCTCTCAGATACACCATTCATGCTAGGTGATCCTGGCATGGTGTATTGTGGGACGATTCCACATTCCTCCAAGTATTTTGCAAACGGTCCTGGACGTTGTTCACCTGATCCATCATATCTGCCATAGTATTCACCACCACGGTCAGACCTGACACTTTTAATCCGTTTGTTGAGTTGTAACTCAACTTCGGCCTTAAATTTTTTGAATATGTCCAAAGACTGTGATTTCTCATGGATAAGAAATAGATACCCATATCTGGAGTAGTCGTCTATGAATGTGATAAAATATTGTTGACCATTCCAAGACGCCATAGGAAATGGGCCACAAATGTCCGTATGAATTAATTCTAAGACATCTGTAGTCCTATGGGCACCATATTTCTTTATTTTGGTCTGTTTTCCCTTGATACACTCAACACAGACATCAAAATCTGAAAAATCAAGAGGGTCCAAAATTCCATCAGACACAAGGCGCTCAACTCTAGATTTAGAGATGTGACCTAGGCGTTTGTGTCATAATGAGGCTGAATTTTCCTTAGTTAATTTACGCTTTGTACCTCGTGATTCCACATGCAAGGTTGCATTATAAGATGCAATAGTTTCGAGCAAATATAGATTATCAAACACATTAAGTAAACCAGTACCAACAACATTGGAATCAATAGACATACTAAACTTCATATTTCCAAAAGAACAATAATATCCCAATTTGTCCAATACAGAAACAGAAATTAAATTCCGTCTAAAGGACGGTACAACAAAAGTGTCTAATAAATCCAAATAATAACCAGTTTTCAGTAATAATCTAAAGTGCGCTATTGCCTGCACTTCTATTGACCGGCCATCACCCACAAAGATGTATCTTTCAGCATCAGTTGGCTTTCGGTAGTTCAGGCAACCCTGCATAGAAACACATATGTGAGTAGTAGCACCAGAATCTACCCACCAAGTGTTTCTTGGTACTGAAGATAAATTTATTTCAGAACAGACCAAAACATGAAATGTACCTTTCTTTACACGCCAGGCGACGTATTTGGCACAATCCTTCTTTCTGTGTCCGGGCTTGCCACAAAAGAAACAACCATCCTGCACTTTCTGTTTCTTTGGTTTCGGACCCTGAGGAATAGCAACTTCCTTTCCCTTATGCTTTCTTTTGCCCGTATGCTTGGAGGTGCTTGCCAGATGAGCACTTTCAGTCCTTTCTTGCTTCAATCTCTCTTCCTCTTGCACACAAAATGAAATGAGCTCATTGAGAGTCTATTTCTCCTTCTGGCAGTTATAACTGACCTTAAATTGGTTAAATTGTGCAGGAAGAGAGATGAGAACTAAATGCACGAGCAAATCATCAGATAGGTCGAGCTTTAGTGCCTTAAGTTTTGAAGCAAGATGAGACATTTCCATGATGTACTCGCGAACATTACCCTTGCCTTTATACTTTATTGAAATCAAGCTTGCTAAAAGCGTGCTTGTTTCAACCTTATCGTTTTTAGCAAAATGCTTTTGAATTTCTGAAAGAAATTCACCGGCAATGGTAACATCCTCTGTTACTGCACCCCGAAAGACTTCTGGAATCCCACGCTTCATGATCATAAGACTTAGCCTGTTAGAACGATCCCACTTTTCAAAGTACACAATTTCCTCAGGAGTACTTTGTGCAGTGAGAGCATTCGGTTTTGGCATCCTTAATGCCAAGTCTATGTCCATGCAGCCGAGAACAATCAATATGTTCTCTTTCCAGTCCTTAAAGTTTGTTCCATTTAACATTGGAACATTGTTCATGTTGGCAGAGATTGAAGTAGTCGACATTAAAGCTGAATAGAAAAGAAAATAAAAGGAATAAACAATTATGCTCACATTAAGTTACCAAACAGATAATCTCTAAATAAAGTAATTTAATGACAACATCTCAAGATACCTAGCACAACATTAATACCAAGCCTTTGGGTAGTGATATTAACTGTAAGTGGTATTCTTGTTGTAATGATCAAACATTGACAATAAGTTATGTCAAATAACAAATCTATCTTTTGATGGATTTATTATTCACATTAGGTTTTCTTGACAATTGGCACATGTTTATCACCACAAAATGTGTGTGTAATTCTGCCAAGTCTTAATCATGTCTTTGGACTGATAAATACCCGCATGAGATACACAGACATGAACATCAAAACATTCCATATAAAACAATCTAGACAAGAGAGATCACTTTTGTGACATCTTGTTTGAATTGACTTATATTGAGAATGTTAGAAAATTAAATTTCTGTAGACGTTGTATGAAATTACATTAAATTTAAAGATTTCTAAATTCTTGACCCCGTATATGTTATATAATCTGCAGCAATCCCAATTATATACATACATATATAAATAGAATTGACGGGTCCAAAAACAAATAGTTTTTTTTTAATGATATTCAAAATTAAACCGATCAAATCGCAAGATATATCTATATATATATAAATACATGATGTTCATCCATTTGAGAGAAAAAAAAAAACTGCCCACCGAATCATTTTACAATTCCAGAAAACAGATTGCCATTTTCACAGAACAACACAGGAAAAAACAGAATTTACATCCATAAGAAAATTCAGAATCTGATTCCAGGAAACTAAATAGAATGAATAAAGCATATCAATTCTGATAAGACACATGATATGCATGCTCTGATACCAATTGTAAACATAAATTTCAGAACATAAACCTTACACTTCGGATCATTTACCATGTGTATTATCAAGAAATCAAGACAAAATGACATACCTAAATCCATTGATGAACGGTTAAACGGAAGCGTGATTATCAATAAACTCTTTGTTATTGATTATGTTATTGCCTTTTAGTCCTTTCCCCTTTGGTGCCTTATGTTTCTCCTTTGAGAGGATTTAGAAAAATGGCAGTGTTCTTTTCTCCACTTGGGAAGGAATAGGGACCATAACCTTTTAAAGGTTATAATTGGTTTTCAAAACTGAAAGGTTGTGGAAGTTCAAAAGGAATGAAAACCAACTTTAACCATTATTGGTTTTAATTTCTATTTATTGGTTTTCAAAACTGAAAGGTTGTGGAAGTTCAAAAGGAATGAAAACCAACTTTAACTAATATGTTTTAATTTCTATTTCTGCCCCTCATAGAAATAGAAATTATACAATTAGTATCTACACATTAGGTCCATAACACATATACCCTTAAGCCTATTAACTAAACTGAATCACTTAAATTGTAGGCTTCTTATAAATGATAACACCACATTTAATTATGTGGTCCCATTGAGACATTATCTAACAGCACACAATATACACTTGTGTATATCTGCAGTCACCAATCTGACCTAGTATAATTAGGTTGATAGGCCACAAATCCGGCTTAGTCGAAACCTATTCCAGTAAGCCTCAAGCCTCAAGATTCACGAACCAAGACCCCGCCTGGGTGGGCGGGCTTGCAACGCGCACATGCGTGGCATTTTTTTGCATAACCAACTTGGACTATAGTCTTGGCCTAAGCCCATCCTTGAAGCATTCATAACTCCCTTTCCTCAAAAACATTTAGATGTCCTAAAGGGCTCATGCCGTTATGAAAAACTTAAGATTTAAATATTCATCAATACTTTCTTCTATAATTAATGTGGGATATGTGGTTACACACTATTCTCAATACCTCATTCATGGGGCCAATTTCATAAGACAATTTCTCATTCAATTTTTAATGATTTTTGATTATTCTTTTTGTGATATAAACATTTTGTTATAAAGAATCTAAACTCACTTGATCTCACCTCAATCAGTGATTGGAGCCCACTTTAATTTTATATTAAAGTCATTATAAAACTATTTTTTCCAACATATTATATACCTTACTTTTGAAATAAAATTTTTGAATATTATTTTTTTATTGGAAAGGACTCCAATTTTTAAAATTTTACCTAAGATCCTGAATAACTTTGTTGAATAAATTTTTCAAAATTGAAGAAAAATACACAACATTTTTTGAATCAAATAAAGAAAATTGAAGACGTTTGTATTATATATATATATATATAAGTATACATGGATAAGGTCGGCCCTGTGCATAGGCCCATAGCCTATGGCTCCCTCAAAATAGATCCAAAAAAGAAGCCCTTTCTATTATAGTTTAGTGTAATATATTAGGTATGTTTTAAATCAAAAAAAATTAAAGAAGACCCAAACTAACTTAAAATAAATTAAACCATTAAAAAATTGAAAGGCCCATTCAAAAAAATTAGTATTGTTATCAATTGAAAATTGACCCAAAAAAGGAGTTACTCCTATTATAGTTTAGTGTAATATATTAGATATGTTTTAAATCCAAAAAAAATTAAGGAAGACCTAAACTAATTTAAAATAAATTGACTTATTAAAAAATTGAAAGGCCCATTTAAAATAATTAGCATTGTTATTCATTGAAAATGATTTTGTAAAAAAACTAGATTATGCAAGTATGATTGATTTATTTGCTTCTAAAAATGCAAGAAGTGTAAGGATCAAGCAACACTTATTAGTTGTTGCAATATAATACTAAGTATTTTTTGTGATTTTGACACAATTTTTTTATCTTTTACCTTCAACTTTTTTTTTTTTTTTATTTTTTATTTTTTATTATTATTCAATGAAAAAACAAATGTGAAAGGTTCAAAAAATTTATTAGTTGATTATCGACTTTGGACCCAAAAATCTTAGTGCCGAGCCTGTCCATGGAATTATCGAAAGCAGAAAGAAATGCATTTCTTTTTATTCATATCAATTGTTTGAATATCCATAAGTAAGGAGCAAGAGAGATGGGAACAAATGAAGAAAATTTATTTCTCCCACAGCTCTCATTTTGATTTTCTCTAAAAGTGGAGAGATTAGAAAAGAAAAGTAACCAACTAATCACTGTTTTTTATAATATCAAAACAGTCCCTACAAATATAAAAGCTAACACCTATAAAAGGTTATTGGGCAAATTATACAAATGGTTCCTATAGTTTGGAACTTGTGTCACTTTGGTCCTTGACTTTTTAATTGTGACACATTTGACCTTGAATTTTGAATCTTATTCCAATTAAGGACAATTGAGTATATAATTAGATTTTTCAAGGGTAAAATTGTTAATTTGATAAAATATAAACTAATTTGATAAAAATAAATGTCAAACAAATATTTTTGAATTTTTAAAAATTATTTCTACCTACTAAAAATAAAATTATGTAAAATTGATAAATCTTTTAGACATTTATTTATTTACTTTACTGAATTAATTTTTATTATATGCTTGGATGATGATCATGTAAAATTAATTTTAAAAAATTAATCATGTAATTTTGATTAATTTTATCATTGGTGGATAAAAATAATTTTAAAAAAATTAAAAATATTTTTTTGACATTTATTTTTGTCAAATTAGTTTATATTTTATCAAATTGACGATTTTACCCTTGGAAAATCTAATAATATTTTCAATTGTCCTTATTTGGAACAAAATTCAAAATTTAGGGTCAAATGTGTCACAATTGAAAAGTCAGGAACTAAAGTGATACAAGTTCCAAACTATAAGGACTATTAGTGTAATTAACCCAAGATTATTTTAGTAATATAACATGATATAATTTTTTTTTTTTTTTTTGTTATTTATATAGTTTAACCGAGTAAGATATAAGAAAAAAAAAAAATCACTTTTATTTATCCAAACGAAAAGAATTTTTTTTTTTACTCAATCACTTATATAATCATTTCTTTTATTTCTTTGCAAAGTTGCAAATAGTTTTGGCCTTATGCTTTTTAACTTATTGCGACTACTAATATTTTAAGGTTTAATTGTCCACATGTTTTTGGTATGTGTCGCTATTTGTTCAAAGGAAAAAACTGCACAGTAATTGACCAAATTGTGTTTTTTTTCCCTTCTTTTTTTGTTTTATTTCGTTTTCTTTGTTCAATAGGCCAATATATCATCGATATTAAATGGACTAGGTTTCTCTGAGACTAGGATTATAAATGAATAAAGCCGTTCGTAAATAAATTCAAACTCGGCTCGGTAAGGATTTGTTTGAATTCGGTTCGTTAATTTTTAATTTTTTTTTCTTTCGAACTCGAGCTCGAGCTCGAGCTTGATAAAATCTTAATAAATAAGTCCAAACATACTAAAACTCGATTCATTAGATAGCTTGTTTAACATTTATTATTTATATATTAAATAATGTAAAAATATGTATAAAAAATAAGATAAATATGTTATTTATATATTTAAAAAATGAAAATGTAAATAATAGCTAACTATAGATAATATATTTATATAATAGTAGTGGTAGATATTATTATTTTAGTTAAATATTAACTTTTCTTTTAGTATGCTTATATATCAAAACTTTAATTGTAACTTTCATCTCATACGCAAATATGAATTTATAATTTTTCTAGCTCGTTAAGGCTTCTGAATAGGTTCGAGCTCGAGTCAAGCCTAAGCCAACTTGGATTCGAGCTCAATTCGTTAAATTTTTATTGAACTCGAACTCGAGCTCGAGCTCGAATTCATTAAAATCTTAATAAACAAGCCCAAACATACTAAAACTCAACTCGATTTGGCTCAGCCTTATATGAGGGTGATGTCCGAACCATAGGGTCCACCATAAGTTTTGATAACTCAAACTATTCATTTTTATAAAGCTCTTCATGTATATCATCTTAAAAAAAAAAAAAAAAAATCAAGTTGATCTAATATTTGTAATTGCGTTTGTCACTGAAAAAATAAATAGAGTATTTTTAAAAATACACTTGTCGTTTATTTTTTTTTATAGACAAATGTGATAAATTAAATCGATTATCAGATAGATTTAATTTTTTTGGTGAATGATATATCTGACAAAATAAACAATTTAAATAATTAAAATGAAACTCATAATGTGCTCCATAAATTCAGACACTATCCTTCAATCCATGATTTAAATTGAAGAAAATTCAGATCCTTTTCATATTGTTATTTATAATGCAAACAAAATATAGTTATATGACCTCTAACGGGAAACGAGAAAAACAAGTTTTAAGCAATGCGTTAATCCCAATGATTTTATTCTCAAAATAAATCTTAGAGAGTGACATCTTCATTGTGCTTGACTGCTTATTTGGTCGAAGTTGTCATCAATTAGTGACTTTTATTAAAACAACCTCTTAATAATTCAATTTATTCCACTAAGCAGTTGAATTTTGCATAAATTACATTGACAATCCTTAAAATTTACTTAGATTAAATATTTCCCTCCATATTTGGGAAATTACTCTGCTCTCCCTAAGCTTTCAAATTACCTTATAATTTCCCCCATTTATTAACCCTTTGTTAGATCAATTGACGGACTATGATGACATCATCAGTCACCCTCTCTCTCTTCTCTCTCACTCTGATTTGCGGATTTAATTTGAGATTTAATTTGGGTTTGAGATTTGATTTGATGATATTTTGATGCAATTTGGAGGTGAGATTTAATTTGGGATTTTTCAATGTTGATTTGGGTTTTTTTTTTTTTTTTTTTTTTTTTTTTTTTTTTTGTAATTTAGATTTTTTGTCTATTGATTTTGGATATTTTATTATTATTTGGGTTTTCAGTGTTTGATTGTCCAACCAAAAGTCAATTTTGAGATGGAGTGAATTTCACGAGTAGCCATGCTGAGACAAGGTACTAAAGTTGTGCGCATGGTCGTGTTATGTTGGGAGGTGCTAAATTTTACTCGTTTTTCTTTTTGCAAATATGTGCAGTCTCTAAGTGATCTTTGGTGACGCATGGTAATGCTTTAGTTTTTTTTTTTATTTTTTTTATTTTAAATTTTTATTATTATTGTGGGGATATATTTTCTGAGTACCAACACGTGGCCAAGGTGATGCCGACGTGTCAGCCGAGGCGTCACGTGTCCTGATCATGACGCCGAGGTTATCTCGGCAAGGCTGAGGTTATCTCTGAATATATCGGAATCCGAGACAAGCGGATAAGGCACATGAGTCCTAGAATGATGAGGGGACTCAACCTGGATAATGATAAAGCTCTTAGGGAGTTTATCTCTATCTATTGAAGAGTCCAGGATAAGTACTGAGCTAAAGTCCAGTGAAGCTAGGCTTCTATGGGGACTGGGATTGAGTTAACTATAAAAGAAAGGCACCCCCGATGGGTCTAAGGTACACAATTTATATTCTGAATAGTGAGTTAAGCACCATTGATTATCTTTGAGAGATATACTGACTTGATCGTCGGAGTACCCCCGGGTGGATGAACCACTGCCGAAATCTTCTTTTTCTGTGACAGGTCAGCCAGGTGTCATCTATTTTGCCAGTACTCTCCAACTGATTACTGAGTTGGCAGTGTGGTCAGAAAATCACTTACACAATTTGGCGCCGTCTGTGGGAAAGAAAGAATAATAGATGGCCAACGACGGATAAAAGGAGAAGGTTGGGGATGACACTCCTAACGGGAGTAGGAGACCTGTTGATGTTGACATCGAGAAAGACAATTGCAACAAAAATCAGAATTACGGAGTGAAAAATGTCGGCCAGGAAGGCGACATACCAAAGCAAACAGACCAAAGCGGGTACTATAACGAAGATAACCTCCAAGTATGGAAGGACAGATGCCTACGGAGGGACAAAGAGGTTAAAGAGATGGCGAACAAGGTGGCGGACCTGCAATCAGTCGTCAACTTCATGATGCAGAACAACGTAATGTAGCCACCATTCCCGTTGCAGGATACGCCGATTCCAGCGGCTAATGCCCAGAAGGAAAGACAGAAAACTATCCCTATAGCCCCCCAGCACCCCAGAAGCGAGAGACATTCTCACCGGCTTTCAAGGGAGGTCGGGCGTGGAGAGCCAAGAAGGGAAGAATCTCGAAGGACATACCGCACCAAGGAGGCAAACCCTAAAGAACATTGTCATGTTCAAAGGCAGGAGTTGTGCTTCGATGCGACCAATGGAGAAAGGTCAAAAAGGGGTCACAACGAAGCTGAAAGTAGTGCACCTAAAAGACTGAAATCAGGAGACAGCCGAGCTCCTGGCCGGACCAAAGAGGACTTAAGAGATTACCTCAAGAGGAAGCAAGATCATGCCGAGGTAACCTCAACTATTAAACCGAGAACACCATTCTCGGTAGAGCTAGACAAAGTTGAGGTCTCGAAGAGATTCAGCATATCGAGGTTCCAGATATACGATGGGAAGTTGGACCCTAACTTTCACGTCGGATTATACCTGAACGCGATGGCATTGTACACTGGGAACGAGCCGTTGCTCTGCAAAGTGTTTCCCTCATCATTCGGGGGGATTGCATCAGATTGGTTTCACAAACTGCCAAAAGGAAGTGTGAAGACCTGGGAAGGCCTGGCCGAGATGTTTGTGGTCAGGTTCGTGACAAACAAGCTACAGCCATTGAGGGTGGACGCATTGATGGCTCTAAGAATCAGTAAGGATGAAGGCCTTAGAGCCTACGCAAAAAGGTACTATGAGGTGTTCAATCGAATACCCGAATGCAACTAAGAGGTGGCTGTCGTGTCTTTCAAGAACGGCCTAAAAGATGACTGTCCACTACAGAAATCTTTGGCAAAGACATTGCCAAAAAGCATGGAGGAGCTCATGGCTAGAATTGAGAAATATGCCAGAGCCGAGGAAGATATATCAGGGGCTAAAGAGACAAAGTAAGAGAAGGAAAACGACTCGCTAAAGCGAGGCTGAGGTAATAACGGATCCAACAAGCCGGAGGTCGGACTAAGAGCTGCACAGGCAGTCACAATTGTGTTCCGGATCCCCATTTACAAAGTCCTGGATAAAATCCAAACCCAACCCTATTTCAGAACACTAGCAAGGGTACCAGGAGAGTTTATGGGACGAAGCCTTGGTAAGCATTGTGCTTACCATAACGAAGATGGACATATGACCTAGGGTTGCAGAGCCCTGAAGCCACACCTGGAGGACCTGGTAAGGCAAGGCCATTTGAGGGACCTTGTAGATGAGACCAGGACAAGGGAAGAGCAGGCAAAACTGCCTCAGGCACCAGTAGCTCCACCTCCCCCAGCACAGCAACCTCAGGCAGGAGGACCTCGGGTAATTAATGTCATTCACTCGAAGGTCAACGAAAACGAAATCCGGAGAGAGACCCAAAAGGTAAAACATCTACAGCATGTCTACCAAGTCGGAGAGAAGAGACATCAGGCAGAGGAGTGCCAGGGACCGATAGTGTCCTTTACTGAAGCTGACCTTGAGATGGTACAACATCTGCACAACGATGCCTTGGTAGTATCTCTCCAGGTTAGGGAGTGCCAAGTGAAATGCATCTTAATTGACCAAGGCAGCTCTTGTGACATCATGTATGTTAGATGTTACAAGGAGCTGGGCCTTCACTCTGATGATATGGAGCAATCCAACGGCCCGATGGTTGGGTTTAATGGAACGCCGACATGGCCACTAGGAACGACGAGCTTGGAGGTGCAGGCTGGCACCAAGAAGATAAAGACAGAGTTCACCGTAATCGATACGCCCTCCCCTTACAATATTATCTTGGGAAGGCCATGGTTGCATGCAATGGGGGCTGTTCCCTCAACATTGCATCAGCTACTGCGGTTCCCAACAGAACATGGGATAGAAGAAGTCAGAGGGGATCAGCTGTAGGCAAAGAACTGTTCCATGGTGGCAATGAAATCCACATGCAGCATACGAGAACCAGAAAAGGCAGAGATCGAAGACAAGGACGTGGAGGTCCTGGAGGATGTCGGCAAAGAGCCGGCCGAGAAGAGTGAAGAAGCACTGAAGAAAATCCTCGTCCAGGAAGGGGATGAAGAACGTTTCTTTCTTCTCGGCTCGGGCTTAGCCGAAGAAGAGGAAAAAGAGTTGGAGGCGTTCTTGAGAGCAAATATTGAGGTGTTTGCTTGGACGCCTTACGAAATGCATGGCATTGACCCCGAGGTCACTTGCCATAAACTGAACGTTGACAGGTCGGCCAAACCTGTAATTCAACGAGTAAGAAGACCGACGTTGATGCACGTCGAAGCAGTGGAAGAGGAAGTTGACAGACTTCTGGGGGCCAAGGCCATTCGAGAGGTAAATTACCCGACATGGCTATCAAATACAGTGGTGGTGAAGAAAAAGAATGGTAAACGGAGAGTCTGTGTGGACTTTACCAGCCTGAACAAGGCCTGTCCCAAAGACAGTTTTCCTCTACCCAAGATTAACCAACTGGTAGACGCCACTTCGGGTAATGGAAGGATGAGCTTCCTGGATGCCTACAGGGGATACCATCAGATAGCCATACATCTCCCAGATGAGGAGAAGATTGCGTTTATTACCCCAAAAGGGCTATATTGCTACAGAGTGATGCCTTTTGGGTTGAAAAACGCAGGAGCAACTTACCAAAGATTGGTAACCAAGATGTTCAAACACCTGATTGGGGGACCGGTGGAAGTTTACATAAATGACATGGTTTTGAAGACCAAGGAACCGGAAGGCCATTTTGCCGACTTGAAAACAGTCTTTGACATCCTTAAAACATATCGGCTCAGACTCAATGCATCGAAGTGTGCATTTGGAGTTGGATCTGGTAAGTTTTTGGGATACTTGGTGACCAGAAGGGAAATTGAGGCCAGCCCAGATCAGATTAAGGCCATCCTTGAGTTGAAGAGCCCGATGTCGGCAAAACAGGTGCAGATACTAACTGGAAGGGCTGCAGCCCTGAACAGGTTCATAAGCAGAAACTCAGACAAATACAAACCTTTCTTTAACTTAGTAAAGAAAGCCACAGACTTCTTATGGACTGAGGAGTGCGAAGCCGCCTTGGCTGACTTGAAGAAGTACTTAACCACGGCTCCAGTTCTCTCAAATCCAGAACCTGGAGAGGAGTTGTTTTTGTACTTAGTAGTTTTAGAACACGCAGTAAGCGCAGTGGTAATCCGAGAAGAAAAAGGGGAACAAAGGGCTGTTTACTATTTAAGCAAAACCCTGGCCGATGTAGAAACAAGGTATCTACCCTTAGAGAAATTGGCACTGGCTTTAGTAATGGCTTCAAAGAAGCTGAACCATTACTTTCAGGCCTATAAAATTGTGGTGCTAACTGAACACCCCTTGAAGTCCTTGCTGAAACAAGGAGACTTGACAAGAAGAATAGCCAGATGGGCAGTCGGCTTAGGCCAGTATGACCTAGAGTACAGACCTAGAATAGCAATCAAAGGCCAAGTTTTGACCGACTTCGTGGCGGAGTTCACGCCAGAATCCATCAAACATCGGGCTCCGTTGAGCCAAGGTGAATGATGTCCAAACAAGCAAGGAGAAGCCCAGCCAAAGGCGAAAGAACAAAGGAAAGAGGAAAAACTCAGACCCTGCAGCATTTACATCGGCGACTCCTTTCGACTATTTGTTGATGGGAGTTCAAACTGACAGCGAGGGGGGGCAGGAGTAGTACTGGTATCTCCAGATGGGCAGATACTAGAACAATCGATTCGTTTGGGGTTCAAGGCCTCAAACAACGAAGCAAAGTATGAAGCATTCATTGCACGACTAAAACTGGCAGCAGCAGTACAAGTAGATGAGGTAATAGTCTTTTGCGACTCATAACTAATAGTTAACCAAACAACGGGCGAGTTTGCAGCCCGAGATGAAAGGATGTCGGCCTACGCAAAGGAGGTCATCAGGTTGGCAGCCTTGTTTCAGAACTGCCGACTACTTCAGGTTAGCCGAGATGATAACAGTCACGCCGATGCATTGGCCAACCTAGCTGTCACGACCCAAACCCGCTCCTATGGGTTTAGCACCGTAACCGGCCAGTAATTCGTGATTACCGAAGGCCTGCTTAACAGTAATAACAGTAATACAGAGTACAAGGGTTGGCGGAAGCCAAAACAATAAATGAAAGATGTCCAATGAGCTGTGACAGTCTGTATGCAAAAAGATTTTTCATAACATATTCACCTTCGGAACAAAAGCAGTATGTACATACATCATATACAGGCATTCAAGTTAGGGACCAAATCCCTACCATAACAGTACAGTACAAGTCTATACAGTATTACAAAACAGAGACAGAAGGGTGAACTAAGACACCCAAAAAAAGCCTAAGCTTGAACACACTTGGAACCTCGCAGTGAGGCACGTTGGTTGGCTTGACAAAAAGGGAGTTTAACCCAACGCTCCTAGCTCCGATCCGGTGCCTGGACACCTACACATATATATATATAAACAGTGAGCTAAAGCCCAGTGAATAACATATGCGTATAGAGGTTAAGAATGAATATCTTTTCAGTATTTAAATCAGTCATTTGAACAGTATATCAGTTATTCGATTATAGCAATCATAAGTGGTACATCCAATAGCAAACAGTACAGTAGGTCTTAACAGACCGAACAGTCAGTTGATGGCCATCATATCAGTAAACAGTAGTGGTTCCAAACATGGGAACCGACAGAGATCTCTGTGACAGTAGCAGTACAGTACAGTACAGTAACAGTAAATTGCTATGGATGCCACGAATACAGTTCGCAAATAGGACAAGCATTCATTTAGTGAGAAATATCATTTTAGAAAATAGTATAGTTGATCATTCAGAAAATATTCATGATTGAATATATCTTTACAACATTGTTACTCACAGAGCATTGGGCTATAGTTAGGCTAGAGCGTCCTCGGATGCCAACCCTACAGTTACAGAATGAACACACACTAAGTTACACACTTGGAAATTAATGACTTAGTCCCTATCTTGACTCGGTGTGGTTCTACATCAATATCCTCCTTAAGATGCCTCAAACATGTCCTATGAATGCCTAGGATGGAAAAGGAATGCAAATATGCACTTTAAAACACTTTTCAAAATTTGCTGAAACAGGGGTCTACGCTCGAGCGTGGCTTTCTACGCTCGAGCGGACATGCAGAACAAAGGAGCTTTGCTCGAGCGTGGATTCCGCCGCTCGAGCGGATTGTAAAATCATGCAAAAGTACTGGATGCATGCAATTCACGCTCGACGGACGCTCGATCCCCGCTCGAGCGTGAGACATAAGTCCTCGCTCGAGCGTGCATTCCCTCGCTCGAGCGGACTGTAAAACACACGAACTTCTGGGCATATGAAATTCACGCTCGAGCTTAACTTTCCACGCTCGAGCGGAAGTGCAAGATTCAGAGTGTACGCTCGAGCGTGAAATCCTATGCTCGAGCGTAAGTCCAAAATCTGGAATTTCCAGATTGAACCTCCAAGCTCAAAATCAACTTTTAAAGCATCAAATTCGATTCTTTTGGGCTAATTTTCTGGAAAACATTTACAAACCCATAATATGACTTCAACTCAAAATTCAAGAACATGAAGAACAATGCAAAACTCATACATGCATGAGTTCCCAAGAACTCTTATGCTACAAAACAAGATCAAATGCAATGTTTAACTTTAAAACATGGTGAGTTCATGGATCAAGACCAAAAATATGAACATGCATGAAGAAATTCTCATGGAAATGACTTCAAAATGCCATGGTAGAGACATGCAAACAAGGTCTAGCTCTCAAATCAACATTTTAAACCAATGTAAGACCTTAAAACTCTAATCTTCCATGAACCATGCAAGAACTAACTTAACTTCATAAATAAGAAGGTAAATGTCCTACCTTAGGACTTCAATTTTAGGTATAGAAGCTCAATTATGCAATCAACCTTCAATTCTTTTAAATTCCAAGCCAAAACTTGTTGAAACCAATTTTCTCCCCTACTCTCCCTCTTTCTCTCTCGGTTGGTCTCTAGGAAAGTGGCTGAAGAAGAGTTGTGTCAAATGTGTAGGAAGTGGAGGGGAGTTAGCCCAGGATAATCCACTTAGTGGCAAACTTGAAATAAAACCAAACTAATGTAATACAACTTTATTTAATCTAATTTAGTTATTCCAAATTAAATTTCAATTAAACATACCATAAAATCACATAAATTCTAATTAACATGAAACACTAATCAATTTCAGATTCGGCTGCAGATAAGGCCCTCAATTTACAGTTCAAACTTAAAACATGAACAGATCAATTAACAGTCAAACAGATAGAAATGCGTTACAACTAATACACTCAACCAATCAGTTCAGAATGTCAGTCAAATCAGTTACTTATCATGTTCAGTTACAGTTTAGTAGTAATCAGTGGTATTATCAGTAAACAGTGGTGAGGGTTGTCACAGTCTCCCCTCTTTACAAAGAGTTTGGTCTTCCAAACTCGAATTACCTTCATTTTGGAAGAATACCGGATCCAGAGGAAACAGTTCAGGATATCTCTTGATCATATTGTCTTCCCTTTCCCAAGTGGCATATACGCCACCATGGTTTTGCCAATCAACTTTCACTAACGGAATTTCTTTGTTCTTTAACTTCTTGATCCGTCGGTTTACAATCTGCATAGGCCGTTCTTCATAAGTGTAGTCATTACTTAGCACTACACGGGTAGGCCCAATCATATGAAAGGGATCCCTGAGGTAATCCCTCAACATTGAAATATGGAACACGTTATGCATATGCTCCATTTCAGGAGGAAGCGCTACTTGATACGCCACCGGATTAATCTGTTCAATAATCTCGTACGATCCGACATATCTCGGCGCTAACTTGCCTTTAACCCCAAAATGGGTCTGCCCTTTCATCGGTGTCACTTTAACAAAAACATGATCACCTACGTCGTACTCTCTGTCTCGCCTTCGGATATCTGCATAACTTTTCTGTCAACTTTGTGTAGTTTTCAGTCTCTGTTGAATCAGTTTCACTTTTTCAGTAGTTTCATGTACGATTTCGGGCCCAAACAAAGGCCCATCTCCAACTTCTGCCCAGCAGATAGGAGATCAATATTTCCTGCCATATAAAGCCTCGAAAGGCGCCATACCAATGCTCGAATGAAAGCTGTTGTTGTAGGCAAATTCAGTTAGAGGTAAATGGCTTTCCCAATTTCCTTGGAAATCAAGGACACACATTTACAATAAATCCTTCAGAGTCTGGATGGTTCTTTCTGACTGGCCATCTGTTTGAGGATGGTACGCACTACTCAGTCTCAGTTCAGTACCCAATGCTGTTTACAAATGTAACAACCCTCGTACTGATTACCGATAAACTACTGAATTAGCTACTGGTTACTACTAAACTGAACTGATAATGACTGATAATTGAATTAACTGAAGTACTGAATGGACTGATTGAAATCGAAACTGAAATTGAATAAGTTTATCTATTATATTGCATTCCTATCTGTTTGATTGATTGATTATCTGTTTGAGTTTATGTGTTTAAATTGCTAATTGAAGGCCTTATCGGCGGTCGAATTAGGAACCGTTTAGAGTTTTGTGATCAGTAGAATTTATCTGATTTTATGGTATATTTATTTTAAAGTGTGATTAGGAATGATTAAATTAGATTAGAATTAAGCCAATTAAAGAGTTTGCCTTAATTACAACTTTGCCATTGAGTGGACCTTTGTTTAATCTTATTTTTTGAGCCTTATACATGTAGACTAAACAATTCATCAGCTATATCCCCTTGGTTCCACCGAATTTAGAGAGGGAGAGAAGGAGAGAGTGCATTCATTTTGTTGGATTGGCTTGGATGTTGGTAGAATTGGAGCATAGTTGAGAAATTAAGCTTCCTCACTTCTTATCCTACACCTAAGGTAGATCATTCATCTCCTTGTTGTTGTCATTGAACTAAGTCTTGCATGGTTTATGCTTCCTTGTAAAATTAAGTCATGAATTAGTTCATACAAGTTGAATTATAGCTTAATTCTTGCATGCATGGCCATTTTGGTGCATTTTGAAGTTGAATTCATGATGGATTGTACATGCATGCTCATGTTTCTATCAAAGTCCATGTTTTCATTTTGTTTTCCAACTATTGAGCTCATTAGAGCAAAATTTGAACCTTGAATTTGGTTAAAAACTCATGTATTGCATGTTCATCTTGTTCTTGAAGAATGGTTGAGTTTGGGTTTGAATTAAACACCCTTGGGCTTTGATTTCTTAAATTGAGTTTTGAAACTTGTTGTACATTGAGTTTGCAAGGGTTTTTCCAGAAAATAGCCCAAGAGGATCGAAAATATTGCTTTTGAACTTGGTTTTGAGCTTGGGACTCAAATCTGGAATTTCCAGATTTTGGTTGTCCGCTCGAGCGGGGGAAGTAGCGCTCGAGCGGAGAAATCGAGCTCCCAGCATCTTGCACTGTGCATCAGTCCGCTCGAGCAGAGTATTGGGCGCTCGAGCGGAGGACTAGGTGACACGCTCGAGCGGGCGTCGAGCGGAGATTTCACCTATCCAGTACTTTTTGGTCCGCTCGAGCGGGGATGTTGCGCTCGAGCGGGTACCTTTGTTTGCTTGTCCGCTCGAGCGGGGAAACCTGCGCTCGAGCGGGACTCTGTTTCACTGAAAATTCTGCAAATGTTTTCTAAGTGCATCTTTGCATCCTCTTTCCATCCTCGGCATTCCTAGGACGTATTTAAGGCATCTTAATGAGGATGTAGGTGTAGAACACACCGAGGCATTTAAGGATTAAGTTATTATCCTTCCTCACTGTATAGCTTAGTGTGTTCGATCTGTTAACTGTGTAGGGTTGGCGACTGGGGAAACGCGCTCTAGCATACTGTAGCCCAATCTCTGTGAGTAACGATTGTGTAAAGATATGTTCAAAATGGTTAACTTTTGAATACTGAACTGAACTGTTTATTGAACTGATATTATTTACTGAGTGAATGTATGTCCTGTATTCTGAACTGTATTGTGGCATCCTTAGCACTTACTGTTTACTGTTACTGTTACAGAGCTCTGTCGGTTCCCTTGTGGAACCATACTGTTTACTGATTGATGGCCATCATTACTGTTGGGTCTGTTAAGACCCGGTCCTTTTGGACCTACTGTTTATAGGCTAATGGGTGTACCACATATGACTGATTGACTGAAATACTGAAAGACTGAAATACTGTTTAATGAACTGTTTTCATTACTGTAAGGACATTCATTCATAACCTCTTTACGCTTTATGTCATTCACTGGGCTTTAGCTCACTGTTTATATATATATGTAGGTTCTCAGCAGCCAGACCGGAGCTAGGAGCGTGGGTTGGTCCCCAGTTTTGTCAAGCCAGCCTATGTGCCTCACTGCGAGGTTCCGAGTTGCCATGCTATGGCTTGGGGTGTTTTTGTGTCCCCCATCGGTCTCCTTACTGTTTTGTACTACTGTATAGACTGTCTACTGTTTTACTGTGCTGTTATCGAGGGATTAGGTCCCCGTACTGAATGTTTGTATATGATTGTATAGACTGTATATAGACTGTACTGTTCTGAACTGTATGAATGCATGAAAATGTTTTTGGCATACAGATTTTCACAGCTCAATGGACACTAGTTACTTACTGTATTGGCTTCCGCCAGGCCCTGTACTCTGTTTAACTGTATTACTGTTCAGCAGGCCTTCGGTAATCTCGGATTACTGGCCAGTTACGGTGCTAAACCCATAGGGCCGGGTTTGGGTCGTGACAACAAACTTTGCCAAAATCTCGATGTAAACTTCGAATCCCTGTTAGAAACAATGGACACAGGCACTCCATGCAATCTAACAATTTCATCAATATAAATTATAGCCAATTTGTCCGCATTGTAAATAGTTTTGACAGGTAAGAAGTGAGCAGATTTAGTCAGTCTATCAACAATAACCCAAATTGAGTCCATACCTTTACTGGAGCGAGGTAAACCAACAATGAAATCTATAGTGATATGTTCCCATTTCCACTCCGGTATCGGTAAGGGTTGTAGTAAGCCTGCAGGTCGTTGATGTTCGGCTTTGACTTGTTGGCAATGAAGACATTTTGACACAAAATCAGCAATTTCTTTCTTCATTCCCGGCCACCAGAAATTCAGTTTCAAGTCTTGGTACGTTTTCGTATTTCCTAGATGTATAGACAGTTTTGAATTGTGGCCCTCTTACAGAATTCTTCTTTTCAGTTCAGAATCACTTGGTACACACAACCTTCCCTGAAATCTCAACACATTGTTCTCAAATTTGAAATCCGGCCTCGGTTTAGATTCTCGTTCATCGATGATCTTCTTCAAGAAGTCATCTTGTTGCTGTTTTTCTTTAATCTCTTCGATAAGTGCCGGTTGAACAGAAATAGCAGCTAATGTTCCACCTTGTTCGCGCAAAACAATCTCAACTTCAAATTTTTCAAGGTCACCTAGCAATTCTTTCTGTTTGGTGAGTAAACAGGCTAAATTTCCAATCGATTTCCGACTCAGTGCATCGGCAACGGTGTTAGCTTTTCCTGGATCATACAAAATTTGCAAGTCATAGTCTTTTATCAGTTCTAACCATCTCCATTGTCTCATGTTCAGTTCTTTCTGTGTGAAGAAGTATTTCAAACTCTTGTGGTCTGTATACACCTCACATGTTGCCCCATAAAGGTAGTGACGCCAGATTTTCAATGCAAACACTACTGCAGCAAGTTCTAAGTCATGGGTCGGATAATTTTTCTCATGCGGTCTCAGTTGTCAGGAAGCATATGCAATAACTTTACCATTCTGCATTAAGACACATCCCAAACCCTTATAAGAAGCATCACTAAAAACAGTAAATCCATCCGTACCTGAGGGTAAGGTGAGAATCGGTGCAGTCACAAGTCGAGTCTTTAACTCTTGAAAAGCTGATTCTCTCTGATCGGTCCAATCAAATGATATCCCCTTTTGAGTCAACTGAGTCAATGGTAAGACAATCTTGGAGAAGTCTTTCACAAATCTCCTGTAATACCCGGCTAAGCCTAAGAAACTTCGAACTTCTGTAACATTAGACGGTCTGGGCTAATTCACTACTACTTCAATTTTCTGCGGGTCAACTGTAATACCATCTTTACTGATCACATGCCCCAAAAACATTACATTATCAAGCCAAAATTCACATTTTGTCAGTTTAGCATGCAGTTTCTGTTCTCTTAGGGTCTGCAAGGCAATTCTCAAATGATGTTCATGTTCTTCCGTGCTTTTGAAATAAATCAAAATGTCATCTATGAATACAACTACAAATTCATCTAGGAATGGTTTGAAAATTCTGTTCATAAGATCCATAAATGCAGTAGGTGCATTGGTAACTCCGAAAGGCATAACTAAGAATTCATAATGTCCGTACCTTGTTCGAAAGGCAGTCTTTTCAATGTCCCCTGTCTTGACTTTCAACTGGTGGTATCCAGATCTAAAGTCAATTTTGGAGAACACTTAGGCACCTTGTAACTGATCAAATAAATCATCAATACGAGGCAATAGATATTTATTTTTCACTGTTACCTTGTTCAGTTCACGATAGTCAATGCAGAGTCTCAATGAGCTGTCTTTCTTTTTCACAAACAAAACTGGTGCACCCCACGATGAAGTACTGGGCCTGATGAACTTCTTATCTAACAGTTCTTGTAGCTGAATTTTCAATGCTTTCAGTTCGGTAGGTGCCATTCTGTACGGAGCTTTGGAAACTGGTTGTGTACCCGGAATCACATCAATGGTGAACTCAATGTCCCTGTCAATCAAATCCCCTGGCAAATCATCTGGAAAAACATCTGGGAATTCTCTGACTATGGGAATTCTCTGACTATAGGAATACTGTTCACATCAGTTTTAGGTACAGTCAATACATAACACAGATACCCTTTACACCCCTTTTTAATCAGTTTAAAAGCTTTCATGGATGAAATCAGATATGGGAGAGGTACTACTCCAACTCCGTTAAACACAAATTCAGGCAGTCCAGGTGGACGGAAAATAACTTGTTTTGTTACACAGTCTATGGTAGCATGATATTTCGTTAACCAGTCCATTCCCAATATCACATCAAAGTGATCAATATTTAGAGGCAATAAATCAATATACAAATGAACATCCCCAACAATAATTTCACACGCAGGACACATATAAGCACAAGTCATAGATCCTCCAACAGGTGAAAATACAGCTAACAAATAGTTCATAGGTTCCAGTGGTCTATTTAATTTTCGCGAAAAAGCATGCGATACATATGAATGAGTAGACCCCGAATCAATCAGAACATAAGCATTTTGAGCACAAATTGAGAGTATACCTGACACAACGGTCTCAGTATTCTGTATATCTCCCGGTACGAGTGCAAACACTCAGCCTTGCCTCATAGGCTCTTTTCCGGTAGCTTTCGGATTTGGTTTTGGTGCAACAGTTGATGCTGCGGTGCTGGCTGTAGCTTTACTATTGCCTTGAGGAGCAGAGGGGCAATCTTTGACCATGTGGCCCACCTTGCCACACCTGTAACAAGCACCTGAAATTTTATAACAAATCCCTTTATGCCTCTTACCATATTTAGAATAGGGCGGTATGAAACTATTTCCCTAACTGGAACTGGTTGTTGACCCCGTATTTTGCTTTTTGTTCAATGGGCTATTCTGACCTTTCTTAAATTTAAAACCCCGTCTCTTACCGCGCCATTCAGTCGCTGGTGTTTCAATTTGTTTTAATGCCTCGATGTTTGACTCAGCCATTATTGCTTGGTCAAGAACATCCACGTATTTCAGTAACTTCAGAACATTTATCCTATCAAGTATTTCAACATTAAGGCTGCCTTCAAACTTCCTGGCCTTTTTGTAATCAGTATCAACCATGTGTGGTGCATATCTGGCGAGTTCAGTGAATTTAGATTCATATTCTGCTATTGACATGGTGCCTTGTTTCAGTTGTTCAAACTCAGTCACTTTGCGGTCCCTGACACACTAAGGGAAGTATTTCTCAAAGAAGGCTTCCTTAAACTAAGCCTAATTCATGGTAGTATTGGTGTCGCGTACTAGCATCCACCACCTTCTGGCCTCCTCTTGCAAAGTAAAAGTGGCCAATAGGACCTTGTGTGCTTCAAAACACGGAAACACTTCAAATAATTTCTCTGTTTCAAGAACCCAGGCTTCGGCCTTTAATGGTTCAAGGCCTCCTTGGAATGATGGCGGTTTCATTTTACTAAACTTCTGTGTTACAGCAATTATGTCATCATTCACATTCGGTTCCGGTTGTACCGGAAGAAATGGGGGCTGTTGGTTCTGTTGTTGCCTTAAGGCCTCAGTTAGCAGTTCAACTGTTCTTTCTATTCTTGCCATTCTGGCATCAGATGATTCTGTTTCATCAGTAGTTCTTGCATTCTCCATTTCACTATAGGCAATTATGGCAATAATAAACATAGACAGTTGCATACTTTAAACATATTAACACATTAGCACATATATTCATGTCATGGCCACACACATTTTTCATGCTCATGCAATGCCCTAATTACTTTTCTAGGACATCCTATAGCTTATTCGGACACGTGTGTGCGGTATAACTCGTGGTTTAATATCGCTCTGATACCACTCTGTCACGACCCAAACTCGCCCCTATGGGTTTAGCACCGTAACCGGCCAGTAATTCGTGATTACCGAAGGCCTGCTTAATAGTAATAACAGTAATACAGAGTACAGGGGCTGGCGGAAGCCAAAATAATAAATGAAAGATGTCCAATGAGCTGTGATAGTCTGTATGCAAAAAGATTTTTCATAACATATTCACCTTCGGAATAAAAGCAGTATGTACATACATCATATGCAGGCATTCAGGTTAGGGACCAAATCCCTACCATAACAGTACAATACAAGTCTATACAGTATTACAAAACAGAGACAGAAAGGTGAACTGAGACACCCAAAAAAAAAGCCTAAGCTTGAACACACTTGGAACCTCGCAGTGAGGCACGTTGGTTGGCTTGACAAAAAGAGAGTTTAACCCAACGCTCCTAGCTCTGATCCGGTGCCTGGACACCTACATATATATATATATAAACAGTGAGCTAAAACCCAGTAAATAACATATGCGTATAGAGGTTAAGAATGAATGTCCTTTCAGTATTTAAATCAGTCATTTGAACAGTATATCAGTTATTCGATCATAGCAGTCATAAGTGGTACATCCAATAGCAAACAGTACAGTAGGTCTTAACAGACCGAACAGTCAGTTGATAGCCATCATATCAGTAAACAGTAGTGGTTCCAAACATGGGAACCGACTGAGATCTCTGTGACAGTAGCAGTACAGTACAGTACAATAACAGTAAATTGCTATGGATGCCACGAATATAGTTCGCAAATATGACAAGCATTCATTCAGTAAGAAATATCATTTCAGAAAGTAGTATAGTTGATCATTCAGAAAATATTCATGATTGAATATATCTTTACAACATTGTTACTCACAGAGCACTGGGCTACAGTTAGGCTAGAGCGTCCTCGGATGCCAACCCTACAGTTACAGAATGAACACACACTAAGTTATACACTTGGAAATTAATGACTTAGTCCCTATCTTGACTCGGTGTGGTTCTACATCAATATCCTCCTTAAGATGCCTCAAACATGTCCTAGGAATGCCTAGGATAGAAAGGGGATGCAAAGATGCACTTTAAAACATTTTTCAAAATTTGCTGAAATAGGGGTCTACGCTCGAGCGTGGCTTTCTACGCTCGAGCGGACATGCAGAACAAAGGAGCCCCGCTCGAGCGTGGATTCCCCTGCTCGAGCGGATTGTAAAATCATGCAAAAGTACTGGATGCATGCAATTCACGCTCGACGGATGCTCGATCCCCGCTTGAGCGTGAGACACAAGTCCTCGCTCGAGCGTGCATTCCCTTGCTCAAGTGGACTGTAAAACACACGAACTTCTGGGCATATGAAATTCACGCTCGAGCGTAACTTTCCACGCTCGAGCGGAAGTGCAAGATTCAGAGTGTACGTTCGAGCGTGAAATCTTACGCTCGAGCGTGAGTCCAAAATCTGGAATTTCCAGATTGAACCTCCAAGCTCAAAATCAACTTTTAAAGCATCAAATTCGATTCTTTTGGGCTAATTTTCTGGAAAACATTTACAAACCCATAATATGACATGTTTCAAAGATCAATTTTGTAAAATCACGCCTAAAGGTAAGTCAATTAAACACAAACTTCAACTCAAAATTCAAGAACATGAAGAACAATGCAAAACTCATACATGCATGAGTTCCTAAGAACTCTTATGCTACAAAACAAGATCAAATGCAATGTTTAACTTCAAAACATGGTGAGTCAATGGATCAAGACCAAAAATATGAACATGCATGAAGAAATTCTCATGGAAATGACTTCAAAATGCCATGGTAGAGACATGCATGCAAGGTCTAGCTCTCAAATCAACATTTTAAACCAGTGTAAGACCTTAAAACTCTAATCTTCCATGAACCATGCAAGAACTAACTTAACTTCATAAACAAGAAGGTAAATGTCCTACCTTAGGTCTTCAATTTTAGGTATAGAAGCTCAATTATGCAATTAACCTTCAATTCTTCTAAATTCCAAGCCAAAACTTGTTGAAACCAATTTTCTCCCATACTCTCCCCCTCTCTCTCTCGGTTGGTCTCTAGGAAAGTGGCTGAAGAAGAGTTGTGTCAAATGTGTAGGAAGTGGAGGGGAGTTAGCCTAGGATAATCCACTTAGTGGCAAACTTGAAATAAAACCAAACTGATGCAATACAACTTTATTTAATCTAATTTAGTCATTCCAAATTAAATTTCAATTAAACATACCATAAAATCACATAAATTCTAATTAACATGAAACACTAATCAATTTCAGATTCGGCTGCCGATAAGGCCCACAATTTACAGTTCAAACTTAAAACATGAACAGATCAATTAACAGTCAAATAGATAGAAATGCGTTACAACTAATACACTCAACCAATCAGTTCAGAATGTCAGTCAAATCAGTTACTTATCATGTTCAGTCACAGTTTAGTAGTAATCAGTGGTATTATCAGTAAACAGTGGTGAGGGTTGTCATACTAGCTAGTGCAATACAACCTGGAAAAACAAGAACAATAATGGTTGACTATTTGTCAGGCCCGAGCATCGAACCACTGACCACAGAGCGTGAAGCAATGTGTGTGGACATGGGACCAAGCTGGATGGATGCAATTGTTGCATTCCTGAAAGAAGGAAAGCTGCCAGATGACCGCAAAGAGGCACACAAGATCAGATTGAAGTCGGCAAGATTCAGTCTGATAGCAGAAGGACATCTCTACAGAAGATCCTTCACTGGACCCCTTTTGAGGTGCGTACATCCTTTACAAGTTGAAGATTTTTTATATGAAATTCATGAAGAAATTTGTGGAAGCCACACTGGGGGTAGATCACTTGCCCATAGGGCCATTACCTAGGGGTATTGGTGGCCTTACATGCAAAAAGATGCAGAGGCCTATGTGAAAAAGTGTGAAAAATGGCAATGGTTTGCACCCCTGATACACCAACTAGCAGCAGACCTGAACCTAGTATCCAGTCCTTGGCCGTTTGCCCAGTGGGGCATGGATCTTGTTAGACAACTCCCCCAAGCAACTAGACAAAGAAAGCATCTACTGGTGGCAACAGATTACTTCACCAAGTGGATAGAAGCTGAACCCCTTGCTAAGATTCGAGATGTGGATATGAAGAGCTTCATATGGAAGAACATCATCACCTGATTTGGGATTCCATGAGCAATAGTTGTAGACAATGGAACACAATTTAACAGTAAGCTAATCAAGAGCTTTTGTGCAAAGTTCAAAATCAAGAACTACTTTTCAACCCAAGCTTTCCCCAAAGCAATGGACAAGTAGAAGCATCCAACAAAGTGATCCTGGATGGGATAAAGAAGAAGCTCCAAGCAGCAAAAGGAAAGTAGGTGGATGAATTGCCTAATGTACTCTGGGCATATCGGACTACGCCGAGAAGATCAACGGGAGAATCCCTCTTTGCCATGGCTTATGGCATAGAAGCAGTCATTCCGCTGGAGGTCGACATCCCAGGAATCAGAACCCAGGGAGTAGAAAACGGTACTAATGATGTACAGTTAGCCCGAGATCTGGATCTTTTAGAAGAAAGAAGGGAGAGAGCTGCAATACAGCTCGCAACATGCTAGCAGCAGCTTGCCAGAGCTTATAATAAAAAGGTCAACCCAAGGGAGTTTCAAATCGGTGACCTCATCTTGAGAAAAGTCGTCGGCAACAAAAAAAATCCTAGAGAGGGGAAGCTTGGCCCAAATTGGGAAGGACCCTACAGAATCACTTCGGTATTGGGCAATGGGGCTTATTGACTTGAAGATAATGAAGGCAAAGAGTTGCCAAGACCTTGGAATACTTGCAATTTGAAATTTTTCTATCATTAGAATTTTTTTGTTCTTTTGTCATTTGCCGACGTAAATAAATAAAGTTTTAGCTTATTTATATGATTATACACTTGTGACTGATAAAGATACATAACGTTGTTTCTGGAATGCATGTATAATGAGAACCCAAGTGGAACTTAGGTTCACATTAGGGGGCAGAGAGAAGAAAAATGGTTTTAACACTTGTTGAAACTTGAGAAAAGTTTACAAGTTGAAGTTAAACCAAGATCATGTTTAACACTTGTCGAAACTTAAGAAAAGTTTACAAGTTGAAGTTAAACCGAGATCATGTTTAACACTTGTTGAAACTTGAGAAAAGTTTACAAGTTGAAGTTAAACCGATATCATGTTTAACACTTATTGAAACTTGAGAAAAGTTTACAAGTTGAAGTTAAACCGATATCATGTTTAATGCTTGTTGAAAATTGAGAAAAGTTTACAAGTTGAAGTTAAACCGAGATCATGTTTAAAACTTGTTGAAACTTGAGAAAAGTTTACAAGTTGAAGTTAGACTAAGGTTAAATACTTGTTGAAATTTTATGAAAAAATTTACAAGTATAAACTAAGGTTATGCTAAGAAAGGTACTCGGGTACTTACCGAGGTAAATCATCAGTTTGTATAACCGAGGTGTCTTACTCCTAGAAGGTTGCACAAAGATTGAAGTGTATATTAAAGATATGCAAAATATTCTAAGTATGAAATCATACAAGAGTAGTAAAGAGATGGCAAACATACAAACGTTCAAAACAAATAAGTTGTATTCATAAGAAGGCACTTTGGCAATATGAAGAGCTTACACTGTTTCAAAAGGAAAACAAAAGTATAGAGCACAGAAGAAAGAGAAAAACATGAAATTAAGATTCTTCAGCATCATTAGCAGGCTGGGTTTGGACCTCGGAGGACTGCTGAGAAGACATCTTGGCGACCTTCTTAGCCGCAAGCTCAGCGTCAATTTCTTAAAGGGTTAGATCGAGGCTCTTATTGGCAAGAGGTACGTCCGATGATGGCTTCTCAGGAGTGGCATCCTTGGGGACTTCCTCACCCTCCTCATCTTGAGTCAAGTCCAGGACTTGCTCATTCTGAGTAGGGGACTTGGCCCCAGTAGCTCCCTTGGATTTCCTCACCAAGGTGTCATTCTCAGACTCAGATTCGTCGTCGGATTGAGTTGGAGTTGGAGGGAATGGAAGAGGAATGACGTCGGCGTTCCTGAGGGGCGAGTCCTCGAGGGCTTCAAGCTTTTTTAGAAGAGACATCCAACCAAGGGTGAAACCCTTGTTGCATGCCTGTTTCACCTGCTTTTCATAATCCGCCGTGACATCGGCCACCCCCTCGTTATAGCCCTTCTCATCAGCTGCCTTTATCTCGACATCTTTGGTGGCCAGGGCATCCTAAAGTTCTTTCTAGGCCTGGGCTATCTTTTCCTTGGCCTCTCTCTTTTCGGCCTCAAGAACCTTCTTGATGGCCTCAGCAGATTCCGCCTTTTCTTCGGCGTCGTTTTGAGCTTTAATAGCAGCCTCGGCTTGATCCTCCAAGGTTTTCATTTTTGATTGCAAGTTTTTATTAGTCTTTTGCAGACTAGCAACCTCCTTCTTTTTTTCAGCCAGCTCCTTCCGATTGTCAAAAGCTTGTACCGAGAAAGAATGAGCATGCTGGATGGCCTGAAAATAAACAGAAATTATTAGAAAAAATTATAAGCATGAAAAGAAGAGAAAGAAAGGAAAATTACAGAATAAAGAGAATTACTTGAACAGAGCGTTGGAGCATCAGAGCATAGTTTTCATATTCGCTCAACTCGGCGTTCTGGTCGAGATCGCCGGGAAGAAGCAGAGCAGTACTTAGGGCAACGCCGACGTTGATATCGTCGGCACTATCGCTAGCCCTAACTGGCTTATCTTCCAGTGTGATTTGGGGGGCCTAGGGGGCATCGTGCTTTAGAGACCCCGAGGTGGTTGTAGCGGATGACCTCGGCCTATTTGATCTAGTAGACCTGGATGGTTGGGCCTCGATAGGCCTTTTCTCGGCGACAGAATGAGATTTATCACTCTCAGTCAATTTAGAGATTGGCAAGGTGTCCTCAGTGTCAACCTGAGTCACCTTTGCCTTTGGCTGGGCCTTCTTGATTCTTTTTTGCTTCTGCTTTGGCTCAAGCTGGGTTTGTGCCGGCTAAGCGTCAACATCGGTAGGGATGCTGGCTAAAAGGTCTTTGGCAACTGCTTTTTGGCAGCCTATCTCGGTGGGAAAAACAGTTCGTCGCCGACGTCGGCATTGAGATATTGGGATCAGATATGGAACCGAGGTAGACGGCTGCTCAGCTGGATCAGAGGTTGATCCCTGATCTGGCCGAGATGAGGAGGCAGCTTGAGGAGTTGTGGCAGAAGTAGGTGACTGACTTTTCTTCTTCTTCTTTGGGACGTCGGGCAACGCCGATTTATAGGTTGGGATGAAATTGAGTACCAGAGGGGCTCTCCGTTTGTGGACTGGCAGATCCAAAAGTTTCCTCAAGTCTTTGCTGGGAAAGAAAGACTGACGAAAGCCCTTTGGTGGCTGAGGAAAAGCTGCAAGAAAAACAGACATTAGAAATAAACAAAGTATTCAAGACTTTAAAAACAAGTTAGTATAAACATAGGGCTTTTACCATTGTCCTCTACAAAAACTGATCGAGGAAGAGGATAGAGATGGAGGTCCTCGTCTGGAGCGAACTCCCAGTTCCCCGAGGTAATGAAATAGTCATCCCTAGCTCCCTTGTTGGAGTCAAGGAGGTCGGCGACAATTTTGTACTCAGTGGATCTCGGCTTAAGGTAATAAACGTAGCCCGTATCTTTTTTGAGGCCACACATGGTGTAGCAATACTGGATATTGGCTAAGGTAATCCTAGCGTTTTCTTGTCTGGCTAAGGCTCTGATACCATTGATGACTTGATAGGAATTGATGGCGGGTTGCATCGGGTTCAACTTATAATAGTGAAGTATCTCACGAAAAAGGGTGTTGAGTGGGAGCCGAAGTCTGCACTCAATGAAGGCTACCACAAGGAAGGGCAAGAAATCAGTTGTAGGCATGATAGAGTCTTCATCCCCAGCCAACCTCAGATGGACGTCGGCCGGGATGTCAAACTCTCGCCTAAAGTACTCTAACTTAGATGGGGTGTCTACCCTATGCTTCCACATACCCATGATATCGGCTTAACTAAAAGGGTTGGATTTCAGAAGGGTGTATTTCTAAAGGGTTTTATGGTCCTCGGCTAAAGCTTAAAAATACACAGAATCTGTGGGGAATCGTTTCAATTTTCCCTAACAATTGTTTTGAGTTCTACAAACAAATCCCAAACCTAGATCTATGGAAACGAAGATTGAAGGCACGAATCTGGAAAACAGAAAAGCAATAATGCGCTTCAGAATCAAGAACAAAGATGGACTATCAAGAACATTGTAAGTACAAAGGGTATAAGGTCAAGAACAGTGGCAAAAGTGCGAAAAAGTTTTGAGCAGTATTCAAAACATGGGAAAAGAGCAAAGTTGTGAAATAAACGCACTCAGATACATGATTCATAAATCAAATACTTGAGTAAAACAGCAATGGCGATTAATAATGAAGCAAAACTTCTTGAGGAGCAACAAGAAATAAAACCAGAAGGGACAATGGCTTAATAGAAAGAGGAAAGCCGGAATGGGATTGCCGAAGTCTGATGACGGTTGCAAAGGCGGAAGATTGGTGAAAATCACGCTGGAAGGGGTAAACGGAGCAAGTTGCAGAGCTATGGAGGCTTGAACAATGGAGGATTTGAGAAAGCTAGATAGAGAGAGAGCTTCAAAAACAATGTAAAGTGAAGAGACGGAAGGAGAAAGAGGCTTTTTGTTAAAACTTGAAACGGCGGCAAAAAGAAAGCAATTAATGCGCCTAAAATGACGTATGTGTCAGACGGCGCACGCAGGCGCGATATGACTTACAAGCGCGTACAGGGTACGATCCAATAAGGGGAAAACACGTGGTTAAGACGGTTGATATATTATGCTTGACAACTCATACGCATGAGGGAGCTCTTGAAATTTTTTGATCTTTAAAGAAACATGTCGGCTGGAAATCCCTAAATCGATGTACTGGCAGGAAGTACCGATATAGGTCCCATCACCTCAGAATGCCGAGGTAACAGAACCTAGGGGATAGTTGTGGGGATATATTTTCTGAGTACCAACACGTGGCCAAGGTGACGCCGACGTGTCAGCAGAGGCGCTACGTGTCTTGGTCATGACGCCGAGGTTATCTCCGAAGATATCAGAATCCGAGATAAGCGGATTAGGCACAGGAGTCCTAGAATGATGAGGGGACTCAGCCTGGATAAGGATAAAGCTCTTAGGGAGTTTATCTCCATCTATTGAAGAGTCCAGGATAAGCACTGAGCTAAAGTCTATTGAAGCTAGGCTTCTATGGGGACTGGGATTGAGTTAACTATAAAAGAAAGGCACCCCCGATGAGTCTAAGGTACGCAATTCATATTCTGAATAGTGAGTTAAGCACCATTGATTATCTTTGAGAGATATACTGACTTGATCGTCAGAGTACCCCGGGTAGACGAACCACTGCCGGAATCTTCTTTTTCTGTGACAGGTCAGCCAGGTGTCATCTATTCTGCCAGTACTCTCCAGCTGATTACTGAGTTGACAGTGTGGTCAGAAAATCACTCACACAATTATTATTTTTTTAACGTTGGTAATGCTCTAGTTGAAATTGTGGTTGTTTGATGCGATTGTGCTGATGGTGTGGTGGAGTATGGTAGCCGCGGGTGGTGGATCATAATGATAGTAACTATGATGAATTCGTTAAGCTAAAAAAAAAAAATATGTGAGAGGAGTTGAAGACAAATTAAGACAATAAAGTCATTTTATTTTATTATGTTCGAGATTTAAAAAGCAATTTGTATTAATGACAAACCTGAAAGAGGGTGAGTCTAATTTATCCCTAATTTCTTGTTAAATGACAACCATAACGAAATTACTTCAGCAGAGCAAAGCAACATGATGTCAACAGAAATTTTAATTTGACAGCATTAGGTGTAATTGGTTGATGTGAAGATTCTATGATTCAATCATGCCAATGTTATTATTATCAAATTCCTACTCGATAATATTTTTAAATATTTTATAATATTAAATATTATTAAAAAATTAAAATTAACAAGGAAAAAATAAACTCATTGAAAAAAAACACTTTTTTGTTTTTAGTGAACAAACATTTTTTGAAATGAAATTCTACTACCAAACCACGCGAGGACGCATTGGTGCCGTTTGGTAACACTTACGTTTTCAATTTTCTATTTATATTTATAAAAATTTAAAAAATTCAAATAAAAACTTGTTTGGTAAAATTTTTAATTTATAAATCAGTAATCTCAGTTTATAAATTTGGCCAAAAAATGTAAACTCAAAAAATGTGTTTCCGTTTTGAGTTTTCAGTTTTTTTTTTTTTTTACCACCCAACACTAGCCATCACCTGCCACCATTTTCCACCGCCATCTTCCGCCACCACCACCCACCACCCACCCCTCACCACCACTTGCCACCACTACTCACCACCCATCTGCCGCCACCACCACCCACCCACGACCATCCACCACCACCCACCAGCCATCCACTCGCCACCATCTACCTGCCACTCACTCGCCACCACCACCCACCCCTCGCCGCCACCAACACCACCACCACCACCACCCACCACTCATCTACCATCCACCCGCCGCTACCATCCACCGCCCGCCACCACCACCCGCCACCTACCTGCCACCACCACTCACCATCCACCTGCCACCACCATCTACTACTAGCCACCCATCACCACCAGCCATCTGCCACCTACCCGCCACCACCACCACCACTCACCACCCACAGCCCACCGCCACCACCACCACCACCATCCACAACCCATCTGCCACCCACCTGCCACCACCACTCACCACCCACCTTCACCACCACTACCACCACCACCCACTCGCTACCATCCATCACCCATCACCGTCACCCACCCACCTACCCACCACCACCACTACCCACCACCTACCCGCCACCACCTTTCATCCGCCACCCACCTGCCACCATGACCCACCCACCCACCACCCGCCACCACTGCTACCACCACCCACTCGCCACCGTCACCCACCCACCCACCGCCACCTACCCACCACCACCACCCACCCACTCACCACCACTCGCCATCCGCCACCCACCTGCCACCACCATCCACCACCACCTACTCGCTACTATCCATCACCCGCCACCGTCACCCACCCACTCACCACCACCCGCCACCTGCCACCTACTCCCCACCACCACCCACCATCACCCGTCATCCGCCACCCACCTGCCACTACCACCCACCACCCGCCACCACCACCACCCACTCGCTACCACCCACCACCCGCCACCGTCAGCCACCCACCCACCACCACCGCCCACCCGCTACCCACCACCCACTGTCATCACTTTCCACCACCGTCTTCCGCCGCCACTTGCCACCACTTGCTATTTCTTACTCTTTTTTATATTTTTAAATTTTTTTAAACATTTTGTCAATTACCAAACGCGTTTGTAGTTTATGTTTTTCTAAAAATAAACAAAAACTAGTTTATAAAATTTTTGTAAATATAAACTGAAAACGTAAACGTTACCAAACAGACAAATTGTATTTTGGTTTTGTGTTTTTTTGTTTGTTGTGCTAGTTGGTCACTCAACAATTCTAATGGAGTGATAGTAAGTGATTGGGAGTTTATTCTGGTGCCAATCTAATTAGGATTGATTTGTTTCGTTATGATACTATTTTTTCTCATTTTTGTCTTTATTGATGTATTCGTTACTTTTCTTTTCAATAAAAGGTTTTTTTTTTTTTTTGTTGATAATAAAAAAAATAAAAATAAAAAAGAAAGTAACCACCCCAAATAATTAGTTCTCTTCCACCAGGCAAACGAATCACTGACTCTAACCACTATTATTACCACCACCACCCACCATCCTTTACCACCACCCACCACTACCACCCTCACGTGGCCGCCACCCCCACCTCCTGGTACCATTCCAACACCACCACTATCATTAATATAATCACTAATATATTAATTTTAATATCACAATCAAATATACAAATATATATATTAAAAATGCTTCTATCTCACACACAAAACGTAGAAGAACATAGAATAGAAGGGATATAATTTGTTCAACACAGCAATCATATTTACATATATATATATATATGAATAAAGTTAAAACATTCAACACGGGTTTGACTAGATTAAACTGTGAACAGACCAAATGCATATGGAGGCTTCCTAGTTAAAAGTTGAAGAGTCAAATTAATCCTCAAATAATATCATTTTTTTATACATAATAAGATAAAAAGGGAAGGATTGTAAACTTCGCAGTTTGGAATTTTGTATTGGGATTTCAATCTTTTTAAAAATTCAGAATCAAAAACATCTTTACACAAATGGTCAAAAACCATAGCAAGGCCAGCCAGGACCCCATCAAGGGTTTGGCCCTCTCTTTTGTCCATACATATATAAATACACACACATAAGATTGCATCTATCCTAAAATATGTTTCTCCTTGGTTTTTAGAATAACAATCACTATAACAATTTAAAATTTTAAAAACAAAAATTTAAAATTTAAATCTCTTTTTACAGATAAAATATTTTTATTCCCAAAAGTGTCATTATTAATTTTTTTGTGATGAAATTTGACATTTAGTGATGAATTATTATCTTTTTGAGACCTAATTATTTTGCATATTTATTAGCGACGTTTTCAAAATTTTATTGCTAAAAGTCATTTTTTTGAATTTTTGAGATAATCTTTTAGCAACCATCTTCGTGACAACGGGAATCAGTCCACATATTTTTTGCGACAAATTTTTTACTTTTGTAAAAAAAAAAAAGGTTTAATTCTTAAAACTTTTATTTGTTGTAATGTAATGATAACAATGCTTAAAATTATTATACATTCTTTGTTACATGCAACTTTAATTTAAAAAAAAAATGTGCTATTATTTCAAACTTATTAACAACTGTCTTTAAAACACTCGTTAATATATTGTTTGGTGTTTTATTTCTTCTTTTAACAATAGTTTAGTCATTTTAAACATGCCCAACATGGATTGAATAATCCTTACAAAATATTCTTGAACCAAAATAAATTAAACAATTGAATTGAAGGTTCTTTTATCTCAACAACAAATATTGCTTCGATGACCACAAAGTGCCTGTTGCAAAGGAAACAATTAAGAAGATATAGAAATAAACGGAAATTTTAGAGATAAAGAGATAGAATTTGCAATTAATTGAAGAAATCTTTAAAAGTAAATTCTAATCCTATGATTACAGTTAGTGGAACTACCTGATGCTATTCAGTTTGAACGAGGACACAAACCCCCCCCCCCCCCCCCCCCCCCCCCCCCCCCCCCCCCCCCAACCACCACACACACACAATTTAAACCTTTTTAATTGTTGTTGGAGATATAATATAAATAATAAAATTATCAGAATTGGGGATATATCATTTGGAGTTATGAATTTTTTTTTTTTTTGGATCAACAAAAGAAAGTATATTGATAAACCAATGCCAAGGAGGTTACATCAAACAGCTAAGGAGAAACATGAAAGTTTGAAAAATCAAACAGAATCATGAATCAACCAAAGAGCAAGAGCAAAAACGATAGAAGGCATGGAGCCAATCTAAAACACTAAGGAAAATGGAAATACAAAAATAGCAGCAAAAAGTCCCTAAACATAATATATGGTGTAAATTTAAAATTGGTAAGACGTGAATATTATGTTTACAATAATTGTGGTTCTTAGATACACTTTTTAAGGTAATTTTTCTGAATTTGTAGTATTGTTGATATCATTTATGTTGTGACACATGTGTATCTTTAAATACAAGTAATTATCTAGTCTTTCGAAAATTGTATGCTTGTCCAATAGGAATGAATTGTCATTACAACATATAAGAATTTTAGGGATCAATTTTTTTCATCCCCAAAAGTAAAAATCTTATTACAAAAAAGTATTCGGGTACCAATTTTATTCTTCATATGAGCCATTATGAAAATCTTGTCTTGAAAAGTATATAAAAAAAAAAAAATTTTTAAAAATATAACAAAAACTTTAATGACAAAATTAAAAAAATGTCACTAATTTAGATACATAACAATTTTGTGGATATAACTCCTCCTGCATTATCAAAGCCTATGAGGAAGGTAATGGATGGTTATATGAGAGTGTCATAGCTAGGTTGAAACCAATCTACACTGTGGAAGACTTCAAGGAAGAAATAGCAAGAAGAGATCTGAGGGAAGTTCAAGTAAGGGTAGGTGGTGGAAGAGATTTGGTCCTAACATTTCAATCTCAGGAGATTATGAAGGAAAAACTTCTGTTAATGAAGAGCTGGCTAAATGAATGGTGTGAATTAGTTCTCGAATGGAAACAGGGGATGTCAATTACCCAAGAACGGAAGGTTTTGCTAAGTTGCTATGGAGTTCCACTAAACCTTTGGAGCTGCAACACCTTCATTAACATTGGTAAGATGTGGGGTATGGTGACTGCTCTGGATGAGGATACTCACAATTTAAATCATTTCCAATGTGGAAAAGTGTAGATTGCGACAAACTTCATGGATCCTATTAATCAATCCCTCAGATTAGAATGCAAGGGCGTCCTTTACCCAGTTAGGGTGTGCGAGGAACAAATCATTATCATCCAAGATATGAAGATGCCCGGTCTCAGCCATCCATCTGAAGAGCATCTTCGTGGAATCAGAAATAGTAATCTTGTAAACGTGGGCAATCAAATTGCAGATAGAGGGAGTAAACATGAAGAAGGGGTTGATCATGTAATAGTGCAAGCACACCATAGCAGCAACACCATGGTGGAAGATGACCAGCTCAGAGACACTTCGATGGTGGCTGAATCAGATCTTCAGAAAGGCATGTCAAAAGAAATCGACTACGTATGTCAAGAGAGCTCTGCAAGACTGCTGGCGAGTCCCAAGATGAGAGCTGTTGATGATGGTGAAGTTGAAATTCAAACTTCTAGATTGATTAAAACTCTATCTGGGCCTGATAACATGGACCGTTGGCTTAATTTAATTGTGGACTTGAAATCGACCCATCAATGTTATGGATCAGATGAGGCTCCAGTCTTGGACCAACAGGAGTTAATTACTACAGATAAGGCTGTTGAGGGTGGGCCAAGTGGGAGTGTCAAGCTTCTCTGAAGCCCATGACAAGGAGCCTAGCAACAGTCTTTCAAGGCCTAGAAAGGGGAAGGAGAAGATAAGAAGTAGGATGAAATCGAACCACACTTTTCTGGAGAGAAAGTCCTTCGACCTGTTGAGGAAGTATGGAAGCAAAGGGGCTTCAACCAGTAGAGCAATGCCCAGGGCTGTAGTAGGGCGGGCAGCAGTGGCAGCAAGGTCCTTATCCACATCAATAGAGGGTGGAACTGATAAGGGGAGGGTCGTCCTCAATGAAGCCGAAGCAACTCTCAAAATGGGGGAAGCTCTCGGTGTGCAGTTCAATGGCAAGTGAGCTGCTGTGTTGGAGAAAATTGTGAACCTTGAGTTGAAGGACAAGGAACGAATTGAAGGGGGGGTGAGAGATGGGGTCTCATGGACACCAGTTGGGGGGATGTATTCGAGTTCTCATGGTTATTTATGAAGATTCTTTCATGGAATTTTAGAGGGCTGGGGAGGAAGGAGAAGAGAGGCAAAGTAAAGAAGCTCCTAAAGGAGAGGAATATAGATATTGTGTTGTTCCAAGAAACTAAAAAGGCAGAATTAACAGAGGATGAAGTTAGATCTGTGTGGGTTAGAGTCAAAATGAAGTTTATGGTGGTGGATGCTGTAGGCTCTACTGGGGGATTACTGTGTATATGGGACCCAGATGTCTTCCAACTAATAGATTGCTATAGCAATAGAAGATTTATCTTATTATCAGGTACCCTCTTTAACCAATTTAATTGTGCTATTCTAAATATTTATGCTCTTAATGATGTGGGCTCAAGAGAGAATCCGTGGGACTGTCTATTGAAATTGAAGGAGGAATTCCATACTCCTTGGTGCTTAGGTGGAGATTTCAATGAGATTAGGCAGATTGGGGATATGAGAGGATGCTCTAGGAGAGATAGGGGAATGGAAGAATTTAATGAGTTCATTGACAAGTGTGAGGTATTTGATTTACCACTACTTGGGAGGAGATTCACTTGGTGCAATTCATTTGGTGGGGAAAAGTGGAGCAAAATTAATCGAATTTTTGTAGATCCTAAATGGCTTGAGATTTTTAACCTGAAGCTATGGGGTTTACCAAGACTGGTCTCTGATCACTGCCCTCTTCTTATGATGGAGGATGAGAGGGACTGGGGTCCAAAGCCCTTTAGGGTCCTAAATGCTTGGTTTTTGCATAAAAATTTTCAGAGTTTCTGGGAGTCAAAGTGGAAGGAGTCCAGGGTTGAAGGTTGGGCTGGTTTTATTCTTATTCAGAAGTTGAAGATCTTGAAAAGTGGCCTAAAAAGCTGGAATGTGGAGGTTTTTGGTAATGTTGTAAACAAATTGAAGACTGTAGAGGGTGAACTTCACAGAATTGATCTACTGGCCGAGGTTAGAGACCTTGATGGTGATGAAAAAGGAAGGAGAAGTGAAGTTAGAGCTGAAATGTGGAGATTGAGTAGGATGGTGGAGTGGCTATGGCTGCAAAAGTCTAGGCTTAACTGGGCGATGAAAGGGGACAAGAATACAAGGTTTTTTCATGTAGTCACAAAGTGTAGAACAATAAGAAATGAATTACATTCCATTACAGAAGGGGACACGGTGTATGAAGAGCCGAGGCAAGTGAAGAACAAGGTGTTGGAATACTTTAAAAACCAGCATACAGAACTCTGGCCAGTAAGACTTGAATTGGGGGGTCATTTTCCATTAGCAGATGGTAGAGTGCGGTTTGATCTGTTAGAAACAGAATTTTCAGAAGCAGAGATTAAATTAGTAGTGATGGAGTGTGATGGTAATAAAGCACCCGGACCTGATGGCTTTAATATGTTGTGCTTTCAGAAGTTTTGGAAGGTCATGAAGGGTGAGGTTGTTAATTTTGTGAACGAATTTCATAGGAATGGCAGATTGGTAAAAGGCATTAACAGTTCCTTTATAACCCTCATCCCCAAGAGGGACAATCCTTCTGGGCTATCTGACTATAGACCTATAAGTTTGGTGGGCTCAATCTACAAAATCATAGCAAAACTTTTGGTAAATAGACTAAAATCTGTTTTGCCACATATTATTAGCGAGCCTCAGTCTGCGTTTCTTAGTGGTAGAAATATTTTAGATGGCGTGTTGATTGCAAATGAGGTTGTTGAAGGCTGGAAGAAAGCCAAGAGGAAGGGAGTCTGTATTAAGTTGGATTTTGAAAAGGCGTATGATTCCTTTAATTGGGGCTTGCTCTTCTCTATGCTGTCTAAGTTCGGGTTTGGTGCTAAGTGGATCAACTGGATAAAGGTGTGTGTAACTACGGAAAAAGTCTCAGTGTTTGTCAATGGATCTCCTACTGAAGAGTTTAGCCCTCAAAGGGGTCTAAGACAAGGTGATCCACTATCTCCTTTTTTGTTTAATCTTGTTGCAGAAGGCTTACATCTTTTGTTAAGTAGAACTTGTGGGCTAAACCTAATTAAAGGGGTGAAGGTTGGCCGTGAGGGAGTGTTGTTGACTCATTTACAGTTTGCAGACGATTCACTCTTGTTCTGTGAAGCTGAGGTGGAGGAGGTGAGAAAATTGAAGAGGGTGCTAAGATGTTTCGAAATCTTGTCTGGCCTAAAAATAAACTTTCACGAGAGTGTTGTATGTGGTGTGGGTGTATCTGTGGAAATGATGAATGATATGGCTACAATTTTGAATTGCAAAACTCAAGCATTGCCTATTAGTTATCTAGGATTGCCATTAGGTGCTAATCCAAGAAAGAAGGCTACTTGGAAACCAGTTGTGAACAAAGTCAAAAGCAAGCTGGCTGCATGGAAGATGAAGATGTTGTCTTTTGCGGGGAGACTCATATTGATTAAAGCAGTAACTTCAACCTTGCCATTATATTACTTATCTTTATTCAAGATGCCTGAAGGGGTTGCTTCAGAATTGGATAAGATTCAAGCTAAATTCTTATGGGGTGGTTCTGAACAGGGAAAGAAAATCCATATGATCAAATGGGAGGATTTGTCTAAAAGAGTAGATCAAGGTGGTTTGGGTATTAGGCAGTTGAGGGTTATAAATAACTGTCTGCTTATTAAATGGTGGTGGAGGTTTGGTAGTGAAAATGATACTTTATGGAAAAGAGTTATATGCAGCAAATATAAGATGGAGGTGGGTGGTTGGATTCCGTCACTCACCCTATCCATTAACCACTCAGCAGTGTAGAAGGGGATCATCTCTGTTGCTGAACAAAGTAATAGCTTAAAGGAGTTCTATTTGAATAATTTTCATTTGAAGGTAGGGGATGGGGTGAGGATCTGTTTTTGGACTGGTATATGGTGCTACTCTGTTTGCTTGAAGGATGAATTCCTAACACTGTTTAGGTTGTCTTTGGAGAAACATGAGTCTTTGAGTGTTATGGTTAACAAGAAAATCATAGCAGGTGGCTGGTTCCTGGTCCGTAGAAGGGAGCTATATGATTGGGAGAAGCTGGAGCTGGGCAGATTAGTTACTATGCTGCTGGCAGCCCCAGATCTGTGTCTAGAGTGCCCTGATCAGCTTGTCTAGTCAGCCTCTTCTTCTGGGATTCTAATGTCATCAGATTTGTATAAGTTTGCTGTGGCCACTGCTGGAGCCTCTCTGAGCATAACTAGGCTGATATAGCTCAAGTATATCCCTCATAAGGTGCAGGTCTTTGGTTGGTTTGCATGGAAAAAGAGATTGAAGACTAAGGAGTTCTTACAGAAGCTGGGTGTGATTAATCAAGGTGCCTCTACAGCTTGTGTATTCTGTGGTAGTGAGGGTGAATCAGTGAATCATGTACTACTTTGGTGTTCCTTTGTGTGGAAGATATGAGCTGAAATGCTAAATTGGTGGGATGTCCCAAGCTGTTATTCCAAGTTCTGTGGAGAGCCTTCTCCTGTGGTGGGCTGGAGGGATGTGGAGGAAGTTAGAAAAGAAGATTTGGAGAGTAATTCCATTGGTAGTGATGTGGTTAATTTGAAAGTGCAGAAATGAGTGTGTGTTTAGAGCAAACATCCCAAATTTGGAGGACCTCTGTGATCTAATCAAGCAGAGGTTTGCATTTTGGGTAAAATCACACTTTGCAGGTCTACATTATTCAGTGCATGATTTTGTCTTCAAGTTGAGGCAAGTTAGAAAGTGTTTGGGGGGGTCCATGGTAGTTCGGTGAAAGTAGCTGTGGTGCTGGACTGCTGGTCTGTGAAGCTTTGCAGACCTGGTTGTTGCTGTATGAAGGCTGTGTTTTGGTTGAATTCTATTCTATAGGTCTGCAACAGTAGTGCCCCAATGCAACAGGTGTTTGTATTGGAGTCCTGGGGTCCTGCTCAGTTTTAGGTCATTTGAGGTAGTTTCATTTGCTATCATTCCTGTGGTATCATTCCTGTGGGGTCCTGCTCTGTCTTGGGTTCTGCACTTTTCTTTGCTGATTTGTATACTGCTTAAGTGCCTAGTTGCTCTGTTGCTGATCTGCCTGCTGTTTGGGAAGGCTGATTTATCTGTTCTGGGCTGGGTCTGCTATGTGGGTGCAATGCATAGGTTCATGCTGGGAAGGCTACTGCTGTGAAGTCCATTCTTGTGGTTTTACTGCTGGATGTTAAGCTGCTAGGCTGCTATGCTGTTGGGTTGTTTGGTGCTTGAATTAGCTTCTTGATTTCACTAAAGCCTTTACTGCTGGTCTGCTGGTGCTAGAGTTAGCTTGCCCCTCTATTGTTTGCTTGAGTTAGTTTGCTGGTCTGCTATGCTGCTGGACTGAAGTTGATCTCAGTATTGATGCTCCTTCTGGTGCTAGTTTGGATTGGGTTTGTTCAGTTTTGTTCAGTTTGGGTGCTGAGTGGAGTGCATCCTGCAGGAAATGTGTGCTAACCAGGGTGAAGTCTGGGCTTCCAATCATGGTCTGAATTCTGTGGCTGCCTATTCTTTCAATTCTTGGTTGCTGATCTGTTATGCTTTTTTCATGTTTTGTTTGTTGGTTTCTCACCAACTGGAGCTTGGCTCCAAACTCCTCTTTATTGATGTTGTGTATCTTTTTTGCATGTTCTCATCAATAAAGATTTTCTTCGCCGATAAAAAAAAACAAAAAAACATAACAATTTTGTGTAAAAAAATATGTACTTTTTGATCAAAAAAGAAATTTTGGCTTTACAAAAATAGTAATTCATTACTAAATGTCTAATTTTATTGATACTGTTGGCATCTAAGATTTTAAAAAAAGAAAAGAAAAAAGAAGTGAATTCTTTATTAATTTTATGTCTAAAACTTTAATTTGTTGTAATATATGTTTACATGACTCAAAAAATGAGAAAGGTTTTTGTAGTGTCTGTACTTCTGTGAATCAAAAGCTAGAAACAATATAGAAATATTACAAAACACTAATAATCAGGCACATAGTGATGTGTGTATTCGGAAAAAACTAAATAAAATATCAAATCCGACTAGTTAAATTAATAAAAATCATATTGTACATCACATGTACAACATATGTACCATCATCACTATACAATATAATCTTTCCTTCCAAGAAAATCCAAATTGCAAAAACCCTCATAGCGTTTGTTCAAGTGTCATTTTTTTAGTGGAAAAGGCCCAAGGTTCAATACTACTATCCTGTGGTAAACTCACACAATTACCCAATATGAACCTATTAAAATGAATTGAAAATTTTGCATGTTTGTTTCGCAACCTAAATGAAGACTTTCAAACTCCTCACCATCCTGTTCTTCTCCACCCTCTCCTTCTCTACACACACAGCTTTCTCAGACACTAATTGCCAACCTTCCTCATGCGGCATTGCACCGATAGTCCGGTTCCCTTTCCATCTAGGAAACCTTCAAGACGACCGGTGCGGAGTTCCAGGCTTTGGTCTTTCATGCAACTCCAAGAACCAAACAATCCTAACCCTCCCACTTGCCGGTGAATTCATCGTAACCTATATCGATTACAACACTAAATGGATTTACATCGACGACCCAGATTCCTGCATCCCCAAGAGGCTCCAAATCTTCACCCTTTACGGATCACCGTTCATATCAGTTTTTCCAATGGACATCACTTTCCTCAACTGTTCATTGGACAGCTCATATGACTTTCAATTCCCGATCTATTGCCTCAGCAATTACCCTAAATACGTCGTAGTAGCTTCCAGCAGTTCTTCCGTGCCTCTCGGTTGCCAGAACATGTCTAGGGTTTCAGTTCCGGTAGATGACACGGTTTACCGGTACCAGAATCCAGGGGCTCTTGGTGTTGATCTTATGCTGACGTGGAGGATACCTGGTTGCGTAGCTTGTGAAGCTAAGGGTGGGACTTGTGGTTACAAAAATGTTAACAGAAGGCAGATTGGATGCTTTAATCTTCCTAGTCAAGGTAGGTTTCAATTTTTCATTTTCATTTTACTGGATTTTCTACCCAGAATAAAAGTACATGCAAAGAGAAGAAGTAATTCCGAAAAGGGAATGAGTTTTCTTTAGTCGAGTTATTGGATCAGATGGTATTATTTGGTATTGTGACGGTCTGTCACAGTTCTCGTTTTCATCATCTGAATAGTTTTATTTTTTAAATCTTTTTTTTTTTTTTTTTTTTTTTTGCAGATTGTTTACTCAAAAATAAATAAATAAATAAAGTCGATCTAATATTTGTAATTATATAATTTTATAACATTTGTTTATGAAAAATGAACGGGAATGATTTTGAAAATAAATCATACATTTTTTTTGAAAATAAATATGATAAAATTATTCAGCTAGGTATAAGAAATCAACTTTATTTTTTGGGTTGATGACCTAACCAAAGTGATCTAAAAACTTAAACAGTTCAAATGATTGAACAGATATGTAGTGGAATCTCACGGGCCAAACAGTGATGTCTAGTTCAATTGGAGATAAACCATTTCCTTCTAAAAAGTAATAATAAGTTTGTGGCCATTTGTTTGTGTTTGTTTGTTTTTTATTTATTTGTAATTTATTTAGGTAAAAATTTGAAAAATACATATTTTTATTAGGTGCACTTAAAATAAAAATAAAAATAGGGTGTTTGGTGGCTATCATGTGATTTTCTTTACTTTTTCAATTTAAAATTTTAGAATAAACTCAAAAGGCTAATATTTTTAAGCTGAATATAATTTTATTTTTTTTAAAAGCTAACATCAACTCCTTTTTAAGAAAGTTGCATTTGCATTGTACAATTTTGTAAGTTATTATCACATGAAGGGGCTGATCAAAAAGACAAAAAATCATCACATGAAGGGAGAACACTCATAGACAATCAATAAATAAAAAATAAAAAAAAATTTATTCAAGGACGGCAGCTTAAAAGACAGAGTGAACCAATAACAAAAAATAATAATATTGTAATATATCAATTTCCTATTAATTTTGGTTTCTTTTATGTATGACAATGACTGCATAGAGAACCCAAATGATAAATGTTAATGGTAAAATTATTCGGTGATTTTGGGCAAGTTTGTGGGTGTTTTAATTTGATTTTTATCAGTTAAATTAATGGAATTTATTATATTTTATTGTTGATTTTTGAAAGATAATATGACATGCTATGAAATAACATAACATTACAATAAATTAAAATTTTAGAAAAAAAAGATTAGGAATTATTATTTGCATTTGGTAGAGTTTTCTAAATATAATTGGAGAATAGAGTTATATTTTGAGTTTGTGAGTTTTAGAATTATGATTTGAGTATGGAAAATTTGTTTGGTGAATGAGTTTTAAAAAGAGTTTTGAATTGAGTGGGGAATTTTTAATGTGACATATGATATTCGATACAAAAATTTACAACTCATAACCAAACACACAACTCAAAATTCTATTAAAACTCATAAAAAATTTTAAAAAATTCAGAAAATATGTTTTATTGAATATATAAAAATTAACATAAAAAAAAATTGCACTGTTCCAGACGACCGGTTAGCCAAATTTTCTCACCTTCGACCGCGTTTTCAAAAGTAAGCATGAAATTAATTTTTGAAATTTGTAAACAAACGCCCTATTCAAATCAGCTCTGGAACTAACGTTCCAAAATTGTACCAAACACAACCATTATTTTTTAGGGACGAAATAAGTTAGTTGTCAAAAGTGTTGTCATACTTTTAGTGATAAAATTCAACACGTATAGTGATGAATTACTATTATTTTGCAATCAAAATTTTTATATTAAAAAATAAATATTTTTAGCACAAAATTGTTTGTCTTTAAAAGTGTATTTATTAATAATATTTTTAAAATTTAAAATTAATTTTTTAACTTTTCAAGACAAACTTTTAGTGACAACTCACATAATGATAGAATTTGATTTCCTAATATTTTTTGTAACAAAAATTTTATTTTAAAGACAAAAAAGTTTATTTCTTAAATCTTAAAACTTTATATGTTATGATTTGAATAATGTGAAGTATTGTTAAACTACCAAATAACCTCTCCATGTTAATATGCCACTGGCTTATAGGACTGCATAGAAAACCTAAATGACACCTTTGAAAAGGTAAGTTGGAAAGGTGACTGCCTGGAATTTTAATTATTAAAAAATTCAACAAAAAATAGTAATTATGCCCAAAAGGTATGTTGACAAGTTTTTTATTATAAAAAAGTTCAATAAAAAAATAAAATAGTACTCATGCCCACTTTTTTTTTTTCCATGTCAAAAGTGAACTGTATTAATGAATACAGGCTTTGATTTGTGGTACTAATTTGTTGAGCACTAATGGCACTAATTTCTATATCAGGTAAAGAAAAAAAAAAAAAAAACAAAGTTACCAAAACAGGAAATTAGTGCCATTAGTGCCAACAGTTTTAGTGCCACAAATCATTTTTCTAATGAATACTTCCAAAATGGTCAACCACCCATCAGCTGCCACTCTCTTACTCGACAAATGTTACATTTAAAAAATATGGTTTAATCATGATTATTAAAATTTAAAAAAAATGTTTTACAAAAATTATAAACAAAATCACTAATATAAAAAATAGCAACGTTTTTCAAGTTAAAAATTAACTTAAAATTAACTGACGTAGCATGCATTCATTGGTTAGTACTAAAATAAATTTATAATATATCCAATCAGATCAAACTATCTTGGCCGATTTTAAATTGACTTTTGACATAGGATATCATTTTTCTTTGAAAAATTACTCATTACAACTTTATTCACATTTGTAATATATATATGTGTGTGGGTATTCATGGTATTTAATTTTGGTATTATAGGCATACCAAGCACTATAAAGTATGGGATTGCCGTAGGCGTTGGAATACCCGGGCTTGGATGCCTCATTATAGCACTTGCATATTACATTGACAACAGAACCCATTCCCGACGCCGCCAGCACGATGCCGAACTCTCTAACCCATCGATCACTCTCCAACCGCTCGCCATCGCGGTGGGCCTCGATGGGTCCACCATAGAGTCTTACCCGAAGACCGTGCTCGGGGAGAGTAGCCAACTGCCCAAGCCCAGTGATGGAACTTGTTCAATCTGTTTGGCAGAGTACCAGCCCAAAGAGACCCTAAGAACTATACCAGAATGCAATCACTATTTTCATGCTACTTGCATAGATAAGTGGCTTAGGAGGAATGCCACGTGTCCCTTGTGCCGGAAGCCACCGGACAGGTCATCAGTGGTTACACCTAGCTCCACAATGTCCTTGTCCTTGTCGTCGTCGGCTACTACCTAGACAACCATTTTCCAATGATTTTCACCGACATTATCGTGTTACTGGGTATATTGTATATTTTGGAGTGAAATTATAACACTATGGTTAGATTATAAATATTGAACACAGATGTAGAAAGAAAGAAAGAAAGAAAAAAGAACAAAAAAAAATGAGTTAAAATTTGAAATTATATTTCATTGATATTTTTCTTACATTTTTCTTTTTTAAATTTTTAACTAAATTTATAATTCAAAAATAGCATAAGAGAGATTGTTTTCCACATATTTTTTTGTTATATATATATATATCCACTAGATTTTGTTTTGACAGATAAACTAAAGCTAAAAGAAATGAAGGGTTACATTTAAAATGATAAACTAAGGCCTCGTTTGGGGAGTGGCTATTTTAGCCAAAAAGCCAAAAAGCCAACTAAAACTAGTCACATCACCTCTCTACTTTCCTGCACATCTTTTCGTAAAAAGCCAAAAAGTTACTAAAATAGCCTGTTCCCAAACGAGGCCTAAGTGAAATGTTAAATTATTTTAACTTAAAATTTTAACGACTCAATTTCCAACAAGATTTTATTATGTGTACAAACTTATCAAACCAAGTTTAAATTGAATTCATATTCAAGTTTGTTTAGATAAGCCAATCTCAATTTTTTTTTTAATTGCTTGAGTCGGTGCCCCTAGCACAAGTGCCGCTATTCTCATTGTTTTACGGGATATCTTGATTGCCACATGTTCACTTATTATTGGTTGATTTAAATTAGACACCAGCACTTTTACTTTTACGATTCAGCAATGTTAGGTATCATGAAAAGTCTTTCATGAAAATGATCATGAAAGATTTGTGACCTTTGGATTATACTTGGAACAAAGCACCACACACTAATCAAGGTAATCTAAGAGTCACAAATCCTTCATGATCATTTTCATGATCCCTAATATTTCTCTTTACGATTACACATGTTTTGAAATTTATTTCTCGATATTTTTACCAAGCCATGCCGTTAGTGCAATTACGGCATATAAATAAAATTTTGAATAGAGGATTTTTATATGAGAAGAGGACCTAGACAAAGAAAATTAACGGAAATGACTCGAGGCAGTAAGACGATTATACCAAGTCTTGCTTGAAATGGATAAACCCTTTTTGTTTTTGTTTTTTTCAATCAGCAATTTTTTTTTTTATTGATAATAGGAAAGAAGAGATACAAAGATGAGGCCTAGATAAACGATGCATCATAGCTATAGAACACATCCCAACTATGTTGGCATCCATTTTATAGCCCGATCATGTGCAAACTAAGACCAAAAAAGGAGGTGGGTTGGCGAGTCCTCAACTCGGGATCTCAACCCAGAAATACAATGAGGATCAGAAAACAGAAATACAAAAGAGGATCAATGATACAAAATCCTTCTCTGAGTGTTAATTTGATGGGATTTCAAACCTTCTAGTGAGAAGAGAAAGTCATTGATGGAAACTCTGATAACTTGGCTGACAATTTGGTCTAATTTGCAATATGAATTTTCACATATGCCACCAACTCTAACTGTGATGTTTCCTTATGATTGAAGACTTTATGATTTCTTGCTAACCAAAGGGACCATAGAGCAGCTAATGGAAGTGCTTCCCAAATGATTTTACCAAGATGTTTGGGATTGTGTCCATATCACCACAAAAGTAGCTGTGGAATTGAGTTTGGAGAGACCCATATCATTCCCCACCACTTGATTAAATCAGACCAAACAGTCCAAGAGAAAGGACAAAGCAGAAGTAGATGATTTGTAGTTTCTTCATTACAGTCACAGAATGCGCATGGGGGTGAAGAGGCAATAATGTGCCTAGAGAAGAGTAGACTTGAGGATGCTACATGGTTCCACCAGGCAAGCCAACCAAAAGCTTTGATTCTAGGTGGTGCAATAGATTTCCAGAGTTTCATGATAGGAAATGGTGGCAGACACACAGAGTTTTCAAAAGCACAATAAAGAGAGCTTGAGGTAAAGTCACTAGAGGATGATGATAGCCAAGTGATTGAACCATTGTGTCCCTGTCTAAGGACAGCAGAGTGTGCAATGTTGCAGGTCATCTGCTAGTGTGCTCCCTCCTCCCAAGCCCTCAGTGTTCTTCTATAATCGACAATCAAGACTAATTGGTTGACAAATGTATAGTTGCTGAGGATGTGATTAACACTTGCCTCTTTGTCTGTTGCAAGATTGAAGAGTCTTGGGTAAAGAACAGAGAGGGGAATGTCAGTTGCCCAATTATTCCCCGTTTGGTAGAGCTGTGAAAAAATGATTATAGATTATAACTTAACAGATTATGACTTATAGTTGTAAACATAAGCTGTTAATCTGTTTGATGCAGTTGTAGGATTATGGATTTAAGCAGCAGAGCAGAGTAGTGTTTGGTTAATAAGCTGTAAAATAGTTTTTTTACTGTACAATTTTCCTTTTTGCCCTTATATTATATAAAAATGATTATTTTGTCATTTTTTTTTAGTTTAATTTAAAAATATATATATTTCATTAATAAAAGTTAATATAATTAGTATTAATTAGTATCAATTAATATAAAAATTGATACATTTAATAAAAATGTAATGGAAGTATTATTGTTACAATTTTTTTCCATTATAAATTAATTAGTATCAATTAATTGCTTAATTAGTATCAATTAATACTAAAATTATTAATTAATATAAATTAATATTAATAATTAATTTTTATTAGTATCAATTAATATTAATAATCAACAATTGTTATTAATTAGCATCAATTAATAAATAATTCATTACAAAAGTATGCAATATTAATTTATTAATAATTAATACCAATTAATATTTATTTTTTAATTAATATTGATTTTTTTCTCTTTCTTCAGAAATATACAATTTTTTATTTTTTAATTAATATAAAAATATACAATATGAATTTATTAATAATTAATACCAATTAATATTTATTTTTTAATTAATATTGATTTTTTTTCTTTTTCTTCAGAAATATACAATTTTTTATTTTTTTAATTAATATAAAAATATACAATATGAATTTATTAATAATTAATACCAATTAATATATATTTTTTTCTTTTTTAATTAATATTAATATTTGGCTATTGACGAGGGCATTTAAGTAATTTTAGCCCCCCACACCAACTGCGTGCTTAAGTAAAAAATTTAAGCACCCCCTGACCAGCTTTTGAGATAAGTTGAGAAATAACTTGATTTAAGCTATAAGCTGGTTAACTTAAACTGTACCAAACATAATATTTTAACTTAAATTAAGCTAAAATCTGAAATAAACAGCTTATAAGCCTTACTAAACAGGCCTATTCACTACGCCAAAATTGAGTTTTAGCGGCGATTTTTTATTGCCGTTAAAGGATGTAAAACTGCTGTTAAAGCCTTTAACGGCGGTAATTTAGGACCGCCGTTTATACTCGTGTCGGAAAAGGTACAACCGTCGTAAAAGGGTAAATTACCGTTGTTAAAAGTCGACCAAAAATGATAGTAATATCGGACCAAAAACGGCGGTTCTTTACCGCCGTAAATAGATTCAAATTTAAAAAAAAATAGTTCTCTCTTCTTGTACCCCCCAGGTCTTGAACCCTTGACCTCTAATCCACGCACGCCAACCACTCCACCACAGCCACTTTATATGAAATATATTCCCTAAATAAATATTTAAACATTACTTTTGCTTTATTGTAGATGGTCATGTTCAACCTCTGGCCACGCATGGTCACCACTCGCCAGAGTTCCGCCGGCAAAGACCGCCGTCTCTAACGGCGGTAATGAGAGAGTTTTAGCGGCAGTTTCATTACTGCCGTTAAAAATACTTTAGCGGCGGTTTTTTTAACGGCGGTAATGAAGCTGCTGTTAAAGATACATTAACGGCGGTATTAATGGCGGTTTCGTTACTGTCGTTTATAGTATCTTTAACGGCGGTAACAAAAACCGCCGGTAAAAAAACCGCCGTTAATGCCCTGTTTTGGCGTAGTGTGTGCTGATGAAATGGTTAAAAACCATAGAGTTGACGCTTCCTAGTGAAAGAATAGATTTCCAAATAGGAGAGGAATTTTTGAAAGTGGAGCAATTTGGTAGCCAAGAGGAATGATTAATACCATTTTTTGCACATAAAACCCTCCTCCATAGAGCATTATTTTCCTTGGCAAATCTCCATCACCATTTGCAAAGGCTTCATTGTTCTCTACTATCTTTCTAAATCCAAGGCCACCAAACTTCTTTTTTACTAAGTATGCCTCCCAATTTAGGAGGTGTACCTTGTTCTTCTCCTCTCCATCTCCCTATAGAAAGGATCTTTTAATTTTGATGAAAAATGGTAAAGAATTAGTTTTAAGATTGGAGGACATGAAAATATGAAAATTACCAAAATAGAAAGATTTTAAATCTGAAAACTAGAGTAAAAATTAAGGGAAATATAACTAAAGAAGAAAATAATACAATTGTGTGTGCTGTTTTCTGACCACACTGTCAAACAGGTACTCAGCTGGAGAACACCGGCAGAATAGATTGCGCCTGAACGACCTGTCACAGAAAGATAAGACTCTGATGGTGGTTCGTCCACCCGGGGGCACTCCGACGATCCAGTCAGCAATCAATATCTCTTAAAGATAGCTAATTGTGCTTAACTCACAAATCAGAATACAAAAAGCGTACCTTAGACCAATGAGGGTGCCTTACTTTTATAGTCAGCACTGACCTAATCCCTGTAGAAGCCTAGCTTCAATGGACTTTGGCCCAATGCCTATCTTGGACTCCCAGTTAGATAGAGATAAACTCCCTAAAAGCTTTATCCTTATCCAGACTGAGGTCCTCTCCCATTCTAGGACTCTTATCCCTTATCTACTCATCTCGGATTCTGGTATCTCCGCAGATAACCTCGGCCTAGCCGAGATCACCTCGGCATCATGACTAGGACACGTGACACCTCAGCTGGCACTTCGGTGCCATCTTGGCCACGTGTTGTCATTCACAAAAATATGCCCCTACAACTGCCCCCTAGGTTCTATTACCTCGGCATCCTAAGGTGATGGAACCTATATCATTCGATCACATAGCATGTTGGCTAAGCCTGCTCTATCCTTCATTACCGAGATCATCTCATATCAGCTCCATGTGACCAAAACTTCAGTGTGTTTACATCAATACCTTAGAACCAAGAACCAAGTTTTTTCAAGTTCTTTAGCCGAGATCGTCCCCCTAACCGAGGTCTTTGCTTCATTAAATCAAGAACTCCAAGAGTTTCTACACGTGTATGAGTTGTCACGCACAGTAACTCAACCGTTCTCACCACGCGTCTCTTCCCTATTGAACTGTACCTGACACGCGCCATCAAGTCGTGTCGTTTTTGCGTGCGCCGCCTGACAGGCACGTCGTCTTAGGCACAGTCAATACCATTTTGCCGCCTTTTCGTGTTTTGATAAAAAAACACTTCTCTTTCTTTGTCTTTTCACTTTCACATCTTCGTTTTCTCCCAAGCTCTCTCTCTTTAAATCCTCCACTGTTGCCTTCTTTAAGCTTTCTGCAACTACGTCGTTCACCTCCTCCAGTGAAGCTTTTGTTGCTTTTTTCCGCTCACTGCCATCGTCTGACTCCGGCGTACTTCATACCGGCCTCATTTTCCTCGGTAAGTCACTGTTCCCCTCCTTTTAGTTTCAAATTTTGTTACTCTTGTACACTGCTTTCGTGAATGCATTCACATTCTTGAATATACTTGTTTGCGTTTTGAATCCCATCAAAAAACATGCTTTGTTTGGGGATTTCTATTATTTCAATCTGCTTTTAACTCACTGTCCTTATGCACGCATATGCACTGTTTTTACGTATCTTGATGTCCTTGATAGTTCATCACTATTCTTGATTCTGAATCACACTTTTTGCCATGTTTTCTTGTTGTATTTTCCAGATTTCTGCCTTCAATTCTTGTTTGCATAGTCTTAGGTTTTGGGATTTGTTTTAGAACTCCTATCCTTAGGAAAAATTGAAACGAATTCCTCCTAGATCTTGAAAACCCTTTCCCCAGTTTTTATTTTTTGAGTTAAGCCGAGGTCCACTCAAACCCAGATAAAACACTTCTTTCTGAAATCCAACACCTTGTCCCTCTTAGCCGACATCATGGGTATGTTTAGGTGGAGGGTAGACACCCCTACTAAGCTGGAATACTTTAGGCAAAAGTTCTCAATCCCTGCCGACATTCATCTCAGGCTGGCTAGGGAGGAGGACTCCATCATGCCCAAAGACGACTCCATGCCCTTCCCAGTAATAGCCTTCATAGAGTGTGGACTTAGGTTCCCTTTTGACATCCTCTTCCGAGAAGTCCTTCCCTACTATAAATTTAACCCGATGTAACTAGCCATTAACTCTTATCGAGTCAAAGTGTATTTCGGACGATCTGGGCGACGGAACGCATCCGAAACTGAGGGAAATTGAGGCCTTCGACACTCCCGATGCATAGAAATGCTTGGAACTTCCTTCCGGAGGGTAAAACAAGGCTAATGGCACACATTGGAGCATGGCCGGCCACCTTTGGGAGTCGGCCGGCCAGTTTTTTTTACAACTGAGGGGAGAAAGGTAGCCGGCCTGCTAGAAAAGGTGGCCGGCCGGCCACTTAACTCTGCAACCACCAAATTCTTGACACGTGTCCCCCGAATAGTGTCTTATCCTCTTTAAAAGCCTCAAACCCGTGGTTGATTCATTTCAACTTAGTCTTTCACCAAAATGGAGGCCTTCCTTGCCGAAAATCTCACAGTTTGGATGGCTTCTTTAGATGGCTCGGAAAAATTGAATTTCTGGGGTTTCGGCTTGAATGCACTATTCACGTTGAGCCGCACTCCGCTGCATTTCCCCTTCCTCCATGTCGCGGCGAGGTTTTGGAACCCAGTGACGCATGTTTTCATCTTCGGCGGGCAAGAGGTATGTCCAACTTTCGAAGATTTTCAAATTCTGATGGAATCTGAACGCTGTGAAGAAATTTTGCCTCAGTTTCGCTTTGGCCACGCCCAAGCTTTAGGGGAGATGTGTGGGCTTACCATGCATGATGCCCGGTCTCTGATCTGCAACGGGGAACTGGACATCCTCGGCTTGATCCATCGCTTTTCTGACGCCGGTGACCGCGATAACCATTATTGGCAAAGTTTTCGACAACACGCCCTTTGCTTATGTATGCTATCTCACTTCTTGCTCATTCCAGGCTTTGGTGGGTCTAGCATTCGTCTAATTGAAGTTGCTCAAGGCTTGAAAGAAGGAAAGAGCTGTATTGCCATGACATTGGCCGAGACGCTGATGGGCTTGGATGCTTTCTATCGCCGGGAGACGATCAGATTTGCAGGGAGTCCACTACTGTTGCAGGTAATGTTTCCCACCCAATCTCGCATATATATGGCTCACGTCACTCGGCCCTCAGGCTCGTTTTTCTCACAAAACCCTTTTCTCGCTTTTCTCTCATCGTACATCTCTCTATTCTTTATTCTCTCATTTTTCATCCCTCCCCAGGTATGGTTGATGGATAAATTGCAGGTTGTGGACTCTTGCCCAGCCTATTCAGCTCGTGGCTACTTCTTTCGTCAACGCTTATTCGACGCCCATGATGAGGGGTGGTGGTTCGACTGGATGTGCAACCTGTCTGCAAATCGCATTGCTTGGCGCTGTCCTTGGCTCAATCTCCCGGCGATGAGCTATAGCATGTCTTGACTGGTCGGGATCCAGTTGATTGGTCTGACCCACTGCGTGTTTTACTTCCCGTTCAGGTTCCAACGCCAGTTTGGCCATGATCAGACTTGCCCACCAAAGGAGATAGAGTACCCGGCTGCATTCCCGGTCCGAGGCGCTCAGCTTGCCCGTTACGCCACGGCATGGAGGACTAGAGAGCTCCTATTCTCCGTTCCCACTTTCAGTTGTACCTTATCTGACGAGTGTTGGGATTGGCTTAATGAGGAGGCATAGACTGGGCCCATCTTGGCATCAGAGGCTTCGACTAGCTCCGGGAGGGGGTGCAGGGACACCTGACTTAACTATGCCCCGGATTTATTGCTTTACTAGTACTTTCAAGTTTTTCTTCATGAATGTAATAAAAAACAACTTCAATTTGTATGCAAGAGCAGGAAAACTCTGTTTTGAAATCAATGAAATTGAAGGTTGTGAGTACTGAAAGTTTTCCGCTTTAGTCCAAAAATGGTCTTAGTTGTAAAAAGATTAATTTGAACAAAGTCAACTTTTATTAAAACTTTTCAAAACTATTTTTGATATGGATCAGAACTGGACACGCCTGAGATCTGTCACTGAGATGCACAACCCTGGATTCTGGCAACTGGAAAGTTGCCCCTAGTCTGCAAAGCACCGCGGCACTGCACAACAACGGAAAGTTGCCCCTAGTCTGAATAGCACTGCACCGGAGATCACGATGAATGCTGATGGACAAGGATGACTGAGATGATCAAAATGGACAAAGTTGATCGGGGAAAATGTTTATGGCTGAACTTCAGGATGAAGTTGCCTACGTATCCCAAAGATGGAAATCAAGCCTTACGTAGTTCAGGCTTAGGTTCGCTCGGGTATTTTCACTCTCCTTTTGCGCTCTAACTTTTGCCAAGGCCGCCCTTTGCGGGTTTTCAACCTTGCGAGCTTAGTTTTTATAATTTCAAATTTTTTGTGCTCTGAGTTTTGCCTAGGTCGCCCTTTCGGGTTTTCGGCCTAGCAAGCCTCTCAAGGGTAATATTTCTTCAACTTGTCCATGTTGATCGGCTGTGAAAACTCCAAGCCATCCAGATCCATCAGAACCACAGCTCCACCTGACCAGATAGACTTAATGATGTAGGGACCAGTCCAATTAGGTTTAAACTTGCCCCTAGGGTCATGGATGGGAACCCGGTTGTCTTTGAGCACCAAATCTCCTTCCTTTAAATTCCTGGACTTAATTTTCTTGTTGAAAGCCCGGGCAATTCTGCGTTGATAGCCTTGAATGTGGTACAGTGCTTTCAGTCTTCTCTCGTCGAAAAGCATGAGTTCCTCAAATCTGCTCTGCTGCCAATCTGCCTCGGCTATTTGACACTCGGCCAATACTCGTAATGACGGAACCTCAATCTCAATAGGTAGAACGGCCTCCATCCCATAAACCAATGAATACGAAGTTTCCCCAGTAGAAGTTCTAATTGAAGTCCGGTAGCCCCACAGAGCAAACGGCAGGTTATCTGGCCAGTCCCGATAGGTTTCCACCATCTTCTGCAGTATGTGCTTGATATTCTTGTTGGCGGCCTCAACCGCCCCATTGGTTTGCGGCCGGTATGTGGATGACTTATGAAAAGCCACGTTGTATTTTTCCAACAAGTCTATCACTTCCTTTTTGAAGTGGGAACCGTTATCTGAAATTATCTCATTTGGGACCCCGCAGTAACAGATGATGTTGTTTCTGATGAACTTTGCAACATGCGAAGCCTTCAACACCGCATAAGATTGGGCCTCGACCCACTTTGTAAAATAATCTATCGCGACCAGGATGAACTCATGCCCGTTTGACCCCTTCGGAGTGACAGCCCCGATCACATCAATTCCCCAGACTGAAAATGGCCATGGTGAGGTCATATTGTACAGCTTTGACGGCGGGATGTTCATGCGATTTGCATGAATTTGACACTTGTGGCATCGCCAGACGAAACCGATACAATCCTCCTCCATGGTGGACCAGTAGTAACCCTGTCTGAGGATCTTCCGCGCTAGCATTACTCCGTTCATGTGTGCACCACATTCCCCTCCATGGATGGCCTCCATTAGACGCTTCGATTCTTCGGCATCAACACACAGCTTATGCATTCCCAGATGACCTCTTCTATACAGCTTACCCCCACAGATGATGAACTGAACGGCCAATCTTCTTATTGCCCTTTTATCCTTGGCATTTACCCCTGGCAGATATACCTCCTCTTCCAGAAAGTTCCAAATGTCATGATACCAGGGGTTTTCATCCTGAACCTCATCTATAGCGGCAATTGACTCGTAGGCTGGCGCAAACTTTTGGTCAATGATGACTGGACGCATCCGGACTCCGTATGGGATGTCTATCATGGAAGATAGAGTTGCTAAAGAATCTGCGAACCTGTTGTTCTCTCTTAGTAGATGAGTAAAGTTCAGCTTCTCAAACCAAGGAATTAACAAATCCAAGGTCTGGTGATACATCATCATCTTTTCTTCTTTAACTTTCCAGTCTCCTTTTGCTTGAGACACAACAAGGTTCGAGTCCCCGATGACATCCAGCCGTCTTGCCCCTAGTTCCAAGGCTGCTTCCAAACTGGCAATGCATGCTTCATATTCAGCTTCATTGTTCGAGACTTTGAATCGGAGTTTGAAGGCTAGGGGGATACGGGAATCGTCGGGTGCTATCAGCAACACCCCTATCCCATACCCGTGTTGATTCGATGCTCAATCAAAGTACATCGTCCAAATCTCATCGTCCATGTGCAAAATGGCTTCATCTGGGAATAAGTACTCGACTGCTTCACCTCCTTCCACTGGATGGTCGGCTAAGAATTCCGCCACAGCTCTTCCTTTGACCGACTTGCGTGTTACATACTTCAAATCAAATTCGGAGAGCAACAGCAACCAACGAGCTAGCCTACCCGTAAGTGCTGGTTTCTCGAAAAGATATTTGATGGGATCAAGTCGTGAAACCAACATTACGGAGTGAGCTAACAGGTAGTGCCGCAGCTTCCTGGTAGCCCATACCAAAGCTAAACAAGCCTTTTCTAGTGGTGTGTAGCGAGTCTCATACTCTAACATCTTCTTGCTCAGATAGTAGATGGCCCTCTCCGCTTTGTCTCCAGATTCTTGTGCGAGCATGCAGCCCATGGTGGTCTCAGTCACTGAAAGGTACAATAACAACGGTTTCCCCGGTTCTGGTGGTGATAAAACGGGCGGGTTCTGTAGATATTCTTTAATCTGTTCAAACGCAGCTTGGCACCGGCCGTCCCATTGGAACTTCTTGCCTTTCTTCAGGAGACCAAAAAGTGGTTCACAAGTCAAGGTTAATTTTGAGATAAACCGTCTTATGAATTGCACTTTACCCAGAAAGCCTCGCACCTCCTTTTCAGTCCTCGGTGGTGGCATTTCTAAGATGGCCTTGATTTTGGAAGGGTCGACTTCGATGCCTCTTTGTGTAATCAGAAATCCCAGCATTTTTCCCGCTGTAACACCGAATGTACATTTTTGAGGATTCAGCCGCAACCGAAATTCCCTGATCCTTTGAAAAAACTTGTGCAAGGCGGTGTAGTGGCCCTCTCTATCTTTGGACTTGAGAATCATGTCGTTCACGTACACCTCAACCTCCTTGTGGATCATATCATGTAATATTGCGGTCGCGGCCTGTTGATAAGTAGCTCCAGCATTCTTCAGCCCAAACGGCATGACTCTATAGCAGTATGTCCCCCACGGGGTAGTGAATGCAGTCTTTTCCCGGTCTTCTGGTGCCATTACTATCTGATTGTAGCCGGAGAAGCCATCCATGAATGAAAGCAACGCGTGCCCTGTTGTGAAATCCACCAACTCATCAATATGTGGTAAGGGAAAGTCATCCTTTGGACTAGCTCTGTTCAAATCCTTGAAGTCTACGCATACTCGGATCCTGCCATCTTTCTTTGGCACCGGAACGATGTTGGCCAACCAAGTCGGATATTCAGATACCAGCAGGAAGCCTGCGTCGATTTGCTTGGTGACCTCTTCCTTAATCTTGAGAGCCCAATCTGGGCGGATCCTTCTGAGTTTCTGCTTGATGGGTCGGGCCTCGGGGTCAAGAGGGATCCGATGCTGTACAATCTCAGGATCGATTCCAGGCATGTCTTCGTAGAACCACGCGAAAACATCTTTGAAATCTTTTAATAAAGCGACTAAGCGCTCGCATTCCTCCGAAGACAATGTGGACCCGATTTGGACCAGCCGCGGGTCCTCCTCAGTACCAACATTCACGGTAATGATTTCATCCATTAGGGGTTTGACAAATCTCTCCTGCTCTTGCTCAATTAAACGTTACAAAACCGGAGGAATTTCTTCCTCGTCGTTTTCATCAAAATTTTGAAAGTCCGAGTTTATGCAATAAATCAAGGGCACAGAAAAGTACTCAGAAACCACAACTACTTGATTCTCATTAAGTTCATCCAAATCGTCCGAATTCTCGGTTACAACAGACTCAAATGAGAAAGAAAAAGACGACCTGGACAAGACTGTGGTATCCGGGTTATCATCCCCAGGATTACCAGCCTCAGACTCAGTCGAGCTGGAACCTGATTCCGACTCACAAGACTCGGTGGAATCAGATTCCGGCTCACTACCTGACCCGGTTGTAACAACCCCATACTGTTTACCGGAAATTTACTGAATTACATACTGATTTCTGCTAAACTGGAATGCTTATGACTGATAATTGAACCAACTGAAATACCGAATGGACTGATTGAAAATTGAAATCGAATTGACTGAGCATGTTTATTGTATTGCATTTTCATCTTTTCGATTAATTGATTATCTGTTTGTGTTTTTATGTTTAAACTGCAAATTGAAGGCCTTATCGGCGGCCGAACCCAAAATTGATTGGTGTTCCATGATTAGTGGAATTTTTGTGATTTAATGGTATATTTAGCTAAAGCGTGATTAGGTACGATTAAATTAAATTAAAAATGAGTTAATTGCAAACTTGGACTTATTTACTAAACTAACCCTTAGTGGGCCACTACTCTAGACCTATGGAGACTTGTTTACACTTGCATACAACATTTGCTCAGCCATTCTTTTTGACCATAACCGACCAAGGAATAGAGAGAGTGAGAGCTAAGGGAGAATTGAGTTCATTCTTGTGATTTGGCTTGCAACCTTGAAGAATTGCTTGAGAACTGAAGTGTAGATTGCTCATTTAGCTTTCACACCTTGATTACAAGACTTAGGCAAGGTAATTGAATTCCCCATTGTTGCATTTAAGGTTTTCTTGCATGAGTCAAGTTAAATTGTAGAGTTAAGACTTGAATTAGTTCATACATGTTGAATTAGAACATAATTCATGCATGCATGTTTGAATTGATGAGTTTTGAAGTGCTTTCATGGTGAAATTGTACATGCATGTTATTATTTAGGCTTGAGTCCATGAATTCATCATGTTCTTGAAGAAATGAGTCCATTTGGACAAGCTTTGAAGGTTGAATTTGGTTTGAATCCATGCATGTTTGCATTTCTCCATGTTCATGAAAAATGGGTTTGAAAAATGGTTTTAATTGACTTACCTTTGGGGCTTGAATTCATAAATTGAGCTTTGAAACTTGTTATACATTGAATCTAGATGTGTTTTCCAGAATTTGGGCCCAAGAGGTCGAGTTTTGAGTGAAAGAATGCTTGGTTTGAGCTTAGGAGACAAATCTGGAAATTCCAGAATTTGGCTTCTTCGCTCGAGCGAAGGATTCTTCGCTCGAGCGACCAACCTTTGTTCGAAGCTACGCTCGAGCGTGGGATTGGTGGCTCGAGCGTAAAATTCGAGCATCCAGTACTTTTACTGTTTCAGCAGCTCGCTCGAGCGAAGGATTTCTCGCTCGAGCGAAGCCTTTGATTTTGGAAGCTCGCTCGAGCGAAGGAAGGCTCGCTCGAGCGAGGCTCCTATTTTCAGCAAACTTTGCAAAATGTTTTCTAAGTGTATTTATGCATCCTCATCCCATTCTAGGCATTCTTAGGCCTAGTTTAAGACATCTTAATGAGGATATAGATGTAGAACACACCAAGGCAAATTAGGGATTAAATTATGATATTTCCCAACTGTGTAGCTTAGTGTGTGTTCAACCTGTGAACTGTGTAGGGTTGGCGACTGGGGAAACACGCTCTAGCATATCGTAACCCAAACCCTGTGAGTAACAATTGTGTAAAGATATGTTTAACTGAGAATGTTTTCTGATTGATTAACCGAGCTGTTTTCTGAATTGATTATTGTTAATTGACTGAATGTATGTCCTATATTCTGAAATGTACTGTGGCATCCTTAGCCCCTACTGTTTACTGTTACTGTTACAGAGATCTCTGTCGGTTCCCTCGCGGAACCACTACTGTTTACTGATTGATGGCCATCATTACTGTTCGGTCTTTAAGACCCACTGTTTACTGCTATGCTAATGGATGTACCACATATGACTGAATAACTGTTCTGACTGAAAGACTGGAATATTGTTTAATGAACTGTTTTCATTACTGTAAGGACATTTCGTTCTTAACCTCTTTACGCATTATGTTATTCACTGGGCTTTAGCTCATTGTTTATATATATATGTAGGTGCTCAGCCACCAGATCGGAGCTAGGAGCGTGGGTTAGACTCCAGTTTTGTCAAGCTAGCCTATGTGCCTCACTGCGAGGTTCCGAGTTGCCATGTTATGGCTTTGGGGTGTTTTGTTTTTCCCCGTCTGTCTCAGTACTGTTTGGATTACTGTATAGACTGTCAGCTACTAACTGTACTGTTATCAAGGGATTAGGTCCCTTTACTGTGTGACTGTAAATTTTGTATAAACAGTACTGTTTGGATGTGTGAATGCATGAAAAATCTTTTTGGCATACAGACTGTCACAGCTCAATGGACATTATTTATTTACTGTATTGGCTTCCGCCAGGCCCTGAACTCTGTTTTACTGTACTACTGTTAAGCAGGCCTTCGGTAATCTCGGATTACTGGCCGGTTACGGTGCTAAACCCATAGGGCCGGGTTTGGGTCGTGACAGAGTGGTATCAGAGCGATACTTAACCACGAGTTATACCCCACACACGTGTCCAAATGAGCTATAGGGTGTCCTAGAAAAGTGATTAGGGCATTTCATGAACTTGAAAAGTGTGTGGCTATGTTATGACTGAATACATGTTAATGTGATAACTGACTAAATATGCAACTGTTTATGTTATAATTGCTATAACTGTTATAACTGTTTATAGTGAAATGGACAATGCAAATGAACCTGAATCCTCATCTACCGAGGCAAGAATGCAAAGAATAGAAAGAATGATGGAATTGATAACTGCTAGACTTGAACAACAACAGAACCAACAGCCCCCACCTCCTCCTCCTCCGGTACAACCGGAACCAAATGCAAATGTGAATGATGGGGACATAATTGCTCTCACCCATAAATTCAGCAAGATGAAACCGCCATCCTTTCAGGGAGGCCTTGAACCGCTAAAGGCTGAAGCTTGGGTGCTTGAAACAGAAAAACTATTTGAAGTGTTTCCGTGCTCAGAAGCGAATAAAGTACTGTTAGCTACCTTCACCCTACAAGAAGAAGCTAGAAGGTGGTGGATGTTGATCCGTGATACAAATACTGTTATGACTTGGGCTCAGTTCAAGGAGTCCTTCTTTGAAAAGTACTTTCCGCAGTGTGTCAGGGATAGAAAGGTGACTGAATTTGAACAACTGAGACAGGGCACAATGTCTGTGGCAGAATATGAAACGAAATTTACCGAGCTTGCCAGATATGCACCACATATGGTGGACACTGACTACAAGAAGGCCAGAAAATTTGAGGGTGGCCTTAATGTTGCAATACTTGACCGAATAAATGTTTTGAAACTACCAAATTATGTACAAATTCCTAATTAATTACCAAATTAACTAAGAAAACAAATAAACTGGCATGCAAGCCAGGGACTGCCTTGACTCTTCTTAAGATGATGAATGATGCATATCCGGGTTGCCTTTGCGCGGAAATCCACTGTGATGCCCCAATTAGCCTCTGTTTTGCAATGGTTTTTGGAAAGCGCGCCAAGCCTTGGAAGACTGCTGATTCTTGATTTGCTGCAACAGAGAGCAAGAATGGGGCATGGCAATGTATTTTCACAAATGTATGCATGCCTCGATCCTCGTGCCACCAATCACGCATCTCGATGCATGATGGCCGAGGAGTCGAATTGCACAACTCAATATAGAATGAATGCATATGAAAACTCAACTAAAACCTAACTCCATCACGGATAATCCGGAGTGTCGGTGACTGGGGAATTGAGATACGTTCCGTCACTCGGAGTACGAAACGTCCCTCGTTTCCCGTGCTCGGGCTAACTCCTATCGCGAACACAATGCAATATGCATGACATGCATGAATGCAACTAAGATACAACCTAACATGCACAATGCTATGAAATGGCATGCACGATGCACGAGGTGACATGGCATACACAATGCACTAACATACAACCTAGCATACGCAATGCTATGGAATGAAATGACATACACAATGCATGATGGACTTACACCAACACAAGTGGACCTCAGCCACACTCACATAGGAGGCCATAAGATGGAAGTGAGACACTCGAGATGCGTGCACGCGTGCACGCAAATCGAGGACCAATCCTAAGGCACGAATGCCACTCTAACAAGGCATGGCAAAGCATGGAACGTGGCATACAAACATATGAATTTCAGTAGCAAAATACGATGCAAAACAGCCCCGAAACATGAAAACATGGCACCCGATGCATGGAATGATCCCGAAATGCAAAACTAGATACATGGAATGGCTTACAGCTATACAAAGCATGCATTATTTGAACATGAGACCTAAAGACAGAATCAAGGAAATCCCAAAATAAGCACATTTGCAGTTTTAAGAAAGGCCAAACAGTGAGCACAAATAGGCCTAAATTAGCATGCAAAAATGGGCAAAAGGAGGGGTAATTAAGGAAGTGGCAGCTGCTGACTTCAAACACAAGAGGGCCCTTCAACAATGTTGAAGAGGGGCCCAAAATATGGCATTTTAAAGTTGATGGCCGGACCCAAAACAGTGCACAAGCATACTCAAAATACTATGAAAAATAAGGCCAAAAGAGGGTATAAACACAAAGTATAATAAGGATGCCTCAAACAGTAAAAGACCCTTAATGAAACATGAATAGGGGGTCAAAATAAGGCTATTCACAGTTCGGACCAAAGCCCAAAAACAGAAGCACAAGGGGCTAACAAAGCATGCAAAAATGAGGCCAAGAGAGGGGCAAAGAGACAAGTGACATATGGAGGCCCCAAAAAGTGATGAGCCCTTCCACAATATTGAAGAAGGGCTCAAAATAAGAAACTTTACAGTTTACATCATGCCTCAAAATAGATTATACACATGCCTAAAATACTATGCAAATAATAGGCATTCAAGAGGGATAATGAAGCAAGTGCAAAATGGGGGCCTCAAACAGGGAAGTACCCTTAAACAAACATAAAGAGGGTCTCAAAATATGGTGTTTTACAGTTAGGATCAGAGCCCAAAAATGCAAGCAAGGGAAGCTAATATATTGAGCAAAAATAAAGCCAAAAAGAGAAGAAATGTGCTTACCCTTGTAGCCTACCCCTTGACAGCCTTTGGACCAAGAAATGTTGCCTCCTAAGCTCTGAAAAACTCCTCCAAGCTGCTGGAATGGAGGTAGTGGTGTGGTGCTAGGTGGTGATGAAGAAAGGGGTGTAGGACTTAAGGTGTTTGGAGCTTGGAAGAGTAGAGGGAGAGAGATGCAATGCAAGAGGCTCAAAGGGTTTTTTTTCTAACCCCTAAACCAGAGCTGGAGGCTCTGTTATATAGACAAAAGGAGGGGGAGAAAGAGGGGGAAAATAGGGGGGAAAACATTCAAGTTTCTCCCCAAAATTTTGGCCCTCCGGATACAAAATCTGGGGGGGGGAAAAAGTGTATATTTGGACTGTACTCACTGAGAGGAGCAAGGCCGGCCAGCTTTTGAGGTTGCAGGTGGCCGGCTGGCTCTCCCCATGGCCGGCCGGCTAGGGGTCAAAAGGGCCAAGTCAAATTACTAGCCGACCACCACAAATTGGTGGCCTCCCAAGTGTTCTCAACACAACCCTGTGGTCAAAAATTGGCAACAGTGAACCAGGAGAGAGAATAGGCCACTTTTAGGAGGGGTTCAAAAGGGTCAATCACAATTACTAGCCGACCATATGATATTGGTGGCCTCCCATGTGTGTACAACACAAATATGTGGTTTGGAGCTGGAAAAAGTGAACTTAGGGTGGTCAACATTGGCTTTCGAGTGAGAAAAAACGGGCGTCGGAGGGCGATGAAGGAATATAACTGGTTGCTGAAAAAATTACTGGCCTCCCACCCTTCTGTGACCTTCCTAGCAATGAAACAGAGGTCCCTGCCAAAAATGAAACAAAACCGATGCAAAATGAAGGTTTGGGGGCCGAAACGCGCAGTCCGAGGCCCCGAAAATGGACTGTTAGGCACCAGGAGTGGTGTTCGACCACAAAGTGGGTCTCTCAGACCACAGTGTCCCTCAAAAGGGAGTAAATAAGATATGTGCCAAAAATCGGAGCAAACAGAGGCGGTTAAGCGGTCCCGAACCGAGGCACACGGCCTGACGGCTCTAAAAACCGGGAACCGGGCTCCGAAATGGGAAAAATGGCCTGCGACCACAAAACGTAGCCTACGGCCACTGAGAGATGATCTACGAGACCTCTCCCTCCCCTCAGGAAGAAAAACAAGGAAAACCGAGCCTGGCTCGCAAACCGAGGCAAAGCATGAGATAGCCCAGAGGTCCGGAGGCAAGGCTCGCAGCCGAGACTTTGAAACCTCTAGACGAGCACAGTATGCAACATCACCAAGCGCTCAATCGGTGACGTCTGAGTCTTAAGGTCGGTCAAAAATGGGGTGTCTACACTGTTGTTGAAGACCCTGCTGGGGCCAAGTCCCCAACTCTGAATGAGCAAGTCCTAGACTTAACTCTGAATGAGGAGGATGAGGTCTCAAAAGGTGCCTCATTCTAGAAGACAACATCCAAGGTGCCAATCGCCGAGAAAAGCATTGATCAGACTCTACGAGAGATCGACACCGAGCTCGAGGCTGAGAAGGCTGCCGAAAACACTCCCTAGTTGTCTTCTGGGGCCGAGGCACAGCCTGCCACCGACGTTGAGTAGTCTTGCTATAAGCTTTTTCTTTGTACCTAGTACTTTTCTTAACAATGTTTTTAGTTTTCATATTTGGCCGATGTGCCACTTTTGTAATCTGACCAAGTAATCCCTTTGTAGGCCGAAGTGCCCTTTTTCTTCTTTGAATGCAAGTACAACTTCTTCTTTCAAGTGTTTGTATGTTTGTCTTCTTTTTACTGTCTTGTATGATTCCATACTTAGAATAATTTGCATGTCTTCAAAGTACACCTTAACTGTGCAATTTTCTCGGGATAAAATTCTTCGAATATACCTGCTGACTGTTTGTCTCGGCCATGGCTTAATACTTGAAAACATTTGTAAAAATATTTTCACAAGTGTTTATTTAAAACTTGCCACTTCACTTTCAATTATCAAGACTTATGTCTTCACTTATCTTAAAGCTGGGTAATCTAGTCATCTCGGGAATTAGGAATGTACTTCTTTGTAATTTTACCTCGGCGTATCTTTAACTTGTAAATTTTTCTGAAATTTCAACAAGTGTTTAAGCCAACTCTAGCTTGTAAATTGTTTAACAAGCCTTCTTAGGCTTTTGAATTTTCTTTATCATTCTCCAGCTCTCTGCCCCCTAATGTAAACTTAAGTTTCACTTATGTTCACATTAAGCATGTATCTATGATCTTGTTGCCAAGGTCAAATTCAAACAGAGACTAGCCGAGGTTATCAACCTTGGTTTCTCTGTTAATCTAACTGACATGTACTTAGTGTCATTCAAAGTTTTAATTCTGTGTTTGACTCTGCCGATATGGCAAGTCTAGGTTAATTCAACTTAGTTTAACTCTATTATATGCAAGTATAATTCAACTCTGTCATATAATGAGTCTAAGTTACTCATCATGTTTCACTTAGAAACAGCGCCAACTTAGTTCAACTTAAAATATAATTCAACTCTGTCATATAATAAGTCTAAGTTATTCGTCATGTTTTACTTAGAAACATCGCCAACTTAGTTCAACTCTATTATATGCAAGTATAATTGAACTCTGTCATATAATAAGCCTAAGTATTCGTCATGTTTTACTTAGAAATATCGCCAACTTAGTTCAACTCTATTATATGCAAGTATAATTCAACTCTGCCATATAATAAGTCTAAGTTATTTGTCATGTTTTACTTAAAAACATCGCCAACTTAGTTTAACTCTATTATATGCAAGTATAATTCAACTCTGCCATATAATAAGTTTAAGTTATTCGTCATGTTTCACTTTGAAACATCGCAAAGTGACTGGTTAGTCGTACTACACAAGTTGAAAAAAGAATCAAGCTAAAATTTTATTATTACTTCGGCTAATAACAAAAACTTTAAAAAACAAAAAATCGAATGATATAAAAACTTCATGTTACAAGTATTCTAGGGTCTTGCCAACTCTTTGCCTTCACTGTCTTCAAGTCGATATGCCCCATTGCCTAGGACCGAAATGATTCTATAAGATCCCTCACAATTTGGGCAAAGCTTGCCCTCTCTGGGATCCTTCTTGTTGTCAACGACCTTTCTCAGGACGAGGTCACCAACTTGAAACTTTCATGGGTCAACATTTTTATTGTAATCCCTAGCAAGTTGCTGTTGGTATGCTGTAATAACCCTCACCACTGTTTACTGATAAGACCACTGCTAATTTGTGACTGAACTGGATAAGTAACTGATTAGACTGAAATCCCGAATTAATTGCATAAAAATATTGTGTTATTTTCATATCTATCTGTTTGTCGTTTAAATGATCTGTTCGTGTTTTATGCTTTAAACTGCGAATTGAAGGCCTTATCGACGGCCGAATCTGAAATTGATTAAGGCTTCGTGTTAATTAGAATTTATGTGAGTTTATGGTGTATTTAATTGAAATGTGATTTAGTATGATTAAATTAGATTAAATAAGCTAAATTACAAGAGTTGGCCTTATTTACAACTTTGCTACTTAGTGGCCCACTGTAGACAAGCCCGCGAGGGAGACCTCGCTACAGCTCAGACTCGATTAGTGTCACGGTTCTTAATCTTGAACCAAAGAGTCCAAATCCGGCAAATTGTTTTGAGAAAACTGATTTTTGAAAGAAGTGCCAAACATGGACTGCTTTGCCAGATACAGAGTCGCCACCTAAATATTTTATTTTTGGGAAATTTAGGAAACCCTGACTCGTTGCCTAAGGCCACGTGTCCGTCATCACCAAAGTTGCCTCGGCTCGGGAACTTGGGTACGATTGGGAAAGGTCACTTCGTGAGCACCCCCGCTCGCCCGATCAAAGATCGGCCTCTACTAACCATGATATCTAGTTTTGAAAACATGCGTTCTTATTCCGGTTATTAGCCTAGGATTACTACGTAATGCGCACAGCATACAAGTATAAACCAAGTCGCCTGAATTGGAACAAAACATTTCATGTTTGTTTTTGAAAGATGGTTTACTACTCGCAAGTAGGCTTAAAATGCAGATTTTGCCACCCTCGAGTGGGCTTAGAAAACATGGTTTTGCCACAATCTAGTGGGCTTAAAACAAATAATCAACGCATTGTTCCAATTCAAATAACCCAACCTTCACCCACAGGCATTCAGACAGTTATATCACATAAGCATATAGCCTCATGGTAAGCATGCTATTCATGGCAGTCACTCACACGCATGCAAGGATGCTAAAGCATAAAAACTCACCGAGTACTCCAAGCCAAAACAGAAACCGATTAGAAATCATGCATGATCCTAACTATACAGAAATGCCTAATGCAACACATGCAAAAATGCAACTATAGCAGGCTCGACTATCCTAAACATGGCATATGAGATGCAACAGTTAACAAGTATTCAATTTGGAATTGAAATACAGATGCAGTTAGTATGATGCGCCGAGCCCGGTACATGCAAGACAGATGAATGAATGCAAACATGCTATCATACTGTATGCTAATTGAAACATACCCTAATCTAACCATCATAAGCTGGTAAATAAAAGGGAAAAAAAGACGTGGGGTTGGAAGACATACATCACACTCACGCACACTTGTTACAACATTGCCCTCACTCGGAGAGTCCGAAAGAATAATATACAGTCCCAAATGAATAAATAATACAATCCCAATAAATACAAAAATCCTAATTAATTTTACAAATTAATCTAGGAAAGCTATAAACTGGCACGCACGCCAGGGACTGCCTTGACTCTGATGAATGATGTACGTTTGGGCTGCCTTGCGCGGAAATCCACTGGGATGCCCCAATTAGCCTCTGTTTTGCAATTATTCTTGAAAAGCGCGCCAAGTTCCGGAAGACTGCTAATTCTTGATTTGCTGTAACAGAGAGCAGGAAAGGGGCATAGCAATGTATTTTCACATATGTATGCATGCCTCGATCCTCGTGCCACCAATCACACATCTCGATGCATGATGGTCGAGGAGTCGAATTGCACAACTCGATATGGAATGAATGCAACACGAAAACACAACAAAACCTAAACTCCATCATGGGTAATCCGGAGTGTCGGTGACTGGGGAATTGAGACACATTCCGTCACTCGGAGTACGAAACGTACCTCGTTTCCCGTGCTCGGGCTAACCCCTATTCCAAGCACAATGCACTATGCATGACATGCATGAATGCAACTAATATACCACCTAACATGCACAATGCTATGAAATGGCATACACGATGCACGAGGTAACATGGCATACACAATGTACTAACATACAACCTAGCATACGCAATGCAAAGGATGAAATGGCATACACAATGCATAATGGACTTACACAAACACAAGTGGACCTCAGCCACACTCACATAGGAGGCCATTACATGAAAATGAGACAACTCGAGATGCGTGCACGCGTGCACGCAAACCGAGGACCGACCCTAAGGCACGAATGCCACTCTAACACGACATGGCAAGGCATGGAACATGGCATACAAGCATACAAATTTTAGTGGCAAAATGCGATGCAAAACAGCCCCGAAAGATGGCAAAATGCCACCCGATGCATGGAATAAATCCCGGAACATGAAATAAGGTACATGAAATGACCTATAGCTATGCAATACATGCATTATTTGAATATGAAGTGTGAAGACAGAAGCAAGGCAGCCCCAAAATAAGCATATTTTCAGTTTTAAGCAAGGCCAAAAAGTGAGCACAAATAGGCCTAAATTAGCATGCAAAAATGGGCAAAAGGGGGGTATTTAAGTAAGTGGCAGCTTCTGACTTCAAACACAAGAGGGCCCTTCAACAATGTTGAAGAGAGGCCCAAAATATGGCATTTTGCAGTTGATGGCCAGACCCAAAACAGTGTACAAGTAGGCCTAAAATGCTATGCAAAATGAGGCCAACAAGAGGTTTAAACACAAAGTATACAAAGGGTACCTCAAACAGCCAAAGACCCTTAATGAAACATGAAGAGGGGGTCAAAATAATGCCTCTTTAAGTTCGGACCAGAACCCAAAAACAGAAGCACAAGAGGCTAATAAATCATGCAAAAATGGGGCCCCGAGATGGATACAAAAGCAAGTGACACATGGAGACCCCAAATAGTGATGAGCCCTTCAACAATGTTGAAGAAGGGCTCAAAATAAGCAACTTCACAGTTTATTACATGCCTCAAAACAGATTACACATAGGCCAAAAATAACATGCAAGAAAATGGCATAAAGAGGGGCAATGAAGCAAGTGCAAAATGGGGGCCTCAAACAGTGAGAGGCCCTTAATGAAACATGAAAAATAGCTCAAAACAAGCCTATCTCCAGTTAGGGTCGGAGCCCAAACATGCAAGCATAAGGAGCTAAAATATAGACCAAGAAAAGAGCAAAAAGAGGGAAAATGAGACTCACCCTTGAAGACTAGTCTTTCATCAACTCTTGGTCCAAAAATTTGAGCTTTCAACCTCTTCAAAAGAGTTCCAAAGTGCTGGAATGGAGGATGGAGGTCTTGTGCTATGAGTTGGTGTGTAAAAATGGTGTAAGAATCAAAGGGTTTTGATGGTTAGAATGTAGAGAGAGAGAGAGAGAGAGAGAGAGAGAGAGAGAGAGAGATATTTAATGTGAGAGCTCCACCAAAATTTTCTAACCCTTTTTCCAGAGCTGGAGGGTCTGTTATATAGACACAAGAGGGTGGAAAAGAGGGGGGAAAAATGGGAGGGAAATGAAATTCAAATTTCCCCCCAAAATTGGCCTAAAGGGAGATAAAGGGGCAAGTGATAGCTGCGGTTCTCAAACCGAAGAGATCCCTTCAACAAAGTTGAAGAGGGGCTCAAAAAAAGACACTTTGTAGTTTATGACTAAGTTCAAAACAGCTCACAAGTAAGCCTAAAATACCGTGCAAAAATAGGCCTAAAAAGAGGTAAAAAGGCAAGTGACAGATGGAAGCCTCAAACAGCAAAAGGTCCTTAATCAAACATGAAAAGGACCTCAAAATATGACTATCTCAAGTTTGGGTCGGAGCCCAAAAATGCAGAATGAAGGTTCGGAGCCAAAACACGCAGTTCGGGGCCCCAAAAGTGGGCTGTTAGGCACCGGAAGTGGTGTCCGACCACGAAGTTGGTCTCTCGGACCACAGTGTCCCTCAAAAGGGAGGAAATAAGGTGTGTGCCAAAAACTGGAGCAAACAGAGGTGGTTAAGCGGTCCCGAACCGAGGCACACGGCCGTCGGCTCCGAAAACCGGGAACCGGGCTCCAAACGGGAAAAATGGCCTACGACCACAAAACGTAGCCTACGGCCACTGAGAGATGGTCTACGAGACCTCTTCCTCCCTTCGGGAAGAGAAAACAGAGAAAACAGGGCCTGGTTCGCAAACCGAGGCAAAGCACAAAAGAGTCCGGAAGTCCGGAGGCAAGGCTCGCAGCCGGAACTCCGCAACCTCAGAACGAGCACAATATGCAATATCACCGAGCGCTCAATCGGTAATATCTGAGTCTTAAGGTCGGTCAAAAATGGGGTGTCTACACCCACTTCATATCATATTTTGAGGCTTGAGTTATAGATTAGATACATCATTTCCTCAGCCATTCCATGAGACCAAAACCGACTAGAGGGAGAGAGAGTTAGGAGAGCTTGGTTTCAACTAAGTTTTGCTTGGAGACTTGAAGAAATTGTAGAGGATTTGTGCAATTGAGCTTATATTCTTGAGTTTGAAGACCTAAGGTTAGAACTCATCTTCTTGGTTGTGAGTTTAAGTTGTGCTTTGCATGGTCTATGTTAATTTTGAAGTTTAGAGCCAAGATATGGCTTAATGTGTTGAATTAAGAGTTAAATTCTTGCATGCATGTATATATTTTGAAGTTTTGAGGTTGTAGTTCATAAATTCCTCACATGCATGTCCATATCTTAAGCATAGTTCATGAATTCATCTTATTTTGAGGTAATGAGCTCATTTAAGCATGTATTTGGAGCCTTGAATTTATTGAACACATGCATGTAAAGTTCTCATTTCGTTCATAAAGTTTTGTTTGAAAATGGGTTTGATTGAACTACCTTTGGGCTTTGATTTCTCAAATTGATCTTTGAAACAAGTCATATTATGAGTTTTAAAGTGTTTTCCAAAAAAATTAGTCCAAAAGGATCGAATTTGGTGCATTAAAACTTGGTTTTGAGCTTGAGGTTCAAATCTGGAAATTCCAGATTTTGGACTCACGCTCAAACGGGGAAGTCCACGCTTGAGCGTGCATGCTGAGTTTATGCAGTCCGCTCGAGCGGGAAATGCGTGCTCCCAGCACTTTGCATTGTTTTACAGTATGCTCGAGTGGGGGAATGCACGCTCGAGTGGGGACCTGAGTCACACGCTCGAGCGAGGGTCAAGCGCCCGTCGAGCATGGATTTCGTGCATCTAGTACTTTTGCCATGTTTTACAGTCCGCTCGAGCGGGGAAAGCCACGCTCGAGCGGGACCCTGTTTTTCTAAAAATTTTGAAAAGTTGTTTTAAGTGCATCTTTGCATCCTCATTCCATCCTAGGCATTCTTAGGCCTAGTTTAAGGCGTCTTAATGAGGATATTGATGTAGAACCACACCGAGGCAAATTAGGGATTAAGTTATTGTTTCCCAACTGTATAGCTTAGTGTGTGTTCATCCTGTAACTGTGTAGGGTTGGCATCTGAGGACGCTCTAGCCTATCTGTAGCCCAGAACTCTGTGAGTAACAATGTTGTAAAGATATGTTCAATTGAGATTATTTTCTGAACAAATGACTGTACTGCTTTATGAAATGACACTGTTTACTGAATGAATGTTTGTTCTAATTGCGAACTGTATTCGTGGCATCCATAGAAATTTACTGTTACTGTACTGTACTGCTACTGTCACAGAGATCTCTGTCGGTTCCCATGTCTGGAACCACTACTGTTTACTGATATGATGGCCATCAACTGACTATTCGGTCTGTTAAGACCTACTGTACTGTTTGCTATTGGATGTACCACTTATGACTGCTATAATTGAATAACTGATATACTGTTCAAATGACTGTTTTAAATGCTGAAAGGACATTCATTCTTAATCTCTTTACGCATATGTTATTCACTGGGCTTTAGCTCACTGCTCATATATATATGTAGGTGTACAGGCACCAGACAGTTACCAGGAGCGTCAGGATAAGCTCCTGTTTTGTCAAGCGAACCTTTGTGCCTCACTTTGAGGTTCCAGAACTGTTCAAGCTGAGGCTGCTTGGGGTGTTTTAGATTTCCCCATTTTTTGCATCTGTTTTTGTAATACTGTATAGACTGTACATGTACTATACTATTCTAGTAGGGACTAGATCCCTATCCCAGATAATTGTGTATGTATGTATATGTGTACTGTTTATGTGGATATGTATGAAAAGTCTTTTTGCATACAAACTATCACAGCTCATTGGACATCTTTTATTTACTGATTTGGCTTCCGCCAGCCCCTATACTTTGTATTACTATTATTATTGTTAAGCAGGCCTTCGGTAATCACGGATTACTGGCCGGTTACGGTGCTAAACCCATATGGGCGGGTTTGGGTCGTGACAGAGTGGTATCAGACCGATATTAAACCACGAGTTATACCGCACACACGTGTCCAAGTGAGCTGTAGGATGTCCTAGAGAAGTAATAGGGCATTACATGAGTATAAAAAGTGTGTGTGGCCATGACATGATTATATGTGCTAATGTGTTAATATGTTTAACGTATGCAACTTCCTATGTTTATTATTACTATGTTGCATCTAGTGACATGGACAATGCAAGGACTACTGATGAAACTGAATCATCTGACGCCAGAATGGCGAGATTAGAAAGAACCGTTGAACTACTGACTGAAGCCTTAAGGCAACAGTAACAACAGAACCAACAGCCCCTACCCCCTCCGGTACAGCCGGAACATAATGTGAATGATGACATCATTGCTCTAACACAAAAGTTTAGTAAGATGAAACCGCCATCATTGCTCTAACACAAAAGTTTAGTAAGATGAAACCGCCATCATTTCAGGGAGGCCTTGAACCATTGAAGGCTGAAGCGTGGGTGCTAGAAACTGAAAAATTATTTGAAGTCTTTCTGTGTTCTGAAGCACACAAAGTGCTACTGGCTACCTTCACCTTACAAGAAGAGGCCAGAAGGTAGTGGATGCTTGTCCGTGACACCGACACTGTTATGAATTGGGCTCAGTTTAAGGGAGCCTTCTTTGAGAAATATTTCCCACAGTGTGTCAGGGACCGAAAAGTGACTGAGTTTGAACAGTTGAAACAAGACAATATGTCGGTAGCTGAGTATGAATCGAAATTCACAGAGCTTGCCCGTTATGCACCACACATGGTGGATACTGATTACAAAAAGGCCAGAAAGTTTGAAGGCGGCCTTAATGTTGAAATCCTTGACAGAATAAATGTTCTGAAACTGTTTAAGTATATGGATGTTCTCGACCAAGCAATAATGGCTGAGTCAAACATCAAGGCACTGAAACAGACTGAAGTACCAGCAACTGAATGGCGTGGTAAGAGACGGGGTTTTAAATTTAAGAAAGGCCGGAATAGCCCCTTGAACAAAAAGCAAAATACGGGGTCAGCAACCAGTTCCAGCCAAGGAAATAGTTCTATACCGCCCTGTTCCGAATGTGGTAAGAAACATAAAGGGGTTTGTTATAAAATTTTAGGTGCTTGTTACAGGTGTGGCAAGGTGGGCCACATGGTTAAAGATTGCCCTTCCACTCCTCCGGCCAATAGTAAAGCTGCACCAAGCGCAGCAGCATCAACTGCTACACCAAAACCCAACCCTAAAGTCACTGGAAAAGAGCCCTTGAGGCAAGGTCGAGTGTTTACACTCGTACCGAGAGATGTGCAGAATACCGAGACCGTTGTGTGAGGTATGCTTTCAATCTGTACTCAAAATGCATATGTTCTGATTGATTCGGGGTCTACACATTCATATGTGTCGCATGTTTTTTCGCGAAAATTGAATAGACTGTTGGAACCCATGAATTACTTGTTAGCTGTATCTTCCCCTGTTAGGGGATCCATGACTTGTGCTTATATGTACCCTGCATGTGAGATTATTGCTGAAGATGCGCATTTATATATTGATTTACTGCCGAACATTGACCATTTTGATGTAATATTGGGAATGGACTGGTTAACAAAATATTATGCCACCATAGATTGTGTAACGAAACAAGTTATTTTCCGTCCACCTAGATTGCTTGAATTCGTGTTCAATGGAGTTGGAGTAGTACCTCCCCCATATCTGATTTCATCAATGAAAGCTTTTAAACTGATTAGAAAGGGGTGTAAGGGGTATCTATGTTCTGTATTGACTGTACCTACTGATGCTAACACTGATGTGAACAGTATTCCTATAGTCAGAGAATTTCCAGATGTTTTTCCAGATGATTTGCCAGGAGATTTGATTGATAGAGAGATTGAGTTCACCATTGATGTGATTCCGAGTACACAGCCAATATCTAAAGCTCCATACAGAATGGCACATACTGAACTGAAAGAATTGAAAGTTCAACTGCAAGAACTGCTAGATAAGAAGTTCATCAGGCCCAGTACTTCACCGTGGGGCGCGCCAGTCTTATTTGTGAAAAAGAAAGATGGCTCACTGAGACTCTGCATTGACTACCGTGAATTGAACAAGGTAACAGTGAAAAATAAATATCCATTGCCTCGCATTGATGATTTATTTGACCAGTTATAGAGCGCCCAAGTGTTCTCCAAAATTGACCTTAGATCTAGATACCACCAGTTAAAGGCAAGACGGGGGACATCGAGAAGACTGCTTTTCGAATGAGGTATGGACATTACGAATTCTTAGTTATGCCTTTCGGAGTTACCAATGTGCCTGCTGCATTTATGGACCTTATGAACAGAATTTTTAAACCGTACCTTGATGACTTTATAGTTGTTTTCATAAATGACATTTTGATTTATTCCAAAAGCACAGAAGAACATGAATGTCACTTGAATATTGACCTGCAGACCCTAAAAGAACAGAAACTTTATGCAAAACTGACTAAATATGAATTTTAGCTTGACAATGTAATGTTTTTGGGACATGTGATCAGTAAGGATGGAATTACAGTTGACCCGCAGAAAATTGAAGTAGTAGTGAACTGGCCTGGACCGACAAATGTTACCGAAGTTCGAAGTTTTCTAGGCTTAGTTGGATATTACAGAAGGTTTGTCAAAGATTTCTCCAAAATTGCCCTACCATTGACACAGTTGACTCAGAAGGGGATATCATTTGATTGGACCGATCAGAGGGAATCAGCTTTTCAGGAGTTGAAAACTCGACTAGTGACTGCACCGATTCTCACCTTACCCTCAGGTACGGATGGTTATACTGTATATAGTGATGCTTCTTATAAGGGTTTAGGATGTGTTTTAATGTAGAATGGTAAAGTGATTGCATATGATTCTCGACAATTGAGACCACATGAAAAGAACTACCCGATCCATGACCTGGAACTTGCTGCAGTAGTGTTTGCACTAAAGATTTGGCGTCACTACCTTTATGGGACGACATGTGAGGTGTATACAGACCACAAGAGTTTGAAATACTTCTTCACACAGAAAGAACTGAACATGAGGCAGCGAAGATGGCTAGAATTGATAAAAGACTATGACCTGCAAATTCTGTACCATCTAGGAAAAGCTAACACCGTTGCCGATGCACTGAGTTGGAAATCGATTGGAAATTTAGCCTGTCTACTCACCGGGCAGAAAGAATTGCTATGTGACCTTGAAAGACTTGAAGTTGAGATCGTTTTGCGTGAACAAGGTGGAACAATAGCTGCTATTTCTACTCAACCAGCACTGATTGAAGAGATTAAAGAGAAACAGCAACATGATGACTTCTTGAAGAAGATCATCGAAGGACGGGAATCCAAACCGAGGCCGGATTTCAAATTTGAGAATAATGTGTTGAAATTTCAAGGAAAATTGTGTGTACCGAGTGATTCTGAACTGAAAAGAAGAATTTTGCAAGAAGGCCACAATTCGAAATTGTCTATCCATCCAGGAAATACAAAAATGTACCAAGACTTGAAACTGAATTTCTGGTGGCCGGGGATGAAGAAAGAAATTGCTGACTTTGTGTCGAAATGTCTTCAGTGCCAACAAGTTAAAGCCGAACATCAACGACCCGTAGGCTTACTGCAACCCTTACCGATACCGGAGTGGAAATGAGAACATATCACCATGGATTTTATTGTTGGTTTACCTCGCTCCAGTAAAGGTATGGATTCAATTTGGGTTATTGTTGATAGACTGACTAAATCTGCTCATTTCTTACCTGCCAAAACAATTTATAATGCGGACAAATTGGCTGTAATCTATATTGATGAGATTGTTAGATTGCATGAAGTGCCTGTATCCATTGTTTCTGATAGGGACTCGAAGTTTACATCGAGATTTTGGCAAAGCCTACAGACAGCATTGGGTACTAAACTGAGATTGAGTAGTGCCTTCCATCCTCAGACAGATGGCCAGTCAGAAAGAACCATCCAGACTCTGGAGAATTTACTGAGAATGTGTGTTCTTGATTTCCAAAGAAATTGGGAAAGCCATTTACCGTTGGCTGAATTCGCCTACAATAACAGCTTTCATTCGAGTATTGGTATGACGCCTTTCGAGGCTTTGTATGGCAAAAAATGTCGATCTCCGATTTGCTGGGTAGAAGTTGGAGATGGGCCTTTGCTTGGGCCTGAAATTGTACATGAGACTACTGAAAAAGTGAAGCTGATTCAACAGAGACTGAAAACTGCACAAAGTCGATAGAAAAGTTATGCGGATGTCCGAAGGCGAGACAGAGAATATGAAGTAGGTGATCATGTTTTTGTTAAAGTGACACCGATGAAAGGGCAGATCTGTTTTGGGGTTAAAGGCAAGTTAGCGCCGAGATATGTCGGACCGTATGAGATTATTGAGAAAATCAATCCGGTGGCGTATCAAGTAGCGCTTCTTCCTGAAATGGAGCATATGCATAACGTGTTCCATATTTCAATGTTGAGGGATTACCTTCGGGATCCTTTCCATGTGATTGAGCCTACCCGTGTAGTGCTAAGTGATGACTACACGTATGAAGAACGGCCTATTCAGATTGTGAACAGACGGATCAAGAAGTTAAGGAACAAAGAGATTCCGTTAGTAAAGGTTGACTGGCAAAACCATGGTGGCGTGTATGCCACTTGGGAAAGGGAAGATGACATGGCCAAGAGATATCCTAAATTGTTCCCACTGAATCCTGTTTTCTTCCAGAATGAAGGTAATTCGAGTTTGGAGGACCAAACTCTTTATAAGAAGGGGAGACTGTAATAACCCTCACCACTGTTTACTGATAAGACCACTGCTAAATTGTGACTGAACTGGATAAGTAACTGATTAGACTAAAATCCCGAATTAATTGCATGAACATATTGTGTTATTTGCATATCTATCTGTTTGTCGTTTAAATGATCTGTTCGTATTTTATGCTTTAAACTGCGAATTGAAGGCCTTATCGACGGTCGAATCTGAAATTGATTAAGGCTTCGTGTTAATTAGAATTTATGTGAGTTTATGGTGTATTTAATTGAAATGTGATTTAGTATGATTAAATTAGATTAAATAAGCTAAATTACAAGAGTTGGCCTTATTTACAACTTTGCCACTTAGTGGCCCACTTCATATCATATTTTGAGGCTTGAGTTATACATTAGATACATCATTTCCTTAGCCATTCCATGAAACCAAAACCGACTAGAGGGAGAGAGAGTTAGGAGAGCTTGGTTTTCAACTAAGTTTTGCTTGGAGACTTGAAGAAATTGTAGAGGATTTGTGCAATTGAGCTTATATTCTTGAGTTTGAAGACCTAAGGTTATAACTCATCTTCTTGGTTGTGAGTTTAAGTTGTGCCTTCCATGGTCTATGTTAATTTTGAAGTTTAGAGCCAAGATATGGCTTAATGTGTTGAATTAAGAGTTAAATTCTTGCATGCATGTATATATTTTGAAGTTTTGAGGTTGTAGTTCATAAATTCCTCACATGCATGTCCATATCTTAAGTATAGTTCATGAATTCATCTTATTTTAAGGTAATGAGCTCATTTGAGCATGTATTTGGAGCCTTGAATTTATTGAACACATGCATGTAAAGTTCTCATTTCGTTCATAAAGTTTTGTTTGAAAATGGGTTTGATTGAACTACCTTTGGGCTTTGATTTCTCAAATTGATCTTTGAAACAAGTCATATTATGAGTTTTAAAGTGTTTTCCAAAAAAATTAGCCCAAAAGGATCGAATTTGGTGCATTAAAACTTGGTTTTGAGCTTGAGGTTCAAATCTGGAAATTCCAGATTTTGGACTCACGCTCGAGCGAGGAAGTCCACGCTCGAGCGGGAAATGCGTGCTCCCAGCACTTTGCATTGTTTTACAGTACGCTCGAGCGGGGGAATGCACGCTCGAGCGGGGACCTGAGTCACACGCTCGAGCGGGGGTCAAGCACCCGTCGAGCGTGGATTTTGTGCATCCAGTACTTTTGCCATGTTTTACAGTCGACTCGAGCGGAGTAAGTGACGCTCGAGCAGGCAACCTTTGTCTGTATGTCCGCTCGAGCGGGGAAAGCCACGCTCGAGCGAGACCTTGTTTTTCTGAAAATTTTGAAAAGTTGTTTTAAGTGCATCTTTGCATTCTCATTCCATCCTAGGCATTCTTAGGCCTAGTTTAAGGCGTCTTAATGAGGATATTGATGTAAAACCACACCGAGGCAAATTAGGGATTAAGTTATTGTTTCCCAACTGTATAGCTTAGTGTGTGTTCATCCTGTAACTGTGTAGGGTTAGCATCCAAGGACGCTCTAGCCTATCTGTAGCCCAGAACTCTGTGAGTAACAATGTTGTAAAGATATGTTCAATTGAGATTATTTTCTGAACAAATGACTGTACTGCTTTATTAAATGACACTGTTTACTGAATGAATGCTTGTTCTAATTGCGAACTGTATTCGTGGCATCCATAGCAATTTACTGTTACTGTACTGTACTGCTACTGTCATAGAGATCTCTGTCGGTTCCCATGTCTGGAACCACTACTGTTTACTGATATGATGGCCATAACCTGACTGTTCGGTCTGTTAAGACCTACTGTACTGTTTGCTATTGGATGTACCACTTATGACTGCTATAATTGAATAACTGATATACTGTTCAAATGACTGTTTTAAATGCTGAAAGGACATTCATTCTTAATCTCTTTACGCATATGTTATTCACTGGGCTTTAGCTCACTGCTCATATATATATGTAGGTGTACAGGCACCAGATCGTTGCCAAGAGCGTCAGGATAAGCTCATGTTTTGTCAAGCCAACCTTTGTGCCTCACTTTATGGTTCCAGAACTGTTCAAGTTGAGGCTGCTTGGGGTGTTTTAGATTTCCTCCTTTTTTGCATCTGTTTTTGTAATACTGTATAGACTGTACCTGTACTGTACTGTTCTAGTAGGGACTAGATCCCTGTCCCGGATAATTGTATATGTATGTATATGTGTACTGTTTATGTGGATATGTATGAAAAGTCTTTTTGCATACAGACTATCACAGCTCATTGGACATCTTTTATTTACTGATTTGGCTTTCGCCAGCCCCTGTACTCTGTATTACTGTTATTACTGTTAAGCAGGCCTTCGGTAATCACGGATTACTGGTAGGGGTGCAATTCAGGCGGGCTCAACCCGAGCAACCCGTGCCCAGCCCGAGTTTTTTTAGGGCTTGAGCAACAATATCTTGTAATTTGGACGGGCCTGGGCAGATTTTTTATGCCCGAATTGTAATTTGGGTCGGGCCTGGGCAGCATCAGTGGCTAACCCGAGCAACCCGAACCCGAATTGTATTTAATATATTATATAAATTATATAATATATGTATAAATTAAATTAAATAGATGTCCTTAATTATTTATTTATTTTTTGGTTGGTCTTTCACCCTTGGATTAACTTCTTTTATTTGGACCATTAGATTAAATTTAAAAAGAAAACCCTACCTTATGTATGGAATAATGAAGCACTATTTGTTATATGGAATAATAAACCGTTGTTTGTTAATTAATTGCAATTGAAGAAACTTTCAAATCTGTTGAAGTTTGTGGCTGGTCTACCATTTTTAGCATGTCTAGCATTTATATGTACCAGTGTTTTATATGTACTAGTTTTTTATGCACCAGATGTGAATGGACTTGTGTATATATATAATGAAGCATTCAGAAGCTGTTTGTGAATTTCGGGCAATTCGGGCTAACCCGAGTTCAAATTATAAAGCTTGGTCCGGGCTTGGGCAGCCATGCTCAGGTTGATGGTCGGGCTTGGGCGGGCTTGGGCACTGCCAAACACAATTCGGGCTGGGCTTGGGCAAACCCCCAACCCGACCGAACCCGCCCGAGTTGCACACCTAATTACTGGCCAGTTACGGTGCTAAACCCATAGGGGCGGGTTTGGGTCGTGACATATGCCCCCAGTTGAATTGCTACTTTCTCCCGTCTTTCTTCCAATAGGTCCAGATCTCGGGCTAAAAATGCATCGTTAGTCCCATTCTCCACTCCCTAAGTTATGACCCCTGGGATGCCGATCTCTAATGGGATTACTGCCTCTATGCCATAAGCTATGGCAAATGGGGATTTCCCAGTTGATCTTCTCAGCGTAGTTCGATATGCCCAAAGTACATTGGGCAATTCATCCATCCACTTTCGCTTTGCTGCTTCCAGCCTTTTCTTAATCCCATCTAAGATAGTTTTTTTAGATGCTTCTGCTTGTCCATTGCTTTGAGGGAAGCTTGGAGTAGAGTAATAATTCTTGATTTTGTACTTTGCACAGAAGTTTTTGATCAGCTTGCTGTCAAACTGTGTTCCATTATCTACTATTATTGCCCTTGGGATCCCAAACCTGGTGATGATGTTCTTCCATATGAAGCTCTTCACATCAACATCTCGAATCTTTGCAAGAGGTTCAGCTTTCACCCACTTAGTGAAGTAATCTGCTGCCACTAGCAGAAACTTCCTTTGTCCAGTGGCTTGAGGCAGTTGTCTAACAAGATCCATGCCCCATTGGGCAAATGGCCATGGGCTAGACACTGGGTTCAAATCCGCTGCTGGTTGGTGTATCAAAGATGCAAACCTCTGACATTTCTTACACCTTCTAACATAAGCTTCTGCATTTTTCTGCATGTAGGGCCACCAATACCCCTGAGTAATGGCCCTATGAGCAAGTGACCTACCCCCATTGTGGCTTCCACGTACTCCTTCATGTATTTCATACAGGAAGTCTTCAACTTGTGAAGGATGCACACACCTCAAAAGGGGACCAGTAAAAGATTTTCTGTAAAGATGCCCTTCTGCTGTCAGACTGAATCTTGTCGACTTCAGTCTGATCTTGTGTGCTTCTTTATGATCATCTGGCAGTTTTCCATCTCTAAGGAATACTATTATCGCATCCATCCAGCTTGGTCCCATCTCCACACACATTGCCTCATGCTCTGTGTTCAGTGGTTCTACCCTTGGACCTGACAAGTAGTCAACCATAATTGTCCTTGCCTCTCCTGGTTTCATTGCACTAGCCAAGTTGACTAAGGCATCAACATGGCTATTGTCATCTCGGCTAACTTGTTGTAGTCGGTAATTTTGGAATAATACTATCAGTCTGCCCACCTCCTTTACATAGGCCATCATCCTTTCATTTCAGGCTGCGATTCGCCCGTTGCTTGGTTGACGATAAGCTGGGAGTCACCAAAGACCATCACCTCATCGGCTTTTATTGCTACTGTCAACTTCAACCTTGCGATCAGTGCTTCATACTCTGCTTCGTTGTTTGAGGCTTTAAACCCTAAACAAATGGATTGTTCCAACATCTGCCCATCTGGTGATAGTAACACTACACCTGTCCCCGCTCCTTGTCGGTTTGAACTTCCATCAACAAGCAGGTGAAAAGAGTCGCCGACGTAAATACTACAGGGCCTGAGTTTCTCTTCTTTCCTTTGTTCTGCTATCCCCAGCTAGGTTTCCCCTTATTCACCTGGACATCGTATACCCCGGTTCAACGGAGCCTGATATATAATGGCGCCTAGAGTGAACTCGGCCACGAAGTCGGCCAAAACTTGGCCTTTGATTATTGTTCTGGGTCTGAATTCCAAGTCATATTGGCCCAACACCACTGCCCATCTGGTTATCCTACCTGTCAGATCTCCTTGCTGCAACAGGGATTTCAAAGGATGCTCAGTTAACACCACAATCTTGTGGGCTTGAAAGTAATGATTCAACTTCTTGGAGGCCATTACTAAAGCTAGTGTTAGCTTCTCCAAGGGTAGGTATCTGGTCTTTGCATCTGCTAGGGTTTTACGCACGTAGTAAACTGCCCTCTGTTCTCCCTTTTTTTCTCTGATTACCACTGTACTCACTGTATGCTCTGAAACTGCCAAGTATAAGAGCAACTCCTATCCAGGTACTAGATTCGAGAGAACTGGAGCGGTGGTCAAGTACTTCTTTAAGTCGGCCAAGGCGACTTCACTCTTCTGTCCATAAGAAGTCTGTGGCTTTCTTCACTAAACTGAAGAAAGGTTTGCATTTGTCAGAACTTCTACTTATGAATCTGTTTAGGGCTGTAGCCTTTCTAGTCAACATCTGCACTTGTTATGCTGACGTTGGGCTCTTCAATTCCAAGATGGCCTTGATTTGATCCGAGCTTGCCTCAATGCCCTTTTTGGTGACCAAGTATCCCAGGAACTTCCCTGACCCAACTCCAAATGCGCATTTCGACGCATTGAGTCAGAGCCGAAATGTCCTTAGGATATCAAAGATTGTCTTTAGGTCGGCCAGATGATCTTCAGGTTCCTTGGTCTTCATGACCATGTCATCAATGTATACCTCTACTGTTTTGCCTATTAGATGTCTGAATATCTTTGCCACCAATCTCTGGTAGGTTGCTCCTGCATTTTTCAACCCGAAAGTCATTACTCTATAGCAATACAGCCCTTTTGGGGTGATAAATGCAGTCTTCTTCTCATCAGGAAGGTACATGGCTATCTGATGGTACCCCCTGTAAGTGTCTAGGAAACTCATCCTTCCATGCCCTAAAGTGGCATCCACCAATTGATCAATCTTGGGTAGTGGGAAACTGTCTTTGGGACAAGCCTTGTTCAGGCTGGTGAAGTCCACGCAGACCCTCCACTTCCCATTCTTTTTCTTCATAACAACCGTGTTTGATAGCCATGTTGGGTAGTTTACCTCTCGAATGGCTCTGGCCTCCAGAAGTTTATCCACTTCCTCTTCTACTGCCTCAATGTGCATCAACGTAGGCCTCCTTGCTCGCTGGATGATAGGTTTAGCCGACCTGTCCACATTCAGTTTATGGCAAGTGACCTCGGGGTTAATGCCAGGCATCTCGTATGATGTCCAGGCAAACACCTCAAGGTTTGCTCTCAAGAATGCCTCTAATTCCTTTTCCTCTTCCTTGGCCAAGCCTGAGCCAAGAAGGAAGAAACACTCTTTATCTCCTTGCTGGACTAAGATTTTCTTCAGGGCTTCCTCACTTTTCTCGGCTGGTTCTTTGCCGACGTCCTCAAGGACCTCCATGTCCTCATCTTCAATCTCCGCTGCTTTTGTTTTTTTTATGTTTCAGGTGGATTTCATTGTTGCCATGGAGCAATTCTTTGTCTGCACCTGATCCCTCTGACCTCCTCAATTCCATGTTCTGTTGGGAACCGCAACAGCTAGTGTAATGTTGAGATAACAGCCCCCATTGCATGTAGCCATGGCTTTCCCAGGATAGCATTGTAAGGGGAGAGGGTGTCAATTATTGTGAACTCAGTTTTTACCTTCTTGGTTCCAGCCTGCACCTCCAAACGTACTGCTCCCAAGGGCCACGTCGACATTCCATTAAACCCAACCATTGGACCATTGGATTGTTCCAGATCATCTTGGTGAAGGCCAAGCTCCTTGTAACACCTGACATACATGATGTCACAAGAGCTGCCTTGGTCGACTAGAATTCGCTTTACTTGGCACTCTCCAACCTGGAGGGATATTACCAAGGCATTGTTGTGTGGATGCTGCATCATCTCTAGGTCGTCTTTAGTAAAAGACACCATTGGTCCCTGGCACTTGCCTGCCCTAGGTCTTTTCTGCCGGACCTGATACACATGTTGCAAGTGTTTCACCTTCTGAGTTTCCCCACATATCTCGTTCTCATTCAGCTTCGAGTGAATCACATTGATCACTCGAGGTCCGCCTGCCTACGGTTGTGGTCCTGGCGGGGGTGGTGCTGCTGAAGCCTGAGGCAGTCTCGCTTGTTCCTCCCCCATCCTGGCCTCATTTACTAGGTCCCTTAAATGACCTTGTCTTACAAGGTCTTTCAGATGTGTTTTTAGGGCTCTACACCCCTGAGTTAGATGGCCATCCTCATTATGGTAGGCGCAGTGCTTCCCCAAACTTCTTCCCATAAATTTGCTAGGAATTTTCTCTGGTACTCTATAATAGGGCTGATTTCGGATTCTTTCGAAGACTTTGTAGACCGGAATTCAGAATACGGTTGTGACTGCATGTGCAGCCCTCAGTCCCACCTCTTGCTTGTTGTATCTAGTGTTACCCCGGTCTCGCTTCGGCGAGCTGTTTTCTTCTCTTGTTTTGACGCCTTTGTCCCCGACGTGTCTTCCTCGACTCTCGCATACTTCTCTATCCTGGCCATAAGTTCTTCCATACTTTTTGGCAGTGTCTTTACCAGTGATTTTTGAAGCAGACAATCATCGTTCAGGCCGTTCTTAAAAGACATGACTGTTACTTCTTGGTTGCATCTTGGTATTCGATTGAATACCTCATAATACCTCTTAGCATAAGCCCTGAGGCTTTCATCCGCGCCTATTCTCAAAGCCATCAGGGAGTCTACCCTCAACGGTTGTAGTTTGTTTGTCACAAACCTGGCTGCGAACATCTCAGGCAAGCCTTTCTAGCTTTTCACAGTTCCTTTCGGCAACTTATGAAACCAGTTTGATGCGATTTCCCCAAAGGATAAGGGGAACACCTTGCAGAGCAACGACTCATTCCCTGTGTATAGTGTCATTGAGTTCAGGTACAAGCCGGCGTGAAAGTTAGGGTCAGACTTACCGTCATATATCTGGAATCTTGGCATGTGGAACCTCTTTGGGCCCTCAAATTTGTCCAATTCTACCAAGAACGGTGTTCTCGGCTTGACCGGAGAGGTTACCTCGGCATCTTGTCGCTTCCTCTAGAGGTAATCTCTCATATCCTCTTTGGTCTGTCCAGGAGCTCGGCTATCTACGGATTTTAGCTTCTTTGGTGCGCTACTCCCGGTGTTGTTATGGGTCATCTTGGACCTCCCTCCATAGGTCGTGTCGAAACAAAGTTCCTTCCCTTGAACATGCCGATATTCTTTGGGATCAGCTTCTTTGGTACGATGTGTCCTCCGAGGATCTCCCTTCATTGACTCTCCTCGCCAGACCTCTCTTGAAGGCCGATGAGAGTATTCCTTGGTCTTAGTGTTCTGGGGGACTGCAGGGACTGTTTTCTGCCTTACTTTCTGGGCATCGTTTTTGGCCACTGAAATCGGTGTGTCTTGTAACGGGAACGGTGGCTACATGACGTTGTTCTGCATCATGAAATTGACGACCGATTGCAAGTCTGCCAATTTATTCGCCATTTCCCTCATCTCTCCGTCCCTCCGCAAGCATCTATCTTTCCACACCTGGAGGTCGTTCTCGTTATAATACCCGCCTCGGTCTGACTTTTTTGATACGTCGCCCTTCTGGCCGACGTCTTTCTCTCCGGGATTCTGATCTCGAATTTCCTTGTTGCAGTTGTCCTCCTCTATGTTAGGATCAAAGTGTTTATCACTTCCAGTAAGGATGTCGTCCCCAATCTTCTCTTTCTACCTGTCGTTAGCCATCTATTCTCCTTTCTTTCCCACAAACGGCGCCAAATTGTGTGTGCTGTTTTCTGACCACACTGCCAAACAGGTACTCAGCTGGAGAACACCGGCAGAATAGATTGCGCCCGAACGACCTGTCACAGAAAAATAAGACTTCGGCGGTGGTTCGTCCTCCCGGGGGCATTCCGACGATCAAGTCAGCAATCAATATCTCTCAAAGATAGCTAATTGTGCTTAACTCACAAGTCAGAATACAAAAAGCGTACCTTAAACCCATGAGGGTGCCTTACTTTTATAGTCAGCACTAACCTGATCTCTATAGAAGCCTAGCTTGAATGAACTCTAGCCCAATGCCTATCTTGGACTCTTAGGGCTAGTTTGGCATGTACTAAATAAGCTAAAAAGTCAAAAAGTCAATATCTTATTTAAGTCACATCATCTTATTTAAATCACATCACCTCTCTAACACATCACATCAAACCCAACCCAAACCCACCAATAAGTCAAAAAGTGCACTTTTTTAGGACATCCCAAACCAACCCTTAGTTAGATAGAGATAAACTCCCTAAAAGCTTTATCCTTATCCAGACTAAGATCCTCTTCCATTCTAGGACTCTTATCTCTTATCCACTATCCACTCATCTCGGATTCTAGTATCTCCGCAGATAACCTCGGCCTAGCCGAGATCACCTCGGTGTCATGACTAAGACACGTGACACCTCGACTGGTACTTCAGTGCCACCTTGGCCACGTGTTGTCATTCACAAAATATGCCCCCACAACAACTAAAAAAAAAAAATCATAACCAAATATATGAGGTATAATAAAAAATCTGATGAGTCATAATTAAAGAAGAAATTTAGTAATAACTAAAGAAGAAAATGACATAATTAGGAATGCATATGGCAAACTCCTTTCATGGGGTGTGCATAGTAGAATTTCCCAAAAATTAATATTCCAGAAAAAACTTAGCCCTCAAATGGATTTGTTTAAACCAAGTAATTAACGAATTAATTATTTTCAAAAACAGCAAAATTGTGAAATTGAAAGCCTAGACATTGGAATTTGGCCGAAATTCATTATATACCATAGCAAAGTGATCGGTATTGGTCCTGAAGTCATTTTTCATGTCCTGATCAAATTTCACGTCATTCGGACATGTGCCATACTACGTCTATTAATACTTTTAACCTTTGTGTCAAGGGTGGTTTTTTAGTCGAAAGGGCGAGATTCAGTTTATCCCTTGTGATGTGAGTTTAGATCACTTTATCCCCTTATGGTTTGAATATAGACAGAAAGACTTCTTATGATTTCAGACTAAACTGTGACTGTTAACTTTTCCGTTTAATTAGACAGAAGGTGTGAGCACTTGGCAATTATGAGAGTGAGTATAATTTTATTTTTTTGAAATGAGAGTGAAATTAAAATACAAAAAGACATTTCTACCCTTGATCTTCATCTTCATCATTTAAACCTTAAAAAAACCTAACCTGCCCACACTCCCAGCCACCTGATTTACCCAAGCCCTATTGCCACTACCCCTACCCCTTCCATTTTGGAGCACCACCATAATCTCCGTTTGCTTCCACAATTGTTGCCAACAACTTTAGTTATTGACCACCATCGCCACTCCTTTTCCCCTCCCAAATAGCGATGACATTGGATAACCTACTCTGTGGGTATCTATGGAGACCCAACCCAAATACACGGGTTTTCTCCTTTTTTCTTGTCCGTCAGGTAGGGTAAGTGATGTTCTTTAAATCTCCACTGGGAATAAGGCGGGGATGGGTACCCACTAATTTCCCCATATATTTTTTATTTTATTTTATTTTATTTTTTAGGTACATCAGAAAGTAATTTGTCTATATGTTTTCACTAGGGATGACAATGAGGGTTAATGGGGTGAATATTAATTCCTGTCCCCATTCCCCATTTCCTATTCCCTATTCCCCATAGGTACTACCCTCTCTATCTCCTAATGGGTTTGGATTTTCCCCAACCTAACTTGACTTTTTTTTTAAATATATATATATTTTTTAGATTCACAGCCAAAGCTAAATATACATTCATTCTTATTTTATTTTATTTGGCTCAACAACAAAATCAAATACACATTAATCAACATTGTCACATTATTCTTTTCAAATTTTATGTATATTTAGAATTTTTTAAATTTATTTAGAAAAATTCTATTCTGACAAAGAAATTCTATCTTCTTTTTAAAATTTTTTTTTTCATTTTATGTATCTCCTTCTCCTCTCTATTAATTAATCTTCGATAATCTAAAAGTGAGTTGTTGCTCTCATTTCCATCTTATTCTTCTTCTTTTTTTTTTCATTTGTAGAATGAATTTTCTTATTTCAATATCTCCTACAATTGTTTTATTGGATTTCTTTCTGATTTGATGGTAACCTTAGATTGAATTTTTCAATTTTCAACTTAACTATTGATCACCTTAATTGAAATTTTGAACATTTTTGTTTTCAATTTTCATGTTTTAGTTATGATTAATTGCGCTTTTTTAATCGATAGTCACAATCTTGTCGCTGTTAGATTGTCGCCATCTCAAATCGCCGTTGTTGTAGTGAGAGGATGAGAGAGAGTGAGGATTAGAACTCTAATTGTAAATAGAGTAGTAAAAACGTATGGAAAAATTATTTTCCGATGTACCTTAAAAAAAATATATATATAGAAATTAGAGGGTACCCATCCCCGGTGAAGATTTAAAGAACATCACTTACCTTACCCGGTGGACAAAAAAAAAAGGAAAAACCCATATATTTGGGTTGGGTCTCCATAGATACCCACAGGGTAGGTTATCCATTGCCTCCTCTAGTTTTCACTACTATGTTTACAATTAGAGTTCTAATTCTCACTCTCTCTCATCTTCTCACTCCAGTAACGGCGATTTGCGATGGCGACAATCTAGCGGCGACAAGATTGTGACTATCGATAAAAAAAATGCGCAATTAATCATAACCAAAACATGAAAATTGAAGAAAAAAAATGTACAAAATTTCAATTAAGGTGATCAGTAGTTAAGATGAAAATTGAAAAATTCAATCTAGGGTTACCATCAAATCAAAAAGAAATCCAATAAAACAATTGCATGAGATATTGAAACAAGAAAATTTATTCTATAAATGTAAATAAATTTTTTTTTTTTTTTTAAAAAGAAGAAGAAGAAGTTGGAAACGAGAGTAACTACTCACCTTCAGATTATCGAAAATCAATTAACAGAGAGGAGGAGATACATAAAATTAAAAAAAAAGATGGAATTTTTTTTGTAGGAATAGAATTTTTCTAAATAAATTTAAAAAATTCTAAATATACATAAAATTTGATAAGAATAATGTGACAATGCTAATTAATGTGCATTTGATTTTGTTGTTGAGCAAAATGAAATAAAATAAGATTGAATGTTTATTTAGTTTTGGTTGTAAATCTTAAAATATATATATATATATATATGGTTGTAAACCTTAAAAAAAAAAAAAAAAAAAAAAGAAAAAAGAAAAAAAAAAAAGGTCAAGTTAGATTGGGAAAAATTCAAATCTATTAAGAGATGAGAATAATAATACTCATAGAAAATAAAAAATGAGAAAAAATAATTATAAAAGAATGAAAATGAGATATTAATGTCCATTCCATTAACTTTCATTGTCATCTCTACTCTCAAACCACCCTCCATGCCTCTTCTACCTTTCCCGTAACTCCCTGTCTGGTGATTCTGACTCTGTTTGTGCATTGATTGACGAGAATCAAATCAACACAACAAGCTTGACGAGGTTATGCGCTTGATTTTAGAAATCCTTTATGGTGTGTTTAGTTGAGAATTTAAAAATAAATTTAACGAAAATAATAAAATAAAATATATATTTCACATAATTTTATATATATATTTCTTTTTCTTTTCTAAATCACTTTGTGAATCCTTCAATCAAATATAACGTTAAGAAATTTGCTAATCAATACCAGAAGAATTTTGTAACAGAACCAAACAATTAAGATGCTCCCACCATTGGGTCTTGCTGAAAATCAGAGGGTTTCTGTTTTTGGGTATTTTTTATTTTTCATTTTTTCACTCGAGATTTTTTTTTAGTTTTTTATTTTATAAAACTGTCCACAGGGTTTTTTTTTTTTTTATTGTATATTGTAAGTGTCGCCAATTCTCTCTCTCTCTCTCTCTCTCTCTCTCTCTCTCTCTCTGCATTTGCCATTTGCTTCTTTCTTTGGTTTATTTATATCTTTCTACTTCTGTGTAGTGAAATTCATCTTCCACCAGGTTGTATTTGTAATATAATTAACTGGGTTTGCTCCCACTATTGATTTTGGTATGGGGTAATTTTATTTATCAAAATTATTTAAGAGCACTAAAAGTAGAGTTTTAATGAGACCTTTATTTATGTGACAATGATCTTACTTATGAATGATTTGATGTATGTTTTTTTTTTTTTTTTTTGCTCCATGCCACATAATTAGTGCAATTGTTAGAGCTCCAAGTTTAGAATTACGAATCATTACTCTTTTATTTACATACTATCAATCCTCTCAATACACACTGTTACTTAATACATATATATAATAATATTTAGATTGTAAAAATATCTCAATTTACAATATAACTTTCCCTTTTTAATTCTAAATTAATAAACTTGTACGCATCACAACCGAAATGTTTAATTTTTTATGTATGAACATTTATGGGTTATTTGGAGTGTCCTAAATAAGTGTACTTTTTGTCTTTTTGAACTAAAAAGTTGAGGAAAAAAATATGGATATTTGGGTTAACTTTTTGTCTTTTTACGAAAAAATGTGTAATAAAAAATAGTATAAATAAAGTGTATAGTGGAAGAAAATTAATTAATTATACAGCTCTCCTGCGGCTGCGCAGCATGTCTCCACAGAAATAATTGCCTCATTCGGGGCAAATAACTTTTGGACAATGATGGTCAGTCCATGGGGGCCATCATGGGTCCCATTTTAATAATCTGAACCGTTCAATATGTACAACTCGTCGAGTATTATATGCTTATAAAAAATCACATTGATCGGATATCGATAACTATATGATCGGATTAGTTTTGTTCAACGGTCAACTATCACACCATCCGTTTTGTTTATACAAAACTGATTTGATCATATAGTTAACGATATCCGATCAACGTGATTTTTTACAAGCATATATTACTCGACGAGTTCTGCATATTGAACGATTCAAATTATTAAAATGGGACCCATGGCGGCCCCTACAGACCGACCATCACTGTCCAAAAGTTATTTGCCCCGAAGGAGGCAATTTTTTTTTTGCCCCAAGAGAAGTGTTTGATGGCCTGTTTAACGGCTGTGACGTTGTTTTATATTATAAAAATATATAAATATTTTTTAATATCTTTTATTTGTGAATAGTAATACTTTTTTTTATTTTTTGTGTAATTTTTTTGGCTTTTTGGATTATATTTGACTTGCCAAACTTGGCCTTAATATTTGATCAATTTTAATAATTTGAAAAAAATAATTTTGTTCAAATATAAATAATTGAACATTTTATAAATGTTCAACTCTGGTTGTCTAAATACGTAATGAATGAATAAGCATCTTCTATACAAACTGTAAACAAAACATGACGCAGCGGAATAAAAATTAATAAGGTCATACCTTCCTGATATAATCTGAACTCTGAAGGATCTCGTGGGTAAATCACGTGCTTCCTGAATCTGGTCAATCAACCCAGCAGTGGGGTGATATTACAATGGTGAATATCACCCACACAAATCACAGTGCAAATGGTTTGATCGTTGTTTTTGGGAGAGAGTCAGAGAGAGAGGAGAGTCTAGAAAAAATTGGTTATCGGTAAAAACCCCAGCACATATCTGATATACGTATCTAATTTTAATATATTAGATTAACCATATAATCTGATATATAACCAATATCTATCTATCTATCCATATCTATTGATATGATAGATATAGATATCTTGAATGGTTATCCAAATAAGTTTGAATTAAAATTCAAACTTACATGGATAAGGTTCAAGAGGTTCAGGCTCAAAAAGCTCAAAGGGCCATGCCACATGGGCGCCCAATTTCTAACATCTCCCACTCGCACATGAGTTGGCATGACACTGCCACATCTCTATCTCAATCTCCCAAAAATGAACAATCTCATACTAGCCAATGCACCGTGCGACTGCTGAGAACACCTGCATGTGGGAGCTCTATACTAGAAACTCAAAATGAGCCAGCATAGAGACATCAACCCAAAAGGAACAAAAATAGTGTCTCATATACCCCAAACCCATCTAATTACACTGGTCCAAAAAACATCTCTAATCCCTCAAAAAGAGCATGTTTGACCCTCTCAATTCTTGTAATATATTCACACTCAATCCGTCTCTCATACAGAGCGATGTGAGTTGCCGGCAGTGAATATACAACAGTGGTGTAATACTAGATGATCTTCCCTTTGCCCTCATGCCATTTAGTTTAGGATTGACCGCTTTCCCAGTGATGTCCCTTAAGGCCGAATCATACATGACCGCAGGCAACATACCAAAGTAGCAGAACATCAACCCCTTACCTTATGACATAGTCAAAAGTCACAAAAGGGTACATAAATGAAAGTCATATCAATAATGACATGTAAGACTCACACGGTGAGGAAACAGGGATCCATTCTCTCACCTCATTACTCGGTCGCCAAGCACATGTAGTATGAATACATGTTACGGTGGAGTAACTCTTCCAAAAGAGTGACGTCATACTCGATACACCGTACAGATATTAGTCTAGTCGCTTTCTAGCGCCTAACCCGAATTCTCTATTTGCTCGCCTTCTAGGCGCCAAATGAGATCTCGCATCTGGCTAATCATAACAGGCACAACATGGAAAGTGGGTACTAACATCCATGTTTGGTCCTTAACACGACCTCATCTTGGTTGTAACCAAGGCGACATACATAGTGGATAATTTTAAGCCTCTCTTGGCTCCAAAATAAAAATAAACTACTAGTCTCATCCTTGCTCGCTCCCAAGCGCCAAGGGCGATTGCTCGTGTGAGTGAGCCAATCTTGCCTGCTGACATCATCATCTGCTAATCATTATGACACAAACCATAATAGTGTCAACATCCCATCATCTCAAAATAAGTGATCGATTTAAAAAAAAATGACCACAGCTTGCGCAATTCTAGATTCCAAACATAAGCCTTATCAGCACCTCTTGCGATAAGTATATACAACGAAATCCACCATGTGCGCCTCACATGAAGTGATTCAAGATCACTACCTCTTGCACAATAACCTCTCTAAAGATATTTTGGTGACCAATTTGCGTTCATTCTTGATGCACCCAACTAGCGCATTGAATCTTACAATGAGCAAATTAATATATTACTAGCAAAGTATTTTATCCACAATCTAATGAGCAAGGTCAATGTCTAAACAACTTAGTTGACCATTTACCAAAGATAACACTTATCATGCCGAATACGCCCACATAGCGTACTTTAGGCTCCCACGACAAAAAAAAGATCAAGGAATATAGGTCATCTGTTTCTCGCAAAGACAATCCGAGGATACACTCAGTAGCTAAGGCTCTGGCTTTTACCGATAGATAAGTCAATGGGTTTGCAATTTTGCATGTAGAATCATCTAGGATATTCCTCATGTAAGTCATCGAAGGACAAAATAGGAATTCTCCCAAAACAATCCCTAAGGATCATACATCCGAGCATGTAAATTACATCACCCATGTCCATCATATCTAAAATAGAGGACTGCCCACCCTAGATGGCGAGAACCTTATAAATTCCTGGCTCATAATGACTAAGTAAGGAAAAACTTCTTTTGGACCATTGATCATGCCTCAGTGGTCTTCATCGATCATCGTTGGCCTATCATGGCTTGACGAAATCTAAGAACCACTATTTGGATAACTGTTTTAGGCTGTAAAAGATTTATTGGAACTAGCAACCTTTTTGCGCTCCTAACTTTTCACCATAAAAGCAGGAGGTAAATCCCTACGGATCTACTTATCCAATTCTCCAACAAGAAAGATGGGTCACAATGTCCACAAATCAATGTCCCAAACTTACGTCAATCATAGCCTAAGTCAAAATAACCTCACTCCCCAGGAGGAAGTCTTCTCATGGTCTACACCTTCCTCAATGGTGCGACTTTTCGGTATCTAGTGAGCCTTATGCCTCAACAATGACTATCCAAATTACGCATAACTTTAGAACAGTTTCGCGTCATAATGGAAAGTCAACCAAATTATAGAAATGGTTAATCCTCAAAGACTTTTGTCTTAAACTACGCAACATTAATCCACTTTCTAAAAACAGGGGACTAGAGCCTTTGGCATTATCCTAGGCTCTTTATCATCTTGCGGAGCACTCATGAATGTTTCCTTCTCAATCACCCAGTGATGACGTGGAAAATTTTTACATTTGCTACCACGCAACTAAGAATGTAGAGTATTCTACTCTAATGGAGTAATCCATTAGTAGGCACATCGCTCCCACTGTCCCTAGGATATTGGAAATTTCTTTCCATTCTCAACTAGGCTACATAGGGCGCTATGCTTAGAATTCTCTATCTTATAGAGTTCCAAAAACTCTATTCACGTCACCTTTACTAAGAAAACTTTATGTGACTCAGTTACACACCCACAAAGCTGCTTACTTATATGCACATGACCCGGAGGGTTTACATGACCGCATACAATAATGCGCCACATGACCCTATGTGTTTACAAGACAGCATACAATAATGCGCTATAGAACCCTAGGTCTTAACTTCGCAATCTTATGAGAAGTAAAATAAAGATAAGCTGTTTAACGGTTACAGATCGCCCATAGATGGCTCTCCGCTAACCCATTACTCAAATGGAGTGTAAAATCTGATATGGAGAGCACTTAGTTAGGGATATAGGCAACAAACTAGTGCAATTCCCAATTGGTAAACATTTTGCGCCATTATCCACCTAACATTAACAATATTTAATTCCTTATCTCTACCACACCATTGTGTTGTTGAGTATTAGGAATAATCAATTTTCTAAGCATCCATTTCTCTTCACAGAGTTCTCTAAAATAACTCAAATAGATACTCGCCACCTTGGTCAAAACTAAAAGCACAAAAGCTGTTATCTAATTGATCTCAACCTCATATGTGCAATGTCAAAAAAATCATCTCAAAACTTTTGACTTATGGGAGATCATATAGTCTTGACTCAGATGCGTATCATAATCTATAAATGTGTCGAGATTGAGGCTTAGCTATCATACCCTTACACATATCTAGTCACAAAAATCATAGTGGACTAAATGCGCCAATACAAATGACCTTCTACGGCTTTCCTACTTACTTGTGCGCACCCATTGCGAACAAAGTTACACATTCACATGAGAGCAGGATGTCACAAGTGAGTAGGCCCGAGAAGGCCTACTCAAACCATCGTGTCATCATCTCATTAATGTGATTAAGTATAATAAGCCACCGGTTCATGACCAATGTCATAAACTAATTCCAATCATCTTAATGTGTGAGTTCTCAAAGATAAGTTTAAAAGGTTTAGGCCCAACTAGGTAATGACTCAGGACTAATTCATATTCACTAGATCATAAAAGGATGTCATGGAGATATCAAGTGCGCCTAAGTCGCAAATTTAACTAGTAAGTGCTAATCCCCTGCACCTTCAAGTCAATTTTATTCTCCATGCACTTTAATGCATCTAGTTGAAAGATGATGATACTCCTCTTACCATATCTATTTCTCGCTTCATAGTTACTTGCAATTAATTCTACTATCCACAAGAAGGAGAGAAAGCGCTATCAACTATGACAACTCCTGAAGTAACTTAAGCGCGAATTAGGCTAAAGAGTCTAATTCAACACAATGCTCTCACGAGCCATGCGTCAAATTCTTAGAGTCATAACAACCTTGTCGGCCTTGACCTTTTCATTACTATGCTGCAACGTTTGCGCTTAGTGGTAAACGTTATTCAAAACAAAACGTTAGCCTAGTAAATGAATGATACAAAGAAGCACCTCATCATGTCTCACACTCAATTGTGGAAATAGTAAGTGTCCAGACTTAGACAAGTTGGCAATGCTAATAGATTTTGCTGCCACTAAGCGCTAATCTTTTCACTTAGTGTTAATAGATTTTGCAGCTTCTAAGCGCTAATCTTTTCACGTAGCATGATATTTCAACGCACACTATTATAGTGCATGAAATTTTGCTCCATCCACTCCCAATAATTGGGTAGAGAGCAAAACACTGCTCATACTGGCTACTCGTCTTACACTTAATGACTAATTTATTTAAGCTCGCATTTCTTGGATGACGTGACTCTTGAATGTTACTTCATCCAATGATGCAACATTATTAAAATTCAAATTACAAAGTCAATCCGCGCAGCTCAATAGTCAAGATCATATACAGATCTATTGAGGGCTTAATAATTTTATAACTCCAAAATTCGCCAACCAAAACTACGTAGCATGCCGCTAACCATAGCGCACACATTAGTTTTTATTGTGCCAAATAAGGCAACAAAACCACGGCGACTTTGAGTCATGTTTCCTTACTTTGGCTCAATTAAGGTCTGACCTAAAGTCTCCAAGACTTTTGCTCATCTAAAGAATGGGATTATATTGTTCACATTTGAACATTTCTACTAAGTCTAGGTCAACTAAATTAACTTTCATAAGCTAAGTCAATTTTGAGAGAAATTCGCATTGGGATTAATTTGATTAGCATAATATAATTTTGCCGCAAAAATCTAAATTAAATAGTGACAATATTACACAAGTCGCAAGATCAAAAATCCGCTATGCTCGTAATCATCTCTTGCGCCACAGGTGACAATTATCCAAAATTTAATTTAATTTATACGCAAAATATTGGTTTTCGGGAGTTAATCTACAAAGATTTCTCTCAACCGAATAACCTCCCACTGACTATGGCATTTACAAAGCATGATAAATTCTATACAATAGCATCTTAATGTAAATTTACAAATAACTGATGCTATATTCATTTAATAATGGAATTCTAATAAATAAATAAATAAATAATCATGCTCCTCTAATTTCAACATATTAAAAATCCAAAAAATATGTTGTATTCAATATTCAAATTATGTCATAATTAAAGTGTACATCATTTTGAAATTTTCTGAAATTTTCTGGAATTTTAAATAACTAATAAACACACATAAAATTAGAAATAAAAAAAATCCAGAAACTGATAAACTGAGACAATATTACTAGTAGATAGTAAAACATTTCAGAAGTCCACAATAAAAAATTCAACCCCAGAAAATTATTTATGCAATACCAGAATCATTTTAAAGCATAAAAAATGAATTATTAACACATAAAAAATATTTTTTATTTTCGTAAAATTTTCAAAATTTTACAGAAGATACAAAATTTAATTCTGAGTCTGATGGTACCAACCATGCTTAAAACAAAGCTATAACGAATAAATTATGGCCAATTAACGCAATTCAGAATTAAAAAAAACAAACAGAGCCTTAGAGCCAAGCCAGCGCGGAAAAACGGCACAGCTCGGCTCGGCTCGCCACTCATCGCAGCGTAGCTCAGCGCGAGGCGGCTCAACGCGGCGCGGCGCGGCGCATGGCGCCGGCGTGGCTGCACACGTAGCGCGGCTCGAAGCGGCGCGGCTAACGCACGCGCGTGGAAAGGAGGGGACAACTCGCGCGTGGGGCGCGTGGGAATCGCGCCTAGCGCGTGACAACGCGTGACAGCGCGTGAGGGCGCGTGGTGGCGCGTGGCGCTGCTGGGCGGCGTCATACAGCGCGTGAATCACACGCGCCGCCTTCCCGGGTGTTTTCTGGTCCGATTTTTGTACTATCGGACTCCATTTTCCAAAATAAAATCATTTACGGTCTTAAAAATGACATTAATGATCATAAAAAAATGAAATATTTTGGATCTCTTCCTCTTTTATAAATATACACATGATAAAAGACAGCACGAAAATACCCATACAAGGCTTTGATACCAATGTAAACAAAACATGACGCAGCGGAATAAAAATTAATAAGGTCATACCTTCCTGATATAATCTGAACTCTGAAGGATCTCGTGGGTAAATCACGTGCTTCCTGAATCTGGTCAATCAACCCAGCAGTGGGGTGATATTACAATGGTGAATATCACCCACACAAATCACAGTGCAAATGGTTTGATCGTTGTTTTTGGGAGAGAGTCAGAGAGAGAGGAGAGTCTGGGAAAAATTGGTTATCGGTAAAAACCCCAGCACATATCTGATATACGTATCTAATTTTAATATATTAGATTAACCATATAATCTGATATATAACCAATATCTATCTATCTATCCATATCTATTGATATGATAGATATAGATATCTTAAATGGTTATCCAAATAAGTTTGAATTAAAATTCAAACTTACATGGATAAGGTTCAAGAGGTTCAGGCTCAAAAAGCTCAAAGGGCCATGCCACATGGGCGCCCAATTTCTAACACAAACGATATAAACCAAAAAGTAAATTGACATTTTCATTGGTGTATTATTCCAAATCAACAATATGAGTGTAATCCATAGTGTGCAAATGTTCAAAATCAATTGATTTCAATATTTTTAAAATCCTGAATCTTCACAAGCATTAATGTTTTGAGTTTGAAAAATAATTATGAAAATTATAATGGCGAAGATAATAAGTGTAGTGTGTTAGATTATAATGTTGAAGATGAATAGTGTTAGATGAGAGATTTGTTTCAAAAGATATAGTGTATAAGTTATGGTGTGTAAATAGAGATCTGTATTTTCATATGTGAATTACTTGAATGAGTAATATATACATTCATGTTGTTCTTAATAGTCATTTAACTTGAAAATATTATTGTCATATGAATTTAATGATTAAATAGTGTGTACTGAGAGAATTTATGTTGTGTAAATAGATCCTCCCGTCGGTATAATGCGTTACAACAAATTTATCTGGATTTTATCCTCCTCATATATGTAAATATTTGTATGTATAGTGAATATATGTATCAATAATTAAATTAAATAAAAATTAAGTTAAAAAGGTAAAAATGAGAATTAATAATTTGGGGTTAGTTTGTGATAAATTGAAATAGTGTTAATTAAGTTAGATTATATATGTACAGTAGAAGAGTGAGAAAGAAATCAAAAGAATTATAAATAAAAGAAGAAAAAATAAGGATAGAAGTGTCATTTCATGTATGTTATTAACAAGTTATCCGTTGTAATTTAGGGTTGGTTTGGGGATGTTCTAAAAAAGTGCACTTTTTGACTTATTGACTTATTTGGGTTGGGTTTGGGTTGGGTTTGATATGATGTGTTAGAGAGGTGATGTGATTTAAATAAGATGATGTGACTTAAATAGAATAGTGACTTTTTAAATTTTTGTATTATTTAAGTTATGCTAAACTTGGCCTTAGTTTAAAATCATTAAGAGTCTTTTTATAGATGTATCAAACTATAAGAAAATAAAGTATTTCAAACTCAAATCACAAAGAGGTAAAATAAATTTTGTCCCAGTACAAAAAAGGTCCCAGGCTTCAAAACTAGTATCCTGTGAACCTCACACAATCCTTACCCATATGAACCTACTAAAATGAATTGAAAATTTTGCATGTCTGTTTCACAACCTAAATGAAGACTTTCAAGCTCCTCACCATCTTCTTCTTCTTCTTCTCCACCACCCACACAGCTTTATCAGACCCTGATTGCCAACCTACCTCATGCCAATTCAGACCGATGGTCCGGTTCCCTTTCCACCTAACAAGCCTTCAAGACAGCCGGTGTGGAGTTCCAGGCTTTGGTCTTTCATGCAACCACAGCAACCAAACAATCCTAACCCTCCCACTCGCCGGTAAATTCATCGTAAAGAAAATCGACTACACCAATAAATGGATTTACATCAACGACCCAGATTTCTGCATCCCCAAGAGGCTCCAAAGCTTCAACCTTTACAGATCACCGTTCATATCAGCTTTTCCGATGAACATCACGTTCCTCAACTGTTCATCGGACAGCTGGTACGACTTTCAATCGTTGCCAATCTATTGCCTCAGCACTAACCCTAACTACACCGTAGTAGTTTCCGGAAGTTCTTATGTGCGTCGGGGTTGCCGGAAAATGTCTAGGGTTTCGGCTCCAGTACAGTACTCGGTTTACCGGTACCGGAATCCGGGAGATCTTAGTGATGATCTTATGCTGACATGGAGGATACCTGCTTGTATGGCTTGTGAAGCTAAGGGTGGGACTTGTGGTTACAAAGATGTTAATAGAGGGCAGATTGGATGCTTTAATCTTCCTGGAAAAGGTAGCTTTCTATGATTTTCTACACACAACACTTACTAGCAGAATAAAAGTATGAAAAGAGAAGAACTAATCCCAAAAGGGAATGATTGTCTCCGGTCCAGTTATTGACTGGACACTACTGTTCAGGTCTCTGGTAGCTTCCACAGATTTCGTTCTGATGATCAAAGTCATTTATTTTTTAAGTAGCTTTGTGTAGATCATTCCAAAAAAAAAAAAAAAAAAATCATATAATTTTGAAAAGATACATTTTATAAAATTATTTAGCTACGTATATTGAATTAAACTTTTTTTTTTTTTTTTTTTGTTAATGATCTACGTATGTGGCCTAAAAATTAAACGGCTTAAATGATTGAAATAGAATTCATAGACGATACGGGCTTGATTAGCAATGTCTAGTCCTATAATTAAACTGGAGACAAACTGTTCCATTCTAAAAACTAATAGCAAGTACGTGACCATTTGTTTTTGTTTGTTTGTATTGTTTTGTTTTGTTTTTTTTTTTTTTTTTTTAAGGTTAAAATTTGAAAAATACATATTTTTAGTAGGTGTACTTCAAATAAAAATAAAAATAGGTGTCTGTTTGGTGGCTATTATTTTGTTTTCTTTACTTTCTCAACTTAAAATTTCAGAACAAACTCAAAAGGCTAATATTTTTAAAGGCAAATTATACTAACAGTCCTATAGTTTAGGACTCGTATCACTTTAATCCTTAATTTTTTAATTATGATATATTTAACCCTGAATTTTGAATCTTTTTCTAAATAAAGACAATTAGAGATACCATTACTTAATTTTAAGGGCAAAATCGTCGATTTGATAAAATATAAACTAATTTGACAAAAATAAATGTCAAAAAAATATTTTTAAATTTTTAAAAATTATTTCTATCCACCAAAGATAAAATTATTTAAAATTGATAAAAATTAATAAAAATTACATGATTAATTTTTAAAAATTAATTTTACATGATCATCATCCAAACACAAAATAAAAATTTATTTGGTAAAATAAATAAATAACTAAATATTTAAAAGATTTATCAATTTTATATAATTTTATCTTTAGGGGATAGAAATAATTTTTAAAAATTCTAAAATATTTTTTTGATATTTTTTTTGGTCAAATTAGTTTATATTTTATCAAATTGACGATTTTGCTCTTGAAAAATTCAATGGTATCTTTAATTGTCCTTATTTAAAATAAAATTTAAAATTTAGGATTTAATGTATCATAATTGAAAAGTCAAAAATTAAAATGACACAAGACCCAAATTATAAAGACCGTTAGTGTAATTCACCTTATTTTCCTATTTTTAATCAATGATTATTTAAGTAAAAGTTTTAATTTAAAGACATAATTATTTTTATAATAATCTTAATTATAGTAAGAATATTATTACGTAAAGGTCAAGGACGACGGCTTCAAAGTTGGAGTGAAAAAAAAAAAAAAAACACTTACATATGAATCGTAGTTATCTTATGTACGACAATGACTGCATAGAAAAAAGCAAATGTCAATAGACCGGCAATTGATTACTTGGGACCATAGCTTACGGATTATATAATTTTCCGCTAGAACCTTCTTTTTTTCGATAAAAAAAAATGTCAATAGAAAAATTATTCAATGATTTTGAGACAAGTTCATGAATGTCTTAATTTAATTTTTATTAGTTAAAATGGTATAATTTAAATTTTTTTTTTGTTTGTTAATTTTTGAAAAATAACATGACAAATGTTATGAGATAACACTAAATTTTAAAAAGAAATTTAAAAATAAAATTACTTTTTAAAAATGAAATATTTTAATTGTCAAAAATGTTATTGTATTTTTAGAGACAAAATTGGACAGGTAGTAATGAATTACTACTTTTTTTGAGATCAAAATTTTTATATAAAAAAATAAACATTTTTAAAAAAAAATGTTTTATCATTAAAAATGACTTTATTAACAATATTTTTAAAATTATTTCTAAAAATCTATTTTTTAACTTTTTATAACGACTTTTTAGTAACGACTCACATGACGATAGAATTTGGTCTATTAATATTTTTTACAATAAAGTTTTTATTTTAAAGATAAAAAAAATTAATTGTTAAAATTTTTATATGTTATAGGATGAATAATGTGAAGTTGTTACTAAACTTCCAAATAACCTCTCCATGTTAATATGCCATTAGCTTGTAAGACTGCATAGAAAACCCCTAAACCTAGGGGTTTAAAAATCTCTTGCCGGCCCAAAGTCCACCGACAGCCCAACCAGGCTAGGCTAGGCCCGAGCTTTGCCAGAACCCCTAGGCTTGGGCTATGTGTTTTCTGGCTCGACCTGACTCGTGAGTCCAGCCCATGGCTTGATTCCAACTCACTTAGAAGCCCACTCGACACCCAACGTTATTTTTAAGCTATTACGATAAAAAAAAAATAAAAAAATAAAAAAATAGAAAATTGTCAAGCCCGCCCCAGGTTCGAATTTTTCTAGGGCCTGGACTTAGGTCTAGGCTGTGATTTTGCAAGAGTGGACCGGCCCAAGTTTTGGCAAGAGACTACAATGTCTGAAGGCAGACTAGCCCAGGCCCAAATAGGCCAATCGGGGCCAAGATTACACCCTTAACTAAACCTCTAAATGACACCCTTGAAAGGTAAATTGGAAAGTGATGTGTAGACTAAATTTAGGAAAAGTAACAAATCAGTGTTACTTTTGATAAATGATTACAGATTCATGATAAATTTTTATACGCTTTAATGATTAAAGTCATAATTTTTTTTTGATGAATCTGTAATTATTGTAGGATAGTACCACTGATTTATAAATTTTCAAATTTGTTAGGTTTTTATTATTGGCAACCCCGTTTGACAAAACTCCTTTGAGTTGTAATTTTATTCGCATTTTTGTTTTAGTAAGGCTATGAGTTTATTAGATGCGAATCCAAACCCGAATCGAGCCATGCAGAGAAGTTTGTGTTTTTAATGCTTTCAAGATTGCCACTTCGCTGATTATTACGGGGGTCGAGCTGCCCGGTCAGCTCGCGGCCGAAGCAAAATTCAAATTTGGATTCAAAATTGCATGTCAGCCGTTGCTCGCTCGAGCCAAGGAGTGCTCGCTCGAGCCAAGACTTTCTCGCTCGAGCCAAGGAAGGCTCGCTCGAGCGAAGGATTGCGTCCGCACAAAAACCTGAAAGCAGTGATTGGTCGCTCGAGCCAAGGATCCGTCGCTCGAGCGAAGGCACTAGTAGAAATCACGAAATTTACTCTCCTCGCTCGAGCCAGGAAAGCCTCGCTCGAGCGAGCCTCAGAATCCGGGTTTTTTTTCAAAGAGTTGGTTTTCTTCTGAAACAGGTTTTCTTTTGGTGTTCTACAAAAAGTTGGATTTCTTCCTTGGGAATATTTTGGTTCTTTATAAGTAGTTGGTGTTCTCCCAAAACAAGACTACTGATTAATTATTCCTCCAGATCTTCTTTTTGGTTCTTAAAGGTTTATATCTGGGGATATTTTATTTTTCTTTGATGTCTTATTGAGTATTCAACTCATGATCTGAAAAGGCTACATCAAAGGTTTTGTTTGTTACACAAAAGAGAGAGTTGTTCTTCAGTTGTGGATTCTGAAGAATTCGAGCCTGAAGCTTCAGTTGTGAATTCTGGAGTGGCTCATCAAAGTTGTTCTTCAGTTGTGGATTCTGAAGAATTCGGTCTGAAGCTTCGGTGGTGGAATCCGGAGTGGCTCATCAGAAAGACAATTCCGTGGTGAAGATGGGGTTGGAAGAGGCACATAGAGGTTGGTTCAATTAGGCGTTGTGGATTCGCTAGATAATTGAGAGTGATACCTGTGTAATTCCTTTATATCTTCTTAGTGGATTGTTCTGGTGGCTGTGGCCTGTGGTTTTTTAATCACAATTGGAAGGTGTCCAATTGTGATTTTTCCACGTAAAATCTTTGTGTCTCTTTCTCTTGATTGTTTGATTGGGATTGTTATATTTTGCTTAAAATTGATACATAATCACAAATCAACATCTAGGAGGTTTCTAGATTTTTCAAAATTTATTATGAATATGGCTCATGAGAAATTTATATTATATATTTTATTTTTGAGTCAGTAAATTTTTTCTTAGGGACTACATTTTATTCAACCCGCATAGTAAGTTTGGATTGTCCAATTTGATCCATTAAGCGTATACAGATCCTACATTAATAATCTATTTTGTTTTTTTTTTTTTTTTGGGTACATCGGAATAGAAAACAACAAACAGAGGCTGAGCCCTCTCTTTTGACATCCCTATCATGTCTGAAACTAAGATACTTTGAATCTCAGCCAGAGGATTATTCACCACCAGCATCTCCTCTGGTTGGTCAGCTCTCATTTTAGCTAAGGCATCAACGTATAAATTCCCTTCCTTCCAAACATGCTGCATGGTGCACTCACAGACTTTAAAAAGGATTTGAATATCTTCCACAAAACTTTTAAAGGGGCATTTGTCACTGATCCCCTCTTGCACCAGTTGCACTACCTGTGCAGCGTCGGACTTAATGATCACATTGTTCAATCCTTTTTGCAAGATGACAGTAAGGCCCTTATACACAACCCATAGCTCAGCATCTAGGCTTGTCCCACTTCGCAGTTTACCTAGTACCCACACACCCAAGCATCTCTTTCATCTCTAATCAGTCCACCAAAACCTCCAGCTCCTCCAATTCACCTACTGCCATCAGTGTTAAGTTTTAGTCTACCTGCAGGTGGCAAATTCCAAATAATTAGTCTATAAGCAGGTTTGGGGTTAGATATTGAGTAAAGAAAAGCTTGGTTGATCTCTCTCGAGTAATCTAAGATAAATTTAACACTCTCTTGGATGAAAATAGATTTTCCCTGAAAAATCTTAGAGTTTCTGTTATTCCAGATTTTCCATAAAGCAATAATAAACAAAGTTTGCCAAGAGGTGCTTGCATTAAAATGTTTTTTATTTTGAGAATTACTCTTGAGCCAATCAAGCCAAGGTTTTCGCAACATATCAAGGTACTAGTGCTCGTTAAAAATGGCTAACCACACTTTCTTAGTCTTATAACAATCCCTAAAAAGGTGAGACATATCCTCAATCCTAGAATAGTTGGGGCATTGAGGGTTATCAGTCAGACCTCTCTTGAGACGCAGTTGGTTAGTGAGCAGGTTTCCATGGAAGACAATCCATAAAAATCCTTTAAGCTTTTGGGGCAATCCGAGCTTCCAAATCCAGCCCCAATCTTCCTCATTATCATGAGTCCCAGTGAGGAAACTATAAACTGAGGACACAGTAAAGGATCCATTAGGTGAGCCTTTCCACTCAGGACTATCCTTCTCAAAAATAGAAGGAGAGGCTTTCTCCAGAATCACAGGAGCAATACATGTTGGGAAGTTTCTATGGATAGCATCTTCATCCCAATTTCCATCAATTGTTAACAGGTCACACACCCTGTTAATATTGGTATGAACAAGAGAAGTATATTGGTTAGATGTAGCTAAAAGATCCTCAAAGACTTGTTGCCATACCACCAATCTTTCTACACATCCATAGTCTACCCATTTCCAACATTCCATTTGACACCTTTCCTCAATATATTCCTGGTGGACATAATGCCTCTCCATAAGTGAGAGGCTTTTCTGCCGTTATTCCAAGCATGAAGAACAGTGTTTTTTAGGTATTTATCTTTCAAAATTTCACACCACATGCCTTCTTTATTGCTTAGAAGGTGCCAGCCCAATTTAGTCAACAAAGCTAAATTCTAATCCTTGGCCTTTTTAATGCCCAACCCACTATGTTTTTGCATAGTGCACACAACATCTCAATTAACCAAATGAATTTTCTTCCTTTCCTGGGTATTACCCCATAGAAAGTTTCTATTCAACCTGTCAATGTCATTACTCACCCTTTTAGGTAGTAACATAGTTTGCATGGTATACGAAGGAATGGCAGAATTGACAGATTTTATGAGTGTGGCTCTGCCGGACATAGATAAGGTATTTGCTTTCCACCCAGCCAATTTTTTTTGCATTTTCTCCAAGATCTCATGGAAATGGCTTATGCTCACTCTGCCATGAATGAGAGGAACCCCCAAATATTTCCCAAGATCAGAGGTTAAGGGAATACCACATTTGGTACTTAACTCTCTGGCCTGCCTTCTCTCAATATTGGGTGAAACATGAAGTTTGGATTTATGGGGATTGAGTCTCAATCCAGAAATATCACAGAAATCCTCCATGACTTCCATAATGGTATTGCAAGTAGTCATAGAAGCTTGGCCAAAAAGCATGAGATCATATTTTAATCTAATTTGTTTATATTTTAAGTATTTATGTATAGATTATTTATTAAAAAAAATTAAATTGTTCCGATAATTATAACCATGTGATTTTATTATCTTAGCATTTAAAAATAAATAAAATTTTATTTTCAAAATCATATTTGTCGTCTGTATTTAAAAAAATAAAGACAATGAAATCATAGGATTATGATTATAGAATTAATTTGATTTTTTTTCATAAACAATCAACACAAAAGACTTACGAATTAAATTATGGAAAAATTACAATTAAGTGGACCTTTAAAAAAAATAATTACAGAATCATAAAAAAATTGTGATTTTAATTATTAATATTTATAAAAGTTATCATTGATTTGTAATTATTATTTATAAAATTTATCACTAGTTTATAATTATTTTTTATAAATACCACCAATTTAATATTTTCTATTAAATTATCGAAGCTGAAGTTTGTTGTGGGCTCAATGAATCGAATTGGACCATCTAAATCTATGAGTAGGCTAGCCATAATCTAATCCAAAAATTATTATTTTTTCAAATTTCCCTTGTTTTTGTGTTATACATGTGTGGTAAGGTTCCCATAAAATTCACATAAATGAATGATTCAAATGCATTTGGAACAAACATCCAACCCTTACCTCCATTTGGATAGAGTCAAAGTCTATGCTATACACATCAAAGTTATTCAAATAGGAGGTTCGGATGACAAATTATTAGGGTGACTTAGGAATTTTAACTATTAAAAAATTCAACTTGAAATTAGTAATTATGCCCAAAAAGTTGGTTGACAAGTTTTTTTATTATGAACAAAGTCAACAAAAAATAAATAAATAGTCTTCATGCCAACTTTTTTTTTTTTAATTTTGATTTTTTTTTATTTACCCATCAGCTGCCCCTGCCCTCCTCTCAGCTTATTTGACAAATGTCAGCCTAAATTTTAAGGACCATTTAAAAAATATGGTTTAATCATGATTATTTATATATATATAAAAAAAAAGAGAGGTTAAAAAGAGTCACTGATATGAAAATGAACAATATTATTCAAGTAAAAAAAAATCAACTGAGGTGGCATGTGTTGATTGGTTAAAGTTAGAATAAACACTACTCAATCAAATCAAGCCACCTCAATTAATTTTAAACAGAATTTTGATTTATATGTATTTCTTTAGAAAATTACTCTTTGCAAGTTTATTCAGCACAGAAAATCTGGATCTCCATGGGGTCCTTAAAGAGCCTCATGAGCAAGAAAATCTGCACATTGATTTGCCTCGCGAGGCCCATATATATTTATGGTTATTCATGGTATTTTAAATCAGCAATGCTAGGTATCATGAAAAATCTTTTATGAAAATAATCATGAAAGCTTTGTGACCTTTGAATTAGACTCAGAATAAAGCACCACACACTAATCAAGGCAATCCAAGGATCATAAATTTTTCATAATCATTTTCATGACAAAATTTTCATGATTCCTAACTCTTCCCATTTTAATTTTGGTATTACAGGTATGCCAAGGACTATAAAGTACGGGATTACCATAGGCCTTGGAATACCCGGGCTTGTATGCCTCCTTGGGCTTGCATGCTACACTGCCAGCAAAATGAAGACCATTTCCCAGCGCCGCCAGCACGACACCGATCTCTCTAACCAGTCAATCACTCGCCAACCGTTCGCCATCACGGCCGGCCTGGATGGGCCCACCATAGAGTCTTACCCGAAGATTGTGCTCGGGGAGAGTGGCAGACTACCCAAGCCCAGTGATGGAACTTGCTCAATCTGTCTGGCAGAGTACCAGCCCAAAGAGACCCTAAGAACTATACCAGAATGCAATCACTATTTTCATGCTAATTGCATAGATGAGTGGCTCAGGATGAATGCCACTTGTCCCTTGTGCCGGAAGTCGCCGGACGGGTCATCGGTGGTTACACCTAGCTCCTCAATGCTCTTGTCATTGTCGTCGTCCTCATCCTCGCCTATTACTTAGACAACCATTTTCTCATGATTTTCATCAACATTATCATGTTTATAGGGGATTGTATATTTTTGAGTGAAATTAACGGTGTGTTTGTATTATAAATTTGAGTATAAATTTTAAAAAAATAAAGGAAAGATAAGAGAAATGGATTAAAAATTTAGGAAAATTTATTCATAAATTCTATATAAGGGAATGTTGATATATTTAGTCTTGAGAGTTTTTTTATGAATTAATTAATTTTTTTGTTTTGAAAAACTATATTTATTTGATTTAGTGTCATTTGAGTTTAAGTGAATGTCCTTTTATAATTCATTTTTTCAATTTTTTGATTCATTTTTAAGATCACTACTATAATAATGGTTAAATATCACACAAGAGAAATTAAAAATATCTCACTTCTATTAAAAGTGTGATTAAAAAAAATTAAAATAAATTTTATTCATACTTAATTTAATGAGTGAGATAAAACTTTTTATTAATCACAAGTTTTAAATTAGTGTAATTACATTTATTTATTTTAATCACAACTCCTATATAAGTGTAACTATATAATTTTTCAATTTGATTTTTATATAAAATAATTATTTCAATATTCACGCCTCTTCTACATGATTGAGATAGCCACGACTTTTTGAAACACCCACCAAAATTGAATTTTCCAAACACATATAGATCTCTTCTCCAATTAATTTGCTTTGCTTTCTCTTTTTGAAACGAAATCCTAGCTAATTCGTTCTTATTCACAGCTCTGAACAACCATTGAAGTTATTCACTTAAACTACCATTGAAATTTGTCTTTTGGAATCAAAAACCTCTTGAAACTTTTGGTGAGCTTTCTATTTTTTGTCTCTTTTGTTTGTATATATTCATGATTATGCCTTCGTTTGACATAAGTTAAAATGAAACTTTTTGGCTAAAATAGTCACAAAAAGACAAAATAGACTTTTTAACCCAATAAGATAAAATGTCACATCTAAACCAGAATCATTTCATTTTTTTATTTTATTTATAAAAGTCAGAAAAGTCAAAAAGTCTGTCACAAATGAGGTTTTTAGCCTCGAGCTAAAATAGCCAAAAAGTCAATGCAACTCTATTACACTAGTGACTATATATATATACTAGCGGGCAGCACATGTGATGCGTGTACAATTCAGATAACTAATAATAAAAATAAATAATAAAGAATTTGATATTATAATATATATGCTGCTTAAGTGATAATTATGTTCTTAATGAAATTAAGGTTTAAAATTTATTTACGTTGTATATAATAATTTTTTTATTTTAATATATATAAATTTGTCACGTAATATAAAGAGAAGAAAATTTCACTAAATTAGGCCAAGTTTGGGAAGACTAAATAAGTGCACTTTTTGACTTTTTATGAAATATGAGTTGGATTTTGGGTTGGGTTTGAAGTGATGTGTTAGAGAAGTGATGTGACTTAAATAAAATGATGTGACTTAAATAGAATAGTAACTTTTTAACTTTTTAAATTTTTTTGAGGATGTCAAACTTGACATTAGTTTAAATTTTTGCTTAATAATAATATAAATATATAATATATTTATTTCAACAAACATAATAATATCTCGGCAATCCTGAGAAAAGAGGACCATATTCAGCACATCCTATCCTAGTGTCTCCTTGACATGACCCACCATTGAATTTTTGTCAACCCATTTTATTGTATTTTAACAAAATATTCAAAATTGCATAAAGAGCATGGAAAAAAATGCTACAGCCTGCCAACATAGTAAAGTAAATTCATTTATGATGGCCAAACCAAGTCTGATTTTGTAGCAGAAAAGTTAATGCCTTAATGGTGATTATTTCAAACTTTGTTAGACCATCAGCTTTGACCGCTGCTTGTCCAACTCTGCACACAGTTAAACTTAGGTCTCGTTTGGCAAGTGATTTTTTTAGTTAAAAAGTAAAAAAATTATTAAAGAAGTTAAAAAGTCAATAACTTATACTAAAAAGTTAAAGATTTCATTTTCTCTCTACTTTTTGTACATTTTTTTTTATAAAAAACCAAAAAGTAATCATAAACATACTAATTTTTTTTACATCATATTTTAGCCAAAAAATCAAAAAATTACTAGAAAAGCATGTTCCCAAATGAGGCCTTAATCTTATATATATATATATATAGATGGAAAATTATACGATATACACCTTTTTAGTTTTTATCATATGTCTTAATTATGATATTTGTATGTTTAGTTATTAATTATTATGATATTTATTATGGCTCATTATAGTGTGTTAATTATGACTCATTGCGATATTGATTATAATATTACGACATCTATGTTTTGATTAAAGATTGAAGGTTGATTGCATCTATTTTTGCTACTAGTGGATGAGAATGCAAATTTATTTTTGAGAAGATTGTGAAAACAGGGGCTTCATGACTGTTTTATTTGATTTGTTAAATCGTGTTGCATCAAACCAATAATTAGATTGATACTTGTGTATGGTGTATTGCTGACTGCAGAGTTTTTGTCATGTATTCTATAATTCCATTTTATTTTTGCCTGGGAAAAAATTTCTTAAATGCAAGTAATCCTCTGATAGACTACTCTTAGCCCAACAAGCAATTCTCATTCTCGACTTCACAATTTCCTCCAAATATGCAAAACCCGGCTGGCCCCCATTGAATACTATATCATTTCTCAATTTCCATATAGACCATATCAACACAAGAGGCACAATCTTCCAAATACACAACTTCCTTTTGAATCTTGCACCTGCCCACCATTGCATTAGCTTCTCCACAGATTCCGGGATTGCCCAGCTCAACTCCCACCACTTCAACACTCTAGAACAGACCCTCCAAATCAGTCGGCAGTGCAATAGAACATGGTTAACAGATTCCATATCCATTCTGCAGAAGACACAGAGTACTAGCATTAATGTTCAGCACTCCAATTCTCTGCAAAAAAGCTGATGTCTTTAGCATGCCTTTCTATGCTAGCCATCCAAAATATCAAATTTTTGGAGGAGCCACATTCTTTCACAGCAACTTTGTAATTCTCAAATCTTGACCATTAGCAGCTTCACACCATTTCCTCATTGATGCCACACTGAACTGACCTGTTGATGTTGCTTCCCATCTCAAACAATCCTCTGCCATCAGTGTGATTCTGGGAGCTTCATTCAACCATTCATGCAATCTATTAACTTCATCCTCTTCCCAGGATCTCAATGGTCTTCTAAATACCAGATTCCATTCCCTTGAGCTCCCACTCGTTTGCTTGAAATACTGCATAGACCCTTTTTTCTTTTTTGATAACCTGTATAATCTTGGAATTCTTCACTTACGCCTCATTTGGGAACATGCTAATTTAGTAACTTTTTGACTATTTGATTAAAATATGAGCTAAAAAAAATTAGTATGTTTGGGATGACTTTTTTGCTTTTTACGAAAAAATGTACAAAAAGTAGAGAGAAAAAAGAATATTTGACTTTTTGGTATGGGTTGTTGGCTTTTTAGCCTTTTTAGTAACTTTTTGACTTTTTGACTAAACCGATCGCTTCCCAAACGAGGCCTAATCTACAATTGTTACACCACTTATCAGAGTAATTATTCAGTATTTTCGGAGTATGGACACGTAGTGCTTCTTAAGGTTTTGATTGGTAGAGAATGATAAGGGCCCACGATTTATGTTGGGATGGAAGAACAATATAAAAGCTAAGTAATTGATAATTCACTTGAAATATGACCACATGATAATCTGAAATTATTAAATAATTTCTCACTTATCAGACCAGAAGTGAATTCTCTCCTCATTCCCAACCTTAACTTTGACATTATCCAAAAAGAAGGCAAACATTTGAGGATTATCCAAGGACAACCTAGTAGTGCTCTGCCATAATGTAGATACAGGACCTGATCCACTCTCTGATGGAAACCACCCTTCCCCAATTCTAATTTACTTATTATCACTGCAAGAAAAGTGGGTTTATGAGACGGAATTATTTGTGACGGCACGCTTGTCGTTTCAAAAAGTCACTTTTTGTGACGACAGAAAATGTCGTCTAAAAAAAACAGAGTATTGGTGACGGCACCATTTGCCGTCTCAAAAAAAGCAGAGTATTTGCGACGGAACTATTTGCCGTCTCAAATAGTGCCGTCGCAAATACTCTGTTTTTTTGAGACGACAAATGGTACCGTCGCAAATACTCTGCTTTTTTGAGACGGCATTTTCTACCGTCGCAAAAAGTGACTTTCGTGTTTTTTTTTTTTGTTTTTAGTGAATATTTTTAAAATTTTAAATATTTTTTTAAGATGCACCTTACTTAGATATATCTAAAAAATAAAAATTTTATGAAAAAATATTTTTAAAAATTAATAAATACATAAAAATACAAAAAAAAAATGTATTGAATTATTGTATTTTTTTTTTTTTTTTGGTATTTAGTGAATTTTTAAAAGATTTTTTTTTACAACTTTTTTAATTTTTAGGTGTATTTATGTTAGATGTGTCTAACAATTAAAAAAAATACTTAAAATATTAAAAAAATTCAGTAAAAACAATATCACATAGAAAATAAGAAAGTATAATTTTCTCAAAAAAGTTTTTGGAAAACTCTAACCTAGCATAGTGATTGTGGTTTTGAGATAGTTTCATATATATACAGTCACAAAATGGTTTGAATAAATTCAACGGTATTTTTCTGTCGCAAAAAAAATTAAAAAAAACAATGTCGTCTTACTCTTTTGATATAACATTTCTCTTTTCATTCATTTTTTCAACTTCCTATCTCTCTGTCTCTATCTCTCTCTCTTCTCTTTATCTCTTTCACTCATCACTCTTCTTTCTCTGTCTGTCTGTTTCTCTCTCTCATTTTCTCTCTGTGTCTCTCGCCTATCTTTCTTCTCTCTATCTCTCTCATCTGTTTTCTCTCTCTGTCTCTCTGTCTCTCTCGCTCATCTCTCTTCTCTCTTCTCTCTATCTATCTCTCTCATTTCTTTTCTCTCTCTCTCTCTCTTATCTTTCTATCTCTCTCTATCTCTCTCGTCCATTTCTCTTATCTCTCTGTCTCTCTCTTTTTCTGTGTCTCTCTCTCGCTCATCTCTTTTCGCTCTATTTCTTTCTTTTTTGGTCTATCTCTCGCTCATCACTTGTTTCTCTCTCTTTTTCTATCTCTCCCTCTATCTCTCTCTCTCTATCTCTTTTTCTGTCTATCTCTCTCTATCCCTGTCTCTCTCTCACTCATTACTCTTCTCTCTCTCTCTCTCTATCTCTCTCTCTCTCTCTTTGTCTACTTGTCTATTTGTCTATTTATCTCTCACTATGTTCGCCTTGCTCACACTCATACTCCCATCTTCTCTATTTATCGAGCTCCTTCTCGATTTATCGATCCACTATAAGAAAATACACTTTTAGCAACCACTTTGTCTCTCTCTCTCTCGCTCATCAATCTATTTATGTCTATCTCTCTATCTCTCTTCTTTATCTGTCTCTCACAAAATTAAAATATTTAAAAAATTGATTTGAATTAAGCTTTGAAAAGAGTTTTGAATTATGTGTTTGGTTATGAGTTTCAAAAAATAATGATTATATTTTGAATTGAGTTTTGAAAAATGGATGTAGAATTATGATTTGAAAGCTCAAAACAAGCACCATACTTAAATCAATGGGTGAAACTATGACCACTACCACTACCACTCTCTCTATCTCTTTTTTTTTCTATGTCTCTCTCGTTAATCTCTTTTCACTTTCTTTTTCTATTTTTTAGTTTATCTCTTGCTCATCTCTTGTTTCTCTCTCTTTTTTCTGTCTATCTCTCTCTCTCTCTATCTCTTTCTCTCTCTGTCTCTCTCTCTCTCTCTCTCTCTCTCTCTCTCTCTCTCTCTCCGTCTCTCTCTCTCTCTCTCACTCATCACTCGTCTTTCTCTCTATCTGCCTGCCTGCCTATCTGCCTGTCTGTCTGTCTGTCTGTCTGTCTGTCTCTCTCTCTCTCTCTCTCTCTCTCTCTCTCTCCCACTGTGTTCGCCTTACTCACTCTCTCCCTCATCTCTTCTTTATTTATTGAGCTCCCTTTCGATTTATCGATCCATTACAAGAAAATGCACTTTTAGCGACCACTTTGTCTCTTTCTCGCTCATCACTCTGTCTCTTTTTCTGTCTCTCTATCTCTTTTCTCTATTCGTCTCTCACTCATCTCTCTCTCACCACCCATCTTCTCTACCACATTTACCACTACTGCAAATGCCATTCAACTACTACCACTCTTCTCTTTCTTTCTTTCACTCATCACTCTTCTTTCTCTGTCTATTTGTCTATCTGTCTGTGTGTCTTTCATTCATCTTTCTTCTCTCTATCTCTCTCATTTGTCTTCTCTCTCTGTCTCTCTCGCTCATCTCTTTTCTCTCTATCTCTCTCATCTCTTTTCTCTCTCTGTCTCTCTCGCTCATCTCTCTTTTCTCTCTCTCTCTCTCTCTCATCGCTGTTCTCTCTATCTCTCTATTTTTCTACTCTCTCTCTCGTTCATCTTTTTTCGCTCTCTTTCTCTCTCTTTTTGTATCGCTCATCTCTTGTTTCTCTTTCTTTTTCTGTCTCTCTCTCTCTTTATCTCTTTCTCTCTTTGTCTGTTTGTCTCTCTCTCTCTCTCCGACTCTCTCTCATTCATCACTCTTAATAGAAAATATTTTTCATTAAAATATTATCCTTACTTCTACCAAATAAATAATAATAATAATAATTTTTCATTCATTAAATTAAAAATGAAACAAATAAATTCTCAACCTTAGTAACGAAAAGAAAATGAAAATTATTATTTATTTTTTTTATTATTTAAATATTCATTTATGATGAAAATTATTATTATTATTATTATTTTTCCCAATCCCGCCCGCTCGATTCCCCCTTTTTTTCCATTCCCGCGCCTCCCAAAATCCCCAATCTCTTAGAACCAAAATCCCTAATTTCTACCAAATATCTCTCTCTCTCTCTCTCTTTACTGTGAATGAAGGAATCCAGACATCGACGACCATTGTCGGAGTCCTTAGCTTCTCTATCTATAGCCATTACTAGCAAACGAAGTTCTTCGGAGTCCTTAGCTTCTCTCTCCGGCCGTGACCAGCAAACTAAGCAAACAGAGCTCTCACCTCTCCCTTTGACCGGAGCTCTTGCACCTTTCTTTCCCACCACCCAATTTCAGGTATATGTACAGTACTGGATTCATATAGATGAAATTTTAGGGAATAAAAAGCTAAAACTTTTATCCATAATTCATTTCATTTCCACTATACTTGTAATAAATCTTTGTTTAATGGACTAGTCAAGAATCATGTCTAGGTAGTTAATTTTGAATTGCTAGCATCTAACTGTTAATTTTCTCTTAACTAATATGGAGTTTTGCTCTATGGGCCACCCGATACTGGGAAAACGCTTTTGGCGAGGGCAGTGGCTCATCATACTGATTGCACCGTTATAAGGGTTTCTGGCTCTGAGTTGGTTCAGAAGTATATTGGCGAGGGTTCTCGAATGGTGAGAGAACTTTTTGTTATGGCCAGGTTTGTCTGATATCTTTCATTGACAACATTGATTGGTTGTTCTACATTTTTTCCTTTTGGGTTTTCTTTTTTCTTTTTTGAATTGAAGGCGGAGCTGAAGGAAAAATTGTCTAAGATGTAGGTGAAAGACCCAAATGCCATCTTTGTTTTTAAGTTCCGGACCCATTTTGGAAGAGCCAAATCTACTGGTTTTGGCTTGATTTATGATTCTGTTGAGAATGCAAAGAAATACGAGCCATAATTTACTTTTTTTTTCTTCATTTCTCTCGCCTTTTTTATTTATTTCCTAATTCTTTTCCAAATTTATAATTTATACACAAATATATAAGTGTGAGATAAAATGGTGTTAATACAAATATATAAGTGTCAACACATATCTCATACCCTTATCAAAATGCCAGGCGTTCGACACGAGTATTTGATTTATATTGAAAAGTCTATGTAACATATCCTTGATAGAGCAGAATGATGAAACAAACTCATGTAGCTAACCCCACTTAATTGGAACACAAAGCTTAGTTTTGGTTTGGTTATAAATACATGCAATCTTGTACATGCTGTTGAGATGGCTTTTGTCTAAAATATAGTTACATGCTTGGCAATTTAAATACATTGTGGGAAAAGATTAGTTACAGGAGATATTTGCCAAACTTACATCATATAAGATTCAAGTGCTAAATGCAATGTTTTATTGGATATTGCTTTGTGGGATCCTTTTTTAATGGGTTTCATACCTAAGATTGGAATCATTTGATTCAGGCTTATTTTGAATAGATATTTTGAGCTGTGCCCTATAAGCATTCAAGTTCATTGCCATAGCTTGTTACAAGTTCTTTTGTAACTGGTTATTTTTTCCAAAGATGACATAATATAATATAGTGGTGAGCTGCAGTTTCATGAACCTGAGAGTCTTTACTCGTACATCCACCTTTTGAAACAGATGCTATCTAGAGCTCAAATAATTTAAATTCTCTCTCTCTCTCTCTCTCTTGAGAGTAAACTGATGTGCAAAACAAGTAAATATTAAGTGCTTGTTCTCTTTCCCTTTGAAGTTTGCCTTCTGCTTGTATGTGATTAGATGCAGTGATACCTTACTGTATACTTGTATTGTCTTTATAATTAGTTAAGGTGGATGTTTTATTCTAATGAATGTTATTTTACTGTCCAAAAAAAAAAAAAAGAAAAAAAAAAGAGAAAAAAAGTTAAAGTGGATGCACCAAATTCATCTCTCTCTCTCTCTCTCTCTCTCTTACACACACACACAAACTCACACATACGCGCGTGCACGCGCACACACATACACAATGTATTTGTTTGTTGGAGGTTTCACCCTTACTGCTATATACCTATCATGTTCCCATAGCAAGGTGTTAGTTGAGCTCACTTGTCTTGATTTACTATTTTTTCATATGTAGTCATGCTTGATATAGGCCGTGTTACTATTTCTCTTAATTGTTGTTCAATGAGACATCAAAAGCATATCTAATCACTGTTTCAGATACTGGCATACATAATGGGAGGCTTTGCTTTATTTTTATTCATTCCATTATTATGAGGTTGGATGGATGACTAACAATTTCTATGTTGGTGCATTTGGCAAGTCACTAACAATTTCATTACAAGATTTATTCTATATGACTAATATATTGGTTAACATAAGTTGGTTTCTGAGCTAGAAGCAAGAGGTTTGATGCAGAAATCTTATAAGAAATGCTGCCATTGAGACCCAAAGTTGTTATTCACTTAATTTGATGTGTGTGATGTCTGTTAAAAATTGAATACAATGGTAAACCAGGAATGTCCTTGTTTAGCAAATATCTTAATCCTTTCCATATGTTTTCATCTAATTCCTTAATAGCACGCTCTGTATCTCATATTAGTAACTTTGCATCCTTGTTCTCATCTTTATCATAGTCATCGTCATCTGTAAATTAATGCACTGCAGGGAATTTTTGTCACCCTGGTACTTTGATTGTTTCCTATCCTGTCTTCAGATTCATGGGCATGAGAAGTAGTCTTTTTGTGTGTGTGTGTGTGTGTGTGTGTGTGTGTGTGGCTCTTTTGGCTATTTTTTAACTTCCCAAACTTACCCTGAATATGACTGGCATTTGTGCTCCCCTGTTGCATGAGGTGGATATTTAAATCTTAACAAGTAAATTTCTGTTTTGAAGTTGACCTAATTTCATCAATTGGGCCACATGCCACTAGTTCTATGACTCATGCTTTGTTAGTTTCTATGTGAGCACTGAAGAATGCATGCAGCTTTAGCTATTCTGTTGTGGCCTGTACATGATTTGTTTTGTCTATGGGCTTTAAGAAAAATATTTGGTTCCGTCATTGATCTTCTACTCCCCTAACTGCTAATTATATCCGGATTGCGAATCATATATCATTCATGTTCAATTTTACAATTAAGCAAATTTGCAAAATCCTTTCAGATTCTGTGTTGGGGTGAATTTACCTGAAAATATAATCTGTGTGATTGATCCATACGAGTCACAGGCTTAATGATGCGTCTCATTTTATTGTTCATGTTATTTCTTTTTTCAGGTTGATCTGCTCAGAGGTCAGAAATCAGATAAAGTTGATGTCACATTACAACTAGAAAAGTTGGAAGTAATGAACAATGTCTTGCATGGAAAGTAAGTCCGAGTCCTCATAGTTTGTTTAGTGTCAGTATCAGTATCAGTATATAGCTACAAGGTGCTTAATTCATATTTATTTTGCATTTCACTGGTATGAGGAAGCAAGGAGGAGGAGAAGCTGCGTAGTCAGTGGGAGGATTTCAGTGACATGGTTGCCGAGGTGTGCATCTCTCACAATCTTTCTGATTTGGTACTTGTTTTAATTAGTATTTATGGACACTTTTGTTCTGATGAGGTGGAATTTTTCAGAATGAGAAGAAGAGGAAACGGAAAATGCAGGAAAAGGATGGAAAATCGAAGAAAAAGGATTTCAAGTTCTAGGACGTGCTACTGGATTTGTGATCGGAATGTTAGAATGCCAGATCCATTATGCTTTTCTTAGGCACCTCTAAATTTTTATCATTCGGAATCATAATTGTTGTGTGTCCATTGCCAAAAATGTAGTCCCATTCCATGGCACCAAACACAGCCTTGGTGTTATGGGTTTGGTTAATGAGAAATTTGTTGGTGATTTTATATGCTACTACTTTCTATTTCCCCATTGCTTAGGATGGAAAATATGTTATATATCAAAGTTGCTTGATGGATTTCATGTTCATGGTGTGAATGCATGCTTTTCCTCGAGGCCAGATAACCTGAATCATAGTTGAGACCAACAATTCTGAATGAAAATAATTTTTAGAAATGCAGGTAAACAATTGTATACACAGCTCATAATTTTTAGAAATGCAGGAAAACAATTCTGAATGAAAATAAATTTTTTAGTTATTTTTCATTTAATACAGGTCATTTTCATATTTTTAGCGACGGTGTCATTTGCCGTCGCCAATAGTACTTTAGCGACGGCATCAAGTGTTGTCTCAAATAACCCTTTAGCGACGGTATTTGTGCCGTCACAAATAACCCTTTTAGCGACGGCAACACAGCGTCGTCTCAAAAAAACTTAGATTTTCATGCGTTAATGGCGACAGCATTTTTCCGTCGCAAAAAGGCATTTTTGCCGTCGCCTTTTTTTTGCGACGGCGTTATACCGTTGCTAAAACCCTTTTGCAACCCCCTTTGTTGCGACCCCCCACTTGCCGTCGTAAAAGGCCAGTTACCGTCGCAAAAAACCTTTTGAGACAGCGTTTTGAGTATTTGCGACGGCATTATACCATCAGAAAAAAGCAATTTTTTTGTAGTGTATTTAGAACCTGTTTCAACATTACTTTATCTTCTACTCCATACCTCCACCGCCAGTTTAGAAGTGGGCAATCATTCACATCAGCAATACACCCCATCCCCAATCCTCCTAGGCTTATGGACTTGGTTATCTCTTGCCATTTAACCAGATGCACTTTCCTTCTAATTCCATCACTCTCCCATAAGAATGTGGACTGCAATCTGTTAATAATCTTTACCCTTGTGTCATTAGTTAGGAAACTTTGGCTGGTGAGAAATCAAAATCAGTGTTGCTTGTAAGAAGATTAGAAGAGATCATGCTAGAACAAAGTGGTCACGGGGCAACCACTTTGTGCATTATGCAGGTGAGGTGTGTACCTAATCTTTTTCCTCCCAAACACACATTAATGTGTAATAATTGGGCATTGTTTTTTTTATAATATTCGGTAATTATCTGTAAAGTATTTATTTCATGTGTTAGTTGTCTAATGAACTTGTTAAGTTTATAATTGTGACTTTGTTCAATTGTAGGTATCATTGGATATTGTTAGTCATTGATCTAACATTGACGGTTGTGTACTTTCTTGATCTGATTAATTATAAAATAAACACAAGCCTTGAAATTGTAATAAGCATGGTTTTTACATTTTTATGCAATTGGGGATATCCTAAAAATATTTGGATTATATTGATTTCTTTCGTGAAGTGCTTTGAATATTTATGAAACTACTCAAGGGAGGAAAAGGAGCAATCCAGTTTGAAAAGTAGTTCAAATAATCAATATCATTATTATATATATTTAGTTTGAATTATATTTATGCTAATGGCAATTCATCTAGATCATAACACTTTATATATAGTTTCTAATAACAATGAAAATGCTTGCATGTAGTCTCCGCGACAACCCACATTGTTTGTAAAATTTCTCTTGCAGTTCAATGGGAAAAAACCCAAACACCAAACTTGATAAAGTGTGAGTTGTGAAACCTAATTCCAGTTAGAGACACCTTCAGCACTACCACTATCTTGTGACACCTGAAATTCATGTTGGGCTATTTTGTATGTTTGGTCTGTTTGTTTATGGTTGGTTTCTCGTCAATTTTTGCTTTCTTTAATTTTGAACAAATGAGTAATTCTAGCGGCCTCTAAAATAATTTATGTTTTTATTATGCAGGTAAGAAATTGCTTAGAGAGATGAAAGATATGGTCAAAGAAGACAAAACATAGAAGAACACTTTGAGTTTTCCTTAGGTTTTTTTCATTTTTTGTAATGGGATTTCTATTGTGTATGCACAGTAAAAAAAAAAAAAAAAAACCTTTTATTCTTTGACTTTCTTTATATATATTTTTCGAACGTTTGACTTTCATTTACGAAATATATGGGCTTATTAATTATTCGTATGTGGTCAATGTTGTGGTTCAAAATATAGTTAATAATAGGTGTATTATATATTATTCAAATGTGTACAAATATTATTGATTATATTTTAGATAGTTGTATATTAGATTTAATCACGGTTTATATGTTGCGATTGATAGTTACATTTTGTGGTCTGAGACTTTTTTTATCACACGCACTAATCATGATGAGAAATGTATATAACTATGATCGTATCTCATTATTAATCATAGATTATTTAAGTTCAATCTCAAGTTTTATTGGTTATTAATCACACTTAAAATTTGTGGTCTAAATGTTTATTATCATAATCAAAACATGTGATGGAATTATCTTTTAAGACAATCAAAAAGTATGATAAAAAATAACCCTTAAAGATCACACTTTGACAAAATAAAAAAATATGTGATTAAATAACATATATCACATTTAAAATCCATGATCTATTTATGATTTTGTAATAGTGGATAGGAATGGAAATGTGAGATGTGGAAGATTTTTTTTGAGGGGATTGGTAACTGAAGTGTTGGTTGTCAACATGGAAATTTACATTTTTGTTAGTGTGCTTTAATAGTGTTACATTAGAGTGTTACATTTGGGGAAAAAAAAAATACAAAAAATGTTATGTTGTTACGTTTGAGAAAAGTATACTAAATTTTTTTTTTTGAAGTGTTATATTTAGTACTTTCAACATTATGAGAAAACTTGCATTTGTCCCTCAACATGTAATACATGCGTGTTTATACTTAACCCTTTTATGTAATTCACACTAGAATGACACCTTTGGGTCTAAAAAAAAAAAACATACGGTTCATAAAATCACTATTTGAAATTTATTGGTACTTCACTCAAAAATTTAATTCATATTCCATTGAAATGTTCCTTACTTTTTCCTTTTCTTTTATCTTTTCAAATCCTTAACTAAATTTGTAATTCAAAAACACTGTGAGAGGGAGTCCAGATCCTCTGCCGTGTTTGCCTGCGGTGGTGTCCTGCGGTGCCCCAAAACGACGTCGTTTTGGGGCAAAATTTCAAAAAAAAAAAAAAAAACAGAACCAAAGGAAAACAAAATAGGGGAAGAAGAAAGAAGGCACGGCAAAGGATTTCTCTATTTTGCAGCCATTTTTCTCTGTACTTTCTTCTCCAAAACGCTCCATTTCTCACCATCACCCATAAGAACACCAACATAAACAACCATTCAAACAAAAGTTTGAGGTTAAAAAATCTGATATATATATATATACACATACATACATACATACATATTAACACTTTGAACATCCATATTTTCATACATATGTTCCTGTTTCTCTTTCTCTCTCTCTCTCTCTCTCTCCGCTATCCGATTCTCTGGCGTCTCCTCCTCCGATTCTCCACCGCCCGATCTCCTCCCACAACCCCCTACTTGATTCTTCTGTTTGTTTCCTGAGAATTTTTTTGAGCAGTTTGTGTTTGGTCCCAGCAAAAGAGTGTTTTGTCAAGCAGATCGAAATTATTTGTCAAATTTGAAGTTGGAATTTGAAGGTTAGTGTTGGCTTTTTTGGCTTTCGAAGGTTATTTTTGTAATTGTGAGCGTGCCAGCAAGGATCAATCAATCCTTATAGAATGTCAATTGCCAACCAATTATCAGACGATTGTGTTTTAGTTCTTTCAGCCTCAATGAAGATGACTTTTACTGGTGGCTTTGTTTAGGAGAATTAAACAAATAATGATTAAATGAAGAACAGTTGTAGTATTTCATTAAACAAAATGAAAGACTTACAAAGATCTGAACCAGGCTCGTAGAGGTTTACAGCAATAAGCTATTTGAAAACTACTCCTATGAACAAAATGCAGTGCAGGAATTTGAAGTACAGAAATGTAAATAACAAGAAATGTAAAAACTGGAAAAGAAATAAAGTAGAATAAAACTGGTTTTCTGGATCTGAGTCTGGGGCTTTTTCTAGAGCCTTCTCTGTTATTTATACTTCTCAAGGATAACCATTGAACTGCACTTCTAACCGTCGAAATGCTCCTCCATGATCGCTGATCATGTTGCCTTATAGTTAGCTCCACTACGCCAATACCGGCAGTTAGGATTCCCTCTTGATTTTGAATTTAAATGTGAGTAACCGTTGAAGCCACATCACTTTGCATCTCTTTACTGATCCAATGCTACGTAGACCTTATGAAAACCAATATTAATTGCCACGTGGACGATCACGATCGAAGGTTTGAATTGTCTTCCCGTATTACCCTCAACCTACCACGCGTTGAACTGTGATTGGCTTTATACAAAATATGTAGCCAACATTACCCCCCGCACTAATATACCTAATACTTGGTGATATTAGTGGATCAAGGTATTTTCCCACGTCTTAAAACGTGCATGGGCTTTTGCATTTCTCAAAAATGCAACTGTCATTCATCATTTGCATTAAATTCTCGTCTAACCCTTGAACACTTCCACTATCTCTGTATTCGAAAAGACTGATACATCTTTTATGACCAAGCCAATCTTCTCTTCTATTGATCGAGTATACGAGGAGTCATCTAATGATGCTGTTCTTCCTCGAAAGAACCTTCATGCATTGATTAGCCACCTTTACCCACCTTCCTATATTCAAGTCATGGAAGCTTCTGCAAACTATCAATCTTTGGATTACGCACTTGCTACTCATAATTCTCTAACCCAAAATTTTGCAAAAATGGACATTGGAAGCTCTTTTTCTAATTCACAATCTTCTACATGGGATGAGACTGTGGCTTCTTCTTCCTCTGGGGCTTCTGGTTGGAGAAGCTGGTCAGAATCTAAGGCACGGGAGTTAAGGGAACGAGTTAATCACCACTTTGTCGAGTTCACTGATCCTCTAGAATTCCCTTCTGATGCTCGAAGTTCGGTGGTTTATCCTTACGTGCCCATCTATCACCGACGCAGTTTAAAAGACAATCTGCTTGTATCATAGTATACATCCTCCATGCCTACAAAGATAGTACAAGCTACCCGATGCCCAGAAGAGGCACAAGGGTATAACCCCTCGTTCTTAGCCCAGAAGGCGAGGCTTTGCTCTTCTGACTGGCTTGATTATGTTAATGCCCCCCAGTTTCCTCCTTCTTTCGAAATGGAAGCTTCTATACCTCCTCCTCTGCAAAATTCCCGCTGGATAGAGAGACTGAGGCTTACCCTCTCTGCGGACAAGGTTTTTCTCCCCTATAAGCCTCCACCTCCCCTACTCCAGCTCAGCGAAAGCAAACCCAACTTCTGCTTGCAGCCTTTTCTCACTTGCCTTTCAATGTTCTTGAAGACGATGTTCCTCTCAAGAACCTTCGATGGGCTTGTGATGTTATGACTCGGGGTCACGTCCTCAACCCCATCACCCAAGCAGAACTCCAAATGTTTTTGGACCAACTCCCGTTGCTTCTTCATTGGCACTGGACTTCTGTGGCCACCGCTCAATCTTTGAACCAACTTTCATCCCTTCGATTTCATACCCAGTACAAAGCAGAGAACCTCATCGAAGAATATGATGACTTCAAGAATAAAGACTCTGCGTACTGGGATGACTTGGATATGGATGAGCTGGAACAAGGGTTAAAAGAGCGTTTGAAATAAAGGCTGAAGAACTCTTTTATCAAGTAAGAGCACATCAACTTCAGCAGCCAAGCCTGGAGAAAATAGAGGATAGAATGAAAAAGGAATAGAAATTTATTGACCATAGCTGGACCAAATTCCATGATCTTGTTATTTATTATATTCCTTACTTTTATGAACTCGAATTTGTACCCAAAGAGGGCCTTTTGATGTAATTGCTTTTGTTTCAATACAGCTAAGACTTTTCTCTTTGTTTGGCATGGTTTGACTTTATCTCTGTTTGTCTTTACAAGCAAATTTAGGGCTTCGAACTCAATAATCTTATCTTTCGAATCTGGATTCAATCGTCTCAAATGAAACACTGAAAAACCAACATGAACTCTTCCAATTCATGGAATACAGTTGACAAATTTTGTTGATTTAGAATCAGTGTTTTGAAGTTAACAATCTTGCCCTTTAAAGCTTGTTTTAATCATATCCAACATATGGTCATATGGTTAGTACAATCAATCAGTTTTAAATTGACCATTTTTGCTTCGAACAACAGTCCATACTTTCAAAAATATGGAAGCCCCTCTCAAGGGCTGCACTGTTTTAATTCGAAAGAGCAACCTCTTCTGTATATTACCAAACCAACTATTGGTTTTGATACTTCGAACAACAATTTCCATCCTTAAGGGATCTCAAGTTTTGCTTCGAAGGATTTATTCTCACTAAGAAACCACAAAACAGGTTCTTAATCCTTTTGAAGTAAACAAATATCTAAACACTTTTTCACCGTGAGGCATGGAATGTGCTTCGAAGTAAGCTTTCGACATTCGAAGCCATTTGTCATTTCATTTTGGCGCCAAAAATTGGCTTCGAAGCCAAATATTTTATTTCGAAGCTGACATTAGTATTTGAGATGTGTTTCCCTCTAGAAATTATCAATATTGAGGGAAACTCTTCACATTCGTACTTTTAGTACTTCTTTACGAATTTCCACGATATATTTTTCAAACACAAAGGTTTTAAAACCCTTTTATTTCGTGCTCTGAATTCATTCGTTTGCTCAACACAAAAACCCTTCCCCTCTATTAACCCTCTCTTCCTTGCTGCTTGCCACCAATGGATTCTTCTCCTCTGAAAGTACCAACTGGCGATTGTATAAGCCCAACAATGGCTTTGAAGAGATGTATTGAGGAAGAGATCACCAAATTTACAGCCGATGGGTCAAGTGCCATAGACGGACGCCTCTTTGTTCCTCGCCATAACAACAAACAAGAATATGTCCTAGGTCCCATCTTTCGAGAAGTTCCTGCTCAACTTCCAGCTTTATACCCTCGTTTGGAGGACCACTTTCTTCTCTATGAAGGGGGGCTCGACTGGGGAAATTGGAGAATGACCCAACCTCACCGTTGCTGGCCGACATTGAGGACTGAGTGGGAGGAATGGTATGACAGAGTTATGCCTGCAAGAGAATGTGACCTGCAAGAGCTCTGTATTCTCGACGCCCTTCATTTTTCCAGGTTTATCATTCCTGAAGACCCTTTTTTGATTCCTGCTGCTCTTTGCTTTTGGAACATGGCTTTTAATTTTTTTCAGTTTCGGTGTGGCATGATGGCCTCCACCATTCTTGATATTTGCTATCTCTTAGGGCTTTCACCACTTGGTACTCCTTTTACACCCAGCTACCCAGACCTTTCTGTAAAGTTTTCCTTTCCACCCTTAAATTCCTCCTATAGTGATTTTGTAAAGGCTGAAAATAAAAGGGAAGGCCCCGTGAGAGATCGAGAACTCTTTTCCTTTATTTTATACTGGTTGTGTAAATTTCTCTTTTGTACATCATCTCAGCGGATCATGCCTGAGTTCGCCCCACTTGCGAAGGCCTTTGTTTTGAAGAAACGAATAGCGTTGGCCCTTTACCTTTTAGGCCATGTCTATAGAGCCTGCTCCCAATTCTGTGAAAGACCTCTCGACATCAATCAGGGAGGCCCTTTCTGGGTGCTTCAACTCTGGCTCTTTGCATACTTTACTGACCTACATCCTAAGTGTTTGAATTTTTTAGTTCAAGAGCCTAGTACTTACAGAGAGTTGCTCTTCATCCTACTTCCTTTGCCTACTACCTCACATTTTTTCATTAACTTCCTGCTTCCCCAGCTGCCACCTTCTTTTGCCCCTTTGATGCCAACAAAGGACCAACTTGGCTGCAAACATTCTTGGCTGATAAAGAGTGTTCCATCCCATTACACAAAGATATGTGGGCTTTCATTTTGTTACCAAGGGAACTGTTCATTGGTACTTTAAACCCTCGAGCCTACAAGTGCATATCTGAGGTATATTGCCCTTCTCAGTTTGCCAGACAATTTAGGCTTACTCAAGGAATTCCCATTCCACTCTGCAGTCTCTTGAATGTTCATCTCACAGCCAGAGATCTAAGAGTACCCAAAATCAAACTAAAGCAGGCAACATTTAAGCTGTTGAAAGACTTGAGTGAGTTCAAATTTACACCCTTCATCCCCTCTGGTTTAGCTTTAAAGAGATTTCAAAATTGGTGGACATCCAATATGGAAGTGCATCTAGCCATACATCTTCATGATTTACTAATAGGACTAGGTGTGCCTTCTAAGGCTAAACCAATAGCAGTCGAGAACATTCCCTCTCTTTCCACAGCTGCCAACACTGTTCCTACAGCCTCACTCTCTCCTACTAGAGTTACCAGGGCTGCTTCGAAAAAAGGTATGTATTTTCAGGTTCCTTTTCTTTTAAACTCTTTTGTTTGTTTCCTTTACACTTATACCTCTTGGTGTAGGGTCTCCACAAGAAGAATATCCTAAGAGAGCTGAAGCTCTAGCTACTCTCAAAGACAAACATCAGCAGAAAAAGAAAAGGAAGCTAATACTCACTCCTGAAGAATCTAAATCTCAGATTGAAAAGAGAGAGATTGAGAAAGAGCAGGAAATACCATTACAGAGAAAAAAGAGAAAGAAGATGACTGTCTCTCCTTCTTATTTGGTCGAAGACCCCACTCATGAGGCAGCTGCCAAAGTAGTATAAGAGGAACTCACTCCTGAAAAGTCTAAATCTCAGATTGAAGAGAGAGAAATTGAAAAAGAACAAGAAATACCATCACAGAGAAAAATGAGAAAGAAGATGACTGTCTCTCCTTCTGATTTAGTCAAAGACCCTACTCATGAGGCAACTGCCAAAGCAGTACAGGAGGAACATTCCAAAGAAATAATTGTTTTTCAAAGAGCTGAGAAAGGGCAATAGCAACAATTACTAAGGGATGAAGTAGCTGCCACTAATTCAACCCAAAGGGAAACAATGAGAAGGCAACACACCGCCGAGAATTATTCCTTCTGGAATTCTCCCGTCATTGCCACCACCTCTGAAACCAGTAATTTTCTTTCATGTCTCCACTTTCTTTTCCCAAATTGTTGATATTGAGACTTAACATTATTTTGTACCTCTTCCTTTGCAGTGACAACTACTGAGCCTATTCTCCAAATAAGGACTCCCTCAGTTTCGGTTGAAGTTGATCAATCGCAAAATGTGAAGTCTATTCAGATAATACTCCCACTTTCTAGGCCTATATTCTCCGTACCCTCTTTGCGGCCAAGTATTCCAGCTCCTCTTTCTTCTGGCTTAACTCCATATCTCTCTCATTTGTCTTTTGATTTTACTCAATTTGATTCTCTTTCGAGCTTTACTTCTCCTCCCCCTCCTAAGGACATTCCAGCTATTACTTCATCTTTGATGGTAGCTGATTCCTGTAGAGAAGGTGCTGGTAGCTCTCTAATCCATCATCCATTATCTTTGCTTAGCTCCAGTCCTTCTTCCCTCGACCTATTGGTGGCCAGAACTATAGAGACTGCTAAAGATGCTCCATCCACTTCTCCTATTCCTATGCGGTCTTTTCTTCTTTCCACCAAAGCTCTTTCTGCACCTGTCATGTCCACAGATAAGGTGGACATCTTCGAAGCTAGACTAGCTAGTCTCTTCGACATACCTTCCACCTCTCCAATGGCTAGCAATGAGACTGAGCCATTAGTTCTGGCTGATTCTCTGCTAGAAATTTTTGAGAGCTCTTCCGCCAGTAGTAAGACTTCCTTGCCTCTGATAGACTTGGACAGCTGTCTGGAGCTGCTGACATCCTTCTCGAGGATCCTTCAAAGCCTTACAGAGGCCTATAATAAGAAATGACTTCCTCTAGTGCTGCAAGATTGTTGAGCAATCCAGCATGACTATCTCAGGTCATTTGTCTCAGGCGGCAGCCACCATTAATTTTTACATCAACATCTGTCATGCTGCTAAGGCTGCAGAGGAGAAGTTGTTGAGGGATCAGAGTTTTGTTTCTAAAGTTCATGCTGAAGTGTCAGAACTAAAAGAACAACATTTCTATGTCTCCCAATTTCGAGCTCAACTGTTGGAAAAGAAGGCTCAACTTGAGGAAGAATTACCAGCAGTTAACCAAGCTTTGGATCGGACTACTACCAAGCTACAAATCACTAATCAAGAGTTAGCGGATCGAAAGCAAGAGATGACTACAACTATTCAATTGTTTCCATCCCTCAAGAATAGAGCATCTAATTTAAAAGAACAATTTAAACACTGTACTGACTTCTGGGCCAATCTATGGCTACATGTATTTGACTCTTTATGAAATAAATTCTTATTTATCATTGAAGTGTTCTCATGTTCTTTTATTTAGCACTTATTCTATTCCTTGTGTTTCCCACATGGTTGGATAATAAGGCTTCAAATATCTGCCATTAATCTTTTTGGGATGTACATATCCATTCAGATTTCTCAAATGGTATGCTCCAAAAGGCAGGATTCTATGAACTTGATATGGTCCTTCCCAGTTAGGTGACCATTTGCCAAACTTATGGCTTTTAATCCCTATTGGGAGTATTGTCTTCCATACCCAATCACCTTCATCAAAGCCAATGTGTTTGACTTTCTTATTATAGTTTTTGGCTGCTTTCTTCTTTTAGAAAAGAATGCTATTTAATACCAAAATTCTAGCTTCATCTATACTTTCTAACTCCAAGCACATACTCTGATGGTATTGCTCAAGATTTAACTGGTCTTGGCATCTCACCCTCAAGGATTTAATATTAATTTCTATAGGTAGCACTGCATCGCACCCATGTACTAAGGCATAAGGAGTGATTCCTGTGCTTGACCTTGGAGAAGTTCTATAAGCCCACAATATATCCAACAATAAGTTATGCCAATCTCTAGGATTGTCTTCCACAACTTTCTGTATTCATTTTTTTCAAATACTTATTGGATAATTCAGCCTAACCATTGGCTTGTGCATAATAGGGAGTGGAATTAATAAGGCTAATTCCAAACTTTGCCGCAAAAGACTTTACAATTTTTCCATCAAATACAGTCCCATTATCAACAGTTATAGTCTGTGGGATACCAAATCTGTAGATTAAATCCTTAACGAATCCAATGACTTCAGTTTGGTCTACAGCCTTGTACGGCTTAACTTCGACCCACTTAGTGAAGTAATCAGTAGCCACTAAGATGAAACAATGATGCTTCGAAGAGGGTGGGTGTATTTTCCCATCATGTCCATGGCCCATCCTCTAAATGGCCAAGGCTTCACAACTGCATGCAGGTCAGTTATGGACACGTGCCTTATTGTGCCATGCTTTTGGCATGCCTGGCAACCTCTTGCATATTCTATGCAGTCCTTAAGGATAGTTGGCCAATAGTAGGAATGCCTTTGAAGTAGCCATCTCATCTTCACACCAGGCTGATGAGCACCACAGATGCCTTTATGAACTTCAGCCATAACTGTTAATGCTTCCTTTGGGCCTAAACATTCCAACAATAAACCATCTCCCCCCCCCCTTTTGTAGAGAGCATTACCATACATTATGTATTGCATAGACTGCAATTTAATTTTCTTGCTGGCTTTCGAAAATGGGCCAATAAGATACTGCATTATTGGATGCCTCAAATCTTGTTCTTGTAAGTCATTATGATTGACTTCCAGGACCACATTCCTTTTATTCAAGGGTGGTATTACTTTCTGATATGTTGTTTGGCTTATGTTCCCTTGGGTATTATCCCTTCTCTTGAAATTTGAAACTTTCTAAGCCACATCATTAGTTTTATTATTCAAGAATCTTGGGGCATAAGTTACATTTGCTATCTGAAATTGAGAAAACAGATGTAATGCAACAACATAGTATGGTGTAGACACCCCATTTTTGACCGACCTTAAGACTTAGACGTCATCGATTGAGTGCTCAGTGATTATGCATGTTGTGCTCGTTTTGAGTTTCCGGAGTTTTCGACTGAGTGCCTTGCCTCCGGGCCTCTGAACTCTTTGTGCTTTGGCTCGGTTATGAACCGAACCTTGTTTTCTCTTCCCTGGAGGGAGGGAGAGGTCTTGTAGACCATCCTTTTGTGGTCGTAGACCACTTTTTACGGTCATAGACCACTTTTCCCGCTTGGAGACTAGTTTCCAGTTTTGGAGCCTTCGGCCGCGCGCCTTGTCTCGGGACCGCTTAACGTTCTCCGTTTGGCTTGGTTTTCGAACCATGCTTTGTTGCCTTGGCATAGAGGGCCACTGTGGTCTGGGAGACCACTTTTGTGGTCGTAGACCACTTTTGGTGCTCGTAGACTAGTTTTCGGGTCTCTCGGCTGCGTGCCTTGCCTCCCGGACTTTCGTCTTGCATCCTTTTTGGTTTGTTTTTGGTACAAATCTTGTTTTCCTTGTTTGGAAGGTGGTGCAAGGGTGGGAGACCAGTTCTTCCCCTTGGAGACCGCTTTCCTACTTGCCAGCCAGTTTTCTGGTCGGCCAACTAGTTTTCTTGGTCTTTGGACCACCTTTTCTGGTCGGCCACCACACCGCTGCCTTGCTTTCATGCTGCAGACCATCTCCCCCCCATGGCCGACCACTTTCTTCCTTGGCCGACCACTTACACTGGTCGGCCGACCAGTGTAAGTAGCTAGCCGACCACTTCAAGTGGTCGACAGCTTTCCATCACCTTTTTGGAGATATTTTTAGGCCAGCTGTGCCAACTGGAAGGCACAGAAGCCATCCTCCATACATATGGAGGGATTACTTTAGGCCCTTAGCTTCCTCAACAAGCTTGAGGCTTGGTTCTCTATATAAGAGAACCTCCCCTCTCTTCCTCTAGGTTTAGATTTTTGTGCTTGAGAGTTATACATACACCTTTGTATCTGTCTTGCACATTCTCTTCATATTTGTGTTCAAAAGTGCATTTCCATCACACTTTTTCATACAAACACACACTCAAACACCTTACTCTTGTTGCTGAGGCTTCTTGAAGTTGTTTTTGAAGTTTTTGGACTGGTTTTGGTTAGAAAAAGTTGCTGGAGTTGTAGCTTCAAAGGGGTTCTACAAGGGTGAGTTTCTATCCTCTTGAACCTTACTTTTTGCTTAAGCTTTTAGCCCTATTTTCATGGTGTTTTAGGCTTAACTTCCTACTGCAAAAAGTTCTAATTTTTAGTCCTTAGCATGTTTGTTTGAGGTTTCTTTTGTGTTAGGGGTAGTCTACCCCCTCTTGTGCCTTGTTTGGCCTTATTTTGTGCTTCCCTTTTAAGCTATTGGGACCACCTTGTTTTGGCCTTCTCACCATTGAAACTCAGAGGATTTTTAGTGGTGGAAAGGTGATTTTGAGGTCCCAAATAGGAGAGGGTCATCCCCTCTCCTTGTGTCTTGAATGCTTGCTTTATTTGCCTTATGTTTGAGTATGTTTGTTAAGCTTGTGTTGGCCATATCTCAGCCTATTTTAGGCCTTATTGCAGCATGACATACCACTATTTTGACTTGGTTTTGTCACCTCATGCATGCCTTATACACTTGTAGTGTAAATCTTGCAAACTAGCATTGTGTGCTTCATAAAGTAGCATGTCTTTCTAGCTTGTTTTAAGTCCATCTCAGCATGTTCTTGGTGTTGTTTTTCCATCATATACCTCTGTTAAGGTTTGGTTTGGTAGCCCCTTGCATGCCCCATGCACTTGTAGTGCAATTCCATGAATTAGCCTAATGTGTATCATGCTTTAGACATTATTTTGGCTTAACTTTAAGAAGCTTTTGTCCATGTTTTAGCATGCTCTAACTCTGATTTATGTTGTCTTGGTCATGCATGCCATGCTTTGTATAGCTATAGTGCATTTTAGCTTGTTAGCTTTGTGTATTAAGTCCACTAACATGCATTGCTTGACCTATTTGAATGATTTGGCATCATTTGTTATGAGATTTCAGTGCATGTTTCATGGTCATACACTCATATTTGTCACTCTTTCCTTGCTTGGAATAGTTCATGCTTTGTGCCTTAAATATGAGCATATGTGTATGCCTTCATGCCTAAGCTTGCGAGCTATCATTTCAGTGTGTTTTTGGGGTTATTTTGTCATGACATAACTCTGATTTTTGTTGGCAAAGCCATCTCATGCTTGGTCTTGATAGGTGTAGTGTAATCCTTCCTTTTGGCCTTGTATGCATCATGCCTTATGCCCTTCATGCTAGCTTGTTTTGGCTTTCTTACATGCATGTTTTAGACTCATTTTGACATGATTTAGGACTGTTTTGGGTTGCCTTAACCATATGCTTCATGTATTGCATAGTTGTAGTGCAATTGGCCTTGCTAGCTTTGAGTTTTGAGCATCATAGCATGCTTCATTTGTATCATGTACATGATTTGGCATCATTTAACATGACATTTCAGAGCATATAGCATTGCCATGTTTTTACTTCTTTCACTCTTTAAGTGCCTTTGAGTGTTATGCATTGTTGCCTTGTTTGTGGCCTAGCATGTATGCCATCTTCCCTAGGTCCTTGAGCCCTCATCTTAGCATGTTTTGGTCTTTGTTTAGACCTAATTAAGCTCTGTCTATGGTTGGTTCATGCATTTGTGCCATGTGTTGCATGCCCCTTTGTATAGTCCTCTTTGCTAGCCTTATGCCTTAAGGACCCTAGCATGCCATGCTTATGTTGTTTGAATGATTTGGCATAATTTCTTGCTTAATTTTAGAGCTTATAGTGTTATTACATTTCCACTTTTGTCACTCTTTTAGCACTCTTGAGGGTTGTGCTCTTATGCCTAGTTGATAGGCCAATGCATGTGCATGCTTGTATATGCTTTTGTGCCTTCATTTCGCAGCATTATGGCCACTGATTTGGGCATGACTGAGGTCTGTCCATTTTGGTTTAAGTCCATCGAGCATGTTATGTGAATGTTGTTACATTGCATCATGTTGTTGCATGCTTATGTTGCCTTGCATTGTGTATGTATGCATTAGCATTGTTTGCATGTCATCAGCTTTGTTAAGTTGATCATGTCACATAGCATTGAGTATGCCATGTTGTTGATTGCATTGCGTATGCCATGTTGTTCATAGCATTGAGTATGCCATGTTGTTCTTTGCATTGTGTATGCATGTTGTTGCTTGCATTGTGTTTGGATTAGGTGTTAGTCCAACCACGAGAAACGAGGGACTTTTCATACTTGAAGTGATGAAACGTGCCTCAATTCTCGGTCGCCAACCCTCTTGATCATACATGATAGAGGTCAAGGCTTTATGTGTTTATGTATGCATTCATTTCATATTGAATTGTGCAATTTGGCTCCTTGGCCATCATGCATCGAGATGCGTGATTGGTGGCCCAAGGGTCAAGAACTACACTCCCTTGAGATCATGAAATGATAGGGAGGGTGGTTGTGCACACATACCTTGCAAATACATTGCCATGCCCTTTCTTACTCTCTGTTGCAGCAAACTGGAGAAGTGCAACAAAAACTGGTCGGCCAACCAGAAAAACTAGCTGGCCGACCACTTTTTCTGGTCTACAGCAGAGAAAAGTGGTCGGCAAGTGGTCTCCCCCATCAACAACTGGTCGGCCATGTTTCTACAGGTCCCCAAGGTGAGTTAGAAGCTTTCTAGAGCTTGGTGCAAGGTTCTAAGAACAGTTGCAAACAGAGGCAAATCGGGGCATCGCGACGGATTTCCGAACAAGGCGACCGAGCATTCATGCACCACTCATCCCGAGGACCTCTCTTTACTGCTTTCCTTAGCTAATTCTATGCTTTGGTTCTATATTTAAGTATTTAATGCGTTTAACTGCTTATTTGTGTTGTAATGACTAGTTAGTTAACTTGTTAGTTAATTAGGTTCGTTTTGTACTTAATCAGTTAGCTTGTTAGTTAATTAGTTTTGTGATGTAATAATTAGTTTAATTAGCTTAGATTAGCTAGTTAGCTTCTTATTCGGACCCTCCGTCGAGAGAGCTAACTGTTGTAATAAGCGTGCGTGTGTGCGATGCATGTCTTCCAACCTCCATTTCTTTCTCCCTTTTACTTAACCACTTACGATGGTTAGTTTTAGGGCATATTTCAATTAGCATACCTTATGCTCGCATGCGTGCATCTATTCATCTGTCTTGCATGCACTGGGCTCGGCGCATCATACTAACTACATTGTATTTCAATACATTTACTTGAATACGTGTTCAACAGCATGTCATCAATTTGCATTCACATGCCATTCTAGAATAGCCGAGCCTATCTTAGTTGCATTTTTGCATATGATGCATTAGCCATCTTAACATGAACTAGGATCATGCATGATTTCTAACTAGTTCTCTATTTTGGCTCGGAGTACACTGTGAGTGTTTACGCTTTAGCATACTGCATGTGTGTAAGTGTTCCCATGTTAGCATGCTTGCCATGAGGCTAACTGCTTAACTGATATAACTGCATGAATGCTTGTGGATGAAGGTTGGATTGCCTGAATTGGAACAATTCATCAAAATCTATGTCTTAGCCTACTTGCGAGTAGCAAACTTCAAATCATTTTTCACAAACGAACATGCAATGTTTTGTTCCTACTTAGGCGATCTAGTCTATACTTGTATGCTGTGTGCATCACATAGTAATTCTAGGTCTATAACCGGAATAAGAACACATGTATTTTCAAAAACAAAATATCATGTTAGTAAAGGCCGATCTTTGATAGGGCGAGCGGGGGTACTCATTGCATGACCTTTCCCTCTCGTACCCAAGTTCCTGAGCCGAGGCAACTTTGGTGATGACGGAGACGTGGCCTTAGGCACGAGTCAGGGTTTCCTAAATTCCTCCAAAATAAAATATTTAGGTGGCGACTCTGTATCTAGCAAAGCAGTCCATGTTTGGCACTTCTTTCCAAAAATCAATTTTCCAAAATAATTTGTTGGATTTGGACTCTTTGGTGATTTATCGGTCTCACATTGCACTTTGTGAGATTAGATTCAGAACCGTGACATGAGTCCGAACTGTGGTAGCTAAAAAACAAAACAGATTCGCGCCATCGCGCGCGGAGCTGAGGAGTTCTTGGGGCGGTCTACAGTATGGCAACATGCTTATACTTTGACATTTGAAAATCCTTTTCACCTAGTTAACTACCAATTGAGCATCCCCAAATATATCAACTGCATGAGCCTGTAATCCAATAAGTATTTCTAATCCCATTATTAAGGCTTCATATTTGATTATTGGAACAAGTAACTTCATCTACTCTGAAACCATGTATGGTTTCTACTCCTTGTGGTGACTTAATTACTATACCAATTCCAGTTAAACCATTGGCCTTTGATCCATCGAACCACATTTGCCATGGTTCAACACTAGCCATACCAAGTTCCATTATCTCTTAGCTTTCAATTTGAGATGGATGATTTGCCAAAAAATTAACTAAAACTTGTCCTTTTAGTGCCTTTTGGGGAACATATTCTAAATGAAATTCTGATAAAGCTAGTATCCATTTGCCAATTCTCCCCCTCAACATAGGTCTAGATAACATATACTTAACCAAATCTGTGGTTGCAATTACCAAGACAGTTGTAGGCAAAAGATAGTATCTTAATTTCATTGCAGCGAAATACAATGCAAGGCACAGCTTTTCTACAGCTGAGTATTTATATTCACAAGAATTTAGAAACCTACTAAGGTAATAAACAACTTGCTCCTTGCCTTCTTCATTGTCTTGGGCTAAGAAAACTCCCAATGAATCCTCTGTCGTAGCTATATACAACTTCAAGAGCTTATCACCCCTTGGTGGCATCAACACTGGAGGGTTGGCCAAGTAGGCTTTGATTCCTTCGAAAGAAGTTTGATGCTCTACTATCCACACAAACTCCTCTTCATCTTTTAGCCTTAACAAGGAAGAAAATACTTTAGTTTTCCCTGCAGTATTAGAAATGAATCTTCGAAGAAAATTAACTTGTCCAAGGAACTTTTGTAATTCTTTCTTACTTGATGGAGGTTTGGCTTCAATGATGGCTCTGGCTTCAATGATGGCTCTGGCTTGATTCTGGTCAATCTGTATTCCCTTCTTGTGTACTACATAACCCAAGAAATTTCCAGATGATACGCCAAAAGCACATTTAAGAGGATTGAGTTTCAACTTTAACTTTCTCATTCTTTCGAAAGTTGCTTCTAAGTGAAACAAATGTTCCTCCATGGATTGGGATTTCACTACAATATCATCAATATAACACTCTAAATACCCTCCAATGAGGTCATGAAAGGTAGTGTTCATAGCCCTCTGATATGTAGCCCCAGCATTCTTCAAACCAAATGACATTTTAACCCATTCGAAGGTGCTAATATTCCCAGGACATCTGAATGCTGTCTTGTGGATATCCTCCTCTGCAATACAGATTTGGTTATAACCAGAATGCCCATCCACCATTGATAAAGCTTGATGCCCTGCTAAACTGTTTACCAACAAATCCACTATAGGCATAGGATACTTATCTCTTAGGGTTGCTAAATTCAAGTTTCTGAAATCGATGCATACCTTCATTTTACCATTCTTCTTAACTACAGGCACAATATTGGATAGACATTCAACGTACCTGGCTGTCCTAATAAAGCCTGCCTTGAGGAGTCTAAGAATTTCCTCCTTAACTTTCTGAATCATTTCTGGACTCATTCTTCTTGGTTTTTGCTTGTATGGCTTGAAATTGGGCCTCATAGGGAGCCTATGTTCTACTAATGATCTATCCAATCCTGGTAGTTCATTACAAGACCATACAAAACAATCTTTGTATCTCTTTAAGACCACCAACAACTTGTCCCTGTCAAGAACATTCAAACAAGCACTTACATAGGTGGGCTGCTGTATGGAGCCTTCCTCTAAGTCCACTTCTTCCAGGGGGTCTTGTATTTGAGAACTTACTGATGCTCCTTCTTTGATTCCTTCTGACTTCGAAGCAATCTCCTTGCTTTGTTCTGCTCCCAGTTTCTTTGGTTCGACATCCTTACCCTCCTCCTCATAGACAAAGTCTGTCCACAAAGCATCCTCCTCTTGTATCTCTTAGACTTTTATTTCAATATCCAAAGCACAGTATTTATCCAAAGCCAAACGTCTGACCTGTTGCTGTTCCTGCTTCCAACCAATTATTATGGTTTCTTTCTCTTGTTTTTGCACTTTCTGGACTATTTACTGTATGTCCAATGCTGAAAACTTAATTAAAGCCAGAGATTTGGCCTCCTAGGTTCCATCTCTTTGCCTACAACCAGGCATCATTGTCATCTTTAATGACAAACTCTTCATCAACACTTTCCTGGACTAAGTGCTTCAGGTGTGCTAATTCCTCCTCAGCCATCACTTCGGCTGATCCATCAGGTTTTCTCAGTATACTAAGTGGTGCTACTCCTTCAGTATACAATTTGGCTTCTGCAAAATCTATACAAGCTATGAAGGGTTAGGGATCTGCATTGATCTCCTCTGTCTCTCCATTGCACAAAGCCATCATGATCTTCTGATGTAAAGAAGAAGGCACACATTTGTTGGTGTGAATCCAATCTCTTCCAAGTAAATCATTGTACTTAGCATTGTTGTCGATAACGAAGAATGTTGTCATGCAGTCACTGGTTCTCACACTCAGGTTGATAGGCAAAATACCTTGGGCCATCTGTTTGTCTCCAGCGAAACCAGCAATGGCTGTACTGGTTAGGATTAGTCTAGGGTTCTTCTTTTCTAGTTTCTTCAACGAAGATTTTGGAAGCAAGTTTACTGCTGCCCCATTATCCACTAATACCCGATTCATCTGTATTCCATCAAAGAAGGCCTTGATATACAAGGGCTTGACATGCTGAGTCATGGACGTTGTAGGGTATTCGAAAGGGTATGAGAGGTTAATACTGACATCTTCCTCACTCTCACCTTCAGTTTCCATTGGTGTGGCCGCTTCAGATTTGTCTTGTACCATACTCACTTGTGAGTCTTCACTGGAAACTGGGATTAGGTCGATCTCCTGACCTTGGTTATCATCTTCAGCTTAAAACTCCTGTGGTAATGTGAGCACCATATTCACTGACACCGGAGGAAATGAGCCAAACTGGACAACTGGTTGTACCTGCTTTCTTTCCTGGCTGACATGTTTAGCTACTTCAGAAGCATCTTCCATGCTGCATTCTGGCACTTCAGTACCAATAGCTACCTTCGATGGTTTGTCTCTACTGGTTTTTCAACCAAAAATGTCTGTTCAGCCATGAAGGCTTCAAACATCTCTTCTTGAACCACTTCCTTCCTTTGGCCTAGGCCGACTTCTTCCTCTATCTCACTATCACTTTCCATCAGGGCCTTTTCCAATCCTGCCAAACTGGTCCTTTCTTTGGCTTTTAGTTCAGAGTGAATTTTGGCCAATTGTTCTCTGCTGCAACCCCTTTTATCTTGAAGAGTTGATTTTGGATCATGATTTGACTTTGAATTTTCTTCCCTTTCTGCTTGGCTCTTTGGCTGGACCAATGAAGAGCTCTCTCCACTTTCTTTCAGGACCTTCTGGTACTGTGTGTACCTTCGTTGGATCTTCCTTCTTTGGGACCTAGAAATCATTGGGACCATATTTGGTTCTTTTGTTTTCGGGTGCTTAAGCAATACCCAATTGTTTGCAGCTACCAAATGAGGTTTGACCATCCTACCTTGGTTTCCAACAACATCTCTTTGGGTAGACATATCCATAGGTTTGTTCTGCATGACAAACCAATCTGGAACTCCAGGTACCCACGAACCTACTAACCCAGCTGTTGAACTGTTTCCTTCTTCCTTCGAAGCCATCTTCAAAGTTGGCTGTGAAGGCCACTGCTTGGCCCTGACTCCCTGCTTTGGGCCTAACTCAAGCCTTCGATGATGGTGGCCACTTTCCATCCTGCGTGAGGCTGGTCTAGGAGGCCAATCTCTGGCGTTGATCCCATAAATTGAACCCTTCTCCGGTCTCCTTTCAGGATGACTGCTCTCAATTCTGTAATGATTAGGTGGCCTGGACTCATATAAAGGCCTCTTGCCTTTAGAATACATTCTAGCGGCTGTTGGCTCAGCCATTAATGGTTGCTGCCTAATACTAGTTGGATATGGCCTTTTGTTATAAGCACTGGTTGATTTAGGATGTCTTTGCACATCCTTGTAATATTGCTTCCCATCAATTGGAAGCCCTTTCAACCACTTGTAGCTCAGCCTGCATCTGGGACACATTCTTTGCATGACAGCTGCTTCTAAAGAATCGTCATCCAATGCTTCTTCATCAGAGTCTTCCCTCTGGTCTGAGAAATCTTGTCCAATAGTTGGTAGATTTCCAGTGTCTTTCTTGACAGTTGTCTGGCTGGCAACATGTATCTGCACATTGATTTCTTCCAATTCTTTCAAGGAAAAGTTCTGGAAGTCTAGCATAATAACATTGGCTGCCACCTCTCCAATTTCTGGGAATGGATTAGTATCAATCCCCATGGCCTTTTCCGCTTTAGCTGGGAATTTTAAACTCCCCTTTCGAATCTGCTCTTGGATCCTGTCTCGAAAAACAATGCAGTTTTTAGTTGAGTGAGACCAAGAATTATGCCATTTACAATACACTTTTCCTTTAAGTTCCTTTGGAGACGGAATTTTGACTCCTTTTGGTAACTTCAGGAAATTTGCAGCAAGCAAACGATCAAAAATGTCATTCGGCTTTATTAAATCGAAAGAGTATTTCCTATGAAGGTCTTTCTTTTTAAACTGCTGGTCAATTGTTGTGTCTTTATGAATTAATGCTTCACAGATCACAGATTCTTTCCCTACAATCTCTGCTGCATCAATCTCATAATTAGGGTCTCTATAATACGTCTTGTATGATGCATTACTTCGATCTTGTTCTTTCTCTAGTAATGCTTCATACCTAGACACCTTATATGTTAATTCCACTAAGTCTCTAAACTCAGTTGAGTCAAACTTCTTTCGAAGCCTAAACTCTAGACCATTTTGAGCCAATCTCACAAATTCAGGCTCTGGTAAGATGATCCTACATTTATTTCGTGCTCTTTTAAATCTGGCAATAAATTGAGTAGCCTTCTCATCAGGCCTTTGACTCAATATTGCCAAGTCTGCCATGGAAACCTCTGGCTCTGTTTGGAAGAATTAGGCATAAAATGCCTCTTCCATTTGTTGCCAAGTTTGGATAGAGCCAGGTGTAAGGTTAATATACCATACAAATACCGCCCCAGTTAGAGAGTTTGGGAACAATCTTAACTTCATATAGTCATTGTTAGTAAATTCACAACACTGAGCAGCGAACTTAGCAATATGTTCAACCGTTGATTGGTTTCCAGTCCCATAAAAAATAGCGAAGTCAGGTATCCTAAACCCCTTTGGGTACTCATGTACCCTATCTACCCATTCTGGATATGGCTTCCTGTACATAGGTGTTTGAACCCCCCGAGCCATTGGTCCACACATCTCTCTAATAATATCAACAATTTGGTCCCTAGGGACCATATTTTGTGCTTGTTGAACCACTACTGGAGGAACAAACACAGGATTTGGTAGACCACCTTGTGCCTGGGGTCCTCTTGATTCATAGGGTGGTATATTTGGGACTGGTTGTCCCTGTGGTGCTGGCTGCTATTGGGGATATGGGTGACGCTTTTGAGCCTGTCCTGCAAAAAGTGCTGAAACAGATGTTGTGTCTCTTCCAGTTGTAGGAAAACCTTCAACCCCCCAGGTACAAATTCAAATAAAGGATTAGTGAACCCCCTCGTGCCAGGTATGGCTTCGAACATGGGATTTGGAACCATCCTTATACCATTTTCTTGTACTGGGCCAAATCCACTTCACTGTTAAGTAATAAGGCATTTTGACTTGCTATAGGCCTCGAAATAGGTTCATACCAAGACTGAGGTGACGGTCTTTCATAGTTTTGATTACTAGTTTGACCATTAGAATGTCCATTAATTTGCATAGGCTGTTTATCTCTAGCCAATCTTTGCTGAGGAACATTTGAAATTTCCTCCATGTATCTTGTGTTTGTTGGTTGGTGGGTATTCATTCGATCCAAAAAGGATATTGCCCACTTTTCCATTGTGTTCATTAACTGATGTCCTTGTAGACACCCCATTTTTGACCGACCTTAAGACTTAGACATCATCGATTGAGCGCTTGGTGATTGCGCATGTTGTGCTCGTTCTGAGGTTATGGAGTCTTGGCTGAGAGCCTTGCCTTCGGACTTCGGGACTCTTTTGTGTTTTGCCTCGGTTTGCGAATCAGGTTCTGTTTTCTCTTCCTGAAGAGAGGCAGAGGACTCGTAGATCATATCTCAGTGGCCGTAGGCTACTTTTCATGGTCGTAGACCACTGTTCCCGTTCGAAGACCAGTTTCCGATTTTCGAAGCCGTCGGCCGTGCACCTCGGTTCGGGACCGCTTAACTTTCTCCGTTTGCTCCGATTTTTGGCACACACCTTGTTTCCTCTCTCTAGAGGGACACTGTGGCGCGGAAGACCACCTTCGTGGTCGCACGTCACTTTCGATGCTTAACAGTCAGTTTTTGGGGCACCCGGCTGCACGTTTTGGCCCCCGAACCCTCGTTTTGCATCCGTCTTGGTTCATTTTTGGTGTGGACCCTATTTTCATTGTTTGGAAGGTGGTACAAGGGTGGGAGACCACCTTTTCTCTTGGAGACCACCTCTTCTCCCGCCGGCCGATTTTCTTGTCAGGAAGCTGGTCTCCCTCACTTTTGAACCACATTTTCTAGTCTCCCATACCACCACTGAGTTGCTTTCACCTAGGAGACCACCAATCAGGGCTGCCGACCAGCTTTTGATGATTGACCCTTTTGAACCTGGTCAGCCGACCAGGGCAAGGGGTCGGCCGACCACCTGAACTGGTCAGCCAGCTTCCTCCTTTTTTGTCTCACTGAGTGTTAGCCAGCTGTGCCAGCTGGAAGCCTCGGAATTGATCCTCCATACACGTGTATGGAGGATCTTTAAGCTTGGTTTTAAGCTTCTTGAGGAAGCTTTAGCCCCTCTCCTCTATAAAGGAAGAGGTCCTCTTCCATTGCAAGGGTTCAGACTTTGCTTCTAAGGCATACAATATACACCTCTCTATATCTCTCTTTTGTGCTCAAATACTCCATAGTTCTTGGCCCTTTGCACACCAACCCTTAGCTTAACCCTTCCACTATCCATCCAAGCACCTTGGAGCTGGTTTTCAGAGATTGAAGGTTTGCTACTTTGGTCCAGAAGCTGTTGGAGGTCTTCTCTACAAGGGTAACACTCATTTCCCCCTTTTAAGCATTAGTTTGCTTCACATCTTAGCTCCATTTGCAAGCATATTTGGGCATTGTCATAAACGGAATAAAGTCTTGTTTTAAGCTTCTTAACATGTTTGTTTAAGACCTCTTTTCTGTTGGGGGTCATCTACCCCTTTTGCATGCTTCATTTCTCTTTGTTTTGAGCCATGCATTAGGGCTTTTGTGTTGAGCTTTGTTGGCCCTTTTGACCACTGAAATCCAGCAGATTTTCAGTGGTTATTATGTGTTTTTAAGCATCAAAATCAGAGAGGGGTGATCCTCTCACCCCTTGTCTTGTTTACTAGCTTTCTTGGCCTTACAAAGGAGCCTATACTTTCATGCTTCCTAGCCTCATTTCAAGCCCTTTTTGGTGAGTTTTAGGACCTGCATGAGCTCCGTACAGAGCTGTTTTTGCCATATTAGGTGTCTCTCTTGCATGTGTAGAATAACCCTCTTCATAGCATATCAAAGGAGCCTATACTTGCATGCTTCCTAGCCTCATTTCAGGCCCTTTTCAGTGAGTTTTAAGGCCTGTATAACCTCTGTCCAGAGGTGGTTTTGTCATATTGGGTGTCCATCTTGCATGTGTAGAACAACCCTCTTCATGGCCTATCAAAGGGGCCTATCATTCTTGCATGCATAGACCATATTTTAGTGAGTTTTTGGGGTTTATTTGGCATGTCATACCTCTGAATTTTTCTGGTTTAGTGACCTCTTGAATGCTCCATATTCTTGTAGTATAAACCCTCTTCACTAGCATGTATTGCATGCTATTTTGGTCTATGAATCTAGCACTTTTTGGCCATGCATTAAATTGATTTTGTGCATGTTTTGGACTGCCTTAGCTCTGTTTTTATGCCTCATGGTTGAATGATGCTTGCTATGCATGGTTGTAGTTCAATACTCTTGCCTAGTTTTGTGTTTTGGGGCCTCTTGCATGCATATGTTGAAGTGTTTCCATGTTTTAGGACCATTGTGCATCATATTTCAGAGCTTACATGTATGCCATATTCCCATGTTTTCCACTCTTTAAATGCGTTTGAGAGTCGTGCTAGTTTGCCTCGTTTTTGGACCATTGCATGAGTTTCATTTCTATGCATGTTGAACCATCTTTTTAGGCCATTTTCCCACTGTCTTGGACCTGCCTAGGGTCTTTTTGGGGCTGGTTTTGCCATTTGTGCATTGCTTTGTGTACCTCTAGTGAAACGCACTTCGCTAGTTTCGGTATTCGGGCCATCTAGCATGCATTGTGTGACATATTTGCATGATTCGGGACCATTGTGTATCATGTTTCAGAGCTGAAAAATGTGTGTTTGTATGCCATATTTCATCCCTTGCCATGCTTTGGTAGAGTGGCATTTGATGCCTTAGGTTCGGTCCCTTGCATCGGGCATATTCGCATGAGTGTTCCTACCTTTCATTCCATCATGTATGGCCACTGATTTGAGTGTGGCTGAGGTCCACTCATATTGGTTTAAGTCCACCTTGCATTGTGTATGCCATTTGGTTCATGTTGTTGCATGTTTGACCATCGCATTGTGTATGCTTTGATTATGCCTTTGTGTATATCCATCTTCGTATGTGTGCATTGTGTATGCCACTTTAGTCCATAGCATTGCGTATGCTAGGTTGCATGTGTGCATATCATCCCTCGCATGCCAGCATGATTAGGTTGCATTGCATTTAGGGTTGCATGTTAGTCGCATTGTGTATGCCATCTCATTGCATTATGTTTGGAGTAGGGTTAGTCCAAACACGGGAAACGATGGGCGTTTCGTACTCAAAGTGACGAAACATGTCTCAATTTCCGGTCGCCGACACTCCGGATTACCCATGATGGAATTTAGGCCTTGTTGTGTTTATATGTGCATTCATTTCACATTGAGTCATGCAATTCGACTCCTCGGCCATCATGCATCGAGATGCGTGATTGGTGGCACGAGGATCGAGGACTACACTCCCTAGAGCTTATGCAATGACGGGGAGAGTGGTCATGCATACATATGTTAAAAATACTTTGCCATGCCCCTTTCTTGCTCTCTGTTGCAGCAAACCGGAAACGAGCAGCAAAAACTGGTCAGCAGCCTTCTGGAGCTTTGTACAGTATTCTGGGACTAGTTGCAAACAGAGACAAATCGGGGCATCGCGATGGATTTTCCGGCGAGGCGACTCAAGCATGCATGCATCTTTCATCATTTCGAACAGAGCTGAGGCAGTCTACTTCATGTAGCATTGCATGCTAGTTTACTCGCTTTCTTAGTTAATTTGTTAATTAACTAGTGTTGTGTAATAATTAGTTATTCATTTTGGTTGTGTAATATTTATTCGGACCCCCTCCGAGGAGGGCAATTTTGTAATAAGTGTGCGTGCGTGTGGTGTATGTCTTCCAACCCTACGTCTTTCTCCCTTTTATTTACCACCTTATGATGGTTAGTTTAGGGCACATTTCAATTAGCATACTTATGCTCGCATGTTTGCATTCATTCTGTCTTGCATGCACCGGGCTCGGCGCATCATACTAACTGCATTGTATTTCAATTCTGAGTTGAATACATGTTATCTGTTGCATTTCACCTACCATCTTAGAATAGCCGAGCCTATCTTAGTTGCATTCCTGTATGTGTTGCATTAGGCATTTCAACATAGTTAGGGTCATGCATTTGATTACTAACTAGCTTCTGTTTTGGCTCGGAGTACTCGGTAAGTGTTTATGCTTTAGCATCCTTGCATGTGTGTAAGTGATTGCCATGATAGCATGCTTACCATGAGGCTAAGTGCTCATGTGATATAACTACCTGAATGCCTGTGGGTGGCGGTTGGATTATCTGAATTGGAACAATTCATTGATTGCGAGTTTTAAGCCCACTAGATAGTGGCAAATCACCATGTTTTCTAAGCCCACTTGAGGGTGGCAAAATCCGCATTTTAGCCTACTTGCGAGTAGCAAACCGCTTTAAAAAACAAACATGAAATGTTTCGTTCCAACTCAGGTGATCCAGTCTATACTTGTATGTTGCGCGCATCACATAGTAATTCTAGGCTAATAAACCGGAATAAGAGCACATAATGTTTTCAAAACTCGATATCATGGTTAGTAGAGGCCGATCTTTGATCGGGCGAGCGGGGGTGCTCACGAAGTGGCCTTCCCCAATCGTACCCAAGTTCCCGAGCCGAGGCAACTTTGGTGATGACGGACAGGTGACCTTAGGCACGAGTCAGGGTTTCCTAAATTCCCCCAAAATAAATATTTAGGTGGCGACTCTGTATCTGGCAAAGCAGTCCATATTTGGCACTTCTTTCAAAAAATCTGTTTTCAAAAACGATTTGCCGGATTTGGACTCTTTGATGATTCATCGGTCTTGCATTGCACTCTGCGAGATTAGATACAGGACCGTGACATTGAGTCCGAGCTGTAGTAAGCCCAATGAACAAAACGGGATTCACTCCCGGGACGTTTAGGGACGTCTACAGTCCCATGGCATCTACTAGGCCACCCCATGGATTCATTGGCTAAGTAGATGGAACAGTGGATGGTCCAATTCCTTGGCCTCGTCCAATATTATGAACATGTGGTACTTGTTCCGAAGTGCTAGTCTGTTCGACCATAGGTTCTGATAAAGTGGGTGTTTCCACAGGATATGTTATCACATTATCCTCTGGATTAAACATTTCTACCTCTCCTTCCACTCCTTCTTCCAAGCGTTCATTTTCTCCTTGTCTCCTATGTCTAGCCATTTCAATTTGTCCCACTAGGCGTGCCAAAAATATATATGTTGGCTTTTTTGGCTTTTGAAGGTTATTTTTGTAATTGTGAGTGTACCAGTAAGGATCAATCAGTCCTTACAGAATGTCAATTGCTAACCAATTATCAGACGATTGTGTTTTAGTTCTTTCAGCCTCAATGAAGATGACTTTTACTGGTGGCTTTGTTTAGGAGAATTAAGCAAATAATGATTAAATGAAGAACAATTGTAATATTTCATTAAGCAAAATAAAAGACTTACAAAGATCTGAACCAGCCTCGTAGAGGTTTACAGCAACAAGCTATTTGAAAACTACTCCTATGAACGAAATGCAATGCAGGAATTTGAAGTACAGAAATGTAAAGAACAAGAAATGTAAAAACTGGAAAAGAAATAAAGTAGAATAAAACTGGTTTTCTGGATCTGAGTCTGGGACCTTTTCTGGGGCCTTCTCTGCTATTTATACTTCTTAAGGATAACCATCGAACTGCATTTCTAACCGTCGAAACGCTTCTCCATGATCACTGATCATGTTGCCTTATAGTTAGCTCCACTACGCCAATACCGGCAGTTAGGCTTCCCTCCTGATTTTGAATTTAAATGTGGGTAACCATTGAAACCACATCACTTTGCATCTCTTTGCTGATCCAATGCTACGCAGATCTTATGAAAACCAATACTAATTGCCACGTGGACGATCACGATCGAAGGTTTGAATTGTCTTCCCGTATTACCCTCAACCTACCACGTGTTGAACTGTGATTGGCTTTATACAAAATATGTAGCCAACAATTAGTAAAGTAAAAAAATTACAAGTTTGTTTTTATGCATTTTGAGCAGAGAGAGATTTGGATTCAATGTGAAAAATGGGCAACTTAAAGGTGTGAAAAAGGGGCACTTAAAGGTGTTTGTTAATTTGCAGCAAAGAAAAAGTTTTAATGGTTTGAAAAAAAGGATCGAGATGGTTGCTGGCCATTGGTGGCGAGACCGACGAACCCATCTTTCTACTTGATTCTTCTCCTCCTCTGTCTTCCTCTGGTTTTGTTTTTTTTTCTTTCTGTTTTTTTATTTTTTGAAATTTTGTCCCAAAACGACGTCGTTTTTGGACACCGCAGGACACCACCGCAGGCAAACACGACAGAGGATCCGGACTCCTGTAAAAGGTTGTTGTTATACATATATATATATATATATGTTTGGAAAAGGTGATTATGGTGGTCCATCGGACTTTGCAGTGGCAGATAAACTAAAGTTGGTAGAAATCAATAGAACATTTAGGCTCTCTGGGAAGAGAATTGGATTAAAATAACGTACTAAAAAATAAAATAAGTTAAACTAACCAATAAAATAAAATATTACATTCATCAATTTATAATCATTTAATTTTTTCTCTCACAATCATCAAATCAAGTACAAAAAAAAAAAAACCAACCAACTTTATAAACATAACTATTTAGTTAGGTTAAAATAGTCAAAAAATTAAATAACCAACTTCTCAAACAAAGCCTTACAATAATAAAACAGACAAGTGAAATACTAACTTATTTAACTTAAAATTTTAACGACTCAATTTCAAACAAAATTTTTATTGTGCACAAATTTATCAAATCGAGTTTAACTTGAACTCATATTCAAATTTTATTTTGTTGGCATAACAAGCCCATCTCGAATTTTTTCAATTGCTTGAGTCCGTGCCCCTAGCACAAGTGCCACTATGCTCATTGTTGTGCTCTTACCGTCTCTCTTTGTCTGTCTCTCTAACAGTCATCCTTATTATAGGGAACATGAAACTATCATGATAAATGAATTAAGCCCACAACCCAAGCTTTTTATATATAGCAACAAACAAGCAACCACCAACACTGAGCAAAAACACTCTTAAAATCATGAGTCACATATTTGGGGTAGTGACCATTCTGTTGCTAATTTGTGGCTCGGCCATGGCTGGACCACCATGCGGGACAGTGATCGATCACCTAATCCCTTGCCTACCTTACCTTACGAATTTTATGAACTCTCCTTCTAAGGGTTGCTGCAATGGTGCCAGGGCCGTTGCTAACATGTCGCAATCAAGAAATGATCTCACTGATATCTGTGATTGCATCGTGTCCACCATCAATGATATTGTGGGCATTGACACCTCCCTTATTCCTCCTCTTCCTGGCATTTGTGGACTGCAAATTACTCTGCCACCTCTCTCCAACTGTTCCATGTCTCTCTCTAACAAGTTCTATTCTATATTTGTGTTTAGTGCATCTAATAAAACATACCAAAAATTTAACATAACTAACAGCGCTTTTTTTTTTTTGGTGCAGGCCCTAATGCAAGTCGCGATAATAATAAAGGCGGTCTCCTGTCAAGGCTTAGTCAGTGGCAGCCCCGTTGGTGGAAATAAATATTGCTTCTTCTTGCTTGTTAAAAACTTATTAGTTTGCTATGTAGATGCTATGAAATTCCTGTCATTTCATGGAGAAATTTGCCATGCAGATCCAGATGATATAGATAAATAAATGAATTGATTTTTACTTCGGAGTAGATAAATTTCAGTAGACAAAAGTAGGACAAATTCACATCATAGTCAAATTAATCGATACTGTTCACATACTAGCTGAAATGAAAGGTTATGGTTCCCACCTAAAGATCTTATTTCAACTTGCAGCTCAGAAATGATTTCTGGCTCAACACTGAAAAAAGAAACCACTGAATCGTTTCTCCCATCTGAAACAGCGGGGACCAAAGCACTTTCATGAGTGAAGTTGTTGCCCTATGTCTAACTTTCCATTGGGCTTCACAATAGCCTTCTGAGAGACTTGATAAGCAATTTAAATTCCGTCTTGTAGCTTCATCACCAGTAAATCCCAAAATATCAGAGCTTACAAGAACAATGACAACAACAATCAAAGAAAACAAAAAACAATTGGTGATTTGTGAAATTGGCCAAAAATATTATGAAAATGCCAAGCAGGTACATACCTCAACATTCTTCAATCTGAAGATAAGGGTGTATATGGACTTCTGAATCAATTCGGTGTTCTCCGGACCCTTCTGCAAGATTATAAAAGAATGAAGGAGTATATTCATGAATAGATGAAAGAAGTACTGATAGAAGATAAGTTAAGAGAATAGATTGAGAAAGTTTAGTTATATACAACAGAAACCAACAGAAAGATGCGATACAGTAACGGTAGATAAGAGGATTAGGAAAAAGGGATAGATTTAAATTGACAGGAGTTAATGTAATTGTACGGGAGCGAAATATCCTTGGCCCTCCGTACGCCTTGAACGTCAAGCTTCTGCTAACGGCGTCTGCCTCTGCAATACCAAAAACGGTGAGCTGCCCGGCGGTGGTGTGCCGGAAAAACCCTCCGACGCTCAAGTCAGTTCAGTGAGGAAGAAGAGAATGAAGAGAGAAGGTCTGTGAGCATGAATTCGCATACCAGTAACGCTCGCCTTCCCTCTCCATATCTAGGCTGGCCACGCAGCTCTGAGATTGTGCGCGCACTACCTCTGCTGTCCTTCCCTGGACAGGTGGTAGTGCTCGCCACTCACCACCTTACACGTGTAAAGGTTTCGTCCTCCTTCCAGCACATGCAGAACTGCTTAACGGTATTGAGGCGTTCGTGGAGCAGATGTCCTCTCCTTCACACCATTGGCCCAGGTGGCACCCCTGACCGGGGTACCATGACCGCCCTAACCCTTGGGAGACTTGAAATCACGTAACCGTGCTATGCACCGCCGGTCTGTGACCGGGGATCAGGCGAGAACCCAACTGCCAATACCGAGCTACCCTCGATCGGTTCATCGCGATTGACCGGTTGCAAGGCATGCCGGCCTCCAACCATCTCATCTTCAATCTCGGTCACGCGCAACCGCTTCACCTTTGCTGGGAGGCTAGCGGTATGCCGGCCAGGCCGCGTCTTCGGCGCAGCCCGGTCAGTCCTTCTGCTCGGTTGCACTCTCCACTGTGGACTTCGCCCGAACAACTGATCTCCAGTCTGGCCCTCAGGGGTAACCGGTTGACCTCGTTTAACCGAGCAAGGTAGATTGCTCGGACGTTGCACTTGCCTGATTAGCTCGGCGCCGCGTAGTCTGTAACGCCGGACGTTATTCTTGCTCGGCCGTACTATGAGATGGAAATCTCCCCTCTCAATTGCCCCTTAAACCCATCCGAGCTATCGTGATCGGGTTTACCTTGTCCGAGCAAAGGTTGGGTCGCGATCCTGTTAGACTGAGCTTAGTTGGGAAGCTTCCGTTGCCGAGCGACAGCCGAATCGGAGACATCCCCGTCGCCGAGCTGTCTCAATCAGGGACATATCAGTAGCCGAGTAGTCTCAAACAGGGACACATCAGTCACCGAGTTGTCTCAATCATCATACGCCGAGCTGCTGCAATTGCCCGGGGGTCATCTCCACAGTCACATCAAAGGTCTTTCAGCCGTACTGACAGCCGCGTTGCCAGTGCCACGTGTCGCCAGGCCATTGGATCGTGCAGCCAACTGTCTGGCACGCGCAGAATTCAAACGGCTGCGCCGTTTGGGTTTTCCCCCCCAACATTAAACCCAAAACGAAGGGCCTAAACCCTTCACTCCTATTCTTTCCTCTGCAAGCCCAGAAAACCCTAGCTCTTCTCCGCCATTGCTGCTGTTGCCCTTTTTCTGCCCCTGTGTTCGTTGCAGTCGAGCTCTCGTGGTCCACCCTTGATTTCTGGTAAGCTTTTCTTCCTCCCTCTTGCATTTTCTATATTCTGTTTCCATGCTCTTAGGGTTTTTGCTACTGTTCTTCGTCATTTTTCCTTTGTTTGGGATCCTTGGGATTATTTTTCCTTGCTCGAGTCCTGCACATCCTAGGGAAATAGAAATGGAGGGAAGAGGGGGCCCTCGTGCCCCCATTTTTCCTTGGGTAGGATGAATGGGCTAAGAACTTAGGAAGAACACGACGAACACGTTGAATACTGGGCAAAACCGAGCAAAACGCTCATTTTGATCCGATGAGGGGATTGTAACCGAGCAAAAAACTGTTTTTGGCTCTGCACTGTGGTCACAACCGAGCTGTATGCACCATAGATCGGCTGATAGGTTTACCCGGGATAAAGACCTGAAATCAGAAGCCAATTCCTTGATCTGGGCTCGACCGAGCAAAAACCTCCTTCAGAAGCCAACCGATCAAAACTCCTTAACCGAGTAAAAACCAGCACCCAAAAGAGGAAGGCTAAATCCGCCATCCTGATGGGCCGAGGTAGGGGAGGCCGGCCAAACACCTAGAGCCTTTTAGAGCTATTTCCAATAGAAGCCGCGCAATATATGCCGTGCTAACCCTTGCCCTTTTTTCATCATGCAGAACAAGTAGGACCGACCAATCCCTTCAGCGTTATTGGCGGAGCTCAAAGACCGAGCAATCACGCCAACATTTTTGACCGCTCTAGTGAATATAACCGAAATAATGGGCAAATACCGCTTTAGGGTTAGCTCGCCCGGGGCAATGGCGGAGTTTCGTGAGGAATTCCATATCCCTGACGACGTCATCCTTGAACTTGGCAAGAAGGGAGCCACGCCTTGGGGAGACCTTGACCGGTGCCCCTTCACGGTCGTTTCAATTGTTGAGGGAGGGCTCCGCTTCCCCGTGCAACCCTTGATCTGCGAGTTTTTGCGGCAGACAAGGCTTTGCCCGACCCAGGTTTCAAATAATACATACAAAATAATAAACGGCGTCGCCGAGCTGAACCGAAGGCACGGTCTCAATCTCGGCCTCGCAGAGATTTTCCACCAATACAGCCTCAGCCGAAATAAGAGTGGGTTTTGCTGGTACCTCAAGGTTAAGAAGGGCCGAGCAAAACTCATCGAAGGCAACCCGGACAAGGAGTCAAACGATGACGACTTTCTCTGGGTGTCCGGTCCTTATGAGGACATCGAGGCGCCCGTACCGGGCTGGCGTATCAAGAAAAACTTTGGTAGTGCTGGTAAGGAGCCCGGCTGACCGCACAGCTACCTTTCTGTTCTTTATTATTATTATTCGCACCGGTCTAACACTTGTTTTTCTTTGCAGACAAAAACTTGGCTGCGCGTTACGACCGAGCTAACCAAGAGGCAATCAGAGCCTTGCTGCGCATTCCAGCGGAAGAGAGGGAGTCCCCAACCCTGCTTGGTTTTGAGCAAACGTACAACTACCAAGCACCGCGCAAAGGCAGGGTCACAGACTTTCTGCGCGAGCCAACACCCGAGCCAGATCCAAATTTACCGCCGATCAGACTCGTCCCAACTACCGCCGAGCAAGAAATGGCGAAAATCAGAGCCATTAAATCAATGATCACTGGGGACGAAGGCGAGTCCCAAACGCCAGAAGCAACCGGGGGAGGATCTTCCACTCCGGCCGGGCAAAAAGAAGGGGCGGTGCTCGCGCTGGCCAACGAACCACCGGCTGGCCGGCCAAAGAAGAAGCAACGGAGGGAGGCGGCCGGGCAAAGTCTAGTGGATGAGGACTCCATTGAAGTGGCCTCCACCGAGCTCGGCGACCAGACCGAGCAACAGCTTGCCCGCAAAACCAAAGGCAAGGCCCCTGCTGCCCCCCCGGTCTGGGCGCCCGAGTTCGTCTATAAGGGCCGAGCAGTCTCTCCTGCCGACTCTGTCGCCGAGGACAAGGATCACTCACTCGGTTTCAACTTGACAAAAGGGTTGATCCTGCCCGGGGACATGAAGAAGCATGAGGAGCTAACTGACCTCAAGGTCCTCCGCTCAGCTGCAGAATCCATTGTGCTGGTAAGATGTCCATTTTTTGATTCCAAGTACTTGTTCGGTTAATTGCTCGGCTTCGAGATACTAACAGTCTGTTGCTTTGGCAGGCCGCACAGAAGAACTACCTCGCCCACGAGCGGATGGCTTCTCTTCGCCAAAGCCTTCGAGACGCCATCACCGAAAACAAGGTGTTCAAGGCCGACGTAGACAGGCTTCAGGCCGAGCAGGTGGTTGTCCAAAACGAGCGGGACGAGCTGCGCCAGAAGCTTGACCGTGCTGAGGAGGACAAGAAGAAGGCCGAGAAGAAGGCAAAGGCGCGGTACCTGGCCGAGCTCCGCAAATTGCGCGACGCCCACAAGGCCGAGAAGGATAAGGCCGTGGACGATGCAGAAGACCGGGGTTACGCCCAGGGGGAGAAAACGTACGAACGTCAAGTCCGGGCAACCAAGGACATCTTTTTCCAGTGCGGCTGGAAAGCCGCCGTGGAGAAAGTTGGCCTTGGCCGCGATTCTGACATGTTCAACAACCTTCCTGCCGCGCATATCCCGGACTACATGCAGGCCTACGCCAACGCCACCCAGAACCGGCTTATTGCGGAGGCAAGGAAGGAGGCTGAGGAAGAGGCCGCCGCACAGAATGAGACCGAGCAGATCGAGAATCCGACCGAGCAAACTCCATCGGACGCATCCCCCAATGCCGAAGATGGAGAAATTGATCGGGAGGACGTCGCACTGGACGGCGCTGACGCCGAAGCCGAGGAGGGCCTGCCCGAGCAACCGCTCCCAGACGCCGAGGTGGCCGTTGGGGAAGCCGAACAACACCTTGATCTTGATTAAAGATTTCCTTTTCCAATTTCTTGCTTTGTTTTTGTTTTCTTTCTTTTTTGCAATGTAACCGGGCTATGCCCCCCCCTTTTGTACTGAACTTGTTCTATTAATGAAATGCAAACTTTTTGCTCGTTCCTCTGCTGTTCTTATTCGGCTTCTGTATATTTGAATTTCTCATTTCAAATTTAGTGGAACTGGCAGGTCGGCTGAACCGCGCAAACGATAAGCCTTCAAGTAACCATGCAATCCGTTGCATTGCCTAGAAGATGACATTTTGTGTTTGGCCGGGCAAAACCCGCTCGGCCTTGCTTGGTTGGCAACAATTAGTTGGCCGTGCAAAAACTAGCTCGCCTTTTTGAAGTTTGTTCGATTTGCCAGTATTTCCTTTCGGCCGAGCAAATTCAGCTCGGCCTTACGACGGCTGGACAAGATTCCAACATTTCTAATTTCTCCGAGCAACATCAGCTCGTTTCTCATATTGGGCAACTCACCAATATGCTTGTATGGGCCGAGCAAAATCAGCTCGGCTTCCACATTGGGCAAATCACCAATGTTTCAATCCGGTTGGCCATGCCACCAACATTCCCACTGGGCGAGCAAAACCAGCTCGGCCCTAATGCGCATTGTTCCATACGCAACTGTTTGTGCGGTCTGCTCCCATTCCGGGGAAGACAGTCCGGTTGAACGTAACCCGGTTCTTTTAGGGTCGGCTCTTGCCCCGGGCATACCTTACGACCGTGCAGTGCCATTACAAGGAAGTAATACAAAAAACAACAGTGTAATACAGCAAAAGCAATAGGGCCAGGTTTCATTACAAGAACATTGCAAAGGCAATGCTATTTTCATACATGCAGTGCCAAAAGGCTAGAGGTCTAAGAAAGCTGAACAAGAGCAAATTACATCTTAGAAGTAAAAGACCTTAAGGTTGGCTGCGTTCCACGGTCGGGGGACTGCCTTGCCGTCCAAATCTTCCAGATGGTATGCCCCCTTGCCAGCTAGGCCAACCACCTTGTATGGCCCTTCCCAGTTTGCACCAAGTTTTCCTTCGCCAGGGACCACCGTATTGCCAAGCACCTTCCTTAGGACCCAATCCCCAATCTTGAACAGCCGGGGGTGCACTGCCTTGTTGTATTTTTTAGAAAGTTCCTGCTGATAGGCGGCTAGGTGAATTAGTGCACGCTCTCTCCTTTCTTCAGCCAGGTCTAACTCCAGCGCCACAACCTCACTGTTCGAATCTGGCTGGAAACTTTCTGAACGGATGGTTGGCATGCCAATCTCTAGTGGG